>OZ025295.1:277061521-277696497 GCA_964019185.1 Maratus speculifer | reverse complement strand
GGAAGAGGGGCAATTTTTCATGTTTTTTAAATTGTATAACTTACTTATTTGTGCTATCGCTAAATCCCTAGTTTTATCGTAGCGAGCGCAGAGAGTGTCCCATGCATTTTTATAATTAGCTTCCGAGAGAGGAAATCCAGAAATTAATTTATGAGCAGGACCCTTTACACTAGCCAGTAGATATTGCAATTTTGAGACGCCCCCCAACTCCAAATTTTGATCTATAGTTGTAAGAAAAATCTCTTTAAAAGAGAGCCATTGATCAGCTTCTCCGTGAAAAGGTTTCAATTCAAATTTTGGAAGATTAACAGTTTTTACACAAACATTACCTGTAGTTTTATTTAGACTTTCTGAACCATCCTCGTGAATGTTTAAACTTTTAGTTAACTTATTACGTGATGTATTTATTGCTATGTTTAAATTGTCTAATTTAAGTGCAATCTCATTATATTCATCAATTATAGGATCAGTTTCCGATGCATCGCTCTGAAGAATGGCATTTTCATGGAGTTTATTTAATTCGGTTTCAATATCCTGAACCTGTTTACCATATAAATCTAACTCTTCAAGAGTTACAGTTTCATTATCAATTTTGGGATTTATGATATTTTTTATACGAGTGATTTTTCCCTTAAGAACAGTTTTTTGTTTTTTAATAGCTTCCATTTTTAATTAATTTTATGACAACTTCCTAAAAATCTAAATATAAACAAATTCTAAATGACCTTCAAAAAAAATAATAATAATATCAACATAATACAAGCATCTGCATAGAATTGTGAAATGAAATAAATAAATAAAAAGAATTAATTATATAAAATAATCAGACGTAAATATGGATATCCATTTTTTCTTTCAATTTAAAACATAATTACACTTAAAACCATGGTTTGTAGAAGTAATAAAACTAAACACAATATCACTACAAATAGCACTTACCTTTAATTACTTATATTAATAAACATCATAAAAACAATAAGAATAATAATATCATATATAAATAATATCAACCCCAGGGTATACACATACACTCAACCAAAAAAAAAATTAAAAAAAAGCAATTTTAGTGTGCGCACATGAAAAACTATGCGTTTTCTTTCTTTTCCTTTAGATAGTAATTACAGTAGCACTTTTTGAAGATTATTGATAACTCACTACGAAGCAAACACCACTGTCTAATTCGGATACTCATTATCACCATCGAAGAATAAACACATACGGCACCACGAAAAAAAAAACATAGATCACAAACATCTTGAGTATCAGCATTGCCCACTAGATCTAAGTAAAGGCCTGTTTATTTGAGATTAATGTATGAAGTCTCCCGCCAGAGGACGCTGATACTCTGCCCAAGTTAATCAGACCAATCATGTAAACCCTGAACCAAAACAATGACACGTGTGCAAACATGTGCACAGAACAGAAAGCAGCTTATTCAATGCTAATTTGGGCAGGGTTTGTGTCACGTGGATTTACACGTGGTTCAATGAAATGGTTCAGGGTTTGAAGCTGTTGCCAGCTTCACTTTTTCGGTGGTTTTTCGCGAAATGGCTCGGCTGGTAGTATTATAGTAGGCTATGGTATCAGTTTCACCCGGTCGTCGGAGCGCTTTGACTGACATGATTTATGGCACTACGGAGGATGAACGATCAACACACAACTGCATGCCCCGTTCAGGCAGAAAAATCGCTCTGGTAAGATGTGAAGAATAGCAGAAAAATAGCATCCTAGTATTTCACGATACAACCCACTTTTTGGATGAAAATTCACGAATCCCGTGTTTCAAATCCGGCAAGGCCCGACGAATGGTAGAAAAATATCTCAGTATCCCAACATGGAATACGCTTGCTGGATAACTCATGACGAGATGTTAACCCCTTTTCAGGGCCTCTTTCGATGTTTCGTGTCATAATGACCGCTCTCTTTGCTATCCTTTGTGGGTCCGGTATTTTTAATAATGTCCATTTTCGTAAAATATTTTCCCGCACTAGGTATCATACTGCCGACTATGAAGAACTGTCGCATTTTCAGGAAACGACAGACTTCAAGGGGATGAGTTTTAATTATGATTTATTTAAATATTTTAAAACATAGCAAAATATTTTCGCAGGTCTTTACATCATGAGTTCTGGAGGCCAAGTGCGAAGATGTATCTGTGAAATTCCTCATCTCCCTAGAGGTTGCCAGTTAAAAAGGCCATGTGTTTTACTTAAATTAATACGATAAACTTGAGTTTCTTGTTGCCCTGTAAAACCCGTGATTATTAGTCATGGGGCCCGTATCCACATTGAGGGGCGATTTATTAAAAAAGTAATAAATAGGTCTGATTTTTTTGTATTTTCTTACATATATATATATATATATTTTTTCTTTTCTTTTTGTGTGTGTGTGGGTGGGTGGGTGTGGATGAAAATCATCGGTGAATCAGGAAAATCGGGAAAATACAGGAATTTTTACCATAATATTATTTTTGTTGTTTTATATTTGATGCTTTGTGTGTCATTGTAGTACATTGATGAATAAAGGTTTTTTTCTCTTTTTCTTAACAGAAAATTTTAAAAGAATCATAAATTTCAGTGACGATTTTTTATTTTATTTTTTCCCGAAAGAAACATTAAGAATAATTTGTGGCTATGTAAAAGTGTAACCACATAAAATATAGTCTATAGTTTTATAAAAGACGGATACCAAAATACCATTTCGGTGGTTTAAAATTCAAATAGAATTGTCTAATCCAGCCATACTCAACCTAGAGGTCTGCGCGGGCCGGCAGAATCGTTTCGAATTTTCTCACGAGCCGGGCCGGGCCGGCAGATTTATAATAGTTTTTTCAACGGGCCGGGCCGGGCTGATAAAAAAAATTTTCGGGCCTGTCGGCCCGTTCTGAAGATTTAAGCAGAAACGATAAAATATGAGCTATTTTCAACGAAAATGATTTTAACGAGAATAAGTATAAATGTGGCCAGCCATTAGTTTGACAGCATCAATATAAAAATTGCACAGTGTATCGGCATCGGAGAATTACATTATGTGTAACCCGTTTTAATATTTTTTTAGCTGATTCATGCCGATCCGAGATCACGCTTGCACTATTTTTCTACATATAGACTGGCCGGACCGGTACTAGACTTAATTATTGGCAGAAAACATTATTTGTAAAATTATTAACAGCGATAAAGAACTTATGTTAGCTTAGTCTTCGGATATATACTTCTTGATGATTTTTAAATTAATTTCTCAATAATGCGAAAGTTTGACACATTTTCTGATTAATTTTAAATTGTAAAAGTATAAAAGTGATAAGCCTAACTATTGAAGGGATTTGGAATCGAATAGCGTTTTTCATTTTTGGTAAATAAAATACTTGTATAACCTTGTTGAGTTATAATAGTTTCTCAAATGATTGCAGGTTTTTCTCCCTTCCCTTGCTATTGCTTCCGGAAATTCTATTCAAAACGCTAATTATCACAGTATTTTATTTGTTTGCAGTATTCTTAAATTGCTTGTATCAAAAAATGGATAACGCCATTCGATTATATAGTTTCTGAATAAAGATATCTGCTAATCTTATGCGTTTCTGAGAAGAAAAAAAAAATGAATTTAGAAATGTATCAGAAAGGAGCTTTTTTGAATTTAAGAATGAATTTAGATTTGAAATCTATAATAAAATGATATAGAAATATATTTATAAATCTTCTTTTATTAAACAGCTTCAAAATTAACCATGTTTTTAGCTTTCTTTCTTTTTTCTTTTATTCTAAGTCATATTAATTTTTTAATGAATCTTTATTCGAATGTTGAAAGCCTAAGAATCTAAGTAATCATTAATGTTGTTAATGTGTATTTGCTGTAAAATATACTGTAAAATCATTCCATAGATATATATGCAGTATTCTTTAAAGGAATCTTAGTTATATGATAAAAATCTGAATTTTTTAAAATCGTAGAAATTGTAACGGGCCAAAACGGGCCGGGCCTGTTTTCGCTGATTTTTGTGCGGGCCGGGCCTAAAATATAAAAATGTAAACGGGCCGGGCCGAACTTTTGAGTTTTACAACGGGCCGAAATAACTTTCCTACGGGCCGGGCCTGGAAATTCCGGCCCGTGCGGACCTCTAACTCAACCTTTTATTGTCGCGGATCGCAAACATATAGTTGCGACATTCGTCAGGCCGCACTCATAACAATGTAACAAAAGAGCAATTACAATATTATAACAAAGCGATATAAAAATTTAATATAATTAGGATTGAACATCTGTTGCGAAAGAAATCTTACCAAAAAAATTTATTTCCAAATAATGTGTTTCGTGGAATTACTATTACAAATGATGTGGAAATGTACCACCGCGAAGACTGTTTTTAGGGGCATTCGTAATTATGTAAATACGTAGCACCTATAGTTGTCGTTCAGTCCGTCCGTCTGTCTGTCCGCATATAACAACGTAAAAACTACCCAACCGAATCGTTTGAAATTTAAAATACATAATTTTGTCGAGTCATTTCTAATTTTATAAAAATCGGATGCATAGATCAATTACAATAACAATCAAAAGTATTCCGTTACATTACGGTGAATGGGGGAAAAAGTTTCAAATACATTTTAATCGTTTGAAATTTAAAATATATAATATTACATAATTTTGTTGAGTTATTTGAAATGTTATGAAAATCGGATGCATAGATCAATTACAGGGACAATCAAAAGTATTCCGTTGCATTACGGTCAATGGAAAAAAAAAAGTTTCAATTGCATTTTAATGGTGTTACACTCATTCGAACATAATAGAATTGACATGAATCTATGAAGTATATGCTAAAATATACATTCTGTACAATTTGTGATGCAAAGTGTATTTATTATTAAATTACAGGGCCACACCAAAGTATTCCACTACATAATGATGCTATACGGGGAAACATTGTTTGGGGCGTGTTTTAACTATATTAAACTATTTCACATTTTATGAATATGATGTACGTTGCTGAGGTGTAATAGAAATTACCTCCTGTATATTTACAGGAACACAAAGGTTTCGACCACTATACTGTATCCGAAGTACTGTCTATTATAACAGCAAGATCTGAATATTTTTAAAACTTCGTTATCGTACGAACGCACCTCATTTGCTACGCTTCACGTGCACTTTCCAACTTGTTTAAAAATAGTAGTAAGTATAAAACTTTTTTCTGCGGTAAAAGTTCAACTCTGTAAGTATTATTTGCTATACTTTGAGTATATAATTCATAATATTATGTAGGTGCAGCTTTTTCAAGTTCTAAATAAACAAATCAAAGATTTTTCTTTAATAAAGCAGTTGTTTTCTCAATACAATTTTAATATAGAAATGTATAATGCAAAATTAATTTTGAATACTGCTTTTTTTTTTAAGAAATTATTTGTTAGAAAGATGATGCATGATTATAGAACTACTTGTAGAATTTTTTTTTTTTTTTTTACTGGGAACACTATTTAAGATGTTTCAAGATAATTTTAAATTAGTTATCATTGCAAATAATAAAACAGTAATTTTCTTTCCATTAAAAAAAAAAAAAAAAAACAGCGAAACCTTAAAATTTTTATATGTACCTATCAATTTTACATTACAGATAGGCGTTAAAGGCTATGTCTTAGGCCTCACGTAAAGGTCGCCGGGCCGCTGTTTGAGTATGGCTGGTCTAGTCCAATTTATTTTATTGTTAGTAGAAACATATACATGTTTCAGTAAAAAGTTTAAGTTTTCTACCATACTGTCAGAGTGATATGTCTCAAAAATAATACGTATTAAGATATTGTTTGTGAACAGCGTTAAAGAAAGTGGAGCTTCTGTGTAAAAAGTATAGTTTGTAAAAGAATAGGGTGACACAATGCTTAACTTTATTTTTCCTCTCAGTTTTTATTTTTTATTATTAGCTTGAATAGAATAGAGAAAGGAAATTTGCGTTTTCATTCAAAAACAATCTTTGTTGTCTCATGTTTTAACTGAAAGAAATGATTTATTGGTTTTTCAAACAGAAAAAAAATGTTGACATGTAGAAATGTCCTTCACTGAAAAGTAAATGTTAAGTGCATGCGTGTGGGTGGGCTGTTTGCATAACTATTTTGAATTATTTTTGCGCATGCGAGAACAAATGGAGGCATGAAATAATATACGCGAGTTTCAGTTTCTCTTGAAATATAAAGAATTTCTGCAGTGTATTAGATATTCAGCTATTTCCTGTAGTTTAATAAGATTTTCCTCCCTTCTTTCGTCTAGGCTCGCGCCAGGATCCTAAACTATTGGATTGGTGCCCAAATCTGTAGAGAAAGTTTTAAACTGCTTCTGATTTTCATTATTTACACAATTTTATCTTTTATTATAACCAGGGCTGCGGAGTCGGGACCATTTTTGAACAAAAGAGTCGAAGTCTGTAAAAAACACTCCGACTCCAGTATTTTTTGTTAGATAATTTGAAATGAAATTAAACCAATTATATGTGGCCCCACCAGTGGCCGAGAGGTACGGACCTCTCAACTGGTAGACGGCAGATGCTGGGTTCAAACCCAATCGCGGCTGTCGGCCTAACCGTTCGGAGTTTTCGTGGTTTTCTTCGAACCTTGCGTAAATACGGGTTAGGTTCCCTTAGAAAGACCCCCACGAAGGGCACATCCCCCCAGGTCCTATATCCCTAGCGTAGATAATCGGACGACAAAAATAAACCAAACCAAACCAATTATATGTATTTTATATCCATAACAGAAATTGTTATTTTTGGATTATATTGGCCTACCCATGTTAAAGATTCTCAGTATATTGCGCAGCGTACATTGTAGACGAAAACTGATTTTAATTAAAAACTCTAATAGATCCCAAATTATTCCTACACTAGTAAAATTTTCATCTTTATTCCCCCCCCCCCCCCCTTTCCATCGAAAATTTTCTGTTCTGGAAAGGACAACATAGAAAGTTTAACGATTTCCACTTTCCAAGTATACGGATCCGAAATAATAAAATCTCTGTTTTGTTTTTCCTTTAGGTTTCGATAGTTGGATTTTTCGGGTTTGTGAGAAGTGAATTAAAAAAAATAGGAAAACAGATTTTTTTTTCAAAGCTTCAAGAATTGAATTAATACCGAAATATTGAAATTTTTGCCCTATTTTTCTTACGTTCCCTTATAATTTTAACCAGCAGCAAACACTAGTATATTAACCAGCCAGGAGTCTGAAGTCGTTAAAATTTCCGGAGTCAGAGTCGGCCTTTTTCCCCACTGACTCTGCAACCCTGATTATTATAAGATATTATTACTAGATCATGAAAATCACGTTTTTTTCTTCTTTTTTTCTCTTAGTGTCAAGTGAGATATTTTTAATGTGTACTTTAACTTTGTTCTGTCTTTACAAGAAAAATGTATTGGATTCATGAAAATTTTCGAAATCCGATTTTTGATAGATTTAAACGTTTTAGAGGTCAGATATCCCAAAAAATGTTTTTACAAAATGTCTGTCTTGTTTGTGACATAAATTTTGTAAGCACTCTGTCTCAAGAACTAATGCATGGAATCTAATAAAAATTCAGATTCTGGTTTTCCCTAACATAAATTGATGCAGATTAATTTTTGGTGTAAAACTCTTAAAAGGCGGTGCCGCCATGCTGCCATTTTCCCGATTTCCGCAACAGTTATCTCTCAAAAAGTAATGCAGAGATTATCACCAAACTTCAGATTCGGT
This sequence comes from Maratus speculifer, assembly GCA_964019185.1. Classification (NCBI taxonomy): domain Eukaryota; kingdom Metazoa; phylum Arthropoda; class Arachnida; order Araneae; family Salticidae; genus Maratus; species Maratus speculifer. The sequence goes on along the minus strand of OZ025295.1, from coordinate 277,688,791 downwards.
TAGTCTTTGACATGAATTGATGCTCTTTTTATTTTGGTGTAAATCCCTTAACCCTTTGCGGCGCGGTGGTTTCATAGATATACCCCTTAATTTTAATTCCCAAACGCCAGATCGGCACCGGAATTTTGTTTAAAACAATTACTACTTATTGAATGCTTGAAGAATAGCGTTTTCTTATTTACAAATAAAGTTGTTTTCAAATTCCGGTGTCAGTCATTTATTTCATCATATAAGCAATGAATTTGTCCTGCCCTGCAAAGGGTTAACAGGTAGCACTGCTATGCTGCCTTTTTCACAAATTCTGCAAGAATTTATGCATAGATTTTTATCAAACTTCAGATTCAGTTAATCCTTGATATGAAGTGGTTTTATTTTCGTTTTGCTGTTATTCGTCCAAAAGGTTGCACTGCTATGCTAAATTTTTCCTGGTTTCTGCAATAGCTCTATCTGAAGAAATAATTCACCAATTTTCACCAAACTTCAGATTTAGATATACCTTGATAAATATTACTTCTGATTGTTTTTCTGTTCTTATGCTGCATATTTCCGATATCCGCAATAGTCCTGTTTCAAGAACTAATGCACGGAATGCCTTTAGAATCCCCATGATGGGCATAAATTGTCATTTAATTTTAGCACTGTGATAGCGAATTTTGAAGCATTGACATTTATGGGGTAGAAGAAAGTTTTGGGATTGCCACATTCGACTTATTTAACCCTGAATTGAATGACACAGTCCTCAAATCGATACGATCATTTGTTACAAAGTTACAGCAGGTTTTATAAATAGCAGTTGACTGGTAAATTTTCCATTGTGTTTTTCTGCACCCAGTTCTCCATGTTTTCATACTTTTAGGAGCAGGAAAGCACTATAGTAAACAGTGTAGTCATAAAAAAAAAAAGAAAGAAAAACAGAGGGTATATGTTAAAGTCATGAACATCATGCCTAGAGTATACGGCGGTTAAAAAAATCCGGTACTTCTAGGTTATCCCGTCGACCAAAAAACGATCGCCAAAAAATAAGATTAAATGCCAATTATGGAGGATCGTAAATGTAACATTCAGTGATATTAAATGCGATACACGTATTTAAAACATCATTAAGTGATTTTTATTTTTTTTTTTACATTTTTATCAATATTCTACTAGTTATTTGTTTTTCATTATTTAAAATAAAAAATATGTCGATATGTATAATTTGGCTATTAGTTTGGCGATTTGTATTATTTGGCGAAATTGGTCGATGGGATAACCTAGTAGTACCAAAAATCCATAAGGTATACTGCGTATATAATCCAATAACACCGATGATAATATACCTACCAATCAACTACTAAAATTGTGTCTGCAGGTGCAACTTGGCAGACCTGTTGTAATTTAATTTGCAAATCAATCCTAAACTTTCAGAAGTGAACTCGATTAAGTGATGATTGTGCAGACACCGCCTTGTCCATATATACAGGGGACTCTCGTTAATGAATCTCCGTTTAATACGCACTTCGGTTAGAGAGGACAATTTTATTTTTTCGTCATTTTTTATGTTCAATTACCGTTAAAAACATCGCTTAAAGCATTATATTAATCGAATAATGCGTAAAATAAATCCCTTAACACTAGAAAATTGGGAAATGCATAATTTCCCAATTGTATGTTGTTAAGATTTTTAATATTTGTTGTATTACATCGGTTTGTCTAATATTTATGAGAATATGGACAAAGTTTTCACCAACTGACCAAGCAGAAATGAACCAAATTCGTGCATTATTTCTTAAAAAAAAAAAAAAAAAACTTTAGTGTAATTTTGCTTGTTGAAAGATCGAGAAAGTGTGACAATGATGGAGAGAAAGAAACATTTTTACCATCAAAAGCGTAGAGGCTCAAAAGTTTACTAATGCCTGTTAGGCGGTATTGCCTATCAAAATGTGATACAACAGACCCAATGTAGAGGAATTTCCAGGCCCGGCCCGTACAGAAATCAGTGAAAACAGACCCAGCACCGTTCTCAGGGCCCCCGCGAAGACTTTTTATTGGTGGGAGAGAGAGAGAGAGAGAGCCTTAAATTACCAAGTCAAAATTCAGCATTTGTCAACTGACCGAAAAGCAAATATGAATAGTTCTCGGTGTCTGCCAACTAGTTTTATAATTTCAACAAGTTATCACAATTAGAAAATGCGATATAGTTTTTATTTGTAAAATTCTTAATATATCTAATTATATTGGTAACTTTCGTCAAATCTATCAGAAATAGAAAGTGTATTGTATTAAAGTTTTGAACTAATTTGCCAGTTCAGTTTGTAAAAATGCCAACTGTAACAGCATGTGCAAACCTTTGGGGGGGGGGGGGTCCTCCCTTTTAGCGAGACCCCTGTCCGTTCTGGCCCCACACAGTTTCTACTATTTCTAAAAAATTCAGATTTTTATCATTAAGATTCTTTTAAGAAACTAAGTAAATGCTGTCAAAGTTAGGGTTTTGAATAGAATTTCCAGAAGCGACAGCATGGGAAGGGAGAAAAATCTGGAACTATTTGATTACATTAACATAAGTTTTTATCGCTATTAATAATCTTACAAATCATGTTATCTGCCCTACACATCTTGAGAACAATTAAGTCTAGTTCCGGTCCGGCACGAGTCTGTTACAAAAATCTTAAGTCCTTGTTACACACAATGTAACAGTCCGATGTCGATTTTTATACTGTACAAGTTACATTTCTGTATTGACGTTGTCAAACTAGTATCGGCTCGCGTGGAGTAAATTTATACTTATTAAAATCATATCCATTGAAAATAGCTCATATTTTATCGTTTCTAGTTAAATCTTTATAACGGGCCAGTGGTCAGCTATTTTTTTTTCTTCGGCCCGGCCCAGCCAATCCGTTGAAAAAAATATTCTAACTATGGCGGCCCGTTAGAAAATTCGGAGCAATTCTGCTGGTCCGTGCAGACTTCTAACCCAATGTTCGAGTGTGTCAGAAAATTAAACAAGCAGTTAAGTGTGATTGCAGATCGCACAGAGGGTTTTGTTTAATATCCTTTGAAGCACTTTATCCTTAAATTTATAAATCAAAATTGCCAATTTATAATTATTAAACCGTTACATAAATGGCAGCACCATAATTTAATTTTAAAATAATTTTAAAAAATTATCACAAATTATTTAAGTCAAACTAAATAAAAAAAATAATAATAATAAATCCTAATACTTTTAAATTAAAAAAATTTAAAAAACAAAACAAAACAAATGTTTAAATTTTTTTTAAGCAAAAAAAATTTTTTTAAATTTTTAAATGCTAAAATTTCGCAAGAATTTAGTGGGTCTTTAAGCGAAATTTAAAATCTCGTATTTTCCTAAAACCAAACAAATTGTTTAAACAAAATTTAAAATTCCTAAACTTAGTGGAAGTATAAATGAAATTTAAATTATAGCAATCTCTCTTTTAAAAAAATCTTCAACTTTTATGGAAATTCAGAAAAAATCCATCAAGTATTACGTGAAAAAATTTAAAAAACTTAATTCATTCACTTTCAAAACACTGACTAGATAGAGCCAAAGAAGATAGTAATATTAATTAAAATGTAGATTACAAAGGGTTCGTGTCACTTCTTGAATAATTACTTTGCATATAAATCATAAACTGTAAATTTAATCGCCAATAATGTTAAAGATTTCATCAGGGACGTAGCTTTAGGGGGGGGGGGAGCCTCCCCTCCCAATAAGTTCATATAGTAGGGCGCCAAAGAAGGTTTAAGGGCGCCGTTAGGCGCCCGAAAAAAAGACTTTGTTAGTAGTAACAAGTAATTATAAAATAACTTAATTTTAAATGTAAAATTACAAAGTGAGTTATTATTCATTTACAAAGGCACTTAATTTTAGACTTGTATCTCACTTAGACTTGTATTTAGGAGAACCTCTATTCTCCCACTCCTATCCCAAAGAAAATTTATGCATCTGAAATAAAAAATTTCAAAAACAGACTTGTAATGAATTCCAGGATAGATGTACAATTATTTCCTTCTTATAGTAGTTGTTGGTCACCATTAGAAATAGATAGAAAGAGAAAAAAAAAGTGTGGAAACGACTGTAGTACATTTAAATGGTTCTATAATATGTTTTAGTATTAGGGCGCCACAGAAGGTTTAGAGGCGCAGTCAGGCACCTAAAAAAGAGGGTTTCAAAAAGGGCGCCATGGAAGGTTTAAAGGCGCCGTTAGGCACCTAAAATTTTTATTATTAATGTGGCATTCTTAGATTATTTTTTACACACACACACAAAAAAAGAAAAAATAATGAAATAACAATAACGTGATTTGGAATTAATATTATTGTAAATTTAGAAGAAAATAAATTATGGTTTCAAAAAAATATAGGAGATCCATTACATTTGAGACATTTTAAGATTACTACCAGGCGGTATCCCCAGTGTGAAAACAAGAGCACATTCCGGAAATATACATTGTTCGAACCCTACATATAATTTGATCTTTCGGAGAAAAGCTCTCCCCTTATTTCAATCCAAGGTTGGTGGTCTTCGAAAGGGTCATCTGACCTTAACTATATTAATTCCCCTCTTATGTCCTTCGTTGTGTGGGTTTAGATAATTTCCGGGCTTCACCTACATACGTCTTGTTTGTCCAGTGTCTAGTGCTGTCAGATTGTACTGAAGCTAATAACGCGACTTTTCAAAACTAGCGATTTTTTTCGTTCAATTTTTAAAATAAAAATAAAAATCTGTCTTTCGTTGTCGTCCAGAGAGAAGAAATTCAGTCATGAGTGATGGCTGAAATAAAACATAAAAACAAAAAACCAGGATCTTACTAAAAAGAACAAAACAGAAAAAGAAGTTATGAAGCAGAGAAATGATGCAAATTTATGAAAAAGTGGATGAAAAACATTGATGCAGTCGAAGGTAAAAAATTTACATATTCTCCTTTAGTTAAGCATGTTCTTAAAGTACAATGTTTATCTTTCTGACGCAATTGTGAGTTCATTTTTATCATTGCTATTATTAGTGGAAAAAAATCGATTAGCATTCTCAGTTTTTCGGTAAATTTAAGTTTTAATGGTTTTTATTATTTATTTCCTAAACAGATAGCTATTTTTTGATTAATGATGATTTCTGAAACTTTTACATTATTAATAATTGACCTAGTTTTAACCCAGGACTGGGCAGGAATGAAGCTTTCCCTAAAATTAAAAATATATGTTTAAGGGTGCACTCGAAAACATGCTTTTCCAACCTTCAACATCTCGAATTTTTCTGATAGAATTTCAGAGTCATTTTTAAAAATAGAAACATGAAAATTGCTGGAGTGATTTTCAAAGAGATGTACAAGGTGCCGTAGGATCTTATTTTTCGCTCCATTTATTAGAATTTGATTGATAAACAACCATTGCTTCAGCATGGTGCTTTTTTTCGTCTGCAGCTCTTCCGCTTCAGAAAATTCGGCTCACAACGCCCACTTTGACAGCATTTTCACACTATTTTCTGCCTTTATCAAAATAGCGAGCTTTACGGCATCTTGTATGGTTTCTGAATAAGAGAATCGTCAGTCTGATGCATTTGAGAGTAAAAATGAAATCAAAATTAAATGCCGAAATAAGCAGTTTGGATCGGGATACAGTAGACTCCCTCAAATCCGAAAACCAGAAATCCACAACTCTCTAAAATCCGCACATATTTTATGGATGTAAACAATGAAACTTTCAATTCAAATATTGGGACAAAATTTGATTTTTTTAGTTTTGCATTAATTCCATATATATTTTATTTTGTAATTTTCTTAATAATACTCTATTCATGTTTTTTCATGAAGGAAGAATAATTTTTTGGGAAAAAATTCAAAATACTGCTGATATTACTATTAATACAATCTTCTTACCAAATATATTTATGCATTAATCAAGATTATTTAGTTATCAAACCTGGCTAAACTTGAAAAAACAAATCCTTTCTTTATGATTTTGTGTGAATTAGCAATATACTTTTATGAGGCAAGTTTTGTTGAATAATTTTGGAAAAATACATCTAATCTTTATAATGAATATTTATTCATACACTTCTGATTATTATTTTGACCTTTGCTATTAGTACTTTTATCACTTTAAAAACTATCTAAATTTTTATTATTTTAGTTTATTACTTATTTTAATATTTTATTATATTGTTCATTATATCATTCATTATAGTTCCGATTGCACTATTAATTGTACTCAAATTATTGATTTAAAAATGTAAACAAACCAATGACCAGAAATCCGCAAATTCTAAAATCCGCACAACCTCTGGTCCTAAGCTGTGCGGATTTGAGGGAGTCTACTGTACACCCTTACTTACAAAATGTTTTTCGAAAAAGCAATCAAACATAGTAAGATGAAATCGAATGGAACCAAACAAATATTCAGTTTTACATGATTTTTTTTTATTATTTATTTAGGTTTTTGGTATCCACATATTGCATTTTCACAGATTTTATTGTATAAAACACTGTATTTAAAATTGTAACATTATTATTAAAAATGCATTGTTACTGATCAAATGACACTGATTCCATTCTTGCAAGGGTTACTGATCAAAAGATAAAAAAAAAAAAGTTTTCAACTGAGTAATAGATTTTTTGGGCTCTATTTTTGTTTTATAACTCCTAAATATAATTTTGTTATGTTTTATCAATTGTACATATACATTACAAGTTATTGTCACTCTTCTGAGGGTCTTTTTTCTGCCTTGCGCTGGACATTACAACTTAAATTTGATTTATCTGAAAAATAACAGTTTTCATTCAACTCCATAAACATCACGATGTACCGATGTGCAAAGTGAACTCTTCTATCCGAAATTCCAAAATATATGTGCATATGTCTTTATTTTAAATCAAGATTGAAATGTTCTATACATCTGAGTTTTTTGCGTCGCTAATTGCTATTGTGATAAATTACTTTTGACGAAATTTAATGATATCCGGTATTCAGCATACTATTGCTAAATTGAACATGTTGCTTAAGGGGTTAAATAAGTTTTTATTCTAGTGATTGGATAAAGGGATTTGGAAATAATTGATTTTTGCTTTTAAAGTAGCCATTGTCAAAAGATAAAATTAAATTTACTTTGAACGACTGTCTTTTAATGTTAAAAAGTGACAGGAAAAAAATTATTCGTTAATGTACTGTGTAATTATTAGAATAATCGTGCGATCGATTTAAGAAATGCATATTAGAAAAAAATAACTACTTTAAAGTTTTGTGTTGTAATTGCAGTACGATACAGATTATTTTTTACTTATATGTATTTACTGGGGAACTAAGATAATGAAAGGGAAAATATGTTATTCCATTTTACAGAAACTGGAATAAAAAAAAGTGCATGTTATTACAAACAAGCGCTTCCTTCAACCAATCTACCAATTACATTTTTGCTTTAGCGATCATTACAGGAATCAACATGGCGACGTTGACCAATCATACAACAGAGCTTTAAATCGCGACATTAGACCAATCGTAGACCGATCAGATCGCCTTGTCTTCTTGTGTACAGTAGGAATCTCAAAGACGGGCAGGAAATTACTGTGGATCCTCAGTAATTTTGCCCATAGTGATGTCAGCTGCCCTTTCCTTATATTCAGTATATAGACCACCGTTACTTCCTTGAAAAGGAGTCAAATGTTCATCGAGAGATTTAACATTCCTTTTTTACATTGGTGGTAGTAATAGTAGTGGGCCTGATCTCGGAGGATCTCACTAGAAAAAATTGAAGGCTAAATTCAATTATATTGACCCGCAAGTTTCGGGCGGGAGCTGCGGCTTTGAAACCACTATAACTCTATTGTAATTAACTTTGCGTTCTATATTTTTATTTTTCTTCCAAATACAATTGTTCTTATCATATCAGTAAAAATGAATTTAAGGATCCAGGATTCGCATTCTCTTCAAACATTCTGCATTGCCTTTTTAGACCTTGATAAAACAAGAGCTGGGGGAGATATTTTATCAGTACATGTACATACACGCTTAAAATGGAAATTTAACCACAACTGCATCACTTCTATCACCTAAATAGATGCCATTAATAAATAATTAAAGATAAAAAGTAGCATAACTACCCCCCCCCCTCTCCTAAAAAATGTGCAAATAATTCAAAGGCGGCAAAATATTAAAAGGCGCCAAATTTTTGCTCTCCCCCCCCCCCCCCTAATGAAAATTTCAAGCTACGCCCCTGGATTTCATATAATCTAATATAACAAATACGAGAATTATAATGATAACGAGAACTAAAATGTCCACAGGAAAACAACCCGGAAAAAAATGCTTGGTACTGTAATTATTTTCTAAAATTGACTACAGATGGCAGCATCAAACAATAAAATTTTTTTCATGACGGCCGATTTATCAACATGGGATAAAGGCCCGAAAGATTTTTCAGGCGTGAATTTCTAAGTTCTGAAATCTAGTGTTTAGAATATCTTCCACACTCTCTTGTTTAAATTAAATTTAAAATTCTCAAAATTTAAAATATTAGGTAAAGCTTAAACAAAATTTAAATTACCGCAAACTCCTTAAAAAAAAAAAAAAAAAAAAAAAAAAAAAAAAAAAAAAAAGGGCATCTTCAATTTCTAAGGAAATTTAGAAATAAAAATGGTTAGAAAATACGAAATATCTTTTAATAAATAAAATACATCGGACTTTTAAATGTAAAAAATCAACTTCGCAGGCCAGGGCCGTAGCTAGAAGTAAACAGTAGGGGGGGGGGGGGAGCTCAAGCGATTGTATGGGGGTCGAGAGGACTCATAACTTTTTTTCTCTCTCTCTCTCTCTCTGACACAGAAAGATAAATTAGTGCATATTCACATTGTAGTTATTATGTTTATTATTAAACTGTTGTAATAACTTCATTTTATGCTAAGAAAAGTATATAATTATGAAAATTTTGAGTGTATAACTGGTGCAAAATTAAACATCATGATAGCTTCAAATGTACAAATAGGATGAGGGAGTGTTGAAACACTTATTTTAGATACAATTTAATAACTCCGCAAAACTGTGAAATGATCTCAAAACTAAATTAGATTTTTGAACAGAATTTCATTTGAGTTTTTGGAACAGAATTTCATTTGAATTTTTGGAACAGAAATTCATTTGGTGACCTTGGAATCTTTTCCAGGGGGGGCTCAAAATATTTTAGGGGGGGGGGGGCTGAGCCGTCCATAGCGCTCCCTTAGCTACGGCCCTGTCGCAGTCCCGAAGATCGTACCCGAGATCTTCTGGTTCGCAACATCCCACAGGAATATGGATGTCTTGAAGAAGATTGTGGTAGTTAAGAATATGTTTTCAAATCACAAAATGGTGGAAAATCCTTTTTATTAAAATAACATACCTTTTTGAAAATGTTATGATTTTAGGTATGAAAGCAAATGTTCAACTCTTTTGTTAAAAAAAAAAAAAAAAAAAAAAAAAAAAAAAAAAAAAACTTTGTAAATTAAATAGTTTCTGAGTGCGAGTGCTGTGTTTGTTTGTATTTATGTCGGCCAATTACTATACGTGGGATATAGGTCCTAAAGGGGGGGAGTGCCCTCTGTGGGGGTCTTTCTAAGGGAGCCTAACCCGTAATACGTAAATGTATTTACGCAAGAAAATCCAAGATTTGAAGAAAACTACGGAAAACTCCGAACGGTTAGACCGACGGCCGCGATTGGGCTCGAACCCAGCACCTGCCGTCTACCAGTTACAGAGCCTCTTGGTCACTGTTGGAGCATACGAGTGCTGTGACGGACGGACAGAGTCACATAGGTACAAAACGCACAATCACATAACCAAATCGCCCAATAAATTTTTCGAGTCTCCCTCGCGAACTTTGAGTAAAGTTGACTGTCACATTTTAAATGTTGGATGGGTTAAAGTAGATGCTATGTACTTTAACTCTGCATGCTTTTAACTCCATTTAATAAGCCTAGAAATCTACGATTCTTTAAAAAGAATGAATTTGAATGTTTAATTGTAGAATAATGACGATTTAAAAGTAAGTGCATATGTCTTTTTGCAAAAATGTTTGGACCAAGCCAAATTTTATAAATTTTTGAACAGACTTAATTACGTCTAGAAAATGATTTCCATACGTAATGATTCAACCGAGATTGAATATTTTCGTCCATGAAGATTAGGAAGAGTGATATCAGTCCCGGCTTCGTACGGAAAAAATAAGTTAGGAGCGTCCCGATCCTTCAAAGAAAAAGTAAGGCCCGAGCCCGGCCCGGAAAAATTAGTGATTAGGCCCGACCTGGGCCTTCAGAAAAAAGTAAAGCCTGGCCCGAATGTTGTTAATAAAAAATCGAATCACGGTCAAGTGATGCTTTTCCCGGATATTTTGGATTTTATCTGACAGGGAACACATGTATGTATTCCTGTTACGAGAACCATGTTTGGGAAGAGTAAAGAAATATAGTCGTTGTTTTTACCTGTTTTGAACCACAAAAATAATGCAAAAATTAAATTATTTTAAAAGTCCTTTTCTTGTAAAACCAGGGTTCTCGCTGTCGCTCGCCACTGCGACCAACAATGGCGCCAACTTTTGAAAAATATTGGGTTAGCTCAAAAATATTTTTGTAAAGTGGTGTGACCAGTTTATTTTTCTTTGAAAGGTTGACAGATGTGAAAGGTGATAATTTTAAGTCGAGCTATCATGTTTTAAGAAGTTTGAAATTTTATTAAGTTAAATTCTCATGCGTTTTTTTCTTATAAATACACTGATATTTATTGTAATGTCACGATATCATGAACATGATTAAAAATGAATTAGCAAAAAGTTGAACATGGAAGCAAAACATTTCAGTCATTTGGGATTTTTGGGTGTCAATCGGAGAATTAAAACACATGGTCAACTGCAGGATAAATTTTATTCTAAGGAGAAAAATGAATAATAAAATGATAATGGAATAAATAACTAGAACAATGAAAATTGGATTCAAAATGATTCGGTGGACTTGGGCCCCAGAGGCCCATATAAGTTGACGCCACTGGCGACGAAATTCTTCATATGGCGAGTAAACAAGAGGTTAGATTCGCCAGATTGCTAGTGCTCAATTTCTGCTTTTTCTTTCTTTCACTTTTCGTTTTTCATACATACGCATACATACATATTTTTATATATTTGTAGTGGATAGTTGAATTAGATTAATAACAATCGCTGTCGCAGTTATAAAAACTTAGTTAACTTTAGAACATATTGAAAAAAAGGAGGTACATTAAAGATATTTTTTTGTGCTACACGGCAAACAGCCAACACCCCCTATAGGGGGTGTTGGCTGTTTGACTATAGGGGGTTCTGAAACAGCGCCGTGCGAAAGGGGGGCGATCGCCCCGGGCGCAGAAATTTAGGAGCGCCAAATTTATACTATCAATGTCATTATTGCGGTTTTAGCACCACGTTGGGGGAGAAGGAGGCGCAATGGCGGATCTAAGGGGGGCGATGGGGCGATCGCCCCCCCCCCTTGAGCCCAATAAAGCATATGCAGAATGACATTAAATGCCCGCACGGAAAAGTTGTTGGTTCTAAACTCAAGACCGGCGCGACCCGAGCCGGGTCGCGCCAACTTTAATTTATTTTTCTTGAACTGGGTCAGGTCTACACACATTCAGAGCCGGGTCGGGTCTTATTTTTTCCTGTAGAGCTGGACCGAGGCACACCGTCTTTTCCAGGTCGGGTCTACCGTGGACTTCCTTCCTACTAGAGGTACACACGGGCCAAAATTTGCAAGCCCAGGTTCCGTCCGGTATAAAGGCTAAACGCTCGATCTAGGATCGATACAGCTCGTATGCTGTCGCGGTTCTAAAAAGCAGGGGGAGGGGGTGAAGTCCCCCCTTTTGGGCTGATTGCCCCCCCCCCCCCCCTGGAATAATAAGGGATTTACAAAGTGGCATTATGCATCCTCACGAGAAATAACTTGGGGGCGAAGCTCGAACCCGTCACGGCCGGGCACGGGTCGCGCCAGTTTAAGTCCACGAGACTCAGACTGGGTAAGGTTTTCTTTCATTTTGAATCGGGTCGTGTCCTGATCTTGCTTTTTTTGCAGATTCAGGTGATGACAGGCTTCTTTTTCTTCCAGATCGAGCCTGGTCTGGATTTCATTTTTTCTAGAAGTTTGCATTGAACAAAATTTCCCGGTCGTGGTTCGGCCCGGAGTAAAGGTAAATATTCGGTCCGTCTCTGACCTAGATAGTATGATAAACATTACTGGCTCGATTGCAACCCGTGGAATCCTCTAAATTTTTTCTCACTAGTCCAAATCAAAAGCGAATTTCATCAAAAAGCTGTAAATAAGGACAAACTTCATGAAAGAAACGCGAATTTCGTAGGAGGGTTTCGAAAGAAACACGAATTTCATCAAAAGGTCGCAAAAAACCCTGAAATTTTATGAAATGATCACGGAGAAAAAGTGAATTTCGTTTAAGGATCGCGATCAAAACTAAGTCAAGCATTCTCGCAAGAGTTAAAACCGAATCTGTAACTTACTCAAGTCCGAAACGTATGATAATCTGACCCGATGCGCTAAGCGCAGCTAAAAGGTAAAAGTCAACCCGACCAATAACAAAATGTAGTTGTTAACCGGCCCCAGACCTGACCCGAAGGAAGAAATCTGAAATTAACTTGACCTGTAGCAAACAGTAGAAGTTAACCGGATCCAAACGCGACCCACAACAAAAAGTAAAAATTAACCCGACCAGCAGCAAAAAATAAAAGCCAACCAGACATCAAATTTCGTGAAATGATCGCGGAGAAAACACGAATTTCTTCAAATGATCGTGAAACAGACGCACATTTTGTCCAAAGATTGCGAAAAAGAACGCGGACGCACATTTTATCAAAGGACTCACCCCAATCAAAATCTGGTCAACCCGAACCCTTCTCCCAAAAGTAAACATCAAATCCTAAACTGCCCCAAATGCGCTAATCACAGCTAAAAAGTAAAAGTCAACCCGACTAATAACAAAATGTAGTAGTCGACCGGACCGAAACCGGACGCAAAAGCAAAAAATCAGAAATTAACTCGAACCTAGCAAAGAGTTAGCTAAGTCAATTGGACCCAAACACGACCCAAGTAGAAATTAACCCGACCAGAAGCAAAAAATGGAAGCTAACCGGACCTAAACCCGACTCACAGAAAGAAAATAGACGAAACACGGCCGCATTAAAAAGAATGAGCTCCGACCCGAATATTAGACTTGATTTTCCAAATTTCTAAAATCGCCCCCCCCCCTCCCTTTAGGATTCTCCAGATCTGCCCTTGCCCGGGCGCAATTTCTCTTCGCAGGCCCCTGACGGCAAATCTATTTTTCTAATATTTTTTTCATTTGGCGAATATTTTTTATTTTTAATTAGCCAAATTACTAACGTTGGTCAAATGTCAGCGAATACACTGTGTTAGACCAATGACCTAAGATACTTAGACACCACAATGGCAACCTTTTCGTAGGCCGACATCTTTGCCTTCCGTCACGTGCTGGAGGGCAGATTTAGCCATGGAACAAAGAATATAAACGGGAAGGAAAACCGGTCAACGGAGGCGAGCTGAGGCAAGCCAAGAATTCTGGGACAAGTGTGACCCTGAACTGCCGGCAACCTTGGCGATTTTTTCGATTGGCGATAACTTGGCATGTGTTTTACCTCTCGCCGTAGAAATCAGTACATAAGACGTCGAGTGTAAGAAAGGCCAAATAAGCGATAAATGCACCAAACAGTTGCCATTCCTCAGGGAATGCTGGGATATGGGTGAACCTCACAGAAATCCGGTGGCATCGACGATCACCCTGTTCCTAATGGGAAAGAGGCTTCGTTTTCCTTCCCGTTTATATTCCTTCTTCCATGGATTTAGCGCGCCAAACCGGTTTTCTCCCGACCGCATTTCCGTCGCTTGTAGTTTCGCTTCTATGTTTACATATATTTTACTGCGAGAATGAAATCTGAAAGTTGCCAATAAAGCAATCACCGCCAAAAAACAGCATCTTTTTGCCAAAGATGTTGGATTCGAAACCATGCCGAGATAACAATGGGATGCGGCGTCTACGTATATTAGAAAGTCAATGGCCGTGTTCAGCAGTTACGCGCGTCAAGCGCGTGCGCTCAGGAGTCAGGGATATGGAGTGGAACCTAATTGCGGGATTGCGGCTGTTCAAGTACCGAACTAGGCGCACAGTACTCAGAACTGTGCGCTTCAGACACAGGCTAAGAACAGATCATGGATTTGATCAGCGCCCCGGGCGCTGTATTAACATGACTTTGAATGCCATTTGTTTCTCCTATCTTATGACGCATTTTAGTCTGTTATCCACACGGTGTTATCCACACGGTATTACCAACACAATTTGCTATAGCAAGAAAAAAAAAAAAAAAAAAAAAAAAAAATATATATATATATATATATATATATATATATATATATATATATATATATATATATATATATATATATATAAATAAATAAATAAAAATAACAAGTTGAATGTAGATTCTGCCATTGCAGAATTCAGTTTCGCCTTCGATTAGAAAAAAAAAAATCGATAGAGGTTTTTTAGAAGGGCGACCCCGTTTAGATTGCAATGAACTAACTTCATTTTTCTTGTATTTATCAATATAATAGCAAACAGAACGGCGTGAAATACCCAATTGAATAGCAATTTCTCTCTGAGACATTGGAATTGCGGAATAATAAAGAGATACAATTTCACGTGCTACTTCTTCATTGACTAGATTCCTCAAAAAAGGATTTTTTCTTTAGTTTAAACGCTTTTTTATAGACTGAGTAAAAGGAAATGCAGTTTAACAATAAAACGAGTGGAATCCCGTCGAATTCGACGAATGAAATGTTTAAAAGACCCGATTGATTTGGTTTTTTAAAAAAGCAAAAGTAATTACGTTATTGAATCAATATATAATAAATATATTTACAAACTAAATGTCAAGTTTGCCAGTTTCAATTTTGCTTGCAAATATTCGCACTAAAATTGTAATCTGAGTGCCGGCGAAATCCAGAAATTTTATTTTATATGCACTAACAAAAAAAAAACAGTTTTATTAAATAATAATAATGATACTAATAATAATAATAATAATAATAATAATAATTTCATTTTTACTGTGATGTTATTTTCACTAACTGAAGTCATCTGAAAGTAAAATCTCAATCTCAGTGTCCATAGTGAAAAGAAATATTGAAATGAATATCTGGTACTACTATAGGTTATCCGTAGACCGAAAAATTATCGTCAAACTATAAGACTAGATGCCAATAATGGATGATCGTGAATGTCACATTCAATGACATTAAATACGATTCATGTGTTTAAAATGTCATTAAGTGATTTTCATTTCGACTTTTTATTAATATTTTTATTAATATTCTACTAATTATTTGTTTTTTCGTTATTTAAAGTAAAAATTATGTCAATATGTATAATTTGGCTATTAGTTTGGCGATTTGTATAATTTGGCAAAATTGATCGACGGGATAACAGAGTAGTACCTAATATCGTTATGAGTAAAATTGCGATGTTTTAAATAGTGACGTCATTTTCTCTTCAAATGTTTTTTAAAAATTACTATTATTAGTAATATGAAAAAGGCATCCGTAATAATATTGTAATTCCCATTTATCCGGTTGCTCAATGACATCATTTTCCCCATTTGAAGTTTTTCTTATTTTACTTTAGACATTAACTAGCAGGCTAAGCCCGCTGCGCTGGTCTATTTTTCAAAACAAAACATGAATCAAACAAAATATTGAATATGATTGTGTTTTTTAAAGCAACTTCACCTCGAATGCTCTTTCACATTTCTGAAAATTATACAATACGCCATTGTATTTAAAGATAGAAAACCAACGATTATAAATGCACCAAAAATGCATTAAAAGTAAGCAAACAGCTGTTTCGAATCTACTGTCGAGATTCTTCATCAGTGCAAAACTCAGCGAGCTAGAAAAAACAAATCTGAGCCAAAAATAAAAACAACAACAATGGAATCAAGGCCCGTTGACGCCAAAATATATTAAAATAGTAATAATCCCACAAACACTCGACTTAAGGCCGTAAGTTGGTTTCGTCGTGGCCAAAAGGAGTTAAGGCCATTTGTACAAAAACAATGCTGTACCGCAAGTGAGCCGCCGCTAATTGCGGCAGCTATCGCCGAGCCGTTAACGGCTCGGCAATGACAGAACTGTTGCATTTACTTTGCCGGTAAACTCTTAGAGGTCGGTTTCGGGAAAAAAGGTAATGGCCCTCCAACATCTAGAAAGCAGAGGGCTAATATAAACTGACCAGCATTTTTATTTTCAGAGAGAAAATGTATAAAAATTTTAAAATAAAAATAAGAGAGAAAATGTATAATTTTATTTCTTTCAAAAATTACTTTATAACAGGGTTTTAATAAGCATATGCATAATTTACAAGATTTATATTTAAAACAATAAAATAGATGACATATTTTATTTAGTTTGAAAATATTTTTACATTTAAAATGAATTGTCCCCAAAATATATACAGAATTCCAAGTTTTTTCTTCACCGGCACACTTTTACATTCATTATTCATAAAAAATAGTTGAAAAAAATGAATAAATATTTAAAATATAGTAAAATAATTTAAAATAAATATTAAAACAGAAAACACCTTAGATTGTGCCTAAAATAGTCCACGTTCATTCCCCCTCCCCATTAATCAGTAATACAAAACATTTTATTTATTTATTTTTTTTTTTTAGGAAAGATCATTTTAAAAAATAAAAAATCATGTTATCAAAAAAAAAAAAAAAAAAAAAAAAATAAATAAATAAATAAAAAGAAAAAGAAAAAAAAGAAAGAAAGAAAAAAAGAATGTATTTTGATTTATTCGCATCTGCAAGCGCGGAAACAAGGGAGAGATTATAGTGCTAATAATTCTCCCTATATAGGAGGAATAATTTAATTTAGAGAAGATAATTTTAAAATTATCTTCTATGAAAATTAAGTATTAAAATGTATATATCTATGTTTTTTTTATAAACACTCTGGAATGAAATACACTTGTAAATATTTTCCTTAATATACAAAGCACAATACGTCACACTGGATACACTAACAAAAAATTTCATTTTAAAGAAAAAACCCTTTAAACGTTGAACGAATTCCAATTTGAAGAAACATCTAATAACCGCATCTATTTAAATTCATATTTGTTCATAAACGAATGAAATTGCAGGAGCTGATAGTAAGAAACTATGTAATCGAAAGATAATTTATATTTTTTGGTAAAAAAAAAAAAAAAAAAAAAAAAAAAAAGCAAATATTGTTTAACTGGACATTTTCAATATATGTTCTGAAGATGATACTGTGAGACAGAAGGAAAAACGATTCTCACGTGACCACAACCGCTTACTATCAAATAATTTATTAATTTATAAGAAAATAGAAAACTTAAATCGCTCTAGTTATCAGACTAGCCAGTTTAATGCTTTTTCCCTTTCAAAATTACTCAAAAATTGCATAAATGTTTAGCGTTGTTGAACAGGGAATTTGGCAGTCGTCTAAAAGCTGACCGAAATCTTTTGTAAAAACAAAACACTATATAAAGTTATTTATATAAATATAGATTATATCTTTAAATATTTTATAAGATATAATTCATATTTACAGTAAAATCTGTCTAAGACATGTCTTAGACAGATTTATAGTTAATAGACAGTTATATAGTTATAGGTACCTTTAACTATATAACTATAAAAAAAATTATATCAATATATGTAATTGAATGTGTGTGTGAATGTATTTTATTTAAACCAGTGTGACATGGCTCTTATTTGTTTATAAAGGGTTACATGTTATGATAACATAAATTCTACGATTTCAGAAATTCACTAAATATAATTATATAATTATCTTTAAAAACTTATTCTCTTCATTTTTTTTCCATATTGAACCGACATAGGCAAAAGATAAAGTGAAAAAATAACTGAAAATTAGTTTTATTTATTTTTAACTGATAAGTGTTATCGTTAAATTCGGAAAATTGTTGGGAATCATAAGGCTGCGGGCAAACAGCACTACTTTCATTTGCACTAAAAGAGCAATAAATCTATCTTTGTTTCCGAACGGAACTAAGGTTGCTAGTTTTGAAACCTCTTTATTTTTGGGATAAGAATCGTATCGAATCGGCAAAGGAAGGCAGAGTTTATATCCCCCAATCTTCAGTCATAAAGCTGTCAACTGATTTCGAGTTCGATTTCTTTCTTGAAGTTCAGATTCAATGCACTGAAAGAGCAATTTATACATCAAAGCGCCGACCCGAAAGATTAAAAAATAGCGAAGCCTGACCACAAGAAGTTAATGCTATGTGCCGGGTCCTTTACACGTGAGCGAGGGAACGAATGAGAAAAAGTTTGTTTCGAAGGGGATCTTTTCAAGGACGCGACCACTGACATTCAGGGGTCAAAATTTTTGCTGTATCATTCATGGCATGAAATCACTTCGTGAATGTTGACTGGATTGTGAGGACTCTGTATCAAAGTTTTACACGATTATTAAAAACTTTGCAGTGGGATTACACTAAAATATTGTAAGTCTGAATATTTTCTTTGCCTATTCATTAAGTTTAATTTGAAATATTTCTGTACTATTTTAATGCATTTTTATAATAGAATTATAAAAAATAAGTATATAAAGTTAAAAAGTCGTCATTTTATGAATTTATATGACGTAAAATGTAAGAATTCGCAAATTCACTCGAATTTTTTAAAGGTATATTTGGTAGGATAATTGTTTTTTTATTATTACTCTTTGAAAATTTTCATTCAGTTGTATCATTATATGGATTTTATTATTTTCTTCCCCCAACTGTTGACGTTTTAATTAGTAATTTTAAAGAAAGTAACTAGTTTTAAACATTGCGACTTATTTATATCACTATCGTAATTCTTCTAGATTATTTTAAATAAATTCATTTAATGTTATAATTATTTTTTTAAATGCGACTTTGATAGAAAAAGATTTTTTTTTTATCCACTCTGATATAAGATTGTAATTTTTCCTTATGGAAAATGTCATTAAACTAGCAAAAGCCGTGCTTTGTTTGGATTCGCGAAGCATTATTTCATAAGATAAATATTTGAAAATAACATTATTATTTTATATTATTTTTGCATCTTTATTAAGCAAAAACTTTATCTTATGTTTTGGCGTATTTAAATTTTAGAAATGTAAATTCAGCCAAATAATTAAGAATTTCCTTGGAATTTTTTATCTGTGATATAAGACTGGTATAAATAAAAATATTTTCGAAGCAAAATTTTACAAAATATTTTTTTAATTTTTAATCAAAAGTTTTAAAGATGTTTTTACATTTCCCAATAGCCTCTGGAGTTATCTGAAATGATTTGAAATAGGTATGTTTTCAATCTTTGTAATTCACATCAAATAATCTTTGATAGCAATCTTAGAATAATACATTCAAACAAAATATTTGGAAAAACATTAAAATCTACTCTCGTTGATACTAAGAACTATTAAATGTATTTTTTTTTTATTCTAATTTCTTCTTTTTTTCTGCATACCAGCATATGAAATTTTTTTATATTGTAGAATCTCTCGTAAGGAAATTTTCTATTAAATGATAAACCTTGAAGGAATTTCACTCTCGACAACGCTACGTGCGTTAAGCAAACTGGTGTCTCTTTATCCCCAATATCTACAACTGCTTTATCTAATGTCAAACCTTGAGATTTATGAATTATAACTGCAAAAACTGATTGCAAAGGAAATTGTTTTATTGAGCAATTTATGCTTCCATTTTTCCAGAATTTAATTATTGGGGGAATTGGTACGCACCAATTCTTATAAGTTAAATTACTGCAGTATTCAAATTTATCCATGATTATTCGCGGTATCTGGTCTGATGGCATGTGATTTTCTTTAATACGCGCAACAAAGTCTAAAGTACCGTTCACTAAACCTTTTTCGGTCCACAAATAAGAACGTAACATTACTTTAAATCCAAATGATAAAGTAAGAAATGATTAAAGTCCATTTATAGTTTCTGAATCGGCCAACTTTGCTTTAGTACATTTATAAAGAGCTTGAATCGAGGCAACAACTTCTCTTTCAGCAGTTCTTTTAATTTTTCATTTATATGGCAAATTTAAAAATTAATTTTATTTGCTTACAATTCTTTTGTTGCCACTTTACAAAAAAAAAAAAAAAAAATTCCATAATACAATTCTTTTAAAATGTTTAAGTGTCATCTGTGCAAACGATTTTGCGGAGTGATGAAAACATATTTCATTTATTAAATTAATCATGATTCTATCTATAATTATTTACTCCATGATTTATATTTTTTTTCTGAAAATATACGCGTTTCATTTTTTATTTATTTGCTAAAATGCGTCCGCATTGGAAATGCATGTAAAATAAATTAATTAAAATAATAATTTTTTGAAAAGTATTTCTGTAAAAAAAATAATATTCTGCAAATCTACAGATCATAATTTATATTTGTGTTTAATTTCAAGTGAAAATACTGTATAGTTTTTTTGTAAAGTGTACGACAAAGTGTCATTTGAGTGGACTAGTAGAGGATTCGCTTCGCTCATCCTAATTAAACAACTGAGTAATTTTAATACAATATAAGAAAAATTAGAGTGAAGAAAAACTCATTAAAATAACCAAGATATTTTGAAAAAAATTCTAAAATTATTTTTCAGAGGAAATGTTAGAATGCATAGCTTAAACTCTTCTTTAAATTATTATTATTATTTGGAAATTTGATTAATCAACTTTAATTGAGAAATCTAATGGTTTTCGATGGTAAACAAAATAAAAAAACGGAAAGGGGTTTTAAAAAAATTTCATTAAGGACATATGTAAACATAAAATAGCATTTTTATATTATTTATTATTGTTATTATTTTATTAATAATACTTGTGTGAAAATTTGTATTTATAAAATGAAGATGGTTCAGAAATATTTCACTTATTTCTTTATGATTTAATTAGACTTTAATGAATGGGCAAATTAATAAAATAATGACAACAGAATTATCGATAAGTGTTGAAAAAAAAAGAAAAGAAAGAAAGAAAAGCACATCTTTTAATAAAACATACATAACTAAGTTTAATATTACACATATTATTTAGGCATAAATTCAAAATCTATTCTATAAAGAATATTTATTGATAGACTGTTTAAATGATAAATGCTTTTGCTTGAAAAGTACTATATATTAATAATCATTTAGGTTAACTTAAAAATTATTAATTCGCTTATCTTGAACTTTTTCAAAATTTTTTAAAAGAATGCTTGGCATAGCGAATTAATTAATTAGTTTATTTTTTCAATTAGTAATTTTAATTGTATATGACATGAAACGATTTAAAAACCATATTATTATTTTTTTAAATGTATAATTGAATAAATAAACAAATTAATAAATTTATTATGCCAAGTATTGTGATTTGAAAATTTTTGCAAAAGTTCAAGGTAAGTAAATTTATATGCTTTTTTAAGTGTATCAAATGTAAATTTTTAAAACATATAATTAAATAATAAACAAATAAATTCATTTTCAACTTATATGTTTTGGAAACTTTTGAAAAATTTGAAGATAAAAATTTGTAAATTTATAACTTTTTTGAAAAGTGTACATAAAGATTATTAGTACATTTGTTTTACATGCAAAGACAGTTTATCATTTAAATAATTTTCCAGCAAATATTTTTTATAGAACAAATTTTGAATTTATGCTTAAATATTAATTCTTACAAACACAAATGGCTGGGTGAGGGTGATCTCCTGGCCCCCCTTTATTTTTAATGGCCTTTAAAAGAATAATTGTGGCCAGTTTGTGGCTGTCTGATATTTTTGATAAAAACGGTAATGGCACATTTGTGGGCAATTTCTTGTATTAATGTCCAATTATCTTGTGGCCGCATTCTGGCCGGCGTGACAGTTTTTTGACGGAGCCATTACGGCCAAAGATGGCGGGCCGTTATCAAACACTTTGGGCCACCGGTAACGACGCCTCTAGTGGCCCACCAGTTATGTGTTTGTTGGGAAAATATTATTGTATAAGCTTATGCATTCGATAAAATTCGGTCTTTTAAGAAAAAAATATTTCAGTTGACCATTTATTGTAGAATTTGATAGATAAATGAGGCAATTATGAAAAGAGCAATTTAAATATTGTCTATTCACCATACTTCTAAAATAGCGAGCATTATGATCGCAGAGATTGACCATTGAATTTAAACAATTTTCAAGTAAATCATTTTCATTTGATAGTTTTTGAACTCTAAACCTCTCAACTTGAGGATATGGGTATCTGTGGAAACCTTAATACATCCTCTATCAATATTATATTATATTTCGCAACGTACATCTGCTCTTGACAAATCTATTACAGTGTTCCATTTTTGGAATGCAGCAGAATAAATAAAGTTTTCCTTGGAAAAATAAGGTGAATGTTTTTTAATGTAAACACAATTCATTTTTTGATACAGATGTCATATACGCATCACGTTGTCGTCATTGAAACAAAATGAACATTTTATGCCTCTTATGGTAATCCAGCTTTGTTTTTAATTTATTAATGAATTATTTATTTACTTTCATTTGCATTTTTAAATGATACAAAATGTTATGCTCTATACATAGAAAAGTAAAATAGAAAATAGAAATGTATCTGTCATTTGAAAACGAAGTTTCCGTTAAAGTGGCGCCAGAAATGTATCACCCCAACGTGGTGCATATATAACATTTGTGCCTCTTTCTTACAACATAGTGTGTGCATTTGCACCTAAATTTAGTTATTTAGCTCTATTTTTGTAATATTAACTGGAATTTGTACAATGTACGGTACTACTTGATTATTCTGTCGAGAAAAAAATTAATAGCAGATTATAGGAATAAATATCAATAATCGATGATCGTAAGTATGATAGCAATTCAACTGATATTACACGTGATACACGTATTTTTTTACGTCATAAGTGCTTTTTAATTCGACTTTTAATTTGTATTTTTTTATTTATGTTTATTGTTCTTTCGTTATTTAAAATGAATTTATGTAAATTTGAATAGTTTGGCGAAATTGTCCGACGTGTTAATCAAGTAGCACTCAATTTACATTTGAAAATATCATATTTCACAAAAAACTCCGGCACAAACCCGGATTTGCAAGATTTCCTTCCAATGCCAATGCGGCAAAATCCTCGTTTTAGAATAGCGAAGAAATGTGCATTTTTTAAAATTATTTTTGTTATTTTAAAACGAAAATAATAATAAATAAAAAAGTTACTGTAGCACAAAACAATTTATAGAATTTCTAAAAAGAAATTGAAAGTAAATAAACAATTTATTAATACAGAAATAATTATTGCTGGGTTACCATATCAGGCAAAATAACACCGTTTTGGCGATAGTCAGGTACCTCAGTGTGTATATAATATCTGTGAAAAATTTTTGGAAAAAAACAATAATCGTTATTTATACAGCATGTTTAAATACTGTAGTATAGTGAAAAAAAATGTATACATGACATATACGCACCATATTGGCGAGTTTTTTTTTTCTTCTGATGCCGATTCGGAGAAAATTTTGTTTTCAAATACCAGTTACATATATAGTTTACAATTATTTTCTGTTATTTTAAATAGAAAATAACAAAACATTTTAAAAAGTTTAGTTAATAATTATAAACAAAACTATTTATATCCTTTAAAAAATAAAATAAAATAAAAATTTATTAATAAATAAACAACAGCCAGGTTACCAAGTGAGGCATAAAATCCCATTTTATTGCAGTCGCGCAAATGTGGCGCATGTATGACAAATGTGCCTAAATTAAAATAGTTTATATAATTGGGAAAAAAAATTGTAAATAGGCAATTTATTAATAAATAGACAATAACATCCGGGTTGCCATATCAAGCAAAATAATGACTCTTTGGCATCAATTAATTACCTTGATGTATATATGGTATTGATGTAAGAGACAAATCGCACCAATGTAGTGCGTATGAGATATCTGTGCCAAAAAATTTTTAAAAGTTGCAGTTAAATTATTTTACGATATCTATGTATGTGGAAAGACATTTACAATAAAATTTAAATATTATTCATTTTTGTGGTATTAACTGCTATATATGCATTTAAGTTAAATGTAAAATTTTTTCCTAAAAATGCTCTCTCTCATTAAAAGAGAGAGAAGCGAGAAAATAGTTCTTGCGAACATCGCTCCGTCTTGTGCTTTTTTGGTTTAGAATCGCATTGATTGGCGACAAAAGTAGATTGAAACACCCAATTGAACAAACAACATACAAATAACAATTAGAGCCTTATTTTTAAAAAAAATTAATTCTGGAGTTTCTTCTGTAAAACACATAACGGGAAAATTAGATTTAAAAATATTTTTAAAAAAAGAAAGAAAAAAATACTTATGTTTTACTTAATGAAATTTTTGAGATGTTGTTTTCCTTTAATCAGGCTCGAAAGAAATAAATAGCCAAATATTGTGTCACTTCAAAACTTTTTTTCACATTGAGTTACTTTTTAAATACTATAAATATTCTTTTTTTTTTTCGCTAAAGATAAATATTTTCCTTTCATAATATTATTTTGCATTAAACGGATTTTTTTTATCATTATTTATTTTAAATCAATGAATTAACAGGGTTTTTTTTTTCGAAATATTTATATTATTTTCCATTAGAGAAAGCATTTCATTTCTTTTTTGAAATATAATTATCGCCAAACAATTAGTTGTTGCAACCTTTCGGTCAAAAATAACCGAAAAATACGAAATATAGTACGAAAAATCAGAGTTATGACTGTATATTTGTATCATAAACCTCCGCAAAAATATTTCCTATCGAATGATACAATCGGCAAAAAAATCGATCGGGTAGTTTTTGAAAACACTCGTTTGGAAGTTTCAGAACTTCTGCTTTATAATATACTAGCAGGCTAAGCCCGCTGCGCTGGTCTATTTTTCAAAACAAAACATGAATCAAACAAAATATTGAATATGATTGTGTTTTTTAAAGCAACTTCACCTCGAATGCTCTTTCACATTTCTGAAAATCATACAAAACGCCATTGTATTTAAAAATAGAAAACCAACGATTATAAATGCACCAAAAATGCATTAAAAGTTAGCAAACAGCTGTTTCGAATCTACTGTCGAGATTCTTCATCAGTGCAAAACCCAGCGAGCTAGAAAAAACAAAACTGAGCCAAAAATAAAAACAACAACAATGGAATCAAGGCCCGTTGACGCCAAAATAAATTAAAATAATAATAAAATATTATGTTGTTGTATCAGTTTATGCATTCGATAAAATTCGGGCTTTTAAGAAAAAAATATTTCAGTTGACCATTTATTGTAGAGTTTGATAGATAAATGAGACAATTATGAAAAGAGCAATTTAAATATTGTCTATTCACCATACTTCTAAAATAGCGAGCATTATGATCGCACAGATTGACCATTGAATTTAAACAATTTTCAAATGATTCATTTTCATTTGATAGTTTTTTAACTCTAAACCTCTCAACTTGAGGATATGGGTATCTGTGGAAACCTTAATACATCCTCTATCAATATTATATCATATTTCGCAACGTACATCTGCTCTTGACAAATCTATTACAGTGTTCCGTTTTTAGAATGCAGCAGAATAAATAAAGTTAAATAGAGTTTTCCTTAGAAAAATAAGGTGAATGTTTTTTGAATGTGTGAAATTCATTTTTTGATACAGATGTCATATACGCATTACGTTGGCGTGATTGAAACATTTTATGCCTCTTATGGTAATCCAACTTTGTTTTTAATTTATTAATGAACTATTTATTTACTTTCATTTGCATTTTAAAATGATACAAAATGTTATGCTCTATACATAGAAAAGTAAAATAGAAAATAGAAATATATCTGTCGTTTGAAAACGAAGTTTCCTTTAAAGTGGCGCCAGAAATGTATCACCCCAACGTGGTGCATATATGATATTTGTGCCTCTTTCTTACAGCATGGGTGTGTGCATTTGCACCTAAATTTAGTTATTTAGCTATTTTTGTAATATTAACTGGAGTTTGTACAATGTACGGTACTACTTGATTATTCTGTCGAGAAAAAAATTAATAGCAGATTATAGGAATAAATGTCAATAATCGATGATCGTAAGTATGATAGCAATTGATATTACACGTGATACACGTATTTTTTTTACGTCATATGTGCTTTTTAATTCGACTTTTAATTTGTATTTTTTATTTATGTTTATTGTTCTTTCGTTATTTAAAATGAAAATTTGAATAATTTAGCGAAACTGGCCGAGACGTGTTAATCAAGTAACCCTCAATTTACATTTGAAAATATCATATTTCACAAAAAACTCCGGCAGAAACCCGGATTTGCAAGATTTCCTTCCAATACTAATGCGGCAAAATCCTCGTTTTAGAATAGCGAAGAAATGTGCATTTTTAAAAATTATTTTCGTTATTTTAAAACGAAAATATTAATAAATAAAAAAAGTTATTATAGCACAAAACAATTTATAGAATTTCTAAAAAGAAATTGAAAGTAAATAAACAATATTAATACAGAAACAACTATTGCTGGATTACCATATCAGGCAAAATAACACCGTTTTGGCGATAGTAAGATACCTCAATGTGTATATAATATCTGTGCCAAACATGTTTGGAAAAAACAATAATAGTTATTTATACAGCATGTTTAAATACTGTAGTATAGTGAAAAAAATGTATACATAACATATACGCACCACATTGGCAAGGTTTTCTTTTTTTTCTTTTTTCTTTTTCTTTTTTTTTTCTTTTTTTTTTTTTTTTGTGCCGATTTGGAGAAAATTTTGTTTTTAAATACCAGTTACATATAGAGTTTACAATTATTTTCTGTTTTTTTAAATAGAAAAAAACAATAAATTTTAAAAAGTTTAGTTAATAATTATAAAACAAAACTATTTATATCCTTTAAAAAATAAAAAATAATAAAAATTTATTAATTAATAAACAACAACCAGGTTACCAAGTGAGGCATAAAATCGCCATTTTATTGCAGTCGCGCAAATGTGGCGCATGTATGACAAATGTGTCTAGATTAAAATAGTTTATATAATTGGGAAAAAAAGAAAAAAATTGTAAATAGACAATTTATTAATAAATAGACAATAAATAGACAACATCCGGGTTGCCATATCAAGCAAAATAATGACACTTTGGCGTCAGTTAATTACCCAGATGTATATATGGTATTGGCGTAAGAGACAAATCGCACCAACGTAGTGCGTGTGAGATATCTGTGCCAAAAAAAAAAAAAAAATTAAAAGTTGCTGTTAAAATATTTTACAATATCTATGTATGTGGAAAAACATTTACCCTAAAATTTAAATATTATTCATTTTTGTGGTATTAACTGCTATATATGTATTTAAGTTAAATGTAAAATGTTTTCCTAAAAATGCTCTCACTCATTAAAAGAGAGAGAGAGAAAATAGTGCTTGCGAACATCGCTCCTTCTTGTACTTTTTTTGGTTTAGAATCGCATTGATTGGCGACAAAAGTAGATTGAAACACCCAATTGAACAAACAACATACAAATAACAATTAGAGCCTTTTTTTAAAAAAAATAATTCTGCGAGTTTCTTCTGTAAAACACATAACGGGAAAATTAGATTTAAAAATATTAAAAAAAAAAAAAAAAAAAAAAAAAAAAAAAGAAAAAAAAAAAGGAAAGAAATAATACTTATGAAATATGTATTCTACTCTCTTATTCTCTTATGAAGTATGTATAAATACCTAATGAAATTTTTGATATGTTGTTTTCTTTTAATATGGCTCGAAAGAAATAAATAGCCAAATATTATGTCACTTGAAAGCTTTCTTTCACATTGAGTTACTTTTTAAATATTATAAATATTCTTTTTTTTTTTTTTCGTTAAAAATAAATATTTTCCTTTCGTAATATTATTTTGCATTAAACGGATTTTTTTCTTTTTATCATTATTTATTTTAAATCAATGAATTAACAGGGTTTATTTCGAAATGTTTATATTATTTTCCATTAGAGAAAGCATTTCAGTTCTTTTTTGAATTATAATTATCGCCAAAAAATTAGTTGTTGCAACCCTTCCGTCAAAAATAACCGAAAAATACGAAAATTAGTACGAAAAATCAGAGTTTGTATCTTTGAGTTTGTATATTTGTATCATAAACCTCCGGAAAAATATTTTCTATCGAATGATATAATCTGCAAAAAGATCCATCGGGTAGTTTTTGAAAACACTCGTTTGTAAGTTTCAGAACTTCTGCTTTATAATATGATATGATATGATTTTTATCATAAATTATTTTCTCTTATTTTATTTACATTATTAATATTAATTCTCAGTAAATATATTTTTTTTACCTCAATTAGAGCATAATTATAGGCAATCATTTTGGAAAATAAATTTTTATTATCGAGAGAAAAGCTAAACTGAGTTGCCACCATTTTGAAGAAATATCGTAAAAAGCATTTAAAATTAAAAATAAAATATAAAAATGGAAAAAATAAAAAATAACTTAAATGGGCACAACTACAAATTAATAGCTTTCATTTAAAAAAATAATTATCAAAATCGGTTGAGTAGAAAATTCAGGACTGATGACACGACATTTTTAGCTTGTCTGAAAGAAATAGCATCGGAGTTAGCAAACAGCTGTTTCGAATCTACTGTCGAGATTCTTCATCAGTGCGAAACCCAGCGAGCTAGAAAAAACAAAACTGAGCCAAAAATAAAAACAACAACAATGGAATCAAGGCCCGTTGACGCCAAAATAAATTAAAATAATAATAAAATATTATGTTGTTGTATCAGCTTATGCATTCGATAAAATTCGGGCTTTTAAGAAAAAAATATTTCAGTTGACCATTTATTGTAGAGTTTGATAGATAAATGAGACAATTATGAAAAGAGCAATTTAAATATTGTCTATTCACCATACTTCTAAAATAGCGAGCATTATGATCGCACAGATTGACCATTGAATTTAAACAATTTTCAAATGATTCATTGTCATTTGATAGTTTTTTTAACTCTAAACCTCTCAACTTGAGGATATGGGTATCTGTGGAAACCTTAATACATCCTCTATCAATATTATATCATATTTCGCAACGTACATCTGCTCTTGACAAATCTATTACAGTGTTCCGTTTTTTGGAATGCAGCAGAATAAATAAAGTTAAATAGAGTTTTCCTTAGAAAAATAAGGTGAATGTTTTTTGAATGTGTGAAATTCATTTTTTGATACAGATGTCATATACGCATTACGTTGGCGTGATTGAAACATTTTATGCCTCTTATGGTAATCCAACTTTGTTTTTAATTTATTAATGAACTATTTATTTACTTTCATTTGCATTTTAAAATGATACAAAATGTTATGCTCTATACTACACTGCAAAAAATAATAGTTAGTTTTACGGTATAATAGTGGTACCCTTGCTGCCCGTATTATACTGCGAAATCTACCGCAATAAACTGTAAAACAAGCCGTAATATACCGTTAAGCAGTAATATGCCGTGTATTACTGCTACTGTACTTAGAAGACGGTATACTACTGCTTATTCACGGTTTATTACTGTTAATTTTACGGTATATTACTGGCAGCTGGGACGCCAGTATTATACTGCAAAACTAACAATCATTTTTTGCAGTGTAGGGGTGCACAACCTTTTCAAGAGAAGTGCCACTTACAAATATGTCTGGGTGGTCGAGGGCCACATCAATAATATGGAGAGAATTTAATTTCAATTGTGATCTGTGGCCTATAATCGGATAAAAAATATGTTTTCAGAGGGAAGTGATGGAGATACCCCTTTAGGTTTGCTTAATCAGTGAAAATATCCAATTCAATTGGTAAGGATATATCAGCAGTTTTTACGTTTGTATATATAACAGATATAGCAAGGATTATTCTTAAGATGTAATAGTATTCCTTGACTTTATTAAAGAGAGTAAATTTTGTTTTATTAAAAGTGCTAAAAAACAAAGATAAGTGGCTGGTGCCGAAAAAAATGTGAACTTTATGAACGAAGGATGTGAACTTTATGAACGAAGGAGAGGGAAGGAGCTGATCGACAAGATTTTTCGTGCCTCATCACTGAAATTCCCGATTTTTCAACGTTCAGTCAACAAAATTTGCAGCTTTCCATGCCTGATCAACCAAATTTGGGCATTTTATGAAAGTGACCGACAAAATTCATAATTTTTACAAAATTGATCGAGAAAATTCAATCTTTCCGTGCCTGATTAACAAAATTTGCGATCTTTATAAAACCGATCGAGAAAATTTGAGATTTTTGAAAACCAATCGACAAAATTCACAAATTTTACGATACCAGTCGACGAAATTTGCGATTTTTACAAAGCCCATCTACAAAATTCGCGGTTTTTACGAAACCGATAGCTGAACTTTGCGATTTTCACAAAACTGATCGGCGAAATTCGCTATTTTACTTCGCATGATCAATAAAATTCGCGATTTTTCTACTGGTGATCGACGAAATTATCGTTTTTTACGAAGCCGATCAACGAAATTCGCTATTTTTACGAAGCCGATCGACGGAATTCGCGATTTTTACAAAACCGATAGCTAAACTGCGATTTTCACAAAGCTGATCGGCGAAACTCGCAATTTTACATTGCATGATTGATAAAATTCGCAATTTTTCTGCTGCTGATCGACGAAATTATCGATTTTTGTAGACTCGATCGGCGAAATACGTGATTTTTCCTCGCATGATCAATAAAATTAGCGATTTTTCTGCAGTTGATCGACGAAATTATCGATTTTTACGAAGCCGGTAGACAAAATTCGCGATTTTTACGAAGTTGATCGACTAAATTCGCGATATTTTCAAAGCCGATCGACGAAGTTCGCGATTTTTACAAAGCTGATCGACGAAATTCGCCATTTTTCTTCGCATGATCGATAAAATTCGCGATTTTTCTGCGTGTTATCGACGAAATTATCGATTTTTACGCAGCCGATCAACAAAATTATCGATTTTTTACGAAAGCGATCGACGAAATTAGCGATTTTTACGAAGCCGATCGACGACAATTTATGATTTTTACGAAGCCGATTGAGAAAATTCACAAATTTTCCGCGCCTGATCAGCAAAATTCACAATTTTTTCACGCCTAATTAACAAAATTATTTAGCCGATTGACGAAATTCAGAAATTTTCCTCACATGATCGATAAAACTCGCAATTTTTCCGCGGCTGACCGACGAAATTTTCGATTTTTCTGCGCCTGATTGACGAAATTATCGGTTCTTAGGAAGGCGATCGAAGAAATTCGTGATTTTTACGAAGCCGATAGACAAAATTCGCGATTTTTACAAAGCTGATCGGAGAAATTTGCGATTTTTCTTCGTATGATCGACGAAATTCGCGATTTCACCAAGCCGATCGAGAAAATCCTCAAATTTTCGCACCTGATCAACAATAATTAGAATTTTTAACGAAGTTGATCGGTAAATTCACGATTTTTCAAAGCCAACCGACAAAATTCGCACTTTTTTCGAGCCTGATCGACAAAATTCGCGAACTTTACGAAGCTTATCGCAGAAATTCGCGATATCTATGAAGCTGATCGACGAATTTCGCGATTTTTACAAACCTTATCGACGAACGCAATTTTTACAAATTCGATTGACGGAATTCGCAATTTTTACGAATCTGATCCACGAAATTTGAGATTTTTGCAAAGCCGATCGACAAGATTCCTGATTTTTCCGTACCAGATAGACGGAATTCGCGACTTTATTTGAACCTGATCGATGAAATTTGCAATTTTTCCGCGTGAGATCGACGGAATTTGCGATATTCCCGTGTTCGACCAACAAAATTCGTAATTTTTTGGAACTCGATCAATAAATCTCGCGATTTTCCGTGTCCGATCAACGAAATTTGCGCTTTTTCAGCCTTTAATTGACGAAATCTGCATTTTTTCTGCACCCAATCAACAAAATTCGCGATTTTTAACTAATTTTGACGAAATTGCATTTTTTACGCGGCAAGATGAAATTCGGGATATTTTCTCTTGATAAACTTACGATTGTTTCACAACTGATCAATGAAATTTTCAATTTTTCCGCGCATCATCACAAAATTCGCGATTATCTTGTTCCTTATCAACGAACTCTGAGAATTTTTCATCCCTGGTCGACAAAATTCGCGAATTTTTCGTGCCCGATCAAGGAAATTCGCGTTTTTTTTCAGGCGATAAACCGAGAAAACGTCCGATTTTTTCGTGCATCATCATCAAATTTGCCGATTTTTTCTTGCCCGATCAACGAAATATGCAATTTTTTGCGTCCGATCGACAAAATTAGTGATTTTCCATGCGTTATCGACAAAAACTCACGAATTTTCAGTGTTCGATTTGCAAAATTCGCGATTTTTTCGCACCTCATGAACGAAATGTGCGATTTTTTCCGCACTTGATCAATGAAATTCGCGATTTTTCCGTGCACCATCAAAGAAATTTGCGATTCTTAAAAGATCGACGAAATTTTATATTTTCCCGCGATAAATTGACGAAATTTACGATTTTTTGCTGCAGCTTTTGCACAAAATTTGCATTTTTTCTAGTTGTAAACTGGCGATGTTCGCGGGCCACGCGTTAACCCATCGCGGGCCACTTTTGGCCCGCGGGCCATAGGTTGAGCATCCCTACGTCTATACATAGAAAAGTAAAATAGAAAATAGAAATATATCTGTCGTTTGAAAACGAAGTTTCCGTTAAAGTGGCGCCAGAAATGTATCACCCCAACGTGGTGCATATATGATATTTGTGCCTCTTTCTTACAACATGGGTGTGTGCATTTGCACCTAAATTTAGTTATTTAGCTATTTTTGTAATATTAACTGGAGTTTGTACAATGTACGGTACTACTTGATTATTCTGTCGAGAAAAAAATTAATAGCAGATTATAGGAATAAATGTCAATAATCGATGATCGTAAGTATGATAGCAATTGATATTACACGTGATACACGTATTTTTTTTACGTCATATGTGCTTTTTAATTCGACTTTTAATTTGTATTTTTTATTTATGTTTATTGTTCTTTCGTTATTTAAAATGAAAATTTGAATAATTTAGCGAAACTGGCCGAGACGTGTTAATCAAGTAACCCTCAATTTACATTTGAAAATATCATATTTCACAAAAAACTCCGGCAGAAACCCGGATTTGCAAGATTTCCTTCCAATACTAATGCGGCAAAATCCTCGTTTTAGAATAGCGGAGAAATGTGCATTTTTAAAAATTATTTTCGTTATTTTAAAACGAAAATATTAATAAATAAAAAAAGTTATTATAGCACAAAACAATTTATAGAATTTCTAAAAAGAAATTGAAAGTAAATAAACAATATTAATACAGAAACAACTATTGCTGGATTACCATATCAGGCAAAATAACACCGTTTTGGCGATAGTAAGATACCTCAATGTGTATATATCTGTGCCAAACATGTTTGGAAAAAACAATAATAGTTATTTATACAGCATGTTTAAATACTGTAGTATAGTGAAAAAAAATGTATACATGACATATACGCACCACATTGGCAAGGTTTTCTTTTTCTTTTTTTTTGTGCCGATTCGGAGAAAATTTTGTTTTTAAATACCAGTTACATATAGAGTTTACAATTATTTTCTGTTATTTTAAATAGAAAAAACAATAAATTTTAAAAAGTTTAGTTAATAATTATAAAACAAAACTATTTATATCCTTTAAAAAATAAAATAAAATAAAAATTTATTAATAAATAAACAATAGCCAGGTTACCAAGTGAGGCATAAAATCGCCATTTTATTGCAGTCGCGCAAATGTGGCGCATGTATGACAAATGTGTCTAGATTAAAATAGTTTATATAATTGGGAAAAAAAGAAAAAAATTGTAAATAGACAATTTATTAATAAATAGACAATAAATAGACAACATCCGGGTTGCCATATCAAGCAAAATAATGACACTTTGGCGTCAGTTAATTACCCAGATGTATATATGGTATTGGCGTAAGAGACAAATCGCACCAACGTAGTGCGTGTGAGATATCTGTGCCAAAAAAAAAAAAAATTAAAAGTTGCTGTTAAAATATTTTACAATATCTATGTATGTGGAAAAACATTTACCCTAAAATTTAAATATTATTCATTTTTGTGGTATTAACTGCTATATATGTATTTAAGTTAAATGTAAAATGTTTTCCTAAAAATGCTCTCACTCATTAAAAGAGAGAGAGAGAGAAAATAGTGCTTGCGAACATCGCTCCTTCTTGTGCTTTTTTTGGTTTAGAATCGCATTGATTGGCGACAAAAGTAGATTGAAACACCCAATTGAACAAACAACATACAAATAACAATTAGAGCCTTTAAAAAAAAATAATAATAATTCTGGAGTTTCTTCTGTATAACACATAACGGGAAAATTAGATTTAAAAATATTAAAAAAAAAAAAAAAAAAAAAAAAAAAAAGAAAAAAAAGAAAGAAAAAAATACTTATGTTTTACCTAATGAAATTTTTGATACGTTGTTTTCTTTTAATATGGCTCGAAAGAAATAAATAGCCAAATATTATGTCACTTCAAAGCTTTCTTTCACATTGAGTTACTTTTTAAATATTATAAATATTCTTTTTTTTTTTTTTTCGTTAAAGATAAATATTTTCCTTTCATAATATTATTTTGCATTTTTCTTTTTATCATTATTTATTTTAAATCAATGAATTAACAGGGTTTATTTCGAAATGTTTATATTATTTTCCATTAAAGCATTTCATTTCTTTTTTGAAATATAATTATCGCCAAAAAATTAGTTGTTGCAACCCTTCCGTCAAAAATAACCGAAAAATACGAAATTTAGTACGAAAAATCAGAGTTTGTATCTTTGAGTTTGTATATTTGTATCATAAACCTCCGCAAAAATATTTTCTATCGAATGTTATAATCTGCAAAAAGATCCATCGGGTAGTTTTTGAAAACACTCGTTTGGAAGTTTCAGAACTTCTGCTTTATAATATATATATGATTTTTATCATAAATTATTTTCTCTTATTTTATTTACATTATTAATATTAATTCTCAGTAAATATATATTTTTTTACCTCAATTAGAGCATAATTATACGCAATCATTTTGGAAAATAAATTTTTATTATCGAGAGAAAAGCTAAACTGAGTTGCCACCATTTTGAAGAAATATCGTAAAAAGCATTTAAAATTAAAAATAAAATATAAAAATGGAAAAAAAAATAAAAAATAACTTAAATGGGCACAACTACAAATTAATAGCTTTCATTTAAAAAAATAATTATCAAAATTGGTTGAGTAGAAAATTCAGGACTGATGACACGACATTTTTAGCTTGTCTGAAAGAAATAGCATCGGAGGCTAATAAAAAATAAAAAAAAAAATAAAGCTAGTTTTTTTTCTAATAACTAAAGTTATTAGAAAATAACTAGCTTTATTTTTTTTTTAGAAAATTATTATTTTTATTCAGGTCCCGACTTATGCAGGGGCAAGCAGGGCAACTGCCCTGGACTCCCCCCCCCCTTGAAACTAATCAGGATTTTTATTAAAATGTGCCAAATTATAAGAATCAGCCAAAATGACCAAAATTCATATATTTTCAAACAGTTAAGAACAGGGTTGGCATTTTTGCCGGCAAAAAGGTATTTTTGCCAGGACAGTGGAAAAAACTGGAAAAAACCAGGGGAAAAATGGAAAAAACCGGCAAAAATGGAAAAAACCTATTTGTCTTTAATGTGTAATAAAATCTGCATGCTAATAAGAATAATAATGGTATAAACAATTAAATTTAACAGTGTACTATTTAATATTTTAATTTAATTTGCTAATTAATTAATATTAAATAATTTAAATCTTTAAAAAATAGGTGGGATTCACTCTTACTTAAGAATTTAAGAAGAAAATAAAAAATTACATACCTAATTTTTTTTTTCTTAAGTCAGGGATATGTTTAAGAAAATTTTAGGTCTTTTAAAGGACCCTTCATAAAATAATTTATTTTAAAATAGGATCCTTTACAAAATTCTTTAACCTCGAACAGGACCCTTCATAAAATTATTTGTCCCTGAAATAGACGTTTCACCTTCAAATTGAACTTTTCACAAATTTAATCATTTAAAAATAAAATCTGCCCTGTTAATAAACAATTGAACTCACCAAAAAATATATTACTTAGTTTCTTTATATGTGAAGGTTAGAACCTGAAAACACTAATAATTTAAAATTCACAAAAGTATGTCTAGAATTTTCACAAAGACAAGAAAAACTTCCCAATTTAACAAAAGCACCCTGTGAGAAAAGTCTAGACAGACCCCTGTAAGTAAAGTATTTTATCAGTCATTAATATGTATATATTTTTTTAATTATCAAAAGATTTTATACAATTTTGTTTTATGTCATGAGACTTAAGGAATGTAAATATTTAAGTCTTTGGTACTATTTTATAGCTATTTATCTAATGAAACTAGTTTGTTAAATATAAAATAAGTAAATTAAATTGAAAATTAGGTTTTGAAAAAACTGTTATGGCTTATTAGGAAACTAGAATTTTTTTCTGTCACTTTTACTCTCCAAGAAAAGAACAAAATGTTAAATTATTTAGATTTACTTTCAGTAAGTAGCCTGTTGTCTCTTTATCTTTTTGTATTATATTCCCCCTTCCCCCACCATAGCAGATGCTTGTCATGTATGGCTAAATTTTTTGAAAAATGAAGAGTTAAAACCACATTTTTCAAAACTAAAAAAGATATTTGAACAAGCGATTTTGCCATGTCATCTTGTAGCGTATTTGTTACATCAAAAGTACAGAGATGAACTTCTAAATTATGAACAAAAAGAAAGCAGTAAAGCATGGTTATCTAAAATCAATCCTGATTTTATATCTTATATTATTAATTTTAAGCTCAAAGAAAAACCCTTTCCTAGCTCATATTTTGCAGAAGTGATTAATAGTGTAAGTGCATGTAATTAGTAGAGAAGTATTGAATAAGCTTGTGCAATTTCAAAAAACTTCTGTTCATTAGTAGCACACCTTCAAATATGCCAGCAAGTAGTGCTGCTATTGAAAGATTGTTTTCAAATTTTTCATTTGTGCAAACTAAAATTCAAAATAAGCTATCAACAGATGCTCTTTCAAAACTTGTTTACTCCTATGCCATACTAAAACAGCAAAATTTAGGTTGTAAGGAAGATATTGCTGAAAAATTTGAAATTTAATAGTTTTCTGCTTTAAATATAATTTTATATTAAATTAAATTTAGGTTACTATAACTGTTTCTTCGAAACACTTCGAATTTCTAACATACTATATAAACTATAAACATAAGTGCTTTACTCAGTCTCAACAGTTCTATTATGTAAATTATTAATAATTGTATAAACATGAATAAAGAAGTTTCTTTTCATTTATATAAAATTGGAATTTATTCCATTTATAATCTTGTTATAAAAGTTAGTATTCTTTCATAAAGTACTAATTATTCTTATTTAACTTAAAAGTTAAAATAAATTTAGAATAATATTGATTCTTCAATTAAGTATGCAGTTTATTTTTTCTTTCGTGAAATATTTTTTCTCTTTCTGGGGAAAAAATTAAATGGACAATCTATTTTTGCCACTTTTTTGGCAAAAACCTATTTTTGCCGGGACGGTTTTTACCAGGTTTTTTCCGCGGTTTTTTCCACCTTCGGCAAAAACTCGCCAACCCTGGTTAAGAAGATAGTGCGGTCCTCCTTCCCCTCTTTGCTTCCAGTATCCATTGGATGGAGTATCCATTTATGCAAAAAACAAGCTACATCATCAGACAACTAGTGATCAAAGTTTTATTATAACAATTTAGTATCCTGTAATAATTATAATTATTACAGAATACTATAGTATTCTGTAAAATATGCAATTATTAAATAAGAAATATATATACTAAAACCTTTTCTGAAAAATTGTCAAACTAACAGTGCAAATTCCATTGAAATACATCCAGTATAACTGATTAAAAATAAACCTTATAATATGTTGATATCACAATCTTGTTTGATAACAGCATTTTAATTATCGCGAAAAATATAAAGCAACTGATAAATTATTTTTAAATAAACTAGGGGGGCCCCGCCCCCCTGCTCGCTAAGCTCGCCAACCCCCCGCGTAATCGCTTCGCGATTCCAAGTTATTGGCTACCCCTGCTTGCTGCACTCGCCAATACTCCATATTATGAATAAGCAGTTGCAGACCTTTCAAATGATGTGTCACATGACTGGTGTTGTAAAGAAATTAAAAATGTGCCCCCCTGGGGGGGCAGAGTGGGAGGAGACACAAAAGACATCCATAATATGAATAAGCAGCTGCAGACCTCTTAAATGATATGTCACACGACTGGTGTTGTAAAGAAATTAAAAATGTGCCCCCCTGGGGGGCAGAGTGGGGGTGACACACAAGACATCCATAAAATGAATAAACAGTTGCAGACCTTTCAAATGATGTGTCACACAATTGGTGTGGTAAAGAAATTACAAAATGCGCCCCCTCTGAGGGCAGAGGGGGGGGGGGGTTACACACAAGATATCCATAATATGAATAAGCAGTTGCAGACCTCTCAAATGATGTGTCACACAACTGGTGTTGTAAAGAAATTAAAAATGTGCCCCCCTGGGGGGGCAGATTGGGGGATGACACACAACACATCCATAATATGAATAAGCAGTTGCAGACCTTTCAAATGATGTGCCACACAACTGGTGTTGTAAAGAAATTAAAAATGTGACCCCCCTCCTGGGGAGAGCAGAGTGTGGGGGTGACACACAAGACATCCATAATATGAATAAGCAGTTGCAGACCTTTCAAATCTTGTGTAACACGACTGGTGTTGTAAAGAAATTAAAAATGTGTCCTTCCTGGGGAGCAGAATGGGGGATAACACACAAGACATCCATTATATGAATAAGCAGTTGCAAACCTCTCAAATGATGTATCAAACGACTGTTGTAAAGAAATTAAAAATTTGGCGAAATATTACAGTTATCGCCAAGTTGGCGTCACTTTTGACAACTAATTTTGGTCGCCAAATTTGGCGATATATCGCCAAGTTGGCGACAAACTTGGCGATTGTTGGCGATGGTAACCTTTCCTCTCTTTATGGTAACCCATACGGCGATGCATAGACGGAGCTCTTTCCTGATTGGTCTATTCGACTCATGGAAGGAGTGGACAACCCGGATTCGTTAGTTCCGGAAATCTTCCACATCAGCATCATTCCAGGAGTCATTCCATTTAAGGCTAGTTTTTTTTTACTATAGAAGGATAATAAAATTTTTTAAAAAGTTAAAATCTTTAAATGCCTAATTGAATTGTTAAATTGCATCAATCAACCTACCAACAAAAGCACAACCAATAAAACAGAAGCACGAAATGCACAATCACGTGATCAAATCGCCCAGCAGTTTTTTTTTTTTTTTTTTTTTTTTTAGTAGCGCGCGCAGCGCGAGTCAGCTTTGAGCAGTGTTGGATGTCTTATTTTAAATGCTGACTGGGTTTAATTACATGAAATAGGTCACGTGATACTTTCCCGGAATACTTTTAATTTTATTTGAGTGGTCACAGGTATGTATTTCTGTAACGAGAATCATGTTTTGAAAGGATAAAGGGATATAGTATTTGTATTTACCAATGGAGAAATTTCACCCGGGAGGAATACGTTTTCTTTTGTGTGTAACTGATAAAGTTTATCTTAAAATTCTCAAAAATCTACTCAGAATCGTCAAAATGATTTTAAATAATTTTTAATTACTGTTTTTAACAACTCAAAAACATAAACAAAACCACGTGATACAAAAACACGACGGGATTGGTTGTGACGTCATTTGCCGCGAAGTTGAAATGTTTAGGTTTTGCGCGCATACTATTTCTCATTGCTTTTTCTATTTGCAATCTTGTTTCATCTGTTTCTATAAATTTATTTAACGTTAGAAACTTTAAATTTGTAAAAAAGTAAGACTTAAATTATCTTAATTTAAAATACATCGTTTACTTTTTATATTCATTAAAATTTTAATTTGAAAATGTCGATTTCGGCAGGATTTGTGATAGGGCAATCAGACGACAACCTACCAAATGGATTCCCAAAAATGGATTCTCTTTCCATTTTGGTTTTTCAGGAAAGAATTCTGATTTCATCGGCACAGAAATTGCCGATGTTTTTTTTTTTTTTTTTTTTTTTTTTTTTTGTATAATATATAAAGCATTACTCAAAACTTTTATTAAAAACATACTATAAGGAAAAAAAATAAGCTCAAGTTGGGACAAAAGATTGTGATATGGATCATTTTCTAAAAACTACTGCACAGCTTTTTACATTGAATACATAACATTCAATAACGAATAGGAAATAATCTAAATTTTCAGATTTATTCAGTTTTCTAATTAACAAACATATAACCAAGTGTGACTTGTTCAAGTTTAAACAATTTAGAAAATTTATCTTGCAGTCGTGACAGGTTACTTTTGGCCGCTAAAATTGGAATAGCGAGTTTGGTTTTATCTTCAAGTAATCCGTGGCGTGTTTGTAGAGTACCCACCTACCGGCCAGACGGCCCGAGTTCGATTCTACCCCTTGACATTTTCTATTCCATATTTTTTTTATACAATTACGCTTTTTTTTTTTTAATGAAAACTTCTTGTTTTTTTTTTTTTAACCTCTTCAGACCTGAGCATAAAATGACCCTACAAATATATATTTATTGCTATTGCATAATCGAAACGACACCATAGATGACAGAAAGAAACATTTTTATGAAATCAGTACTTTAGGGGACTGGTAATTTAAGTTTACAAATATGGATATAAAATTACTAATCCCATTAAAACACCAGTTTAGCTATCAGTAATATAAATTTACGCAATAACAAAATTAAGTTCTTTAAAAAAGTGAATGAAAAGCAAATCCTCAATTTTTTTTTATTGAAAAGCATTTAAGTTAAATAATCAGGAATATTTCTTACTTTCTTGATCACAATGTCTTGAAGGTATTTTCGAAACTCGGATGAAAATAATATTTATTTTATGAGGTAATATTCATCAGTGCTGACATTTATTGGTTTTGTTTTAAAGCAAAAATCATTCAGCTTTATAGAAGTAAAGTAAAAATGCAAAAAATTCAAACAGTTTAGTTTTTATGAGGAAAAGAATAGAGGTACACATTTGTGTACCTCAGGTCTGAAGAGGTTAAGTGAAATTTCTGTTGGCAGAATTACAGGTTACTTTGTGTTTAATTTATGAAGATTTTTTTTTTCATAAGATTGTTCACCTTTTTATATTTTAAATACTTGTCTCAAATAACGCATAACGTTTTATTAAAAAAAAGCGTTAACAAAATGAATACCTTTTTAATATTTAGTTAGTTTTAAATCGTCAAATAATGAAATAGAAAAATGTTTATTATTACTGACTCTGAAGTTTACTAAATGTGCAATTAATCGGTGACATATATAAAAAATATTCAGAACAGAATATTAATTTGGAAAAATTTCCTATACAGAGCATAACTTCTTAACTAGTATTTGCCTTCAAAAGAAAATAAAAGATATAAATAAAAGAAAATATTTATTTTGATTTATTTTTAAGTGTAGCTGACGATTTCTTATAAGAATTATAATTATATAATGTATGTATCATACATTATATGCCATTTGGGATCAGCGGGCAATTTTTAAATTTCCAGTTGAAAATTTTTGCCCCCCCCCTTTTTTTTTTTTTTTTTTTTTTGTTAGAGTGAAAAAAAATGTAATATAACTTGTCCATTTTTATTCATCTAAAGTTAAATACATTTGGACATTTAACATCAAAATTATTATTTATAATTTATAGGAAATAATAAATTTTCATTTGAAATTCCATAAAGTACATACATACATTAAAAATATATAATGGTAAACAATAATTATAAATAAATTAAAATAAATAAATAAAAAACTAGACATAAAATAGCTTATATTTTTGGTAGTAGAAATTTTATTTTACAGTTGAGATAAAATATAAATTTTCATGAAAAAAAGCCTAATTGTTACACACAACATAAACATAATATTGAACTTTTTATTCCCAAAATATTTCACTAGCCAAAAATATTATTTAGGGGATTAGAATGTCCCTTAAAAATCCCCCAAACTTTGAATTCTCCTGTGTATTAAAAGTTCTGTACATTAATGTAGAACAAACCTTTTCTTGCCTCTCCCCCCCCCCCCCCCCACTCATTTTTTTTCTGGATATGCTACTGATGCAAAAATTCTTATTAAAAAGTCTGAATATGCTTCTCTGAGGATGTATGATTTCAGTGAAAATTTGTTTTCATAAATGATTGTATTTTTTTTATGTTTATGTTTATGTTAATATTTATTTTATGCATTAAAGATATCAAAATTAGAAGTTTCCAAAAAATTGCATTATCATTATTGAATAATGAAAGTATATACTATAGATTTCAAAAATAAGCTATCGGTTACTTCAAAGCACTTCTTAATATGCATAAATAAAAATGAATGACTATATATATGATACATAATTTTTTTCTGTTCCACATGTGATTATTCCCATTCATTTTTTCCAAAAAAAAAAAAAAAAAAAAAAAAAAAAAAAAAACACATTAAAATTTTATTTAGATTTAATCAATAAATACACACACAAATGAAGAATAACAGATTATAAGTTTACAAAAACATTTCTATCAAGTTAACATCAGAATAAATTATCGTTATCATAATAGTTAGGAACACTAAAAAAAGTGCTTATCAGGCGAATTTACTATACTATTTGTGCAACATGGCACTATACAACATTTATAACACACATTACTACTCATTTTTGGTATAGAAAATTAAAAAAGATATAAGAAATATATTAAACGCTTAAGCCAGCAACGTTGCAGGACGGTGTTTACATGGCAAATGACGTCACAACCGCTTTCGTCCGCGATGCAGCGTTTTCCCGCCAAGACAAAAACTGCAGTTTTAAAATTCATTTAGTGAATTGTTAAAGCTTCAAACATACATAAAAATGGTATCAATTTTCTTGATTTTTTCTGATCTTTAATATGAAAGACAGATTAATCAAGTCTACGAGATATGTTGCAAAATATTTTTGTTACAGTTTGTATCGATAAAATCATGTACATTTAAAAAAATAGTCATAATATCATTTTAATTTCGGGAGAAAAAGCACTAATTATTACTCATAAGTACCATATAATGCTACGAAAAATATTGACTTTTACCCTAAAATTAAAATGACAATGCAACTTTTTTTTAAATACCCAGATTTTTTTTTATTAAAAATATATGCATTTAAAAAAAGTCGCATTGTTATTTTAATTTTAGGGTAAAAGCCAATATTTTTTGTAGCATTATATGGTACTTATGAGTACTAATTAGTACTTTTCTCCTGAAATTAAAATGATATTTTGACTATTTTTTTTTAAATGTACATGATTTTATCGATATAAACTGTAACAAAAATATTTTGCAACATATCTCGTAGACTTGATTAATCTGTCATGATTGAGAGAATAGCTTGAAATTTATGATTGAATTTTTAATATGAACTCTCAAAATGGCTTTGTCTGTTAAAAAAAAAAAAAAAAAAAAAAAAGAGAGAGAGAGAGAAAGAGAGTCTAAGCAACGATTTTAGGAAAATTATTGTCTAGAACTTTAAATATTTAAACAAATAAATTAACAATATTTCTTTGTTTAACAAAACAACATTTAATACATACATTTAAAATTAAAGTTATTCCAAATATACGTATAATAAAATAGGTTTTTAAATTAAAAGAATGAAATGTTTGAAAGTTAAATAATAAAAGTCGATACGACCAAGAAAACATTGGATTTTTATCGTCTGAAATTGGTAAATAAAAAATGCAGCTAAAGTTGAATATTTTATTTAGTATTAAATTCTATACATTTCTAAATATTGATAAATATTATATTATCATATGAAATACTACGGTGTATATCATTTTGTATAATTTAGCTCATCAAAAAATTACTAAAATGTGACACTATTTCAAAATTCTGCTGTAAGTACTTACAAAATTTAATGAGTCATCTTTCGTTACATTAAAAGCGTAATTAAAATCGAACATATTTTAATCAGCGATATTTGTATCGCATAGTTAAATGATATTTCATCTTAGTATATTTTATGTTAATATTTAGTCGTACTACACTTATTTATTCTATATTTATTTACAATATTTCAAACCTAAAACTTATTCTACGAAATATTTTTAAGTAACATTTTATATAAACAAAAAAGTTTGGTTGCCATTC
Organism: Maratus speculifer; assembly: GCA_964019185.1. Classification (NCBI taxonomy): domain Eukaryota; kingdom Metazoa; phylum Arthropoda; class Arachnida; order Araneae; family Salticidae; genus Maratus; species Maratus speculifer. The sequence continues at coordinate 277,644,358 of OZ025295.1, read as the reverse complement.
ACACAAAAGAAACTGCAATCAACTTAATAATCCTCTAGTTATGCACCCCTGCCGCTAGATGACATGCTTGGAGTAGGTATTATCGAAGAAGAGAATTTTAAAGTTATTCAATTATTGCATTATTTTTATGCGCAAGAGATTCGGAGATAATAAACATCTGCGCATATATGACGTCAAACCCGCGCATTCATTTGCACCCCTGCCACCAGCTGGCGCAGCTTGTTAACTTACGACAGATTCCAGCATTAAGTTGGTACGCTCTAGCAGCTCTGCCTATAGTGTAAGACCTACTCCATGCAAATTCTTCTGAGCGCACGCGCAGTGTGGTGTGAACGGCACTTTTGGACGGATCCCTTATCTGTGCAACCAACCAATCACAAATATGTAAATAAATAAAAAGTTATCTGTTATCTGAACTTGAAACCGATTATCTGCTTTTCAACTACAGAGAAAAATTTTAGCTCTATTTTTTAAACACCCGTTACATTTAGATAATCTGACTAACAAAGAAATTATTGAGGAAATTCGAAAAGCTTTTTTATTATTTTGCATTAGATAAAATGGCTTTGAAACTCTGGTATGATCTTATGTCGCAACCTTGCCGTGCTTTAGTGATTATGTTGAAAGTGAACAACATTCCTTTCGAATCTAAAATCATAGCATTGAGGAAAGGTAAAGTAAAACCACGTATTTAACTCGAAATTTTTTAAAAATATTAATTTGCACACTAAATACTTTCAGAGAAACAGCGACGCACATGATAGCTTGAGCCCCCTATCCCCATTAGACCTGAGGTAAAGTAACTTTTAAAGTTTCCTAAAATTATAAGAGTTCATTTTCGCAACAGCTTGCGTATTCGCCGGTAGTCTGCTTTTATTTATTTATTTATTTTTTGTTTGATCTTATTTCTTTTGGTAATTTTGTACATTTTAAAGGTTGGTGGTACAGCAAGTGTGCTGCATTCAGTAGCGTTTGCGTCTACATTTGTAGATTAGCTTGCTTTACAGTGTAATTGGGGTCGATCCCAGTGCGCGTATGCTGATGGGTTGAAGATTTCTGCACAGCAAGTTATATAGGAGCTAAATTTTAAAACTAAAATTCTTTTACCAAAAAAAAAAAAAAAAAAAAAAAAAAAAAATGGCCGCAGAAAGCAATTAAACTCTAAAAATTGCATTAAAAAATCAAAAATCACCATAAATTTCAAATAAACTTTATTAAATAGATGACAAAATTTACTGTGTTGGGCTATTTGCAAGATATTTGAAATGAAAATATGTAAAATCAATGTACATTTGTAGGGTACATGCTCCAGTTTTGTCTGCATTGAAATTGTTTGTCTAGTGTTTAAGCTGTCGATGTTAACAAGTATTACACATTCTTACACTTGAAGCAAATACCCTTTTATCATTTACAATCTCATTTAATAAAATATGACTTTAAATTAAAAAAAAAAAAAAATAAAAAATAAAAAATGTAAAGCTATTGTGTGTTCACATGTATTAAGATTTTTGCTGAGCTGACAAGTTTTCAGAATCTTTCACCATTAACTTATTGGGTTCTGTTGTTTCTGAAACAAATTAAGTTTTATGAGGTAAACTTTCTGTCTATTGCAATTTCACATTCAAATTAACTATTTTAACTAGACCTATCCGGATTATCCAGAGATCTGAACTATTTGCGGGGTTCTACTGTACTTTTTAAATTCTACTTCATAATTTGTTACTGTATTATAGAAAAAAAATATTAATATATCTATATATTTATGGCTTATTTTATATTAGGAGAACATCTGATGCCTGATTTTGCAAAAGTAAATCCATTTCAAAAGGTACCTGTGATGGAACATAATGGATTCAAGTTAACTGAGAGGTTTGTAATACTTAAAAAAAATTAATTTAAAAAGAAGAATGAATTTATAAAATTTAAATTAAACATGAATATTAAATTCCGTATGCATAAAATCTGAAATAACATATTATTTTTTATTATGCTACCAAGTCAATAGATGAAAATTACCTAGCACCACAAAAATTAGGGATGCACCAAATATTTGGTTAGGTCGAATATCAAACTATTCTGTCTGCTGAATATTTAGTTTGGCTGAATATCAAAAAACTTAAAAACCAAATACTTAAAAAAATGTTTTTTAAACATTTTTTTAAACAACATTTTTGCAATTTAAAAACCTTATACAACTTCTACTTTTGAAAATTACAACTACTTCTAATTCTACAGTTGTCAACTTTTAAAGACAGAAACAGAATCATATTTAAATAAAATGTTTTTACCTTATTTATTTCCTCTTTATAAAGTATCACTTAAGAAAATTAAACATTAAAGGATTATCATAGGAATCATTAATCTACAAATGCAAGTTCCTGAACATTGTCCAGTAGATAATCTCTTTTTTGTTTTTTTTCTATAGTGTGTTTTAATTTAAAATGGACTCCAGGGCTGAAAAAAATGGGGCTTTTGGGAGAAAAAATTCATAATTTTGTCAATTCTTAAGATATCAAATCCATATAATTTTTTATGAATGTTCTTAATATTTAAAACTTTTTAGTGGCAAGTTTTTGATAGGACCAATTCTTACTGCTTAAAAAAAAAAAAAAATGAAAACAAAAAGCGGGGTGGAAAAAGAAAAAAATCCATAACTTCTTCAATTCTTAAGGTATCAAATCCAATTAACTTATTTTACATCTTCTCAATAATATCTTTAACTTTTACATTGACAAGTTTTTTTTTATATGACTAATCCGTATAGCTAAAATAGGACTTGAAGAAAAAATTTCAAATCAAAATTGCTTATATAATGACTCATTTTTAAATGCATCCAAATGACAAGTTCTCTTATTTGAGAACTATATAATGTGACGCATTAGCCAATTTTAAAATAAAAATAGAATATATTTTAAAAAATGCTTTGAAAATAGCCTTTTTGAGAAGAATTTCCTGAAGTGATCGTGATTAAAAAATTGAGGAAGTATTCAAACAACAAACTGCTTACTTTCTGATTCATTTTTAAATCCATTTTTGCCCTCAAATGAATAATTGACAAGTTCCGTTATTTAGGAACTGTATAATGTGATGTAATAGCCAGTTTTTTGATAAAGATAGAATATATTTCAAAAAATCAGGTTCGGGTTTCTTCCGGAAGAAACTAGAAAAAAACCAGAAGAAACTGGAAGAAACCAACAGAAAACAAAACATGCTCAAAATTAAAGTACATTAACTATGTAAAATAATTAAACTAAAAGTATAATTGTATTAAATCTAAATTGGAAAATTTAATTAATGTTAAAAAATATTATTTTTGGAAAAAAGTTATTTTTTTAATGACATACTTCAGGCTCAGCAGACATTTATGAGTGATGAATTTTACAACTTCAGGAGGTAGAGTGATGTTTTTTTATTTATTAAAATGCCATTTATGTAAAAAGCAAAGAGAACAAACTATTTGCAAAATGTTTATTTTTCATATAAAAATAGTTTTTATTTTATATTATATTATTTTTTTAAGAAAGTATTGTAATAGAATTTTTTTCCGACTTCCGGTTTTCGACGGATTTACATGTTTTAGGGATAAGAGATTTCAAAAAACATGTTTTTAGAAAATGTCTGTCTGTGTGTCCATATTTCGCCATTCTACCATCGAAAAGTGTAGGAAAATATGCATAAAATTGAACCAATTTTTTTGTGAATGTGTTTGGCTTTGGCAAGCAGGTTCTTCTTCAATTTTGAAATATTCTGCCAGAAGGGGCATTGCAATAGTGATTTTTGTGCCATTTTCAATATTGTATCGACTAAAAGTGTATGAAATTATACATGGAATTGAACGAAATTTTTATGCAAGTGCTTGGCTATGTTAATCCTCCCTGAATTTGAAAAAAATCTGCTGGAAGGAGGTACTATAATTGTGATGTCTGTGCTGTTTTTATTATTTTACCATTAAAAATGTTTCAAATTATGCATAGAACTGAACTGATTTTTTTTGTATATGGTTTTTTTGGGATATGGCAAGTAGATCCTTCCTGAAATTGAAAAAAATCTGCCTATCATTCTACTGTTCATCAGTTTGTGCAGATACGGAAACTCGTTTCTACCCCGATTAATTGACTGAAGGAGAAATTTAATATGAAAATCACATAGTTGGTATAGTATTCAATTAATAATATTAACGCATTAACATGTGTAACTAAATATTAAAATGTACGTATGAGATAGAAGAACGTTTTAGGATTGGTACATTCAACTAGTTTTCACATAAAAATGCATTATTGGAAACTGTACAACACAGTAAATATACAAGTTTTCAATTATTTATATTAGCATCTAGCATGCATATCTGAACGATGGTTTAAAAAGACTATTTTTCTCAAAATGTTTGGGCAGGAGTATAAAAATCTAAGTGCCAGTGGGCAGTTTTTCAGCACTAAATTATTTTTAAGATCACTTATTTTTCATCTAAACTTTGCAAGAATTCTAATAAAATTTAAGTGAAGAAAACAAATAAAATTTAGTGATAAAAGACTGCCCACTGCCTAATTTTTACACCCGTGTCTATGAATATGCCGAAATGCTTTAAAACTCTCCTGAAGTTTTCTGTACGACTTGAAAATTTTTTTTTAATCTTTCGCATTCATCCATTCGAAGTTCAGAAACTGATTGCAACATTCTATTGCTAAAAGATTTTATTTTTTTGTTAAGTTAATACTGCCAACCCTGCAAAAAATGCTTTGAAAATAGCCATTTTGAGCAAAATTTCCTGAAGTGATCATGAGTGAAAAATTGAAGAAGTATTCAAATAACAAATTGTGTTTTTTCTGACTCATTTTAAAATCCATTTTTGCTCTCAAACGCATGCAATTTACAAATCCTCTTATTTAGGAACTGTATAATGTGCCATATCGGTCAGTTTTTTGATACAGGGTGAATATATTTTTTAAAAAGCTGTCAAATTGGGTATTTCACACAAAATTTCCTGAAGCGATCATGATTAAAGAATTGAGGATGTATAAATTGGTTATTTTATGACTCATTTTAAGTTTCAATTTTGCTCTCAAATGCATTCAATTGACATTTTTTTCTTATTTAGGAACTACATAATGTGTTGTATTGGTCTATTTTTTAATAAAGTCAGAATATATTTAAAAATATGTTGTCAAAATGGGCATTTGAGCCGAATTTTGCTTAAAATGATGCTGATAAAACCAGTTCTTACAGAAAAATGAAATTAAAAAATTTTCAAAAGTGGACAAATGAAGTTGTTAAATTGGGTTTATCTTTAATCAAATTTTATTTTTTGTTGTTGAAGTGAGCACTCTTTGAAATCTACCTTTGCTTATAGGCCGCCAAGCTGACAGGGATTTTTTAAAGCTGAGGGAAATTCTGTGATGAGATCATAACTATATTTTCAACAGACTTGCTTTGATTTCCATGAAATATTGTATCATGATGAGAGGTGTTAGAAATTTTCATCATTCATATCTAAAAAACTATGATCTAGACAATCCCAAAGGCAGGAAATTTCTAGAAAATCTTACCAGTCAGCAAAATCCAATGTATAGTTGAAATTTTTTATGATAAAATTTACCCAACTGCGAAAATAGGTGATTATTATTTCTATCATGCATTTTCATAATTTTTTCTATAAAATTGAGAAATATTTTCTAGAGAGTACAGTTTAATATAAAGTAGAACTTAGTATCCTGTTTATATCACAGTAATTTGGAAAGTTACAAAATAAAACTATCTAGTAAAAAAAAAAAAATCATGTCTATAGTTTGCATTTTTTGAAAATTACTGGAAAACTAGGGCACAATGGAGCACTTTTGCAGTTTTATTTTTTTTTTTCTTTAATGGAAAATCCAGTTTGCCTGACAATACTCTTGAACTTTCCTTAATCCTTTGCGGCGCAGGACTAATTCATTGCTTAAGTGTTGAAATTAATGACTGACACCGGAATTTGAAAACAACTTTATTTGTAAATAAGAAAACTCTATATTCCATGCATTCAATAAACCTTAATTTTTTGAAACAAAATTTTAGTGCCAATGTGCCTTTTGGGAATTAAAATTAAGTGGTATATCTATGAAATCTCTGCGCCGCAAAGGGTTAAGCATTTTTATATGCAACAGAATTTTTCCAGAACATAGTTTCAAATATATGTAAATAAATATATATATATATATATACGTTCAAAAGTGGACCAGTATGCCTCAGAAGTGGGGCATACTGATCAACAATGTTGAATTCAGGAAGTGGCCTTGGGGGAACAATCCCCCAAAGCAATGAGATTCCTCCCCCTTAAAAAATTTTGAGATATTGTGATTTCATGGTTAAAAAGTGCAATTTTCTCCCCCAGAATTCTATAAATGTACCCCCCCCCTCCCACACACACACCTCAGAGCCACAGAAATTCCTCCTGTTGAAAAGTGTCTGAATTCAATATGGTTAATCCACCAACTATGGCACAATGGACCACAGGTCGACTATTAAAAATTATTTTAAATATAAATTTATTCTATAATTTTGTCATAAAAAGGTAATAGGTATATATGACTTTATGACTATAGCCATAGATAGGTATATATGAACTGGATTTATCTTAAAGTACTGCACCATTTAAAATGTCATCGCTTAAAAAAAAAAAAATAAGAAGAATTAGCATCTAATCTTATTTGAAAGAGAAAATTTTTACTTTAATCTACATTTAATCATTGTAAAGTTAATTATCATCATTATTATTTTTTTCTAATAAGGTTCTCCTTCCTAGCATGGAGAAGAAACCCGAAGAATAATTTGATTTTTACTAGAAGGATTTTGAAATAATTACTAAAACAATTGCATAGTCATTTTTAGATATTAAGCTAATAGGTGCAGAATTTTGTAATGCATCACATGAAACAAAATCAATAATTAATGTTCTTAATTTCATTATTTCTTGTTGCAGCATTGCAATAATAAGGTATTTGGCCAGAGAATTCAACATAGCAGAAAAATGGTATCCTAAGGACAGCAAACAGCAAGCAAGAGTAGATGAATATTTAGAATGGCAGCACTTGAATACCCGTTTATTTGGATCAATGATATTTCGTTTAAGGGTTTGTATTATTACTATGGCATGATAAAACAACAATTTAAAAAAAGTTTCCAGCAATTTGCTAAGTTATATGTTAAAAATCTAATTTTTTTTAACATATAAAGCAATTTTTTCATTATTATCATCTACATCATTATTATTATTTTTAATTAGGTTATTAATCCTAGCATGGAGAAGAAACCTGTAGATGAAAAACAATTGGATTTTTACAAGAAGAATTTTGTTAAAGTACTGAAAAACATTGAAGATGGTTTCTTAAAAGGCAAGCCTTATATCAGCGGTGACAGCATATCGGTCGCAGATATTTTTTGTGCATGTGAAATTGAACAGCCTTTAGCTATTGGTTTTAATCCTCTTCCTGAAGTGCCAAAAGTTGATGCCTGGTTAAACAAAGTACGCAAAGAATTAGAACCCTATTATAGTGAAGTTCACAGTGTTCCTAAAATGATACAAAGTGCCATTGAGAAAGGAAAGTTATGAATTGCATTTATAGAGTTATAAAACACTCTGAGGACTAATCAGTACATATTTATAGTCTTGTATTGATTTGGTCCATACTTTTTCTTTTCTTGATAAAAGACAGCCAAAATTATATGACATTTTTACTAAACCAGGTGGCGGCAGCACAGACAATCATATCATTGAATTTACAGATAAAAATTTAGGATTAGTTAAATTTGATTTGCATATTAAAATACAATCGATCTGCCAAGTCATATCTTGGTGGAAACCATAGAAAAACTCGATTTTAGTGGACTCATAAGTTTACTATTATGTTTTTCTACTCCCATTCTTCCATGTTTTCATACTTTTCGATACAGGAAAGCACAATGATAAACTTATGAGTCAACTGCTAAAATTAGGTTTTTAGATGTTTTCCACAAAGATATGACTTGGCAGGCTGATTGTGTTTTAATATGTGAATTGAAATTTAGCTAATCCTAGATTTTCATTTATGAACTTGAAGAAGTGATTGTCTGTGCTGTCTAATGATAAATATGTATCATTAATAAATTTAATAAAATGATCAAAAGAGGAAATATCATTCTTTGAGGAATATTGACCATATTCTTCTTGTGTTTTAAAATTAACTTCTAGAAATAATATGAACTCAATGAAATGAATGTCTGTGCTGCTGCCTCCTGGTCTATATTAAAACTTGAAAATTTTATAGTGTTATATTTTTGTCATGAATTGTTCAATATTTTAAGAAATTTGCTTGTGATTTTATATTTTCAAATAAAATGAGATTCTGATTGAGCTATGTCTCTTAAACTCAAATAAAAAAGTAAATGATAAAGCAAAAAAAATGAAGGATTGTATGCAAATACAATAGTATGTGCAATATTGTATATGCTATATTGACTTTAATCAATGTATATATTATACAGCCCCACTTTTTTTGCTCCATTTTGGGAATAATGGATTTTGAGCTTATTTTATCAATGATTATTTTCAGAATTTTCAAGTTATGTTTTTGAGACTTACACAAAAGTTGCTCTATGCATTTAGCTGACACATTATGCAAATTACATTTTGATTGCAGTGACACAAGCACAGTGAAACATTATTTAGTAACAGATGTAAATTTTCCATTTTTCATATTTGGGTGAAAAAAGTCCGGGCCAGGATTCGAACCAGGGATGTATTGGCTAAAGTTGCCAATGCTCTTCCAATTTGCCGGACATGAATACTGGAGGACTATTTCACGCAATTAAGCTCAATGATTAATCTAATTATTTAGTAAACCTGTTCATTTTTTCTAAAATTTTTATTATTTTTTAATTCTAATTATAGGTTTTTATATACAATATTTGTCATATTTTCTGAAAAGAAATTTTTTTCTTATTAAGAACTCTGCAAATTATTAAAAAAAAAATTTGGTAAAATTTGAAATCATTTTTATAAAACCTTAATTTCTCTATGAGTATACATAGTATCCCCATAAAAATGAATTCAGTTTATTATAATAAGAGGCATAATCATAATGTGCAGTTTGCATGCTATTGCTACATTAGTTTAGACAATGTTATCCAAAAGATCTTCGTTTTTTTTTTTCAATTTGTTGACGGAGTCCTATGAAATTTCGAGAAAAAACATTTATGTAAGGAAATATGTGACCTGTACTATTCTGTTTATACATCTGGATTTCAGAATAATTAATTACGTATTTTTCTAAATATTTAAAAGAAATCTAAAATCACAAGTAACCAGTCACCTTTGGCCATATAGTGTATATATATGTAAAATGATGATCTATAATAATAAAATATGTAAGGGCTAATGCTTGATATACCATTTTTGGCCAGCATTTAATCATGGAATATTTAATTAGCTGGTATGGTGTGGTACACAGTCATAAGACAAAGGATGAATTCCTTGGAAAATTTTCAATTAAAGTCAGATATAGATGACATCTTTAAAATAAATTTATTCATGCTTCACTTCAAATATTTCAATTTAAACTTTGTATCAGTGTAATATGCCACTATAATAAAACAAAGATATTATGAGAATAGAACTTCACTTTTTAAGTCCACCAGAAGGCAGGGCTCTGTTTAACACTAAAAAAATGTAGAATTCTGCTTATCAATTCAAGGTAATGTTGATATATAATTAAAGGATTCTGTTTAACACTAAAAAAAATGTGGAATTCTGCTTATCAATTCAAAGTAATACGATACAAGTTGATATACAACTAAATACATATGGATACAGGATTTTGTAATGGCAATTAATAGGGATGTACCGAATATTCGGTATCTATTCGGTATTCAGCTATGTTACCGAATATCAAACTATTCGGCCTGCTGAATATTCAGTTTGGCTGAATATCAAAGTATTCGGCCGAATCCAACACTTAATAAAGTCTTTTAAAACACATTTTAAAAAACTTTCCACAATTTCTATTTTTAACTGTCAATTTATTAATATATTTAAAATAATTAGAAATAAAATCATATTTAAATATAGAATGTTTTTACATTATTTATTTGCTGTTTGTAAAGTTTAACTTAAGAAAATTAACCATGAGAAGGATTAAAATTATGATTTATTAGGATTCTCCTTAGGAATAAATGATGCGAGTGCAGATGCTATCCTGTTCCTAAATTCTATTTAGTAAATAATCTGTTTCTTGCTTTTTGCAAAAGTCCTTAAATAAGAAAGGAAAACTTTTGAGATTAGTAATAGCTATCAAGGCAGACAATTTTTTGTTTATGAAACCATAATCAACTTATTGAATCATAAATGCATTGTATTTCATCTCACTCTAGGTCAAACTTGTGTTTTCGTTTGTTGCATTAACAATAAATAAGATACCATAACTATAATTTCAACTCACATGCTTTGATTTCTGTAAAATATGATATGATGGGAAGGATGGAAAATGCCACTATTCATAAGAAAAGAACTATGAGCTAGACATTCCTTTATTCAGAATTAAGTTGAAAGTGTTTATATTTTATACTGAAAAAAAATCTGCTTTGAGTTATTTAAAAAGAACAGATATGAGACTGTACAGTTTTTCTTCAACTATTTTTTCGATATTTCTCTTTGATTTCAAAATGTTTGTTTTAATTCGTAGAAGAAATGGAATTTAAAATTGTACTAATTGAAAAAGTCTCATAATTATGCTTCTTAAATAAAAAAAGGCAGGTTTTTTTTTCAATACTGAATGTTCTTATAAAAAGCTCTTGTTTATCAAAATATAAGTTTTTCTTATTAAATATTATGTAAAATTGTTTTAAAAAGTAACATTTTAATACCTTTAAATTTTGAAATACAAAAAGTATTTGGAAAGCCGAATATTCGGTATTCGGCCGAATGGTTACTATTCAGCTAGCTGAATACTGAATATTTGGCCCAACAACTACTATTCGGCTAGCCAAATATTCGGTATTCGGTTAGCTGTCTGCCGAATATTTGGTATTCAACCAAAATCACTATTCAGTGCATCCCTAGCAATTAACTATTCAGAAAGCAAGAAACTGTTCAATATGGAAAAAAATGGACAAAAAAAAAAAAAGTAAAAGAATTCTTTGAGTCGATTGGATTAATTACATGGTTATCTTACATTACATGGCCTGGTTATTTTATATAGTAGACTCCCTGAAATCTGCAACCCTGAAAATGCATATCAATTTCATTTTGTTTCAAAAGCTGTATCACCATTTAAATGTACTAGAAACATTTTTTTCCCTATTGGCTGTAATGTAACGGAAAACTTTTGACTGCCTTTGTAATTAAACTATACATCAGATTTTCATAAAATTTAAAATGAATCGACAAAATTTAGAAATAATTATGTAGCAAAATGGTTAGAGTAAAAAAATTACATTTTTGTCTATGAAGAGAAATATTGCATATAAAAGGCTTTAATATGATTAGTCAGGTGATGAAAGTTCTATAAGATATTAAAAAGTTGGAAAGTTTAAGCAAGATAGCAACATAAAATAAAACCATTATGTAAAATCCCAACTTATTTAGAATTATTTCATATGAATGTTTCATAAAAGGAAAAAAAAAATATTTTATAAAACATTTTTTACAAATTAACCTCACAAACTCTTCTTAAACATTCAAATTATTGATAATGCAGGGTACTTAGTGAAACATAACTGGCAAATTCCCTGACTTTCTGTGGTCAAACCTAAAAAAATTCTCTCTGATCAAATATGCTACTTATTTTCACAATCCATTGTCAAAATTATCAATTTTTTTCTGTGATCCTTCTGCAAATTTCTCGAATTCTTATTTTTTGTGATTATTTGATGAATTTTGCAATTTTCCGAGACTATTTCATAAATTTTGTGTCGTTTTTCCTCCCAGATTTTAGAAAATATTTGTAAATTCCCTAACTTTCCATGATGCTGGGAACCCTGGGTTTCATAGCTTTGAGCAGTATCTGTAGTATAAGTAAATTCATTAATGATTGATGCAAGCCAGAAAAATATTTTGTAGGGGGATTTGAGATCATAATTTTTATTGTTCTCATTTTAGATAAATTTTTTATTAATTGAATAGGGATGAGTGTTAACAGTCTTATTAAATTTTTTTATGAATTAAAGTAATTCAATTTAATATGATTAAACGAAAAAATTAAGCATATTTCATCTCAAATTAAATTAGCCTTACTTTTTTTCGGTGCAAACTGACTTTAGTGCTAACCAAACTAACGTCCGATATTTTGTACGTTTTTTTTAAATTTCTAAAAAAGTCTTCACAGGGAATTAATTACGTTGGAACAGCGAGGTTTCATGACATTTAAAATAATTTCCGCTGCAATTAAATTGGGTAAATCTGATAATCTATATCAGACTGTTGTAGTTATTTTAATTGTGTTATCATTCAATTTTTAAAGTTCCATTCCAGAAAATTCGAGTATACTTAAAAGATCTCTCAGAAATTGCATGGTTCTTTTCAACATGCTAACGAAATAAAAAAAACAACAAAGATATGAATTTTGAATCTGTACTGTCGATTTTCAAATCTTGATCTTACTGATAGTTAATGGGATATTTATTGTCATCCCCACAAAAATTTCAGAGAGGGATCAAACCCTGCTCATCCCCCCCCCCCCCCCATTGGCTACGGCCTTGGATTGATGCGGTAATGGTAATAGAATGTAGGAGAATAAAATAATAATATTGGAATTATCTTACTTGGAATACATAACAACTTCTTTTATTTAATTCTTTAGTCATGGAAAGTTAATAGAAGTTTGCCTTGGTCACCAAAAAATTTTACCAAGTTAACATATTCTTAAAATCTTGAAGAAATCTATCCAAGTTTAATTTTCTATTAATGGAGAGGCAACACGGTATAACTATTTTTAATTAACAAATGCAATGACATATCTCCATGCTAGGAAAGGATTACCGGATTTAGAACAAGAATAAAAAACATTATTTTCCGGCTCCATGAAAGGCTTGCGCCAGCAAACTAGGCGCAACTTGCTAAATCCAAAACTACATCATTTCAAGACCGCATCAAACTTAATTCTGGTTTTAAAAATTAACAAAATTTAGTATTTAAATGAAGCCTATGGGGTAACAAAGTAAAAAAACCTAAAGTTTAAATTGATTAGAGAATTAAATTTTCGTCACTATTTTACAAAACAAATTAAAAAAGTAAATTTTAAAAGAATTATCTTTCATTCGCTTCAAGCGCTCAAAGAAACGCTCATCACGCCTCCACATGGCGAATTTGGTGCAATTTGGTCATGTCAAAGTAGCGAGGGAGTGGCGATGCATGCCATAACATCATCACAATACATCCTAGCACAGAGGAGAATAGATGTGCGATTATCTGGCAATACGATAAAAGGAATTTCGATAAACCCAATTAAAAGGCGGGAGTATAAAACAAAATAGGAAATTAAATTTAAGGAAATTTCAATGTTTAAAATGAATAAAAAAAGATATGATTATTTAATCACTGTGAGATATCATCTCACAGCATCCCTCAAACTTCAAGACTTTTAGTAATCTTGGAGTGATATTTAAGTTTTGGTTAACCATGATAGGAAAATAAGTGGAATATCTATTTCAGATAAATGTAAATATTTAAATTACTTAAGCAATCAACATGTCTTTATTTTATATTGTTTGCTTTTAACATTGGCCATCAACCGATCGATATATGACAGTTTGTCCTACCTGCCAAATTACATGAAGTACAAACACAGAAATTAATTTATTATTATTATATTGACAAATTATACTTTAAATGTTAAAAAAAACTTATATGTTTAAGCAAACCACACAAAATAGATAAGAAAAATTTCATAAAAAATCTTTTGATTGAAATCTTTTTATTATATAAAATGTTATATTATAAGAAAAAAATAGTAAAATACATTGCACTTTATTCTCTCAGGAATTCTCATTATTTTTGTTTGACATGTGAACAGCATTCAGTTCTTCTAAGAGAGAGAAAGAAAGAAAAATTAGTTCGATAATTTTTGTAAAAAAATTTGAATATAAAATAAAATTTTTATATTTTATAATATTTTTAATATACATATGAGTGATTCTCCATAAAGAGACAATATTGTATTTTCTTCTCTCAAACATGAAAAATATTATCAGAAACTGTTGTTCTTTTGCTTATGTGTATTTACACAATTTTAAAATAAATTCATCAAGATGATTTATAATTATAATTAAAAAAAATTTAATATAAGAGAGTCATTCCTTCACTAGTTTCTTGCTCCTTCTATGTAATTTTAAACTTATCTTTCTGAAATTTAATAATAAAAAATATTTATTATGTATTTTAACAAAGTTAAATAACTAAATTAATCACAAACACTGTTTTCCCTGCAATTTAAAATCATTTCCTCACATTTTGAAAAAAAAATCTAAATTTCAGACATAATAGGCCAGCATTGTTTTTCTCAATATTGGGCTATTTTATTTGTTGTACTGGTACCTTTCTATTTAAGTCTATTCTCATCTTTCTAGTCTTTAGTTTGAGGTGGACATTGTATGTTGCATAATAAAACAAAGAAGCATTTGTGCATGGTTGTTTATTTAAATCATCATTCAATCGCACAGGGAATTCATTTCAAAGTAAGTAAAAAAAAAATTTACTTCTAGCTAATAGTGCTATATGACTGATATTTTAAGCAATTAGTCTTAAATCCTTTTCAACCATTTTGTGTAATTTGAAAAGGAAGCAATATTAAATTTTATCATTCTCTCACAATTGCTGAAATGAGGGAATGACTATATAAGTAAGGGACATTAATACTTGAACTTGTCAGAATAGTTTTTAAAACTTAACTTTGGTGTTTCAAAGCACTAACCAACAGAATTAATGCATTTTCGTACAAAATTTCATTTTTGGTTTCAATCTATTTAGATAACTTATATAAGTAATTTTTGGAGAAGACTTGTTTTTTAATGTTTGAGCATATTTATTATACATATATGGAAGGAATTATTATTTGGTGAAGCATAGGTGTAACCAGCTATTTGAACAAGGGGGGGGGGGGGGAAGGTTAAAACAGAACCTTCTGAAACTATTCGAATTTCCATTATAAACAGGTTTTATCTTAGGAGGAATAATTGGGCGGTATTTTTTTAAAAAGGGCCCAAACACAATTTTTGTTTTTGTGGTGGCTATTAGAAGAGGTTTAAAACTAAATTTAATAGTAATAAAAAGACATATAAATTTTCTTACAACAGTGATATAAGACAGAGACTAAGTGTGGTCACAAGTGTGAAACTTTTAGGCATCCTAACATCTAATAAAAATTAAAAAATGATTTTTATCATGTTGGAAACTTCTATAGGTGCAGAAGAAAGCTGTATAAGATCTAAAATATTGCCTTGTAGATGAAATTTTGTCGGATGATAAATCTCAGATAATATCTGAGATTTATCATCTGACAAAATACACATACATGTATGTGTGTGCGCATGTATGTATAAACCAGCAGTATAATTATGAACATAACAAATATGTCACAATAAATGAAAAAAGTTAAAGTATTTAGTCAAATTTTATGATAAAATCTATTATAAACTCAGATCTCAGAATGATACAAGCCAAGAGAATGAAAACTGAATAAAACAGATTTTTCTCTTCTCGAAAACTATTATAATATGATTGGCAGGTTTTATTTTATTATTTAAAAGATAAAAATTATAGATGCAAATGCTGTTGTTTTTCTCAAATACCTTCAATGGGGGAAAAAAAAATATATTCTCAGTGTGAGCATATAATGTAATGACGACTTCTAAACGTTGGATTAACGACACTCCAGTAGTGTCTGGCACCTGTGTACCGAACATTTGGAAACCTATTATACTCTACTTTATAAAGTATTGATAAATGAGTGCAAATGTAACATGAAAATATTAATTATCAGTTGTTGCATCATGATACTTGAGAAATTGTTGTTGTTTTCCACAGAAGTGATATATGAAAAAAATATATGAATAGGATATCACATAATATATGAAAAAAATGGTTAATTGTTTATTTTTACATTGTTTTCAATCAATTTTTTAATGCTGCAATCAATTTTTTATTTTATTATTTAAAAGATAAAAAGTATAGATGCAAATGCTGTTGTTTTTCTCAAATACCTTCAGTGGGGGGGAAAAAAGTATATTCTCAGTGTGAGCATATAATGTAATGACGACTTCTTAACGTTGGATTAACGGCACTCCAGTAGTGTCTGGCGCCTGTGTACCGAACATTTGGTAACCTATTATACTCTACTTTATAAAGTATTGATAAATGAGTGCAATGTAACATGAAAATATTAATTATCGGTTGTTGCATCATGATACTTGAGAAATTGTTGTTGTTTTCCACAGAAGTGATATATGAAAAAAATATATGAGTAGGATATCACATAATATATGAAAAAAAAAAAGTTAATTGTTTATTTTTACATTGTTTTCAATCAATTTTTTAATGCTGATTATTTTACTTTGGTTTTAAAATCCTTCTTGTATCTGCGTGAGTAGGGGGATGCCCGGGCACCCAGAGCCCTTCCCCCCCTCCCCCCCTGATTATATGCATGGGGAGTAATGTCAGTTGAACTTGAATCAACTTTTAAGAAAAAAAAAAGGAACAGTCAAAATGGAGCAAAAAAAAAAAAAAAGCAATATTATGAAACAAAAAACAATAAGAATGGCTTGACCCTTCATCGGATACAAGAGTCTTATATGAAAAATGACGATTCTAGAGATGACAAACAACTTGTGAAAAATAGAGGGAAGTTTGTTTCAAGGAAAATAAAGGAGGCTGTTGCTAAGAAATAGCTACAGAGATAAAAAGAGATAATAATTGATAATAATGAGAATAGAGAGAGATAATAAGAAGAGATAATAATTTTCATATATTACCAGGTAAAAATGATGTATTACAAGAAAACAGATGAAGAAACCGAAGAGACTTCTGACTAATAGCATCAAGATTCTACAAGAGAAATTCTTGAAAGAAAACTAATTATCAGTATGATTTAAGTTATCCACTGTTTTGCAGAATTAAGCCATTTACCACACCAAAGTAGAAAACAGAAATACTATTGTGTATAAGATACATACAAACATGAATTTATTAGTTTCAAAATTACATCAATATCACAAAATAACCTTCAAGAATACTTATCAGCTGACTGAAAGTTTATGCTGCAACAGATGTGAAGTGCAATACTTATTACGACAATATAATTTTTGCAAAGTCAGATGCATAATATGCTATACCAGATAAGAAAACTTTAATTAGACTTAAAAAGTCAATTAAAAGGAAATAAAAAAAAAAACCTGTAATAGAAGAAATAGTGAAAAACAAGCAAGAATTTGCTAAGGAATTTTGTAGACATTTTATATAGTAAGTAAATAATTTTTATGAATAATTGCAGGTATTTAACATTTATATTCAAATAACTTTTACAGATCAGTTATAGATTCATTTGTCTTCAATAATGCTTTAATGAAATTCTTGCAAGTTTTTTCAGAAAAAACCCAACCCACTGGATTTTTGGGGTTTTTTGGGTTTTATCAGGGTTTTTCGGGTTTTTTCAGATTTTGAGGGGTTATTGGAGGTGGTTCAGAATGCTTGAAAAAAAAAATGTACTTATTACTAAATTTAAAGTAGCTAATTGATTATTACAAATATATATAAATCAATGACAGAAATCAAAATTATGATAGAAAAATTGATTATTTGATTATTAGTAATAATTTATAAAGTATTTTTTATTATTACTACGTAATAGAATAAGCCAAGTAATTCTACATGTCTACATTATTAAATTAGGATTCTAAGCATATATGGTATTTTATTACAAGTTTCTATTGTATAACATAGAACAGATTACACATCAAAGTACTTTTTTAATGGGAAAAAATTTGTTTGTTACTTACACATGCTACAGAGATTAACTAACAATTATTTCTTTTAAAAATTATGATGGTATAATTAGGACATTCCTTTTCTTTGGGGTGGGGGGTTATGGTTATAAACTTTATGAGTGGTGTATTGATATTCAGAAATATATTATATATGTAATATAAATACATTATATATGTAATTTAAAGTTGAAATTTTGAAAAAACCCACTTGGGTTTTTTCAGAAAAAACCCACCCGGGTTTTTTGGGGTTGGGCAAAATCATAACAACCCTGGTACAATGCATCCCAGCAAAACCCAAGGGACATATAAATGGCCAGTATCAATATCAGACATTCAATATTCCTTATTTAAAAAAATAAAATAAAAAATTATCACTAGTGTCCTATGATAGAAGGGCTACCTTGTTTTTATTTTCCTGTTTACATGAACTAAATGAAGTTATTCCACTTTAATGATTAATTTATGTATAGCATTAATTTTACAATTATTTCTTGATTTGTATTAACCTAGAAATTGAAAAATATTAGATTTGTGTGCATTAACTAAAAATCCCAACAAAAGAAGCTTATTACTCCATACATATATTTTAAAAATAGTTTCTTCATATGCAAAATATCATTTCCCCACTTTACTGTCATTCCCTCACTTTTATAAAAATTTAAAATCTCCATAACTTTGTAAAAATTTCAAAACATTTGCAACGGAAGCATTTAACATTAATTGTTGATTTAACATTAGAACAAACATTTCTGTAACAATTTTAAAAAAAGTAAGTGGTTCATATTTTTACTTCAGTATTTCTCAAATTTACATCTTTACAGAGGATCACTTCCATAGATATGTATTGAGTCATCACTAAATATGAATGTAATTTTTTTAGTTTGAAATTTCTTACAAATAGTCTAAAAAATCCCTTTAAAATTAAGTTATTATTATTATTATTTTTTTTTTTTACAAAAATAAATAAATAACAATAAAAAATATTTGAATAAAATTAAAAGGTTGTGAATAATGAAAAACATTTTCATTTCTACAACATTTTACACAACAATTCTTAAATAACCAATTTCATTTGTCACAATGTTAGAAACTTTTCTCTGAAATTTTGAATTTAATAATTAATTTTAATATTCAATTAAAATCTAAAAGCTTAGTGACATCATGCTTTTAAATTAACATTAGTATATCATAATTTTTTCTGGAATTATTTCTACATTAACTTTGTTCCAAGCCTGCTACTGTAATAAATACAACACTCACATACTTTTGTTTTGTTACAGAAGACAAGAAAATGCAATATGTGTTATTTTATGTAAGCCAATTTGTAATACTAAAATGTGAAGCAATCATTGAATTTTTTATGGGGTTGTGTAACTAACAAAACAGACTTGTAGGCTAGATCATACTTCCAGGTAGGCAAAGGCTCTTCCTGGGATGGCAAATTAATTCTTATCTAGTCTCTTATTTGTAGTTCTCTAAAAATATGTACTGGGATTGTAAGGATATATTTTTTTTCAAATATGGAACATTTCTAAAATCAGAATGAATTTTTTTAAATTTTTTTCAGCGATGCAATGAAAATATATTAAATATATGTATTTTTCATGCTTATTTATATTAATATTTCATTCAGGTGCAATTTATTAATGATTTATTTATTAATTAAATGGCGGTTCATTATATCTACTAATACGGTCAATAGAACAAACAACAAGGATGTCTTGTACATAATTTAAAAGCAGTACACTATTCACTTTTGTTTTTGTCTATGTTTATTATATATAAATGAATGGATTCCCTATTTTAAAATAGAACTTGTAGTTACAGATAATCTGTTTGCGCGAATATTCCTTTTCCAAATATGTAACCAAAAACTTTTTAACGTTGATCAATCATGACAACAGACATTATAGCTAGGAAAGCTTTATGATTTCTACTAGTATCAACATGTTGGTCAAAATAAGAATAATATATGTATTTTAAAATCAAAATGTTCTACTCACTTTGTATGTCAACTTTCAGAGAACTTACATCAGATAAGAAAAATACATTTGAATTTGGCTGCTGTTTGTACACTTTCTATAATAAAAGAAATGATAAATAATAAGGGCACATTAAATGATATCTAACATAAATGGAAATTAAAAATAAATTATTGCTATTATTAGAGAATTAAAATGGCAGAAAAAAAACGGAAAAGTTGGAAAAATTGATTTTTCATAATTGTTTCTCCCAAATAAATTATATTTTCTTAGGTAATATTACATAATAATTTTTTTTTTCATTCTTTTGTATTAAAATAAAATTATTTTCACTTTATATGACAATATTACACAGTGGTGACCACCTCCCCCCCCCCCCCAAACCCAATGACGCAAACCCCCCGATAAAAAAATCTTAATACTTTAACATTGACCCCCTCCCCTCTGCCCTAAACAGAATATCAATTTTAAAATATATTCTACTTATAATATAGTACTGCTTATTCAAAAGATAGCAAGTTGAGTATAGCAGAAAGAGTTCTTATTGCTATTATCTAGAACTTAAAGAAAGAAAATACAGTAACATTTCTGGAAATTAAATGTTGAAAAAATTCAAAAGTAATATTTAGAAAAATCAGGACCTTCAAAAGACAGCGAGTTGAGCATAGCAGAATGAGTTCTTATTGCCCTTATCTAGAATTTAAAGAAAGAAAACACAGGAACATTTCTGAAAATTCAATGTTGAAAAAATTTAAAAGGGTATTAAAAGAATCAAGATTTACAAAAGATAGCGAGTTGAGTATAGCAGGATGAGTTCTTATTGTCCTTATCTAGAATTTAAAGAAAGAAAACACGGCAACATTTCTGGAAATTAGATGTTAAAAAAATTTTAAAGTGATATTAAAAAAATCAAGATTTTTTAATAGTAAAAAAAAGGAAATAGTAAGTATTTAAAAATCCCCCCCCCAAAAAATGCACTTTTTCTCAAATTCCCCCCCCCCCCCCAAAAAAAAAAAATTGTATGATGCATCTTGCATCACCAAACCCTTCTCTGGACACCCCTGATCAGGGTTGGGTTTCTTCCGGAAGAAACCTATTTCTTCCAGGACAGTGGAAGAAACTGGAAGAAATGGAAGAAACCACTGAAACCAAAACAAATGCTGAACGTTAAAGTATATTTTAACTATGTAATAGAATTAAAGTATAATTACATCAAATCTAAATTGGAAAATTTAATTATTATTAAAAATATTATTTTTGCAAAGATCAGTTATTTTTTCAATTACAAACTTCAGGTTCAGCAGAGATTTTCAGGTGATGGATTTTTACTACTGTAGAGGTTGGGATTTTATATTATGGAATGGGTTTTTTTATTAATTGTTCCATTTACAAAAAAAAAAAAAAAAAAAAAAAAAAAACTACCTACAAATTGTTTATTTTTTATATAAAAATATATTACTTTCATATAAATGTGTATTATTTTAAACTGTGCAACACAGTAAATAAATGAATTTGTAATTTTTTATATTTTTCATCTAGCATGAATATTTCAATGCTGATTTTAAAAGATTAGTGTTCTGAAAACATCTATGGGTATGTCAAAATGGTTTAAAACTATCCTGAAGTGTAGGACTTGGAAAAAAAATCTTCATTTTTTGCTTTTAACCAATTTAAGTTGAGAAATTAATTGCAGCATCCTACTGCTAAAAAACTTTTTTGCTATACTATGTTGCATTATACATTATACTAAGAAAAATAAAGATTTAATGACTTTTTTTAACACCGACCGATTGATAGATCAACATAGGTTTTTAAGGTCAAAACTGAATTTAGGGTGACCTTCCTACTTTTTCGTCAAAAATGATAACATTAAAAAAAAAAATTTAAGTAATTAAATTGTATGTTTTAAAGTAATTGATACATACATAAATATACATAATTGAAATTAATTATATGTATAGTATTTATTATTTATGTAAAACTGTTAATAATCCAAAAACTTTTTTTTTATATAAAATAATACATAATTCATCCATGACACAGAAAGATTTTCTAATGTATGAATTTCATTTCATTAAAAAATATTTTAGTTTTAGATATATACATCTTTATTTTTCTTCTATAATGATTTTTGTAAATGATCATTCGTTATTCTAGAATTTTCTCAAAGAATATTTGAAATCTAATGCAGTTTAAACTAAAAATTTTCTATGAGATGATTAATAAATCATGACTGATAATTATAAACAATGAAGTTCATTGCAATACATCCATTTGAGCCCATACAGTTCAAATCAATAACTAATATTGAAAATTTCCGAAGGAAGAAACAAGATTTTTGATCAAGTGTTTCGAACTGGCCGAATTTTCGCCCACGTTTTTGGCAAAACTGAGATTTTTGGCCGAAAATGAAATCGTATTTTTGATTGATCTCTATTTAATATAGTAATTATTATACATTATTTACATTAATAAAATTGATGTAAATTAAAAGCTTTTATTTTAATGGGTTTCATTCTACCATTAATAAAGAATCACTACTATTTACTACTTGTTTCAGAAATTTAAATAATAAAAAAATATGTTGGTTAAATTGAAATGGATAACATTTAACTGATTTTGTATATTTTGGATAAAATTTCTTTTCATTTAGTCAATGGTTGAAGATCTCTAGATAAGTGTTGTGTGTGATCTTGGCTAAAAAACTGATGTAATTATTAATTTAGCACATATACTTAATTAAATTTGTTTTGGTCTAGTGAAATTAATTTATCTTAGATTATAGGAAGAATATATTTATTATATTTTACAAAAATGAAAATATATGGTAAATTCTTAAAGAAAAACAGTTTCTTCCATTTCTTCCACTTGGAAGAAACCTATTTCTTCCACTTGGAAGAAACCTATTTCTTCCGGCCGGTTTTTTCCACTGCGGAAGAAACTTGCCAACCCTGCCCCTGATATTACAAAATAAAAAGAGAAAAAAGCAAAGCCTGATTTTAAAAGTTCAGTTCCCCCCTCCCCCCATAGTCTCAGAATTTTCATATTATATTCAGGCTTCATTTAACGTTATTGTTTGTTATATCATGTCTCTGTTGAAATGATTTTCCAGTTACATGTTTAATTACCAGTTGACCTAATGTAAAAACCTGAGCCAATATCTCTGTAGTTTAGAATGAAATAAATTATACATCCCATTACATAACTATTGTTTTTAAGTAAATGATAATAGTTTAAAGAAACAAATTATTGCAGTTTTGTCATTATTATGAATATCAGTATTCAAATCTTCCATTGTTTAAAAAACGTATATTTTTAAAATATTGCTTTTTTTTCTTACAATTATAATTTTATTTCCTTTAAAAAGTATGTTTAGTTTTGGTAGAGCCTTCCATTATCAACTCAAAAAAGTTTTGATTTAGTTTTATAATCTATATTCAAACAAAACTAAGTTTTAGTTTGGCGTGCAACTAAAAAGCAGCATAGGATTTAATGATTGTTAGATTTTGACTCACTGAAACTAGGATATATATATTTTTTAAAGTTTAAACGTAAAATTTCGCTTTTTATCCTGAAATCTGGTATGACATACTTGAGTAAAAAACCAAATTCAAATTTTCCACATGGTAATTTCATATTTCTAAGAGTGGGACTCAAAAGTTATGAAAACAGAACACTACAAATAGAAAGTGCGAGAAATTTGAGGAATGAACAAAAGCAGTTACACATAGAGATAAACTTCTACTATGCATCAGACAACTACTAAAATTCAAAATTTAATCAAGAAGGAAAGTATAATTTGGAACATAGTTACTTGTAATAAAATATGGATTTTTTTCATCACAGTTGAACTTTTCTAATGTAAACTGAATATGTTTTGCAACATTACTGTTTGTTATGGAAGGAAATGGAGGTCAGCTTTAGATTCAACACCTTGAAAAAACATTCAATTAATCAACTAACAGTGACATCATGAAAAATGCAGCATAGTAGCGTCACCTATAGGGCAATTTACATCAAAAACTAAACATTGATATATATCAAGAACTGACTGAATCTGCAGTTTGATGAAAAATCGTCCTTTAGTTCTTGAGATTGCTATTGTGATAATCATGAATAATGCAGCATAGCAGTGCATCTGTTGAGCGATTTACACCAAAATGTAATCAGCACCAAATTATATATAAAAAAAAAAAAACTTAATCTGAAGTTTTATAAAAATACCTACATTAGTTCTTGTGATAGAGCTATTGTAGAAATCATGAACAATACAGCATAGCAGTGCCACCTGTTGGCTGATATACACAAATAACTAAACATCTCGCGTTTATATCAAGGTATAACTGAATCTAAAGTTTTTGAAGTGCATCAGTTCTTTAGATAGAGCACCCATAAAATTTTTGTCATATACAGACTCACAGAGTGACAGATGTTTTCCAAAAACCACCAAATCGTGTTCAGGACCTTCTGAAACATATAAATCCACCAAAAACTGGAAGTCAAATTTTTCACGAATACTTGCTTCTTGTAAAAATAGAAAAAAGTAATAAATGCATGCTTCAAATTTTATGTTAAATTTATAATTCTACCATTTCCATTGATCAGCATATTAATGAAATTGTTTTGCATATGAACTCATTTTTAACAAGAGAAGTCGCATTTAATTATTTTAGATTTTTTTTTTCATGTAATCCTGTTTTTGTGAAATTGTGAACTTTTTGTATGTATTGTACAAAATATAATCGGAATTTGTAGATTAGAAATTATTATTATACAGTAGACTCCCTTAAATCCGCACTCCTAAAATCCGCAACTCTCTAAAATCCGCACACATTTTACAGATGTAAACAATGAAACATTCAGTTTGGATATAGAGTCAAAATTTGACTTTTTTAGTTTTATATCAATTCCATACATTTTTTAATTTGTAATTTTTGTTAAGGTTATTGAATTCGTGTTTTTTCATAAAGAAAGAATAATTTATTACAGAAAAAATAATAATATTGCTGATATCATTGGTAATCACAATCTTACCAAATATATTTATGTATTAATCAAGCTTTTTTAGTTATTAAGTCTGACTAAACCTGGAATAAAGCTTCATAATTTTATGATCCTGAAGTGAATTAGTGATGTACCTTTATGAGGCAAGTTTCACTGAATAATTTAGGAAAAATACATTTCATCTTTATAATGAATATTTAATTGTACATTATTGATTAAAATATTAAAAGCAAAGGTCAAGTTAATAATCATTTTAAAAATCATCTAAATTTTTATTATTTTAATTTATGATTTATTTTAATATTTTAGTATATTGTAAATATTCATTATACCTTTGATTTCATTATTAATTACATTCAAATCACTGTTTAAAAAATGAAAACAAAGCAATGACCAGAAATCCGCAAAATTCTAAAATCCGCAAAACCTCTGGTCCCAAGCTGTGCGGATTTGAGGGAGTCTACTGTATTTAGATTCCTATTTAGACATTTTTAATAAGGTTATTTGATCGGTTCGTGAACCAGAACTGTTCTAAAACTATCTGAAATTGAGCAGATGAAAAAATTGTGACACTGAAAAAAAAATATGTTTTAGGCGATATTGTGACAGTGTTATGTGATAAGTCATTGAAGAAACATTTTAACAGGTATAATAAGACTAACGTTTATTTAAATAAATTAAATGCATAAAAAAAAAATCTATATAATGACAACAAAATATAACAGATAATATTTAAACCAAAATAAACATTTTAATACAACCAAAATAACAGCATGACAACAAGCAATGACTAGGTAGCAAATAAAAACAAGTATTCACTAGCAACCATCAGAAATTATCGGCCACTGAAAATTTCAACTATACTTGGACATCCGTGAAAATAAATATTGGCAAAGTCCCATAAAAGAGAATGAATGTCTAGTTGAAGAAAGATAATTCAGCGGGATAAAAAAACACAACTGAAGATTAACAAACTTTCATAATGAAGATTCAACTTATTCAATAAAACTGCATAGTTCATTAAAAACAATAAAACGGTAAAATGAGAGCATCTATGGCATATTCCAGTCAAAACACACCTTCTCTCAGTCAAAACAAAACAGCCCTTTAAAAACACCACCAGCATTGAGGAAAGAAACGTGAAACGCCCCTTTGCATTTCACCAAATTGAGCTAACACGATCTTGCCTTGTGAAGAAAGAGATGCAACGATCAACAGATTGCGAGTTGCGATCAGATGAAAGGAAAACGAACACATACGTCCAAAGCGTGAAAGATCGTACTTGTAATAAATAATTTAATCGAAACAGAACTAAAAATGGATTTGAGGCAGATTTGAAATATACAAGACTATGGAAAATGGAGAATTGGAAAACCGTGAAAAACTAAGACTGGAATAAAAGAAAACCTGTAAGTCATGCTGTATTACAGTATTTTTACAATATATATGTGACATTTTGAAGTTAGGAGGGCAGAAACATCGCCAGGTTTCCCTTGCTCCGCACAGAAGTCATGGCCAGCGAGAAAAAAACAAAATAAATAAATGTAGAAGGTGAAAATATACACTCCTTGGCTGCTGCAAGTTCATTTTATTAAACTGTAGCTATAATAGAGGGAAAAGCTCCTGTTGCAGACGATATTTTACCGAAACATCCAAAAAATATTCCATGCTTTACTACATCAAGTCGTACTCATGCAAGAACGCACCCAAGAATCCTTCTTCTCATCTCTCTTACCACCTCTCGAGTTTCCTCTTTTAAATCTAAAAAGAAAATTCTAGAACATTCTCTAACCTCAAACCATCATTCTTTTATGTAAACAGAATTCTTGTCCAGCTACAAGACTATTTTCCACAGACGATAATTTTATTTAAAAAAAAAAAAAAAAAAATATTTAACCAATTTATAATCTCAGAATTTCTTAGGCAGATGATTTTTATAGATGATTAATTTTAAGAGAAAAAGAAAAGAAATTAATTTATTGATATGCACACTATCAAAGGTTGATGAAGGGAAAATAAATAAATAGATAAAATAAAATAATGATATTTTTTGAAAGGTATGGTTTTGGAATAAATTTAATAAGACTTTCTTAAAAAGGGTTGATAAAAACATAGAAGAAATGAGTTTTATTTGGAATATTAAGAAATAAAGTTTAATTAAGAATATTTTTAATTTAGAGCCATCTTTTTAAGTTTACGCATACTGGAATAATGTTTTTTAAGGCAAATTAAGAATTTATATCGTCTGCATAAAGATTAACAGATTAGATCTAGAAACAAGATTTTAATTTAATAATTTGAAGTAAGTACGGAATATTATTATAAGAAAATTAAGATAGTATAAAGGTTAGTTTTGGCGAAAAAAAATTTAAAATTTGTAATATATATATGTTTATGAGTAGTTAAGGAAGTAATATGGCTAACATTGTTCATATACAGGGTGTCTGAAAAGTCTGGAAACGGTCGAATAACTCGAGAAATACATATGAGATTGAAAAACGTAAATATACATGTTAAATATTTTTAAATAAGCTACTCAGTGATACCAAATTTAACCTTCCGTAACCGAACCCCTGGGGGTCAGAGGGGGTCCAACTTTGAAATCTTAAACTATAACCCCCATTTTTTATTGCAGATTCGGATTCTACGGACAAAAATACGCAACTTTTGTATTTGATGTTTGTTTCGAATCCTCATTTATCACGGTGTATTCGAGCATATTAAATCGATACATTTTTCGGCTTTTCCAACGGGATTTTCCCTAATCAAAACTAATTGGGGAGAATTTATGACATCAAATTCCTCGTCTTTTGCAGAAATAGCGTTTCCTGAAAATCACCCGTGCCGATTATGTCGATAGTACTACACACAATTAAAAATTTGACCCATTTGTTGTAGCATCACTCCACAGCTTTTATAGAATATCTGTTTCATGACCAATGAGAATGTTCCATAACACTGTAAAGTACACTGTAAAAAATTGACCCTTTTGCTGCATCGTCACTCCACCACTTTTATAGAAAACGATTACTTTACTGTGTTATGGAGCATTCTCATTGGTCACAAAAGAGATATTCTATAATAGCTGTGGAGTGATGCTGCAGCAAATGGGTCAAATTTTTATCAGTGTAGCACTATTGAAATAATCGCCACGGGTGATTTTCAGGAAACGCTATTTCTGCAAAAGACGAGGAATTAGACGTCAAAAATTCTGCCTAATCAGTTTCGATTAGGGAAAATCCCGTTGGAAAAGCCGAAATATGTATCGATTTAATATGCTCGAATACACCGTGATAAACGAGGATTTGAAATAAACATCAAATACAAAAGTTACGTATTTTTGTCCGTAGAATCCGAATCTGCAATAAAAAATGGGGGTTATAATTTAAGATTTCAAAGTTGGACCCCCTCTGACCCCCAGGGGGTCGGTTGCGAAGGTCAAATTTGGTATCACTGAGTAGCTTATTTAAAAATATTTAACACGTATATTTACGTTTTTCAATCTCATATGTACTTCTCGAGTTATTTGGCCGTTTCCAGACTTTTCGGACACCCTGTATATAAACAACTTGATAAAATTCAGCTGCTATATGGCATAAAATTTTTTTTCTTCAATCATTGCATTTGCGTAAGATTCAATTTGGAGATTAAACTTTTTTTGAAATGTGTATATTCAAGAGAAATTTTGTGAAGGATCTTGCGTTTCAAAGTAGAAAAAAATATGAAGGATCCTTTCAAGTCTTCTCAAACAGATTTCTAGTGAGAGATAACATTAACCACATTAAAATTTTCATGTGGGACACTCAACGTAAAAATAAATAAAATAAAAAATATGAGAATGTAGCTATTACAAAATTTCCAATATATTATTTTACAAATGAAATTTTTATTTTTCCGATTTGGAAAAATAAGCCTTCGGAAGAAACCAAAAAAACTATTTTTTCCCCCCAATCTTTCCAGTTTTTTTCCCAAGCATTCCCATCTCTAGCTATTATAACAATTTATATTTCCATGTATTTTGAACTGTACAATCCTTATATTTTCTAGATAAATTATGAAACCAAATCATAATTTAAAAAAATTATATTAGCAAAATTATCTTCAAATAAAAAATTAGTTTTATTTATTCACTATTTTAAATTTCTACTATTTTCTTCCTTAATTTATATTAAAAGGACAAATAAAAATATTAAATTAATTTTAGATGCATACATATAATATAAATTTATTTAAAATACATTGAAAATATCTTAAAAACCATCAAAAACCCAAAACATTTTCGACCATTACACCTCTGTCATCAGTAGAATTTAAATGTTGTTACTATTTTCTTTTGTGATTATTCGAGAATTGTCTAGAAGAAATTATTCTAACTTAATGTAATGATTTAATAATTTTTAAGATATTTTATATAAATGTATAAGTATGCACCTGAAAGAAATTTTAGTTTTCACGTATATTGGTGCTACATATCAACTTTAGTAAAATAATTTAGATACCCATAATAGTTAAATACATTATTGGGTAATTTAAAATATGGTTCTACCCAGGGATGGGGAATTTTCAGAATATCTTACCAGCCAAAGACATATTTTACCAACCAGCAACATGCAATGTACAATTGAAAAATTTTATGATAAAATGTGATTGCAAAAATAGTTAATTACTTTTACTATACAATTTATTTACATGCTTGTATATTTATATTAAATTAATAAATTATACGTATAGCAGAGGAAAGTTTATTACAGGATAAAATTTAGTACCTTGTTTACATTGTGAAAATTTGAAAAGTTGCAAAATATATCTAAATAGTAAAAAAAAAAGAGACTTTTTGCATATCTTTTACAGCCTGTTGTTTTTCAAAGACTGATTAAAAATTCATTTGCCTACAGTGTTCTCGCTGACATTTGACCAACGTTAGTAATTTGGCTTATTAAAAACAAAAAACATTCGCCAAATGAAAAAAGTATTAGCAAAATGGATTCGCCGTGTAACACAAAAAAAGTTATGTTTAATCTTTTAATGTACATCCTCCCCCCCCCCCTTTTTTTAATATGTTAGTTTTTATAACTGCATCAACGATTGTTATAAATCAAATTTCAACTATCCTCTACAAATATATTAAAAAAATATGTATTTATTGAAAATTTGTATGCATGCATGTGTATGAAAAACGGAAAAGAAAAGAAAAGAAAGAAATAGAAAAAATTGAGCACTAGCAATTTGGCAAATATAATCGCTTCTTTCAGAGTTTCCCCCAGATTTAAAAAGGGGCAGGGCACTACTGTTCTGAAAAGGGCACTTTTTACATTCTTCAGGGCACTTTTTTGATTTTAAGGGCACTTTTATAGAGTTGAATCTAAAATCTAGCAGTTCAAAAAAATCATGAAAAAACAGAAATTTTGTAAAAAAAGAAAAAAAATTGTTAAAAGATCGCGAAAAAACGGTCAATTTTGTTAAAAGATTGCCAAAACAACAGATGTTAAAAGATTGCAAAAAACGGCAGATTTTGCTAAAAAAATCACGAAAAAATGGGAGATTTCGTGAAAAAATCGCGAAAAAACGGCAAATTTTGTTAAAAGATTGTTAAGGGGCAAGCCTGATTTATTAAAAAAGACTTTTTTTTTTTTTTTTTTGAAAAAAAAGAATATTTTCAGGATTCACATTTAGAAAGTTTTGGACAGTCGAAAAAGGATTGTAACAGGGGGTAGGGGGGGGGGGGGGACGAAAGAGTAGGTCGCCCCGCATGCGGAAATTTAGGGGGTGCCAAATTTATACTACAAACATCATTTTTGGACTATCAAAGGAATAAATTGGAAGGGAGGGGGGAGGACTCAAATTCTAATTATGCCCCGGGTGCAATTTTCTCTTCACACGCCTGATTGTGAAGCAGGAAAATCCGCTTTTTGAGCATTAAAAGCACAACTTTCAAGCAAGAAAATTAGTTTTTAGAACAGAAAAATTCACTTCTGGCATTAACTTTTTTTGTGTGTGTCTCTTTGACGAAATTTGCATTTTTTCGCGATTTTTTTTACGAAATTTGCCGTTTTTTGGGGGATATTTTGACAAATTTTGCGTTTTTTCACGAATTCTAAACAAAATTAACCGTTTTTCGCAAATTTTATGACAAACTTTACCGTTTTATTGGATTTTCGGACGAAATTTGCCGTTTTTTCGCAAATCTTTTGACGAAATCTGCCGTTTTATCGCGATTTTTAAACGAAATTTGTCGTTTATTTACTATCTTTTGAGGAAATCTGCTTTTTTTACGGGATTTTATGACGAAATTAGCCATTTTTTCGTGAATTTTGTCGGAAATTAGTCGTTATTTCGCGATTTTTTTTAAGTGAAATGTGACTTTTTTTCGCAATTTTTTGACGAAATTACATGTTTTGTGGGACGCATAAGAACTTTTTTTTCTTTTCGTCGCCGATTTTTTACGTAATTTAAACGTTATAGCGCGTCCGAATCATCTCTGAACGTCTGCGTTTTTTCAAATGTAGGGCAAGAAGGGCGCTATTTTTTTTTTAATGAGCGGCTAGAGGGGCGCTAGTTTTTGGATGAGGGGCAAGAGGGGCCTATTTTTTAAACTAAAGGGCAGGAGGGGCGGAGCGCCCTCCTCAAACCCTCTGGGGGAAACTCTGCTTCTTTACTTGCCAAATGAAGAATTTAGTCGCAATTTGGTGCAATGGCGAGTGACAGCGAGAACTCTGCTTGCCTAGCCAAAAATTCCACTTGCTAATGGCGTGTAAAATGGTGTATTCCTCTTTCTCTGGTTCTACCAATAGATGAGAAAGGACAGAATTTGACCATGAAATAGCCACTGGTCTAATAGAATGGCATATGGGATGCAGAAGGTCTCTAACAATAAATTATAACATTTAAGATTATAATCAGTTGATGTTAAAATTGTGCTTCAAATATTTAGTGATGTAATGTAAACGATTATGATGGAATTAATAATTTTTCGTAAGAAATCAGATCAGAATATTTAAATAATTTTTTCTATTGCCCTTCTCCTTATAGTGAACAAGCAGGGCTTGAAATTGAATTTTTCGAAGGAGGGGAGTCTCCCTACCAACATTTATAAATGGAGGGGAGTTTGGCTGTTTGGAAGGGAGAAAAAATGTTTAAAATCCGCCATTATTTTATGTGCTATTTAAAGAATTACCAGAATACAGACATAAAAAAATATCACTGAAGCAATTTTTATCAACAATTTAGAATAATTATGCGAAATGTGTAAAAAAAACTTTTATACTGTTTAGTTTTTACTGGTGGTAAATTCCCTCCCGGTGCTAATTATTTTTGTCACAGGTCTAATTATTATTTTAATAATAATTAATAAAACTTCTAATTAATTTAATAAATTTATATTTATAATTAATGATTAATAATTATCATTAATAATGTTATTTTTCTGTATTTTAAATGTGCAAGATACAAATTTAATCATAAAATAATACTTATTTGAGTGTAGAAGATAAGAAGTATCACTATTGTTTGCATTTCTTTAAAAAAGGTGCAAGTCAAATTCATCGAAAAAGATTTTCTTAAAAAATGGATACTTTGTTGATTAAAGGGATACTTTTTGTTTAATATATGGCTGCTTTCAGAAATTGCGCTCACTCAGAAAGATTTGGAGCTGTCAGAAACTGATTTTAGAGTAGCAAAGAAAAAAAATATATTGAAGTAGGAAAATTAGTTTGTTGAACAGAAAAATGAACTCTCCGTTATATTATTTTTTTTTGGGGGGGGGGGGAGGGGGGAAGGAGGGAGAGGTTCCCTTTGACGAAAGTTGCATTTTTTCGCTATCTTTTGATGAAATCTGTCTTTTTTTTACGATCTTTTCACGAAATCTGCCGTATTTTCGGTATTTTTTGACGAAATTTGCCGTTTTTTCGCGATCTTTGGATGAAATCTGATGTTTTATCGCGATTTTTTTTTACGAAAATTGCCGTTTTTCGCGATATTTTCGGGAAATTTGTTGTATATAGTGAATCTTTTGTCGAAATTTGTCGTTTTTTGCGATTTTTGGACGAAATTTGATGTTTTTTCGTGAATTTTCTGAGGAAATTTGCCGTTTTTTCGCGATCTTTTGATGAAATCTGATGTTTTATCGCGATTTTTTTTACGAAGATTGCCGTTTTTTCGTTATATTTAGGGGACATTTGTCATTTATAGTGAATCTTTTGTCAACATTTGTCGTTTTTCGCGATTTTTGGACGAAATTTGACGTTTTTCAGCAACCTTTTTGACAAAAACTGCCGTTTTACAGAATTCTGTGACGAAATTAGACATTCTTTCGTGAATCTTTTGACGAAATTTGCCGGAAATTAGTTGTTTTTTCGCTATTTTTTAACAATATTTGCCGTTTTTTAGCAAACTTTTACGAAATCATGCGTCTTGTGAAACGTGTAAGAGCTGTTTCTTTTGTGTGTCATCTCCGATCTTTTGAGTAATTTACGCACAATAGCGCGTCCGCGGCATCACCGTTTCATAATTTTTGGAATTGAATGCGTTCTTTTTTTTGTGGGGTAGGGGGGGGGGGATTGGAAATTCCGAACAGAATCACCTCTATTTCGCCGCGGAAAATACAACGAAGCTCGTCAAATCATTGCAGGAAAAAAATTGCAAAATTTGTCAATCAGTCGCGGAAAAAATCGTGATTTTCAATGATTTTTCGCTGTAAAAAAACTCGCAAAATGTGTCGATTACTCGCACGAAAATATCATAAAATTCACAAAACGGTCGTGGGAGTTGATCATAGTTTCAAAATGCAAAATTTTTTGGGCGGGAGCCTCCCGTCCACGCTATTCTTTTGGGCGGGATTTCAAAATTTTGGGCGTGAATCCCGCCATCCCGCCGTGAAATTCAAGCCCTGAAAGGAAAAAAATAGTAATATACTGAGAAGTCTTTTAAATCAATAAGTTAAAGTAACTTACAGCATTTTTCTTGATTGTATTAAGTTCTAATAGTGCAGTTTCTAATTCTTGAACCTAGAAGAAGAAAGCATAGTAAAAAATGGATACTTTTTGGTTAGCTGGGTGCCAATGTTATGCATACATATGTGTATGTATAAATATATACAATAGACTCCTTCAAATCTACGCTCCTAAAATCCACACATAATTTACAAATGTAAAGAATGAAACATTCAGTTTAGATGTAGGTGGAAAATTTGACTTTTTTAGTTTTATTATAAATTCAATACAATTTTTAATTTTTGTTAAGGTTATTGAATTCATGTTTTTTCATGATGAAAGAAGAATTTATTTCTGAAAAAATCAAGATATTGCTGATATCATTGGTAATCACAATCTTACCAAATATATTTATGTATTAATCAAACTTTTTTAGTTATTAAGTCTGGCTAAACCTGAAATAAAGCTACATTATTTTATGATCCTGATGTGAATTAGTAATGTATCTTTGTGAGGCAAGTTTCATTGAATAATTTAGGAAAAACACATTTATTCTCTATAATGAATATTTAATTGTACATTATTGATTATCAACTTGACTTATGCTTTTAGTATTTTAATCATTTTAAAAATTATCTACACTTATTTTAGTTTATTACTTATTTTAATATTTTAGTATATTGTAAGCATTTATTACACTTTTGATTTCATTATTAATTACATTCAAATTACTTTTTAAATATACGTATATAAACAAAACAATGACCAGAAATCTGCAAAATTCTAAAATCTGCACAACCTCTGGTCCCAAGCTTTGCGGATTTGAGGAAGTCTACTGTATATTTATATATACATATGAATGTATATGTGTGTAAATATATATACACATATATATGAATTGGCACCGGCTAACTTAAAAATGAAATGTAAATAAAATTCTTTTTATCATAAAATTAATAAATAAATCTGAATATTAAACCATCGTATCCCATATACACTATATTGCCATTGATTATGGGACACTTGCGATTTTAGACATTTTACTAAATATCTAGAAAAATACATGAGGAATCATCTCGAAACTCTTAGTGTATAAATATAATAGTATAAGTCATACATCTCCGTGAAGATTTTTCCCCAAAACTCCAAAGGGGACCGTCAAAAAATTAAAAAAGACTGAATATCTTTCGAATAACCCTGTCAAAACTAATGTAGCAAAAGCGCTCAAACTCTAGATTGTGTTTGAATGCCTTATTGTAAGAAGCCTTGTTCATTTTTATGCAAATAGCATGCATACTCGCAGAGTAATTAAGGTTTTTATAAAAATGATCCCAAATTTTTCCAAGTTTTTTCCTTATAATTTTCAGAGTTCTTAATATAAAATATTATTTTTTTCAGAAAATATGACAAACAACATTGCACACAGTACCCTGTAATCAGAATTAAAAAATAATGAAAATTGTATAAAAAATGAGTTGGTTTACTAGATAATTTTTTACTGCGCATGCGTCAACGATATCAAAATTTCATTTGCATATTATGTTAGCTAAATGTATAGAGCAATTTTTGTAAAAGTCACAAAATCATAACTTGAAAATTCTGACAATAATCGTCAATTGAATAAGTCGAAAATCCGTTATTCTCAAAATGAAGCAAAAACAAGAGGGGTTGTATCCATATATTCATTGATTAGTGTCAATATAGAATACACAATATGGGATGTACTACTGCATTTGGATAAAATCCCCCATTTTTTTGCTTCATTTTGAAAAGAACGGATTTTGTCCTTTTTCTATAGAAGATTACTTTCAGAATTTTCAAGCTATGATTTTGAGACTTTTACAAAAGTTGCTCTATACATTTAGCTAACATAATATGCAAATGAAATTTTGATATCTTTGACGCATGCGCATTAAAAAATTATATAGTAAACCTACTCATTTTTCATACAATTTTTTTTTTTTTTTAAATTCTGATTACAGGGTACTGTGTGCAATGTTGTTTGTGATATTTTCTGAAAAAAATATTATTTTATATTAAGAACTCTGAAAATTATAATGGAAAAACTTGGAAAAATTTGGGACCATTTTTATAAAAACCTTAATTACTCTGCGAGTGTGCATGCTATTTGCATAAAAATGAACACAGTGTATTACAATAAGGCATTCAATCATAATCTAGAGTTTGAGCGCTTTTGCTACATTAGTTTTGACAGGGTTATTCAAAAGATATTCATTTTTTTTTAAATTTGTTGACGGTCCCCTATGGCGTTTCGGTAAAAAATCTTCACAGAGATGTATGACGTATACTATTATATTTATACACTAAGAGTTTCGAGATGATTCCTCATGTACTTTTCTAGATATTTAGTAAAATGTCTAAAATCGCAAGTGTCCCATAATCAATGGCAATATAGTGTATACATATGCATACAAAATCCTAATGAAACAAATTTATAAAATGATTGTATGAAATGACTGATTAAACAATTGATTATGTTTTACAGATATGTCTCCTAAATATGGCATGTTTGGCAGTAAAATTAATACACATTATTCATATTGATCTATAGGTATGAAAAGTGATATTAGAATTTTAAAATTTGAATTAGTTTGAGATAATTGGTACTACTTTGTTATCCCGTCGACCGATTTCACCAAATTATACAAATTGCCTAATTAATAGCCAAATTATACATATTGACGTAATTTTTATTTTAAATAATAAAAAAATAATAATTAGTAGAATATTAATGAAAATACAAATAAAAAGTCGAAATAAAAATCACTTAATGACGTTTTAAACACGTGTATCGTATTTAATGTCATTAAATTGACTTTCACGATCATCCATTATTGGCATTTAATCTTACAATTTGGCGATGGTATTTTGGTCGACGGGATAACAGAGTAGTACTGAGATATTAATAGGGATGGGACGAATAGTGATTTGGCCGAATACCGAATATTCGGCCGGCCGAATAGTAAAATTTTTTTCCAATAAAGAAAATAAATTTTGATTATATATAATTTAAAAAATAGGAGCTCATTAATAATTATTACTCTTAAATGTGCTTTTAAATGTATTTTTAAATTTGAAAAACTTATTTTAACAAAAAAAAAATTATGAAATTGCATTATATCCTTTATTCTAATGTACATCAAATTGATTTTCAATAAGTCAAGATGGGAAAATATTTCCATTAAGATATGAAGAATGTACTTCACTTTTACTATCAATTGATACTTCTTGCATCCAAAATCAATAATATTCTTAATCTCTCTCTCTCTTTCAGAACTCATGAGGAGATATTTTCTGAAATAACCTTTAATGAAATAAATTTGATCATTTAGAGTTTGTGTCCCTAGTGATAAGCAAATTTGTAAGAATGAGACTGCTCTGAAATCAGATGCCAAGCTTTAAATTACAAATTATGTTAAAGCAAAAGGTTATGCTTAAAGTAGAATGCATATGTTAACAAAATCTTTGCATTTGAATCGGCACATACAATATTCAACTTCAATATTCCACTTATTCAATAAGCATTAAAAGGATAAACAGAAAATTGATAACAACATGAAGGAAGTAGGATTAAATTAAAAATATATACATAATAATGTTACATATTTAAGTCAGTAATCATGCAAATAATTATTTAAAAGTAAAAATAAAAAACTATAGAATAAAAAAATTATTTTGTTGAGTATTTAGAATTTATATTAAAATATTTATAAAACCATTTTCATAAAGCAAGTTGTGTCATCTAATGTGTATCGAGTTTGACACCAGTTCTGCTTTCAGATGTACCGTTGTATTTGGAATGGTTATATATAATATTTAATTTTGAAAATGAATCTTCGTTAACACACCTAGTGAATAAATTTTTTCATTTCTTACTTTATAGAAAATAAGTTATGAATTTCATAAGAGCCTTTTTTATATGTGCATGGAATTTGCAGACATTAATAAATATTCGAGCATTTTAGAATAAGGCAGTGTTTTTATATCTTGAATTGTAATATATCATTCTCTAATGATGACATTTCCCATACAATTAAATCTCCAGCTTGGGCAGCATTTTCTAGAATATCACTAACTTTTATAGGAAATACAGAAAGGCTGTATATTTTTTAGTATCTTAATAACTCTATATTTTGTAAGTAAGAGTGAGAATGACTTCATAAATGAAGTGGCCAATTTGGATTAGAGAAAAAAAAATGCAAGAATGAAATTCTTTAAATCCAAAATTTATTTGGCAAGATATCTTTCACTATTCGGCGAGATTTTAGAAATATTCGGCTACCGGTATTCGGCCGAAGTATTCGGTCAACAAGCCTTCAATATTCGGCAAAAGGGCCGAATAAGCCGAATACCGAATAGTGGCCGAATATTCGTCCCATCCCTAATATTAATACAGTCGAACCTCATTAACATGAGCCTCAAGGAGAATCGAATTGCTATTCATTCATGTTATCAGCATCAAATCTTTGTATTCCTTTCTATAGGGGAGTGTGAAAACAATTCATGTTAAAAGTAATTCACACTAAGTGTGTTCATGTATGAGGTTTGACTGTATTTTTCCAATTTTAATGACATTTCTGTAGCAATGGCAACTAAATTAAAGCTTTTTTGTGGAAAAGAGAGAGAACTGAAAACCATAAAAATTATTAAATTTCTGTTTTTTTTTTTTGTAATTTTTAATTTGAAATTATTTTTTATTTCAATCATTATTGAAGACAATATTGGGATTAAGTTGAATTAAAAAATAGAAAATTGAAAAAATAAAAATTTGCAATTTTTCTGGGTTGCAAAAAATCCGGCTAAAATTAAAAAAAGCCCATGACTACAACACTGGTTATTACATTTTGGTAGGTGTCGTTTAAAAATTAAAATTTAGGTTTTCAGTTAAGTCAGAATATTTCATGCACTATAAGCATAACTGAAATTGGCTTTTTAGCAATGTCTACACTACATGCAGTGTCCATTACTGAAAAATAACTAATTAACCATTCCAGTAATGGACATACCTCTTAAAACATTAAAAAAATCGAAATTTTGTAAATTGCTGTTATTACATAAAACTCAAAATTTTCTATTGCTTGCTACTCAAACAAAATCATTCAAAATTTGCAAGATAATAAAGGGTATTATACTTGGTTATCCCATCGACCAATTTTGCCAAATTATATATATTGACATAATTTTTATTTTAAATAGCAAAAAAATAAATAAATTAGTAGAAAATTAATAAAAATACAAAAACACATGTATTGTATTTAATGTTATTTATTGAATATGACATTCACAACCATCCAATATTGGCATTTAATCTTTGAGATAGTTTTTTGGTAGAAGAGATAATCAAGCACAGTAGACTCCCTCAAATCTGCACATAATTTAGAGATGTAAACAATGAAATATTCAGTTCAGATTGAGGGACAAAATTTGACTTTTTAGTTTTATACCAATTCCATACAAATTTTAATTTATAAATTTTGTTAATTATTATTGAATTCATGTTTTTTTATGAAGGAAGCATAAATTTATTCCTCAAAAAATTCAAGATATTGCTGATATTATTGATAATCATAATCTTTTTACTAAATATATTTATATATTAATAAAGCTGTTTTTAGTTATTAAGTCTGGCTAAATCTGAAATAAAACTTCTTTATTTTATGATTTTGATGGGAATTAGTAATGTATCTATATGAGGCAAGTTTCATTGAATAATTTAGGAAAAATACATTTAATCTTTATAATGAGTATTTAAACTATACATTATTGATTATTAACTTGACCTTTGCTTTTAATACTTTAATGATTTAAAAAAATCTAAATTTTTATTATTCTAGTTTATTACTTATTTTAATGTTTTATTATATTGTAAACAATCATTATAATTTCAATTACTTTCAAATTGCTGCTTAAAAAATGTAAACAAAGAAATGACCAGAAATCTACAAAATTCTAAAATTTGCACAATCTCTGGTCCCAAGCTATGCAGATTTGAGGGAGTCTACTGCAGGGGTGCAGAATATGTCTGATCCGGCAATCTAGGATCGGGGGAAATTTTGCAGAAACATATATAATTTATTTTGATTTTAACAATAAATTCTAAAATTCCTTAAGATTAAAATAAACAAATAAATAAATAATAATAAATACTACACATAAAAGGATCCGTATGCCAACCTTTACAAAATCGATCTTGGAATAATATGTACTGTATATCAAGGGAGATTCTGTTCCGGATTTTTTGAAAATTTAAGACATTTAGATTAAAAAAAATTATAAAAGGCATGAATTTGAAAATTTGGACATTATTATATTACGAATTTTGTCTAAGAATTATTAAAAAAACGTTTATTTAGCTAAAAGACTGCAAAAAACTATAAATTTCATCAAAATATCACGAAACACTGCACATTTCGTCAAAAAATTGCAAAAAAGCCACCAATTTCATTAAAAAAATCAAGAAATGACCACAAATATAAGAGAATGAAATGACCACGAATTTGTCAAGAAATGACGAAATAAGCATAAATTTATTTAAACAGCGAAACAACCGCAAATTTTGTATACAAATTGTGAAATAACTGCAAATTTTGCAAAAAATCACAAAATGAATGGAAATTTTGTTAAACATTCACGAAATAATCACAAAATGAATAGAAATTTTGTCAACAGAATACAAATTTCGCCAAAAAATCTCTAAAAAAACACTAATTTCATGAAAAAAGTGCAAATTTTGTTAAAGATCGCGAAACAATCACGAATTTTGTCAAAGAGGAGAAATAATCACTAATTTCATCAAAAATCGTGAAAGAACGGTAAATTTTGTAAAAAGCAAGACAGCCGCAAATTTGTCAAAGAGTCACAAAATAACCACTAATTTCTTTACAGGATCGCAAATTTCATAAAAACATTGTGAAACAACTGCGAATTTCGTCAAAATATCAATTGAAAAATCGCAAAAAAAACGGCAAATTTCTTTTTAAAAAAATCATGAAATAACATCAAATTTCGTAAAAAAAAAATAGTAAAAAATCAGAAAATAACAGCAAATTTCATTTGAAAGATCGCGAAATAACAGCGGATTTTGCTAAAAGATCCCAAAATAAAAACAAATTTCATCAAAATATTAAAAAAAAAATGCCGTAAATTTGATCAAAAGGTCGCCAAACAGCAAATTTTTGGCAAAAGATCGCGGAATAACCACAAATTTTGGCTAAAGTGGTGAAATAACTGCAAATATCGTCAAAAGAACACAAGAAAACCCCAGGTTCTGTCAAAAGTTTTCAAAAGAACTGCAAATTTTGCCAAAAAAGATGAAATAACAACAAAAATTGTCAAAAAATCACGAAGTAACTGCAAATTTTATCTAAAGATTGCTAAAAATGCAATTTTTGTCAAAGAGCCATGAAAAAAACATAGTTCGCGCTGAGAGTGATCTCCCCCCCCCCCCCCCCCCAACCTCCTCTATATTGCTGTAAACTTTCAGGAAATTTGCTGTGAACTTCAGAAATATTTTTTGCACTTAGAATCATCACCCTGCTGTTATATTTGCACATAAGTTCAGAAACATTGGCAAAATATATTTTCTATACCTATGGTGATACACAGCATTTCTTTATAACATATCGTAAAATTTTGGGGAAATTTTCTTGTGGATTGGGGGAAATGTTGGGAGTAAAAACATTTTCTGCACCCCTGCTCTACTGTAGTATCAAATAAAGAACATACAAATTTATTAAATGAAGCCAGCTCTTAGCATTTTCATTATACTTTCACAGATAAACAGAACTTTGAAACATTATTTTTTGTTTCCTGATTGGTTTGATTAAAAGTGTCAACAATAACCAGATTTATAAACATGCAAGTTGGAATTATAAATAATGACGATAATTAAAGCTAAATATTTATTAGTTATATTTTTATGAACCAAAAATATCAAGGGGTGTCCATTACTGGCACATCTACCCTATATATATGCATATATAACATTGTGAAATACCAATTTATGTTTTAAATTCAATGAATGTAATTTTCAGTTAATCGCCATTCAATGAACGTAATTTTCAGTTAATCCAGTGTTATACACATATATGTATGTATCTATCTATTTTTATACCTATATTTATATGTATATTCATAACATATATGTATATGTAACACTGGCACACAGGTAACTGAAAAATATCAAAATGAATGTCATACAAATAATGGCGGCAGAGAAATTATTATTTAATTTATTATTTGCACATGTCAAATATAACAATATTTAAAAGAAAAAAAAAAATCTTTGATCATAAGATTTTCCAAATATTCTCCACTCCTAAGTATTAATATTGATAACTGATTAACTTCTCACATAAACTGTTGAATTTCACTTGAATATCACAAAAATATAGACAATTTATTTTGCTTATTCTTTACAAGTCAATGATTTTTTCATTTTAAAAGCAAAATATGTTTCATTAAAAGGAGAGAAAATATGATACTTTTGAGCTTACTATCTTTTGGAAACTTTCTGTCTTAACCATTCTGTATCTTCATAGTAGCATGGATCAACAACTAAAAATGCAGATCTTTTATAAAAATAATAATAAAATACTGCACAACTTCTTTGTAAAATGTATAAGACCAAAAGATATGTCGTCCATGAATAAACACCAGGATTGTTCCATTTACATTTTAAATTCCAAAAGTGCCAAGCTATTGATATTATTAAATAAGCGAAACAAGTAATGAGAGTGAAACGAAAGCGAGAAATCAAAATCCCAACAAATCCTGCGCGAAACACATATGTGTTAGCAAACATTAAAAAGAGTATAATAATATTACAAACAATTCCAATATCTTGGATAACATGTAATACAAGTTGTATGACGAAACTATAACGCCATAAATCAGAAAATGTATTCAATGAAAGATCTAAAAATAAAAGAGCCAACTGAAATGTCAAAATTGTCAGGTACCATCGACTTTTCATTGAATAAAACTGAGCTAAATAATTAGATAGCTTTAAAAATAATCGAAATGAGTAATACTGAATAAAGGAGGAACAAAACAATACTTTTGAAGTTGGTTACCTTACGTGGTTTTAGATTAGTTTCCATAGCAACAATAAAAATGTAAAACTAAACCAAACAAGCCACAAACAAAACAAAAGTGATCACGGCCGGAATCCAGATAAATTTTGCTG
Organism: Maratus speculifer; assembly: GCA_964019185.1. Lineage (NCBI taxonomy): Eukaryota > Metazoa > Arthropoda > Arachnida > Araneae > Salticidae > Maratus > Maratus speculifer. The sequence goes on along the minus strand of OZ025295.1, from coordinate 277,601,258 downwards.
TTGGCGAAATGAGATCGACCAATCAAAAGCTTGCATTTTTAAAAATACAGTATTTTGATTGGTCATTTTCATTTCACTAGCATTGAAAAATCTATCTGGATTCCAGAGGAATTAAAAATAGCATGCTGAGATAAATTACGTCATTAGAATTATACTAAAATTATAAAACACTTTTTATCTTCCTTCAGAGTATCATTTTTTAAAATTCGTTTTTTAATGTAAAATATTTTTTATAACTGCATTATTAATTGTTAACTGTACGGTTAACTGCTTATTTGTAAACAAAATGTGTTTTGAAAAAAGTTTGAATGTGCTTTGTAGTATTATTTTATTAGATTTATACAATTTTTTAAAATATTGCACTATTTAAATAACTAATGATGAAAACATTCATATTATGAATTGTTTCAATTCGGGGCAATTTGGGCTTGATGTAAAAATATGATTTCTTTTCTTTCACGTTACTTTTACATTAAATTGAAGCTAATTTAATAAATTTCAGTACAATTTTCAAAAAATAGGCTACTGTTATTCTCCAAATTATGTGAAGATGCATTTATAGCTTTTTACTTTATTTAACATCAATATATAAATTAAAGAATTTTTTCACAAGAAGTAGTGTACACAAACTTAACAAATATTAATCAATAGCAACAATATGAGTAGCATGTGGAAAAGAATAAATACTAGCTTTCAAGAGCTCAATTTAGACGTCATACTTGGAAGTGGTCAGTCTTTTAGGTTTGTGTTCTTTTATTATTATTATTTTTTTAAAAGTATTCATTAAACTATTTGTATATATACAGAACGCTCTTGGGATTTTTATAATCTGTTTTTTGTGATTCGATGCAATTATTTTATTTACATAAAGGTGTGCGTATGCTAGAAAGTCCAAAATAAATAAGTGACAAATGATCTATTCATACTTTTATTAAAAGGAAAGTATTGGAACTGAAAACCTATTTATCCTCCCTCCTCCTTCCAAAAAAGTACTTGCTGTGGATTGAAAGTTGAAGTCATTTCAACATTCAGGTGTGTGTGTGTGGGGGGGGGGGGGGGGGAGTGGGCCCATGCAGAGAAGCGAGGAATATTGAAAACAACTATTTTCTCTCCTTAAATTAAGATATTTAGTTCTTGTCTAAAGACACATAGAATAAGATTATGTCAATTTTTTTTTTTTTACTGTATTTTAGAAACTGGAAATAAGTGTAATGTTGGGGGGAGGGGGTTAGTGTAGACATTCAAAATAACAATTTAAATAATGTAGAAAAAAACGACACAAACTGACAACAATGTACTCCATACTAAGCAAAAATTTAGTGGCAAAGGATTAAAAAGTTTTTGAATAGTTGCAAGAAATTTAATCTCATGCATGAAAAGTAAAAATAAGATTTATTTTTTATTTTTGTAGCACAAATAATTACAATTTTAAATCCAATAAACAAGTTGCTATAAGACAAGTGTGACTTGTCTTCTTTATTTCTATAACCTTCATTAAGATATTAAAATTGGTTAAATGAGTATAACTGAAGAATAACTTCAGAAGCATGGGGTTAGTGTAGACACACTACTAGGGGTTAATGTAGACAGCTTATTACACTGCATAATTTGTATTTAAAGTACTAAATTTATTATAGTGTGAAGATTTACAGAAAGTATGTTAACTTACAAATGTTGTAATTACTATATTAAACAACAATATAATATACTGTTCCATATAAATAAGGATATGTATTGAAATTTTTATCAAATCATTTGAAGCAAAAATGTGAAAATTTTTCTTTTGCTATTTTTTTTAAATTCACTAATTTTACATTTTTAGAGGATTAGCCTTAATTTTAAATTAATTCAATAAAATAAATATAATTTTTTTTTTCTATGTTGGTTAGCAGCATGAGAAATATTAAACTGTTACATTATTATAAACTAATCCCATCGTCACCAACTCTTAAATGTTGCAATCCATTGCCTGTAATAGTGGCAAATCCTAGGAAAAGTATATTTTTCCTCATTTACACCTAATAATAAAGCATACAAATTGCCAGGGATATTCATATTCAATCAACAAACTTATTAATGTAAAGGAAATTGCATCAAGTTACGTCACTGATCATTCAGAACATTCAGCTATTTCTGATTTGCCCGGTAGCAGAAAGTGCGTGACGCGCGACGTACGTCGCAGATTTATTTTTAACCTTGCAGACAAATTTGCCAACTTGGAAAAGAAAAAAAAAAGTTATGATTTGGGGGAAAATATTGGACAGGACGAATAAAAAACGGCGAATTTCATCTAAAGATTGCGAGAAAAACCGACATATTTCATCAAAAGACGGCAAAAAACTGCAGATTACGACAAAAGATCGTGAAAAAATAGCAGATTTCGTCAAAAAATCACGAAAAAATAGCAAATTTCGTTAAAAAAATCGTGAAAAACTTCTAATTTCGTAAAAAAATCGCGTAAGAAATGGTATCTTTTGTCAAAAAATCTTGAAAAAAAGGTATCTTTTGTCAAAAGATCGTAAGAAAACGAGAGATTTTATCAATAAGTCATGAAAAACAATAAATTTCGTTTAAAAAATCACGAAAAAACGGTAAATTTCATCAAAAGATCGCAAAAAAAATGATAGATTTCATCAAAAAAAAAAAATCGTGAAAAAAACGGTAGATTTCAACAAAAGATCATGAAAAAAGATGGATTTAATCAAAATATCGCAGAAAAACGGCAGATTTTGACAAAAAAAAAGGCGTGAAAAAAAGACTAATTTCGACAAAAAATCGCATAAAAATGGAATATTTCGTCAAAAAATATTGAAAAAACGGCAGATTTCGTTACAAGATCACGAAAAACGACAGATTTCATCAAAAGATCGCGAAAAAAAATGACAGATTTTGTCAAAAGATCATGAAAAAATAGTAAATTCTGTTAAAAAATCGTGAAAAACGTCTAATTTCGTCAAAAAATCTTGAAAAAACGGTATCTTTTGTCAAAAGATCGAAAAAAACGTCAGATTTCGTCAAAACATCGCGAAAAAACGAGATTTAATCAATAAGCCATGAAAAAACAAATTTCGTTTAAAGAATCACAAAAAAACGGTAAATTTCATCAAAAGATCGCGAAAAAATGATAGATTTCATAAAAAAAAAAATCGCAAAAAAAGGTAGATTTCAATAAAAGATCGCGAAACAAACTCAGTTTTCGTAAAAAAAATCGCGAAAATATGGTAAATTTCGTTAAAAATATTGAAAAAACAACAGATTTTGTTAGAAGATCGCGAAAAAACGACAGATTTCGTCAAAAGATCGCGAATAAAGGAAAGATTTCATCAATAAATTATAAAAAAACAATAAATTTCATTAAAAAAATTGAAAAAAAATGGTAAATTTCTTCGCTTTTTCAAGTGATTTTTGTCCCCTTTTTTTGAAAAAAAAATTTAGCACATTTCAGTAATTTATTTTAACATATTTTATTATAACATTTTATTCTGATTTAACAAGTAAACAAATGTTTTGAGAATTTAAGGAGGCAGTATGGCATCTACTTTTTAATGGAATTGGAATTGTTTTCTTCATTTTATCACTATTTCACATGTGGCAATATAAATGATTTATTTTTTCTATAATATCATTGTACTTATTTCTTCTGTAGATTTGAATACTTAGGCAAGTTAAGAAACTATACATTGTTTTCAATAGATGTATACTATATTTCAATGCAATTTTAAATAGATTTAGCCTTAACTTCAAACTTAAAGAACCACTTTACGTATTCATTATCAGGGGCATTCCGACCCAGTGTGCAAAGTGTGCGGCACACACAGGCGCCAAAGCAGTAAAGGCGCCAAAAGATTTCAATTGAGACGCAAATATTTAAAAAAATCCTTAATTTATGTATAGTAAAATGCATACTAAGTTTACCAATAAAGAAAAGAGAATGTTATTGAGGAATGATAACGTATGATATCGTAAGGGGTAGCGGGGGTCCAGAAATTGCCAAAAAGTTGATAACGTTCATTACATTTGTATAGCCTTTTGTATGTTAGTGTTCTCTGTTCTGTTCAATGTACAGGTGTTTGATTGGAGATACTGGCGTCCAGTAACGTAGCTATGTTTTTTGGCGCCCGGGGCCAGCAAGAAGTTTTGCGCCCCACCCCAATATAGATATATAAAAATTTCTCTCAATTTGGCGCCCCTAAGCCTCGGCGCCCGTGGCGGACGCCCCCCCTTCCCCCCCCCCCCCCCCCCTTAGCTACGCCACTGCTGGCGTCAGCTATGGGACGAATTTTAACTGTTAAAAAATGGAGCATCAGCCGTTTGCGAAGCTGTTGGCATTCTGTGCCGTACGTTTAACACTGGTTTTCGCACTTAAAGAGCAAAGTTTACTTTAAGTGGCCAAAGCAATAATTTTGTTCAGCACTTCTATTAATGATCATTTCTGTGGAAACTATTATGTATTGAACAAAAGTATTATTTTTTTCACACCATAGATTTCTGAGCGAAATAAATACCTTTTATCTATCTTTTACCTATCTAGTACTCTGTAATTACCATGATAGCGAAAAAGGGAAGAGTTGATGAAGATAGACTAAATTTGGCATAGATGTCCAAATTTTCTAATTTTTTCGAAGGTTAAAGGGGGAGCCTTTCTTTGCACTCCCTGCTTACACTCTTTTCTATTCAAATACTGCATAAATTATTGTAATGATTGTAAGATTTGTACATTTCATTTCCAAACATAAAATTGAATTTTTGAAATATAAGCACTTATTAGATTACACATAACTGTAGACGTTAGAGAGACTAAAATGGCAAAACATAAAAAAAGTTCAATTTAGATATAAATAAATTAGAAACTACAAAGATGGCTATTAATATGAATGAAAAAATATAGATTTATGAAAAAAGTGTTTTAAAATCCCGTGCACTTTGTGTCCTACTAACCAAACGCCTTGGATCACCCAGGCCAATTACAATAACCTTAAATATTCTAAAGTCAAATATTGAATGTTATTTTTTCTAAACGAATGTAGAGATGGGGTATGGGGAGGGCAATGTCTTCAGCAGCATGTTGATTTTACTTTATGATTTTGAATAAAAATATTTTCAAACGAACATTATGTTGTTAGCAGTGTATAATCTTGAATTTGTATGATTTTTCTCTTTTAAATGAAAATCCATCCAATCGAGGCTCGAGTTGATTTCCCACTGCATTCAGTAGAGTATACCGGCGGTGCTATTCATGTTCCGGTCTGATTTTTCAAGCTAACCGTCAATTTGTGTTTATTTTCTGACATTTTTAGATATAAAACTTTCAATCCCCCCCGTAAAAAAAAACTTTTGATAAAATAAACAATGTTTTGATAAAATAAATAATGGAAATGCGTACAATCCTTCAAACATATTTTTTTATTTATTAAAGCGAAATGATATTCAAATTACATATTTCTAAAATGAGAAACTATATTTTGAGATACTTTGCGCCAAAAGAAAAAATAGGTTTGGCAAATCCTTAAAATGACTTTAAAAAATTGTTTGAATAGTAAATAATAATATTTTCACATCAGATATATTATTAGAACCTGAAAAATACCATGAATGTATCAACAGTTTAGTTTTTGGTGTTTATTTATTTATTTATTTTTTTACGTTTGAAATTTCAGAGAAATGAAAAACTTGAAAACTGATGCTAATCTCTGCCAAATAAAAAGCTCTTTTGAAATAGTAATTAAAAATACCATTGAAATCGTTTTTCTTTCTTTCTTTCTTTCTTATTATTTATTTATTTGTAATTCTACAGGGATCTCACTATATCCCAATTTGAAAATGCAAAAAAAATCAAAACGTTACGCTTTTGGTCAGCGGGAAGGACTGCTTGCGGAAGCATACAAGCATGATCTCGTTGAGGAATAAAAGATCGCCATTTTGCGATGATCATTAACGGTTTTTAATTAATATTTCGGGTAATTTAAAAAAATAAAAAAAATGAGTGCACGGTGCATCTACCATCATCGATCCTTATCAAAATTTTCAGATCCCTATGTGCGGTAGATTTTCTTAGCTATCGCCAATACATGCAAAGTAAAAACAGACTTCTTTCTTTTAGATGCAATCTATTGTTATTGCATTAAATTATTTTCTCCGGGACAAGGAAATTTTACCTTAACGCAGGATTCTGATAGAGAATGCTTTCATTTGCACAGGTTTTAGTGTGTTACGAATTTTATTTACAAAGCTGCCATCCTTCTTTATTTTTCAAGTAATTTCAGCATGTTTGAAAACAGAAATTTATTTATTTAATGAAATAAAGTACGAACTGTAAAGAAACAAGATATATTTTATTAAATAATTTTTCCGGTTCAAAAAACTCCAAAAGAATAACAACCATGCATTTATAAATATTCATAGTTTTTTTCTTTGGGGCGGTGGGGGGGATAAAGTTTTATTTTTACAGGCGATTGGATGGGGGGGGGGGGGGGCTTACACAGGCGCCGAATACTGCTGGTACGCCCCTGTTCATTATTAATCTAATTCTTAAAAAAATATTAATTTTACTATTTCCTTATTCAAGTTTTATATTTTTATTGGAATATAATTGTCTTTTTATAATATTAATCAGTAAGAACTATATCTATAATGTGTATAAGACAATTACAACATGCCCTCCTGCAGACAATTTTCATCCTGCTGCATTGCTGTCGCAGACACAATCATAACTTTCTGCTACTGGGCTGATTTGCAGCCTTTAGTTACAAAGGAAAGAGAAGGCACTATTGGCTGCAATGTTAGCGATAGCTCAACTTTATCACATCATAAGTTGTAAAACACATCTTCAATTTAAACCACTTTTAATCAAGGAAATATTTTTGATAATAAAGAAGTAAACACAATTAGTTGACACATAGTGATTATTTTTTGTATCTGTGATACCATTTTCAACCATAATAAATCGCAAAAATAAATATATAATAAATAAAAGTTATAAATAAAGTAAAATTCATAACTTATGCTTACACTCTCGAGGGAAAAAAAAAAAAACAGATGAAAAAATTTGGCGCTAATAGAAAGAATGGAGAAAAAAACAATTGTAAGCAACAACAAGGAAAAATTAGATTTTCCAAAGAACACACACACACACACACAAAATCCTAAAACAGAAAGACATCTAAAATTCAATGATATAAAAGAAGATAAAAAAAAGATCAAAAAGTATTTTAGTCATTTAAAAGGTGAATGAGATAATGTTCAATAAATTTATGTTTAGTGAAATTCTGAAAGATTAATAATATTGTATATTTTGTAGCCAGAATTGAAAATATAAATTGTTTTAGTGTCTATAATGTTGTATTTTTGTAAATATATATATATATATATATATATATATATATATATATATATATATATATATAGCACATTATTTTATTTTTATATGATATGAAAAATAATTCCTAAATTAAAAATTGGAAATAATTGAAAAAAATCACACAACTTGTGATTGTTGGTGTTACTTCTTTCTCCGTAAACCCTTTAGACTGTAATTTAAACTCGGAAGTTTATATAATAACAATAATTGTTAAGGAATATTTGTAAAAAAATTACTTGTGCACACTAGCCCCCAACATATTTTGGTTTTGTCTACATTAACCCATACAAGGGGTTGGTGTGGACACATGGATCAATGATAAAAACTGTCAATTTTCTTATTGTTTAACTGAATTTATCATCATCTTTTCCTATATTAATAAACAGGAAATATCATTCTTCAATTTGAGAGGGTCGTGAAATTTTAAAAATACTCTTAGAATTTTATAAAATTAAATTTTTATGTCCACACTAGCCCCCTTCTCCCCTACAGCTAGTATGCAACAGGGTTGTTATGATTTTGCCCAGCCCAAAAAACCCGGGTGGGTTTTTTCTGAAAAAACCCAAGCGGGTTTTTTCAAAATTTCAACTTTAAATTACATATATAATGTATTTATATTACATGTATAATGTATTGTAATATATTTCTTAATATCAGTACACAACTCATAAAATTTATAACCATCACCCCCCACCCCAAAGAAAAGAAATGTCCTATTTATACCATCACAATTTTTAAAAGAAATAATTGTTAATTGATCTCTGTAGCATGTGTAAGAAACACAAACAAATTTTTTCCCATTAAAAAAATACTTTGATGTGTAATGTGTTCTATGTTATACAATAGAAACTCATAACAAAATACCATATATGCTTAGAATCCTAATTGAATTATGTAGACATGTAGAATTACTTGGCTTATTCTATTATTTAGTAATAACAAAAAAATAATTTATAAATTATTACTAATAATCAATTTAGCAAAAAGCAAAGCATTATTTTGATTACTGTCATTGATTTATATATATTTTTAATCAATTAGCTACTTTAAATTTAGTAATAAGTACTTTTTTTTTTTTTTTTCAAGCATTCTGAACCACCTCCCATAACCCCCTAAAAACCTCGAAAAGCCCTGAAAAACCCCAAACCCCCCCGATAAAACCCCAAAAACCCTGAAAAAAACCCCAAAACCCTGAAAAAACTCAGTGGGTTGGGTTTTTTCTGAAAAAACCCGGGTATTTAACAACCCTGGTATGCAAATGGGAAATTTCCTTTGATATCTACCAAAGTGGAGGTTACTTTGAAGCCTATAACTATACATACTATCTATACCTATACATACTATCTTGTTTATGCTTATTGGATATGGTATGTTAGTTTAAATTTCTGATGAAAACTTCCAAGGAACAGTTCAACATGGAAAGTTAAGTATAAATTTAATAATTGATTATGACATTATGAGTTGTTTTCTAAGGTGGGGTAATTTGGGAGTATAGATAAGCTTAGTTGAGAGTTGTAAAATAAGGAATTTTTAAAACTCTATGTTCAGGGCAGGGTTCTCGCTGTCGCTCGCCAATGCACCAAATTGCGACTAAATTCTACATTTGGCGAATAAACACGAGATTAGATTCGCCAAATTGCTAGTGCTCAATTTTTGCTTTTTCTTTCGTTTCTTTTTCGTTCTTCATACATATGCATGTATACATATTTTTAATGTATACATTTTTTTAATATATTTGTAGTGGATAGTTGAAATTAGATTAATAACAATCTTTTTTTTGCAGTTATAAAGACTTAGTTTATTTTAGAACATATTGAAAAAAAAAGGGGGGGGGGTTACATTAAAGGATTAAAGGTAATTTTTTTGTGCAACATAGTGAATCTGTTTTGCTAATACTTTTTTCATTTGGCGAATGTTTTTTATTTTTAATTAGCCAAATTACTAACGTTGGTCAAATGTCAGCGAGAACACTGGTTCAGGGTTGTTAAATACCCGGGTTTTTTCAGAAAAAACCCAACCCACTATGTTTTTTCAGGGTTTTTGGGGTTTTTTCAGGGTTTTTTCAGGTTTTTGGGGGTTGTGAGAGGTAGTTCAGAATGCTTGAAAAAAAAAATGTACTTATTACTAAATTTAAAGTAGCTAATTGATTTTCAAATATATATAAATCAATAACAGTAATCAAAATTATGCTTTGCTTTCAGATAAATTGATTATTAGTAATAATTTATAAAGTATTTTTTTTAATTATTAAATAATAGAATAAGCCAAGTAATTCTACATGTCTACATAATTAAATTAGGATTCTACGTATATATATATGGTATTTTGTTATGAGTTTCTATTGTATAACATTGAACGGATGACACATTAAAGTATTTTTTTAATGGGAAACAATTTGTTTGTGTTACTTACACATGCTACACAGAGATTAACTAGCAATTATTTCTTTTAAAAATTGTGATGGTATAATTAGGACATTTCTTTTCTTTAAGGTGGGGGGTGATGGTTATAAACTTTATGAGTAGTGTACTGATATTAAGAAATATATTATATATGTAATATAAATACATTATATATGTAATTTAAAGTTGAAATTTTCAAAAAAACCCACCTGGGTTTTTTGGGCTGGGCAAAATCATAACAACCCTGTCTATGTTAACATTAGTGAATGTCTGATGCTTTATATTTTATAATAGAATGACTACAGACATTATAAGGGCCATTTTCACCATTCGCTTACATTTCAGCATTTTATTTTTCAAACTTAATAATTTTTTTAAAAAATGGAGACAGGTGTTATGGTAAATGTTTAAGGTACATGAAAAAGTAATTGATCATGCACTTCACCCTATAATTTAATATGTAAATGCTATTTTAATGTCGACTTGTAAGGCAAATTGTCAAGTCTGTTACCATACAAAATTACTGAAAATATTCAGCTTATTAAATTTTCTAAAATCAATTTAATTTGAAGTGACTTATGTCCCTAAATTTCAAAATATCATATTTATCAATAATACTAAAATTACTGTATTTTCGGGTGTATAGCTTGCATGCCTAAATCGAGCAGTGCAGTAAAAAAAGTTTGTGTATAACCCGCGGAGATGCATTGATGTATAGTCCACGGGCTATACATCATTTACGAACGTATATTTCGATCAGGGTTCGAAATTAGAAGCTATTAGTCAATTTTTAACACAAATTTACCAAATTTTTTCATGATGCATAATACATACAGTAATTCGGCTAAAAATTTAAGATTATCAGTACTGTAATTTTCAGAAGAAACGCGCGGCACGGCATTTACGTGTTTTAAGATAAAATTTCAAGCAATGAGGCGTTTACGCACATTTTTTTTCAAACAAGCGTGATATTTTTTCTGAATTTTTCCGAAAATTAAAAAAAAAATCTGTGATAAATTCAAAATTTCGTACATAAAATGTATACGTATCTTAGGTCATTGGTTCCCAAAAGGGTCGAATCCTCAGAATCAGTGCGAAATACACCAACTCCGAAAAGGAAAGATTCCTCTGACTTTATCTGAAATGAAACGACTCCGGAAAAGTCCAATTCCTTGAACTCATTCTGAAATGAAACGACTCTGTAAAGGGACGATTCCTCGGAATCGTTTCGAAAAAGAACGACTGCTGTGAATCGTTCCGAAATGACATAAATCATGCACTTTTTTTTTGTTCTTTGCAACAGGGTAGGGTAGCAACTCCGAAAAGAAACGATTCCTTGGACTCTATCTGAAATGGAACGACTCCGGAAAAGTTCGATTCCTTGACAGGGTTGGCATGATTTAAATCAACCGATTTAAATCAAGATTTAAATCTAGATTTAAATCAACTGATTTTTTTAAAAAAATCACTTGATTTAAATCAATTTTTTTTCATTTTTGAAATTAGTCAGCAGAGAAATAAGAAATAAGGTGTAAATAAGTAACAGGTGTTTTTCTGGTATTTCCAGAATTGCTATCAGAAAGAATGTGGCAGCTACAGGTTAAGTCCAGGTGTCCCCCTCCAAATCCTTTAATTGTTTGTTTTTTTGTAATAAACTTTAGACGATGTGGCGAAACACAGAAACACTTTATAACTCATATTTCGTTTGCCAATCTTGGCAACTAAATTATTTGAATTTTTTTGTTTCACAAGTTAATAATTAAACAAATTCATTAATGTTCACCAAAAAATTTTTAAAATTCTTGGGTAAAAAGTTAGAAAATGTATTACATAAAGATAGCAGAGTTGCCAAGTCTCCTGATTTTCAGATGTTTCTCCATTCTCCTTATTTTTGACATATTTGACCTAATTTTTTACACTTTTTAAAAATTCTGTTATTTAACAATCAAATGTGCTGCAATTCAGTGAGAAAAGCTCTAGTTTACGTTTAATTGTTCTGTAGTATGTTTGATCAGTAGTGTTTTATGAGATGAATTACACCCAGATTCATTATAAACTATGAATCTTTAAGGTTTTTTTATTGTTACTATGGTCATGTGTTGAATTAATAATAATTTGTCTCTATTAAGATTTATTTATGATCTTTACTATAGTTTTACATAAGTTCATGAGTAACAAAACATCCCTCTTTTTATAATATTTAGTCGAATTAAAAATATGTTAAAACATCCTAAACATCATATTCTTAAATGTGTTCTACTTGTAAGGAATACATACTTTCCTTATTTGAGTAAGAGTGGTAGATTTCTTTTTAATCTTCAGTAATAACCAACAATATTAAAACTTAAAACTTTTACTAAAGATGTTTACATCAACAAATTAACAAGTTTTCATTGACAAAAATTTCTCCTGATTTCTGAAATAAAATCGGCTGATTTTTAACTTTCAGAACTTGTCAAGTCTGAGATAGAATTACAAAATTTAAAGCAAAATATGAACAAGCTATTAATGGATGTTATTTTGCTGGAGTTTTATTAAGTCCCTCTGTTTTAAATTGAAATGAAATTTCATGTAGTGTAGAGGAAAATAATGAAGATTTGGCTTTCATTAATGAAAATTGCCCAAATCTTCTCACCACTGTAGCATATTTTCAAGCTAAAAATGGCCCATTCCAAAAATTACCATTGCTTGAGAAAAAAGTTTCAGATATTATGACTTTATAATTGGTGGAAGTCCTTTTATATAATGGGAGGTAAAGGGAGAATCAGCAAAATTGAAATTGAATTTATTTACCAAATAACAACAGCCGTGGCTTCCTCTGCTGGAGTAGAAAGACCATTTTTTTCTTTTGGACTAGTTCATTCAAGCCTTCGTAATAAATTAGGAGTGGACAAAGCGTCTAAATTAATGTTTTTGTTCAAACAATTAAATCCCTGATTTATTTCTATTTGCTTAAAACTATTGAATTAATTGTGATTTTTATCCCTAATAAATAGCTTGCATTAAATGAATATTTAATTTGTTTTTTAAATTTTATCATTTTCTATTTATTTACAACCTATTTAAGTTTATTTCTTATTTAGTGTGCACAATTCAATTGCAAAATAATAGAATGGCTTTAGATTAAAGCCTAGATGTTTAATTTTTAGTACCAATCAGTAACTAGAATATAGTATTTACTGAACTATATAATTATTTCTTATATTATTTTTATAAATTATAAATATTATTTATTCTTTTTTTAGTTATTTTTATAAAAAACTGCTCCATGTATTGTAAAAACATAAAAACAATAATTAAAATTAGAATTCTAAAAAAATCAAATAAATCCAATTTAAATAAAAAAAATCTGATTTAAATCAAATAAATCCGATTTTTAAAAAAAAAATCATGATTTTTTTTCAACCTTGTTCCTTGAACTCGTCCGAAATGAAACGACTCTGTAAAGGAACGATTCTTTGAATTCGTTTCGGAAAAAAAACGACTGCTCTGAATTGTTTCGAAATGACATAAATAACGCACTTTTTTTTTTGTTCTTTGCAACAGGGTAGGGTAGAATATTTTTTTGAAAAATAAACTAAATCTTAAATGATCTTAAATTCAGAATCGTCGAGGTTGTAAGGGTTCCGGATTTAGGATTGTCTACTCTACAAACACAATAGGGTGCTGCAGCATCGATTCGCTAGCAAATTATTTTCTGATATTTTGTTTATAGATTTATTTATTTTTTAGGTCCCACGTATAAGTCGACCCCTCACTTTGAAGTTCTTTTTTTGTCTAAAATTTCACGACTTATACACGAGTATATATGGTAGCTATTATAGATCTATCAGTGCAATACTTGGCGATAGTTGCGACAGTTCTTCCAAACCCAGAAATAACTGTATTTAAGTAGTAAAAAAAAGCCTTTACAAACATGGGAGAACTCACTAAATTTCGCGGCATAGCGAAAAAAATTTACAAATTTTGATGTTTTTTTTCAAATTTTTTGAGGTTTAAAAGTTGTAGAAAAAATATCATGATTTCCAATAAAAAAAAAAAAAAACTCTTTGTATAACCCGCACCGTGTATAAGCCGCAGCGGCTTTTTGGAAGGTTTTTTTCTTGTATAAGTCGCGGATTATACACCCGAAAATACGGTAAATTGAAATGAGAGATAGTTTTAGCAGCAAGATTTTGATCACATGGAAAATTATACAAGAACTTTTTCCAATAATTACAAGTATATATTCATGCAAATTATTGAATTTTAAGGAAATTGCATATCTGTTTCTTAGTTAAATAAAAATAAAAGTAGAATGGTAAAGAAATATTATTAATATTAAAATATCATTAAAAAACTATGTGGTAACAGACTTGACATTGTTATATGTTAAGTCTATTACAGCACAGCTTTTATTGATAGTTTCAACTTTATATAAAAACTTTATCTAAATGGTAATTTTCTGTCAGATATCATATAGAGAAATCATTATATTTTGCAGAGTTTCTCCCAGGTTTAAAAAGGGTTTGCGCTGCCGTTGTGGAAAGGGCACTTTTTACATTCTTCAGGGCATTTTTTTATTTTTAAGGGCACTTTTATAGAGTTGCATCTTACTTACTGCCTTTTTTGATGTGGCAGTTTGATTCATTTCTTTTTCCAGAAGTAGACAGGAAAAAAAAAATCATAAAATGTTCATTTATGACAGGGAAAAATCATTATTTGATTGAGGGGGGGGGGGGGGGAAGGGAGAGAATCTTGGGGAAAAAAAAAAGAACAGAAAATCAATATCTTTGTATATCCAATTTAAAATATCCAATATTTTGGCAATATCTTTTTATATTTTTTTGTATCTCTGAAGAAATTTGCAGTTTTATCCCGATCTTTTGACGAAATGGAAAATTTTCTCGCGATCTTTAGAAGAAATTTGTCGTTTTTTCGTGATCTTTTGACGAAATCTGCCATTTTTTGTAATTTTATGACGGAATGTCTTTTTTTTTTGCGATTTCCTGACCAAATTTGTCGGGTTTTTTTTTTTTTTTTTTTTCCGATTTTCTGACAAAAACATTTTTTTTTTTTTTTTTTTGCAATTTTTTGAAGAAATTTGCTGTTTTATGCAAAATTTTTTGACAAAATTGCCGTTTTTTTTTTTTTTTTTTTTTTTTTCAATCTTTTGATGAAATCTGTCATTTTATGCAGGATTTTTTAACAAAATTTGCCACTTTTGGGGATTTTTTGACAAAATTTGTTGTTTATTTGCAATCTTTTCATGAAATATCTCATTTTTTTTTGGGGATTTTTTGACAAAATTTTCAGTTTTTTAAATGGTCTTTTAATGAAATTTCCCATTTTTAGCGATGCTATGATGAAATTGTTGTTTCTTCCTGCAATCCTTTGAAGAAATTTGGGATTTTTTAGCAAAATTTGTCGTCTTTTCGCGATTTAAAAAAGAATTAGTCATTTTTTCACAATTTTAAAAGGAAATTTGATGTTTTTTTGCGATGCTTTGATGGTATTTGCTTTTCTCTTCACAATCTTTTGACAAAAGACAAAACTACATGCCTGATGATCTTTTTTGCTTCCCATCTCCAATTATTTTCATAATTTATGCGCTATAGTGCGTCCGTAGAATTGCTGACGCTGAGTCTGCAAGGGGTCCTTAAAAGCAAGTGGCTGGTAGACCCAGTTTCATTAGTGGCCATTTTTTTAAAGTTAGTAGCCACTTTCTTAATGACAAGGGCGACTATACTGTTTTAAACCTTCTTGACATTTAGATAAACTATAATTGTAATATGTAAACATTTTTTTAATAAATCAAGGTTTCCAACTGTTAAACCATCAAGAAACCTACTGTTTCATGATAATTGAGAAAAAAAAATCAAAATTCAAGAAAATTAAAAAAAAAAAGTAAAGTGCTATCACATTTTTTTAATTGTATTGTTTGTATTTTTAGTTGTAAGTACAACTGCATGTCGTCAAAACATTTTCACATTAGAATACATTTCTTTTTAAAATCTCGTTTTGCATATAAAAATAAAAGAAGCAGTAAAAAGTTACGATAAATAAATAAAAATACACTAGAGAATATGATACTTGACAATTCTTTGATAAAATAATAAAATCGTATTTATCTTTCTGAAAAAAAAGTAATCAGCGAAATATATTATTTGAAATGTATTATTACTTTTGGTCTGTCATTATATATTAGTATGAAAGAATTAATTTTTCTTTATACTACCTTTTTTTAAAAAGAGATGCTTCCTTTAAAAAAAATCTAAATGGTGCTGCTTAATTCTACACAGTAAAAAATGGTACAAAATCTAATTTCTAATATGCAATTAATGAATAAGTTAAAAATATAACACTTACCTTTTTGTGAAAAATGACGTTATTGAGGCTGGGCTGCCTTTCTGTATTTTTCATTTTCCACGCAAGATCGCTCATCTATTAAAGTACAAAGTCCAAAATCAGGAGCGCTCCAGACCTCGGCAATTCTGAATTTCAGGTCATTTCAATTTATTTTTCACAATTAAATAAATAGACAAAATAATAATAATAATTTACTGTGTAATTTATATAATATTGAAAAATATTTATGCATATATTTATATTTATTGCAAATATTATTTTTGTTTTTTACAGGTGGCATAAAAATCATGAAAGTGAATGGCAAGGTGTATTATCAGGAATAATTTGGAAATTAAAGCAAGATTCAAAGGGTAACTTATTATATGTAGGTCATAATCCATCGGACATTAACTGTAAATCAAATGGTACTAAAAGACAAAAGTTAACAAAATCTCAGAAACTTTCACAGTGTATGATAAATTCAACTGATGATCTTGAATCTGTTCTTAGAAATTATTTTAATCTACATTTGAAATTAGAAGACTTTTATTCTGAATGGAGTGTTGCTGATGAAAATTTCAAAAAAATCTCTAAACAATTTCCTGGGATTAGAATTCTTAGACAAGACCCTGTTGAAAACCTTTTCTCATTTATTTGCTCTGCAAATAATAATATCCCTAGGTATTATCATTTGTGTCACATATATTTAACAACACCAGACATTGTAATTATGACTTTTATTATTTGCAGGTTTATTTATTTAAAAAAATAATGTAAATTTATTTCAAATTGTACCAAGCTTTTGATGTATCAAAGCACTTTTCTGGAGCAATTTTTAGTTCATTGTAATTTAAACTATAAAAAATTATTAAAATATCCATCCTCCAACCCAAAATTAAAAAAAAAAAAAACTTTATTAGGTGCATATTGATTTAATATTTTATAATTTTTTATTGTAATCATAATTTATTATATTTTTACTTAAAATTTTTTTTAATGGCAATATGTTAGAGTGTTTCGAAGGCACTTCAGTTTAATTATGCAATTGAGTCCAGCACTATTAACAAGGAACTACCCTGCTCCCTAAAGCACCCACTCAAAATAATATATCCCCCCTTCCCCTCCAAAAAAAAAAAAAAAAAAAAAAAAAAAAAAAATGCTAATGAAATTATTCATACATCTTATAAAGTATCAATCAAATTTAGCTGTGGATTTCTGTAGGAAATCTGTAAAAAAGTTAAATGCTTTTGAATGTTTAGCACAAAAAGACATTAAACAAAAACATAATTTGCAGAACAAATTAAAAAAACAAAATTTATTTCCTCCTCTATTTAAGCCCAAGAAGGGACAGATATTAAGATATTTGATTTAGTTATTTCTACATTTAGTATTAAATTTTTGTATCAAATAATTTAAATTATCTGAACATTAAAAAATAAAAATGAAATTCAAACAATTATGATACTTAAAACCCCTAAATCTTAGTTTTCCATTCAAATGAAATCTAAATAAATCTTAGACTTTTTCTGAACATTTGTTTTTTAGATGTGTCTATTCTTTTTTATTTATACGTACCGTAAACATTATACAAAATCTGCAAAACAAATATTTGCAAGTTAAGTTTGGAAAAAAGTCTCAGATTTATTTTGATTTCGTTTGAACGGGATCTAAGATTTAGGGGTTTTAAGAATCATATTTTTTGAATTTCATTTTTATTTTTTAATGTTCACATAATTTAAATTATTTGATACAAAAATTTAATACTAAATGTAGAAATAACTAAATCAAATATCTTAATATCTGTCCCTTCTTGGGCTTAAATAGTGGAGGAAATAAATTTTGTTTTTTTAATTTGTTCTGCAAATTATGTTTTTGTTTAATATCTCAAATTTTTTAATAATTACTGCATTCAGATGAACTCATTTCAAAATTAACTGAGGGTACCATCATCAGGACTTCCTTTATGCGGTATCCTATCACAATTACTGATGTAATTTACCCAGGCCCATAGCTTGAAGTGAACTATGACGGGTGTGGTGCGCTCAATAGAACGTCTGAGGGGCTCATATTTCTCTCTCTCTTTCCCTGATGCAGAAAAATTAACTTCACTAGTGCATATTCACTTTCTAAGTACCATGTTTCTTATTAAATTGTTGTAATAGCTCCATTTTATGCTAAAAAGAATATGGTGATGAAAAATTTGAGTGTATAACTAGTTTAAGATTGAACATCTTGTTGGCTTCATGTGTGCAAGTAAGATAAGCGAGTGTTGAAGCACTTACTTTAGTTACAATTTAACAATTCTGCAAAACTATGAAAAAGCCTCAAAATTAAATTAGATTTTTGAACAAAATTTCATTTGATGAAATACTAACTATTACGTTCGCCTCTACGTAGAAATTTCTGATTTATTTTTCCAGATCTATACCGATCATAATACCTAGACTCCGAAACCACCCCAAATTAAAAACTCTATTTATCTATCTCCGTGGTATCTGTGTAGATTTTCATTTCTCCATAGGGTTTTTCTCAGATTTTTATTGATCCATTTCTAAATCATTTGCCTCATTTCTAAATTGTTATTATTATTTTTTTATATATATCTAGAACTGTATTTTGTACATGCTTCCTCTTCTGATACCAAATATTTCAAAATCTCTTTTTCATTTCCAATATAACGTCATAAATGTGCGCTTTTTAATTCTTAAAATCAATTTCACTTTTTACAATGAAATCATGCAAAAAATAGATGTCACTTTTTTCTTCGGCGAATTAATTTCTTATGAATCCGAAAAGTCTCTTCTGCATATAACTGATATTTATACTTAATAATCAGTATTGATACATTGCGTAGGAGTATAGTTGTAGAATTTCATCTCTAGACAATATAATATTCTTCGAACAATACCTCACGGCATAGTATCAATAAAATGTATTTATTTTTTATTTTGTATATTATGTCATAATTATTTTTTTTCTGTATTTCTTCATTTAGAAGTTTCTTGATAAATTAATTAATGTTTGAATTGAAATTCTACCCAAAATTGAAATTTATCTTCGACAGAACTTCAAATCCTATCGGAGCTCTGGGCAGGGTTCAATGTAGAAAAGTTGGGGATATATGTCATATATGCAACACGTTGGCACGATTGGAACAAAATGGAGATTATATGCCTCACAATGCTAACCTGGCTGTCTTTGTTTATTAATAAATTGTTTATTTTCTGTTACTTTTTTTAAAACAAGTTGGAAATTGCACGTAAAGCGTAGCAAATGAGGTGCGTTCGTTGATAACAAAGTTTTAAAATATTCAGATCTTGCTGATATTATTAGAGCGTACTTTGGATACAGTATAGTGGTTAAAATCTTTGTGTTCCTGTAAATATGCAGGGAGTAATTTTTATTATACTTCATTAACGTATATCTTATTCATAAAATGTGAAGTAGTTTAATATAATTAAAACACCCACCAAACAATGTATTCCCATATAACATTATTTAGTGGAATACATTTGTGTGGCCCTGTAATTTAATAATAAATATTCTTTGCATCACAGATTGTACAAAATGTATTTTTAGTACATATTTCATAGATTCATGTCAATTCTGTTATATTCAAATGAGTGTAACACCATTAAAATGCATTTGAAACTTTTTTCCCCATTGACCGTAATTTAACGGAATACTTTTGATTGTCCCTATAATTGATCAATGCATCCGATTTTCATAACATTTGAAATGACTTGACAAAATTATGTAATAAATATACGTTTTAAATTTCAAACGATTAAAATGCATTTGAAACTTTTCCCCCATTGACCGTAATGTAGCGGAATCCTTTTGATTGTCCCTGTAATTGATCTATCCATCCAATTTTCATAAAATTTGAAATGACTCGACAAAATTATGTAATAATTATGTACTTTAAATTTCAAATGATTTGGTTGGGTAGTTTTTGCGTTGTTATATGTGGACAGACAGACAGACAGACGGACTGAGCGACAACAATAGGTGCTACGTATTTACATAATTACGAACGCACCTAAAAATGATGTAGATCGTTTTCTTCTATAGTTATTAATAAACTTTTTTTTTATTTATCACTATTTCCTTTTTTAAATATTAGAAAATAATTTAAAAATATATATATGATTGGTATTTGAAAACGAAATTTTCACCAAATTGGCGAGAGGAAAAAATTGCGCCAACATGGTAAGTATTAGACATCTATGCCAAAAGGTGACACATTATGAATATTTCAAATGTGCTTGAATTTTATTAATTTATAAAGATCGTGAATAAAAAGAGTTTTATAAAAATACTAGCGGACCCGACAGACATTGTCCTGTCACCGACAGACGTTGTCCTTCCTGGCACCGACACCAGAAAATCAAATAAATGTACTTAAATATAGTAATACGCACGATAAACACTACGCTCTTAATTTAATTTCTTATTACAATTATGTAAGGAAATTATTTTTCACTCTTCAGTAATTTTTGAAGTCGGGTCAATTTTTGATAGAAAAGTTTATTTTTCTCTTTTTTGTTAAAAGTTAACGATTTTCTGAAGTCAGTTAATCAAAACTATAATGCAGGCTATATTATTGTAAAGCATACACGTTTGACAGGAGCAGGGTTCGAACACGCGATATCTTTTTTCGAGAAGCAGAGCTTATATCTGGCGCCTTAGCCCTCTCGGGCATTCCGTCCGCACTCTATTCATCGAACTTATTCAACACTTTTAATTAGCGAAAAACACTAACTATTAGTTTTTTCTTAGTTACTAAAAAAGTACTGAATCAAATTGATGAAATGTGAATCTAAACCATTCTCGAATCCACTGGGACACACACGCAAAATTCCATTAAAATTGGTCCAGTCGTTTAGGAGGAGTTCAGTGACATACACACGCACAGAAGATTTATGTATATAAAGATAAGGATTCAAAATTTCAGGTTTTTGCGCCGAAGACATCACCAAATTAGGAAAATGCGAAGTGTCTCACGAACTACTGGATTTAAACGAATTTGCTTAGTACCATTCGATTCAGAATACAAAAATGTACTAAAATATGTTATCAGTTGAAAAATAAATTCAAAAGCCGATTTTTAAGGAATTTTTTAAAAGTTCACTCTTTTTTCAACTCCTCTTAGGGGTAGAATTTTCGAAAATCCCTTTTTAGTGGCACTCGATGTTATAAGAAGTATTTTTACCCCAATTTTCAAGATTTTTGGTTCAGTAGAATTTTTTGTGCTGCGATTAAAACGAAATTCTGACTTTCTTTTATATATATAGATAAGGGTTGAAAATTTCAGGTTTTTGCGCCGAAGACATCGCCAAATTAGGAAAATGTGAATTATCTCACGAACTACTGGATTTAAAGGAATTTGCTTAGTACCATTCGATTCAGAATGAAAAAATGCACTAAAAATTTTTATCAGCCGAAAAATATCTACAAAAGCCAATTTTAAAGGAATTTTTTTAACGTTCGCTCTTTTTTTTTTACCCTCCTTAGGGATGGAATTTTCGAAAATCCCTTTTTAGCGGCACTCGATGTTATAAGAAGTATTTTTACCCCAATTTTCAAGATTTTTGGTTCGGTAGATTTTTTTGTGCTGTGATTAATACGAAATCCAGACTTTCTTTTATATTTATAGCATTTTTAATTAGCGAAAAATCACTAACTATTAGTTTTTGCCTAATTACTAAAAAAGTACTGAATCAATTTCGATGAAATGTGAATCTAAACCATTCTCGAATCCACTGGAACGCACACACAAAATTTCATTTAAATCGGTCCAGTCGTTTAGGAGGAGTTCAGTTACATACACACGCACAGAAGATTTTTATATATAAAGATTAACTTTATATAAAAACAGCTATTTTTCAACAGAAACTCTTTGCGATATTTTAAAAATTAAATCGTGTAGTGTTTTATCATATTAAAATCATCGGAATAATGAATTTAATACAACTACGGTACTACGTGGTTATCACTACAACCAATTTTGCCAAATTATACAAGTCGCCAAATTAATAGCCAAATTATACATATTGGCATTTTTTTTTATAACAAAAGAACAAATAAATGAGTAAAATATTAATAAAAATACTAATAAAAAGTGGAAATAAAATCATTTGATTACATTTCTAAGTACGTTTACGTATTTAATGTCATTGAATGTGACATTCATGATCATCTATTATTGGCATTTAATCTTATAGTTTGGCGATAGTATTTGGTCGACGGAGTAACCAAGTAGTACATTGATTCAAAATTGATTTTATCCAATGATTAATTATTTGAAAATTGCAAATTTATGCATGATTTAAAAAAATCTTTAAATCGGGAAAAAGAAATAAATTTGTAAACATTATTGTTTATATCTGTTTACATTGGATTTGAATATTTAGGTTAATAGAATTGGCGAACTTATTGCAGTGCCAAAAAGTATTACACCAAGTAGTTGATAATTCTGCAGTTTAGCCTTAAAAAATTGCTATGTTTGAAGTCCTAGTTCTGCAGATTTACCAGTTTCATTACATACAAAGGATGAACTACTATTATTCTCAAGTACTATTACTTTTGAAAACTTTTATTCACCTACATTTATTTTGATTTTCTTCGAACATATCAAGCGAAGAAATTTTAAAAAATGTGGTATAAGTACGAAATCCCGGCACAAATATCATATACCCACTAGGTTTGGTGCAATTTTTTTTCTGATGCCAATGTGTCAAATAATTCGCTTTCGAATACCAATTACATATATAATTTTAAGTTATTTTCTATTATTTTGTAGAGACAATAGGTTGAATTGGTCTTTGAACCCTCTAAACTGATCAGAGACATGCTTTATCATATAAAAAATCCATATCCAAAATTCAGAGCAAATTGGAAAATTCTTAATAAAAACACATTTATATAATTTAAGAGGAGTTATCCCCCTCTTTTATATACATAACCATTAAACTTCCGAAATTATTCAGAGATTTGAACGAAATCTGACAATTCTGCATGAAAAACCCATTTATATAAATTAAGGGGAGGGGCATTAGAACCCCCATTTCCCCTGTTTATATTTATCCAATGAACACCTAATACCAATCACGGAAACACTTCATCAGAATGATCCTATGTGTAAATTTTGAACAAAAACTAATATATCTGCATGAAAAACCCATTTATATCAATTAAGGGGAGGGGCATGACCCCCTGTTCCCCCTTTTATACATATCGAATAAACTCCAAAAACTAATCAGGGAAGCACCTTATCAGGATATACCTATGTACAAAATTCCAAGTGGATGGGATATTTTTATCATGAGTTATCGCGTTACGCACGTACAAACGAACGTACGTACATACATACAGAACTTGCGGGCACATAAGCTCTCAGGCTATGATAGCCTGTGAGCTAAACACTATATTCTTTTGAATATCACAGCTTAAAAATTAAATCTTTCCAAGAGGAGAGTTTCCCTCTTAACATTTATAAATATAAGGGAATTAAATTGTTTGAGAGAGAAAAAAAATCTTTAAGCACTTCTATTTTTTACATGGTACTTAAAGATATACATTTATATAGACATTACAAAATACCATTGAAATAATTTATATCAAAACTCAAGATAATTATCCAAAATATCTATTTTAATTAAAACAAAGGAAAAGATTCAAACCTTATATATACTTTATCTATTTTTCAGTTTTCACTTAATGTTATGGGTAATTATTAATAACTGAGTTGCTAAATGAATTTCTAAATTTGGAGTTTATTTGATTTTGCATATTTTAGAATCTTTCAGAAGTTCCACTTTTGATAATTAAAACAGAGCAACTTTTATAACATTAGAAACTTCCAAAATACATGGTTATACTCTCTTAATTTTTTTTTTTTTTTTTAACTTTGCAAAATCTAAAGTGCATTTATTTTTAATTTACTGATATGCATGAATAATGCATATCAGTGATTGTATGTCATTTCTGTTCAAAATTACTTTATTATATCCTTAACAGTGATAGAAATTGGGAGATAAAAGACAGGGGTCAAATGACGACTACTGCAAAAATCTTAGGCGTCAAATTAAGATTTTCAGTTGCAGTTTCTAAAATTCATATTAATATTACTGTAATACTATATATAATTTAGGAATAATTAGAGATGTAAATTTTCCGGAAAAATATAAGTGGTGGAAAAAAACTGGTTTTTTACCGTTTTTTTTTTTTTTTTTTTTTTTTGAAAAAAACAGAAAAATTGATTTTTCATGACTGTTTTTCCCAAATAACAACTCCCAACTATCACAATTCCCAATGTGATATTTTCTTAGAGAATATCAAATAATAAACATTTTTCCCCATTTATATGTATTAAATGAAAGTTATTTTCACTTTATATTACAAAATAAAAAGAAAGTAGCAAAGCCTGCTTTTAAAAGTTTAGTTTTTTTTTCCACAGCCTAAGAATTTTTATTAAACGCTATTGTTTGTTATATCATATCTCTGTTGAAATGATTTTTCAGTTACATGTTTAACTAACATGTTTAACCTAACAACATGTTTAACCTAATAATGTAAAAACCTGAGCCAATATGTCTGCAGTTTGGAATGAAATAAATTATGCATTCCATTTACATAAGCATAGTTTTTAAGTAAATGATACTAGTTTAAAGAAATTATTGCAGTTTTGTCATTATTATGAATATCAGTATTCAAAAATTCCATTGTTTGTTTAAAAAATGTATATTTTTACATTATTACTTTTTTTCTAAGAATTATAATTTTATTTCCTTTATAAAATATGTTTAGTTTTGGTCTAGCTTTTCAATCTCAACTCAAAAAAGTTTTGATTTAGTTTTATAATCTAAATTTTAAAAAAACTGAGTTTTACTTTGGCTTACTCAGGTCTGCAACTAAAAAATAGCATAGGATTTATTGACTGTTAGATTTTTACTCACTGAAACCAGAGAAATATTTAAGTTTAATTAAATGTAATTTTTTTCTTTTTACCCTGAAATCTGGTATTCTATTCTTGAGTAAAAAACTATATTCAATAGTGTTTCCATATGGTAATTTTATATTTCTAAGAGTGGAACTCAAAAGTGAAAACAACTGAAAACAAAACACTACAAATAGAAAATGCTCACTATTTGAGGAATTAACAAAAGCAGTTACATACAGAGATAAACTTCTACTGTGCTTTAGAAATCTACAAAAATTCAAAGTTTAATCAAGAGGGAAAGTATAATTTGGAACATAGTTACTTGTAATAAAATATTGAGGGGGGGGGGGGGTTCATCGTAGTTGTACATTTCTAATGCAAACTGCCCATGTTTTTGCAACATTACTGTACATTATGGAGGTAAAATGGCAGTCAATTTTAGATTCAACGCCTTGAAAAAGCATTCAATTAATCAGCTATAACAAAATCTTGAAAAATACAGCATAGTAATGCCACCTATAGGGCAATTTACACCAAAAACTAAACAACATTAATATATATCAGAAACTGTCTGAAGCTGTAGTTTGATTTAAAAAAAAAATTGTCCTTGAGGTAAAGCTATTGCGTTAATCATGAATAATGCAGCATAGCAGCATCAACTGTTGAGCAATTTACACCAAAAAGTAATGAGCACGAAGTTATGTCAAAGATTAACTTAATCTAAAAAATTTTATAAAAATACATACATTAGTATGAGATAAAGATGAAAATAAGCACTCGCCAGTTGCCACTCGGCGACTAAATGTGAAAAACTGGCGACTAAAAATGTGGAAAGTACCAGCCAAATGCAGGATTCTCCAAAAGGTGTTTTGTGAAAAGAATTGCGGAAAAACATGAATTTCGTGTAAGTATCGCGAAAAGACATTGTCTAAGGATCGCATAAAGAATGCATAAAGAATGCAAATATCATCAAATAATGAAAAAAAAAAAAAAAAAAAAAAAACAGTAAATATCTTTATAAAATTGAAAAAAAAAAAGCAATTGTAAAAAAAACCCTGCATATTTTGTCAAAAAATCAACGAAAACAAACGCGTTTTTTGTCAAAAAACATAAAAACAAGCGGGAAAAACGTGAATTTAATTAAAGAAACATACAAAAAAGTGAATACCGTCAAAAAATCGCGTTAACAAACGCGAGTACCGGCAAAAAATCGGGATACCAAACGCGATTTTCGTCAAAAAAACGTAAATACGAACGCAAAAAACGTAAATTTTATTTTTTAAAAAAAGCAAATACAGTAAAAAAAATCACGATAACACTCTACCGCCAAAAATCGCGATAACGATCGGCAATACCGTCAAAAAATCGTGATAACGAACACGATTTTCGTTAAAAAGTTTTGAAAACGAACGCGATTTTCGTTAAAAAGTCACGAAAATGAACGCAAATTTTATCAAGAGATCGCAAAAAAGAAAAAAACGCACATTGTTAAAAGATTGTGGAAAAAAACATATAATGTTAATTTCATGAGAGCCCCTTCCCCTTTTATTTTTTAGAAAATTTGCTATGATTTTTTTTTTTAATCAAACCTGCTAGTTGGTGGAAAAACATTTTTTTTTTTTTTTTTGGGAGGGGGGGGGGGGGGTGTTACATCTTAATTCTAGATAAATAATTACAAAAAAGAGGGTTGGGGTTTATTTATGTCGTTAGCTACGCTAGTACCTAAGCATAGTTGGACTTGTGTAGCTAACTACATATGCATATTACATATAACTTTGCTGTTAATTTAAAATAGATTTGAAATTAGTATCTCAAGTTTATTCCAAACAATATAAATTAAAATATTTTTAACTAGTTCATATATTACTTATTTAGTCTATACTCATGCTCGTATATATCTTGTAATTAAATATTCAGTAACTCAAATGTACTTACTGGCTGCTAAAGAAATTATTCTCACTAGCCAATAACTGGCTACTAAAAAAAAGACAACCTACCGGCCAGTGGCCACTAAGCAAAATTCCTTATTTTCATCTTTAGTATGAGATAGAAAATTGTGGAAATTATGAATAATGCAGCATAGCAGTGCCATTGGTTTGGCGATATACACTAATAACTAAACATCTCGAGTTTATATCAAGGTGTAACTGAATCTAAAGTTTTGTGAAACTATCTGCATCAGTTCTTGAGATAGAGTGCCCATAAAATTTGTCACATACAGACTCACAGAGTGACAGATATTTTCCAAAAACAATCAATAAACGTGTTTAGGACCTTCTAAAACATTTAAATACAGTAGACTCCCTCAAATCCGCACAGCTTGGAACCAGAGGTTTTGCAGATTTTAGAATTTTGCAGATTTCTGGTCATTGCTTTGTTTACATTTAAAAAAAAGTAATTTGAATGTAATTAATAATGAAATCAAAGGTATAATGAATGCTTACAATATGCTAAAATATTAAAATAAGTAATAAACTAATAAAATTTAGATAGTTTTTAAAATGATAAAAATACTAAAAGCAAAGGTCAAATTAATAATCAATAATGTACAATTAAATATTCATTATAAAGATGAAATGTGTTTTTCCTAAATTATTCAATGAAACTTTCCTCATAAAGGTACATTACTAATTCACATCAAGATCATAAAATAATGAAGATTTATTTCAGGTTTAGCCAGACTTAATAACTAAAAAAGCTTGATTAAAACATAAATATATTTGGTAAGATTGTGATTACCAATGATATCAGCAATATCTTTATTTTTTCAGAAATAAATTATTCTTTCTTCATGAAAAAACATGAATTCAATAATCTTAACAAAAATTACAAATTAAAAAATATACGGAATTGCTATAAAACTAAAAAAGTCAAATTTTGCACCTACATCTGAACTGAATGTTTCATTGTTTACATCCATAAAATATGTGCGGATTTTAGAGAGTTGTGGATTTTAGGAGTGTGGATTTGAGGGAGTCTACTGTACACCAAAAACTGGAAGTCAATTTTCACGAATTCAATACTTACTTCTTGAAAAGATAGATTAAAGTAATAAATGCATACTTCAAAATTTTATGTTGAATTTTTAATTTTATCATTTCCATTAATCAGCATATTATTGCAATAATTTTACACATGAATTAATTTTTTAAAAGAGAAGTTGCATTTAATTACATATCTAGATTTTTTTCATGTAATCAAGTTTTTGTGAAATTGTGAACTTTTTATGTATACTTGTACAAAATATATTCAGAATTTTTGAATAAGAAATTATTCCTTTATTTAGGTTTTTTTTATTTAGACATTTTTAATAAGGTTATTTACATACATATATGCAACTTAATAAGATTCAGCTGCACTTTCAATCACTGCACTTGCGAAAGATTCAATTCGTTGATTAAATTTTTTCTGAAATGTCTATTTTCAAGAGAAATTTTGGAAAGGGTCTTGTGTTTCAAACAAGAAAAAAATGTGAAGGATCCTTTCAAGTCTTCTCAAACAGATTTCTGCTCAGAGATCAGATTACCCACGTTAAAATTTTCATGTGAGACACTCAACATAAAAATAAATAAAATAAAAAGTATGAGAATGTAGATATTACAAAATTTTTACTATATTATTTCATAAATGAAATTTCAATTTTTCCAGTTCGGAAAAATTGAAAAATAAGCCTTCGGAAAAAAACCAAAAAAAAACCTGGTTTTTTCCCCAATTTTTTCGTTTTTTTTTTTTTTTTCCGAGCATTCCCATCTCTAGGAATAATTCTGACTAAAAATTTTTTTTTGAAATTCGCGTCAAATTTTTTGAAAGATTACAATAGAGACAGGAGAGAAATCCACTCCCAGTAATGTTTTTTTTTTCCCCCGCGCCCTTTCTACAAAATTTGCATTTTATGCAATCTTTTGAAAAAATTTGTTGCTTTTCGCAATTTGTTGACAAAATTTGTTGTTTTTCTACGATTCTTTTTTTTTTTTTTTTTTTGTTTTCGCGATTCTTTGTCAAAATTCAGATATTTCCTACAATCCTTTGAAAAAATTGGCAATTTTTCTTAGAACGATTGTCTAAATTGATTTTTTTTTTTCAGTTATCATATAAAAAAATTGCTTTTTTAGTATTTTTTGAAAAAAAAAACTCTTTTTTTTTTCGTGATCCTTTTGTGAAATCAGAGATTTTTTATGCGAACAATTGACGAAATTGATTTTTTACGCTTATTTGTCGATATTCGCGATGTTTTTAGGTATGAATTTTCACAGTACACCTCCTTTTTTTTTTAATTTTCGAAACTGAATGTCTGATAAATATATTTTTTAAAAAGCTAGGCATCAAATTTGATGACCGAGAATAATTTTGTAGTTGTCAAATTCAATTCTTTAGTTGCATTTGACGACTAATGGCTGCTAATTTCTAACACTGATCCTTAATGGAATTATAATTGAAACTGTAATCACTGGATTTTTATTAATTTAATTATGTTTATTAGAATTTTAAATCTATGCTTAGAGTTTTAAATCCATATCGAAACTTGAAAAGAAAATAGTACAGTAAAACCCTGATAATTCAGATTAATTGAGACTAGACCCAATCCGGATTATCCGAAGAATAAGAAGAAAATGAAAAAAACATACTTACAGAAAATCACCTTTATATTAAACATACTAAATATTTACAGACAATAAAAATGTATTTTTTGTAATTATAAAATCTTCTGCTGTGCCAGTTTTGAATAACTTTTACAGGCCACACGGTCATGCTTCTGCATGAGCATAGTGTTAGTTTCTTGGGTGTAGCCTCCACCTGGTGTTCAAATAGACCATTAATTGTTGTAAATGACTTGTTGCTTCATTATGGCTAATAATTTTTGGTTGATCATCATTGATAATAGTGTTTTCGTCTGAATCATCTTCATTTTCAACTTCTTCAGTAGTACATAAAGTGATTATTTCATCATCTGTAAGTGAGGCATAAACTTCATTATTTTTTGCTTTATTCAATTGTTCAAGTCGGTGATATCAACATTTCAGAAACCATCAGTTTTTTACTTTTTTAACATGCACATAAACCTTTTCATTCTTGGCTATTTTTCCTTCGCTTTCAAGCTTGCTTGTTATTCAAGAAATCACAATTTGTAGACCATAAATACTTCCACGACTTTCAGGGAGTACTTTCCAACCTGCTTGCAGACTTTTAAGTTATACAATGTTGTTTCTTTGAAAGGTAACATTAAAGAGTTTAAATGAAAAAAAATTAAGGTATTCTTCCAAAAATATTTCAGAAAAGACTTTTTGTTATTCAGAATGCAAAACGAAATTAATTAACATTATCGAAATTTTGCCAATTGCTTCTCAAACTTTGAAAAAAAAAATGACCAGACTGATTTGGATTATGCGGAGATCCGGATTAACTGGGTCCAAATTAGCAAGGTTCTACTGTAAATGAATTCTTCTATTATTTGAAAAATGATTGATTTCAAAAAGTCCATGTCCTAATTTATGTAAATTGCAAATATCAGCTGTTTGTTATTTCTAAATGTTTCCTTAAATCCATATTTTTTTTTCTTTTTTCATTGTGCACCACAAGATCTAATCTCATTTTGTTTAGTACTGACTCTTGGTCAATAATAGGGATCCTCCGGTGGTCATTACTGCTCTTTTAGATATTTTCTATTTTAGACACAGGAAAGAAATCGCAAAATATGTAAATTGGTCATCGAAAAAATGTCAGTAATTTTGGCAGCTGTGCAAAGATTAATTTTTAAAAAATTGTCAACCGGACATGAGAAAAAAAACTGAAGTTTGGGAGAAATTGGCAGTGAGAAAATATAGCAAAATTCATCATTCGATCACTGGAAAATATCGTGAAATTTAGTAGTCGGTCACAAGCAAATATCAAATATGAAATCTTTAAGTCAGACTAAAAAAAATAATCATTAATTTCATCAGGATGTCACAATAAACAAACAGGAAAATTTACCTATTGGTCATAGAATGAAATTGGTAAATTGGTCAAGTGAAAAAATTTGTCAAAGTAAAAAACCCCACCATATATAAGCCCTTGATATTTACCGATGCCAGTAAAAAAGAAATTTAGTTAATAATTGATATGAAAACATTTTTTTTTTATAGATGAAGTTAGGAGCCTCATGAGCAAGTAATGAACAAGAGGATTAATTAATATTCATATTTAAAATTAAATGTTGAACCTTTAACCTAAAATTATTTTTCTACTTATATTTTTAATCTGTTTCCTGATATTCTATATAATTGAATGATATGTACCTTTCTATGTATTATTTTTATGTCTGTAAATTATTATTTTTCTTTAAAGGATAACTAGTATGGTTGAAAATTTGTGTTCCCACTTTGGAGAAAAAATGTGTGATATTGATGGACAGCCATTCTATACTTTTCCAACTATACATAATTTAGCTCAGAATGGTGTTGAAGAAAAGTTAAGAGAACTAGGCTTTGGTTATCGTGCAAAATACATTTCTCAGACTGCCAAATTTATTCAAGAAAAACATAATCCTGACTGGTTACATTCTTTGAGATCTGTTAACTATGAAGATGCACATGCTCAATTAATACAATTACCTGGTGTTGGTGATAAAGTAAATATTTATTACATTATATGAAAATAATTTATTTCAGATCAGTGTCTTTTTTTAATAGTATGATGCTAAATTTAACAATCTGAGTGGTTGTGTATAGCTTAGTTTAGTTATGTATATATCTTTATACAAATTATGTAATTTCAGTATGATCTATATGCTATTTAGATGTGCTATATTAATATTGATCAATATTTAATCTTTAATCATTATATAAGACATGCAACTCTCAATTAATTTATAATTAAATCATTTTCAAGATCTTTTTCTGTGTTCTGTTTTAAGGAAGGGGGCTTTAAAAACTTGTGAGTAGTTTAGAATGTAAAGGTATACTATAAGAAACTATAAATATAAAATGTGCTATTATTCCCTAGCATTTATATAACTTTTAATTTTATATTAAATTGCCCTCACAATTTAATTTTTTTTCAGTTTATAAATACAGTTGAACCTCGTTAATACACGAATTAGGGGTGCCATCAAAATTCGCGTATTAAACAACGGTCGTGAATTTTCGTCGAGTGGTCTATCTAATAACAAGCTATGTGGAAAAAACACATTTTTAGTCAATTTTTAGCGTTTTTAAGACATAAAATGACATTTTATTTATTTTATTCATTATGTGCTTATTAAGCAGTGAACGTTTGAAAGCTGAAAATTCAAATAATCGTTATTTTCTCAAGTAAAAATCCTATGTCTTTACAAATTTAGATTTATTATGTATGACACATAAAACTGAATTTGATAAACTCAAAATTTTCTGCTAACCATGTGTTAACAAAATTGAAATCTTTATTAGCTATACAGAACAGATAGATGCGATAATAAATAGTGTTGATAATAATAAAAAGCCAATTAAAAAAAATTTATTGAAGTCATTAACGTGATAAAAATTACTTTTTTAGAAAAGTAGCTGTCAGTTTTGGTGTGTTTGACATGCGGTCGCTGCGACCATGATTCTTTCCGCCTTATGCTAGTAGTGGTAAAGTTCGCTTGTTGAGGGTCCGTCCAGTGACGATGCATTTTGTCTTAGAAAATTGAACTTTGGTATTTTATCTTTGGATGGACATGGGTCCGGAAGCATAAGTTTATCATCTTCTTCCTCATCATTCGATTTGTCAGTCGCAGTTACATCGGCAATGATATCATCCAGACTTCTAAGTTCGGAGGTAACTAGATCATTGTCAATATTAATGCTCGTTTCTAAATAGACGAAATTTTTCCGTACAGTTTTTTGTGCGGCCAGCCAATTTTCGTCAACATTAGGGTGCGAGGTTAACTCTGTTTAAATGATATCCTTGCTACTTCCGAAACCCGCTTTGTGAAAACAATTTGTAATTGTTGTTGCTGTGACACTCTACTAAGCTGCAGTAAACATGTGCTTAGCGTAAAAGGACTGTAATTGGACAACACTCATAGCAAGAAGGATTGCTGGCGTGTTCCATTTGTTGAAGGTATCGCCGTACGACGCGAGTCTTGGAATTTACTTTGGCACTGATAATTATTACTTGGTCCATTGGCTGGGTGACACTAGTCTAATTTAGAGGTAGAAATTCTACTTGGACATTATTCGAGTCTTTGTTATCTTTTGGATGCACAGGGCAGTCACCCACAAGCAATAACACATAGCGTGATTCTTTTCTCATACGACGATCAAAAATTACGAAGCCATGTTGTAAGAATGTTGCCCGCCATCCATGCTCAACGCTGGCTTTTGTACAGACAGGGAAAATTCTTGAAATTTTTAATGCATCGCGAGTTGCATGATTTCCCTATGATCAGTTTTAATTTATCTGATCCATCAAAGTTGGCACCGAACAGAATACTAAGACGCTCTTTGCTCAGTTGGCCTTTCATGGCCATTGTTTTATTGGGTGTCAGTTTGTAAAAAAGCCCAAATTCGTCCATGTTGTAAATACCCCGACTTGAGTAATTTTTTACAAGCTGCGGAAGCACATTAATTTTCCAACAGTGAACACCTTCAATGTTGACTGCAGCTGACTCACCCCACACATGCTTGAATTTTATGCTGTACTGAGTTTTAAATTGATCCAGCCATCCATTTGAGGCATTAAAATCTAGCAATTCCATTTTTGCTGCAATTTCAAAATCTTTTTCTTGTATTAACAAGCTGTTTATAGGGATAGCGTAGAACGCGTTTGAACAAACCACTTGTGAAGGGCCTTTTCAATGTCCTCAAATTTGGCGGTTTTTATTTTCTTGTTCTTTGTTCCTCCAACCACAGTTTGGTTAACGATGGCATTCCTATTCTTTAATAAAGTCTTTAAAGCTGACTCAGGTATGCCTTTTTCTTTGGCGAACGTAAACTTATTTGAGACAGTTTGGGAATCGTATTGATTTATAATTTGTAACTTCTCAGTGATGGAGACAGCCTTTCATTTAATATGTTTTGTTCTTTCCGCCATAGTTTAAACTAGATTATAAAAGCACAGATGGATATTGTAGATCAGGTAATACTGGGAGCGACAAGCGACTCTCTTCTTTTAAAAATAACACAGCACTGATGAAACAGCGATTGGAAAGACTCATGTGATTAATCTGCGATTGGAGCACATGCTCTATCTATCGGTTTTACCACTCTAATTTAGGGGAGGGGTGGGGGTCCAATCATTTCTTAATTATGGGTGAAAAGTTCTTTTCATTTTTGCTTTTTATAAAAACTAGATGATTCGCGCAGCAATGAACCTTACATAAACTTCAAATTTATATGATTTTATAAATGTAATTCCCTTTTTGTCTTCATTTATATTTTTAAATGACAAAAATCGCAAGAAAAGTATTGAATTGAAGGTACGTTCTACTTTGCGTAATTTGATCTTTTGAGCTTATAGTACAGAAAAAGAGCGAAACCACGACAAAGCACTCAGGTTTTTACAGATTTCAAAAAGTTTTGTATCAATTTTTTTATAATTTACATATTCTTAATTAGCGTCTCATGATAGACCACAAATGCATAAGTTAAAAATTTCTATGCTGTATTTTTTTTTTTTTTATTTCCTTTAAATTTTTACATTGTGGTTTTATATACTCACCAAATGAAAACATGTTCTTTTCGAAACAGACATAATTGAAATGAAAAAAACTTCTTTAAACACCATAAAATAAGTTAACTGCGCAAGGCCTTTCGAAAGAACTTAGTCTTTCTTCGTCAGGCGCAAACAATAATATCACGATTAATATAAATAGCTAAATTTTCAAGAACGTCTAACTCAGAGGAACTATTGGCATTAAAAATAATTTTAGCAGTTTGAAAATTGAAACTATGGCCGGAATCCCAAGAGTGTTTAGCAACAGAAGATTTAGAAATTTCTTGATTAATGACATACCGAGAGTGTTCTTTTAGGCGTTTTTCAAGATTTCTTTTAGTTTGACCAATATACGATAAATCACAGCCATTACAAGGAATATTATAAATACCCCATTTTTGGAGGTCAGGGACAGGACATTTCATGGAAGGAAATTTTAATTTATTGACTGGTTTAAAGATAACATTAAAATTGAAACGTCTTAAAACTTTAGCTAATTTAAAACATAAAGGAGGATAAAAAGGGAGGACGACCAAATTATCAGGTTTACTTTTATCAATATTAGAAAGAGTGGAATTGTTAGGGGGTCTATTGAATTTGCTCACAGCAGTATTAATGATAGAAGGATTGAATCCACGTTTTATAGCAACAGATTTTAAGTAATTGAGTTCATTCTTAAGAGATGCAAAATCGGAACAAATTTTGAGAGCACGATAAACATAAGTATAAAAAACACCGATCTTTTGATTGATAGGATGATTTGAGAGAGCATGGGGTGGATTAGAGACAGAAAAAGGTTTTCTATAAACACAAGTTTTGAAAGAAGAATCACATTTGGTAACTAAAACATCAAGGAAAGGGAGTTTATTACAATTCTCTAACTCAAAAGTAAACTGAATATGAGGATCAATAGAATTGACAGTTTGAAGAATTGTAGAAATATCAAATGGATTATCCAATAGGACGAAAGTATCATCAACATAACGAATCCAACATTTAAAATTGATCAGATTTAATAATTTATCTTCAAAGTAATGCATATAAATATCACAAAGAATGGGGGATAAAGGATTACCCATACTTAAGCCTTCTAGCTGTTTGAAAAAATTATTATCGAATTGAAAAGTAGTAAGAGTTAAGCAAATTTTAGTTAAATTAACATAATCTTTGACCTCAATATCCGAGAAATGAAATTCACGTAATCTTTTTTCCAAGCAAGAAAGAGCGCCTTCAATCGGGACATTAGTAAATAAAGATTTGACATCAAGAGAAAGCATAGAACAATTCGATGGATTAATACTTTTTAATTTACTAACGAAATCATAAGAATTTTTTACAGTATGAGAATTAGCAATGCATAAAGGCGAGAATATGGAAGCTAAATATTTGGCAAGAGGATAAGTAACAGTACCAATATTAGAGACAATAGGTCTTAAGGGAATATTGGTTTTGTGAACTTTGGGTAAAGCATAAAAACGAGCACAAATGGGTGCAGAAGGAATAACACAATGTTTAGTGTTGTCATTTAGAACAACAGAATTCTTAACAGCTTTAGTGAGAGTGGCAAGATGCAAATTAGTGGGATCTTTTTTAACTTCAATATAAGGACCTTCAGATAAGAGAGCATGAACTTTATCAGAATAATCATTTTTATCCATAAGAACAATTTGACCCCCCTTATCAGCTTTAGTAATAATAAGAATATCATTGGACTTAAGCTCATTCAGAGCAATATGCTGAGGACGTGAGAGATTAGGTTTATATTTAGAAACATTAGAAGAAATAGTATCAGCAAGAATGTGACGAAGGGTTTCTTTTTGAAAAGGAGAAACTTTACTATGTTTAAAGGAAGACTCAATAGGAACAATCAATTTGGTGAGAGAAGGTTTGCAAGATTGAGAAAAATTTAAACCAAGATCTAAAATGCTTTTTTGCTCAGGAGTTAATGTATGAGAAGATAAATTTACAATATTGTTTTCATTAGAAAGATCCTTATTCAAAAATTGATACTTGGAATTCTTATTACATAATAAAGAAAACTTTTTATCAAGTTTATTTTGATGAGCAGATTTGAAAGAAAGCAGAGAAGGCCAAAATTTGTTTTCAATATTACAAAAATTATCAAGATTTTTACTGAGAAACAAATGCAGATCATAAAGTTCTTCTTCAATTTTGGAGAGAGTATGCCGAACATCCTGAATGCAAGCTCTTAAAACTATAAGGTGTGAACGAAACATAGCTTTAGAAATTCTAAAAGAACTATTGACAGAACACTTAAGTTGAATAAAATTGGGGAAAACATTATTTTTCTTACAATTTTGAAGAAAATTTAAGTGATTGAGAAATTTAATACGTTTGCGTCTAAGTTTAGTAAACCGGTTTAATTGAGCAGTATACATAATAACGACAAGAAAATAAACAATATACAAGTACAGAAAAATAAAATATGAATAACACAAAAAAGTGAAAAATAAAAGGATAGATAATAAATATATAAATAAGATCATAAATGAAAATATAAAATGAAAAACAAATAAATAAGACACTAAGATAAAGAATAAAGATAAAAATTACTTACGATAAAAGTGGGGGCAAAGGTGAGCAGTTGAAATGCCAGAATCAGCACAAATCAATGTATAAAATTGAAACTGGTGTTATACACAATTAAAATGAAAAAAACTTCTTTAAACACCATAAAATAAGTTAACTGCGCAAGGCCTTTCGAAAGAACTTAGTCTTTCTTCGTCAGGCGCAAACAATAATATCACGATTAATATAAATAGCTAAATTTTCAAGAAAGTCTAACTCAGAGGAACTATTGGCATTAAAAATAATTTTAGCAGTTTGAAAATTGAAACTATGGCCGGAATCCCAAGAGTGTTTAGCAACAGAAGATTTAGAAATTTCTTGATTAATGACATACCGAGAGTGTTCTTTTAGGCGTTTTTCAAGATTTCTTTTAGTTTGACCAATATACGATAAATCACAGCCATTACAAGGAATATTATAAATACCCCATTTTTGGAGGTCAGGGACAGGACATTTCATGGAAGGAAATTTTAATTTATTGACTGGTTTAAAGATAACATTAAAATTGAAACGTCTTAAAACTTTAGCTAATTTAAAACATAAAAGAGGATAAAAAGGGAGGACGACCAAATTATCAGGTTTACTTTTATCAATATTAGAAAGAGTGGAATTGTTAGGGGGTCTATTGAATTTGCTCACAGCAGTATTAATGATAGAAGGATTGAATCCACGTTTTATAGCAACAGATTTTAAGTAATTGAGTTCATTCTTAAGAGATGCAAAATCGGAACAAATTTTGAGAGCACGATAAACATAAGTATAAAAAACACTGATCTTTTGATTGACAGGATGATTTGAGAGAGCATGGGGTGCCAAGCAAGCAGTTTGATATAAAAAAGATGAAACAGAAATGGGAAAAAAAAAGAAAAGAAGAAGTTTACATGTGTTTTGCTAAATGAGCTGACAGTCACAATAATAACAAAGTATACAAAGTTAAAACAAAAAAAACAGCAAAACTTTTTAATATTTAATTATTTTTTGCTCTTATTTTAACTTTACTGTGATTATAAATAAATAATCATCTAGTCAAATTCCTTCCTCCCATTTTGTTTATTTACTTCTTCTCCCTTTCACTTTGCATAATTAGTATGATTAAAGAATTATTTTAATTAATTCCAAAATTTTGGATCTTCTCACCTCCTTCTTTCCTTTTCCTCCTGCATGTTAAGTTTACAATTTTTTAATTTGATACCCCTCTCCCCGGCCCCTGTATTTGTTGTTTTGAAATAACTGAGTGTCTTGAAATTTTCTACTGCCATATACTGAAATCCTTCCCATCCCTAAATTCCCCAACCATTTGTATGTTTAAAAATTATATAAAAAAAAAAAAAAAATGAAATTCTGTGTTAAAAAGTAATCCGAGGTTCATTGATTTAAATGCGCTTGGTTTTAATTATGGTTAAAATCACTATTTAAATCAATTAATTAAAAAAATCATTGATTTAAATCAGTTTTTCTTTTAAATTATTTTAAAATAAATTCAAGATATAAATAAACATAATGCAACTTTATTGTAATTTAGTTTTATGTAATACGGATAATCAAACAGTTTTTGAAAAATAAAGCTTAACCCTTGTAAAATCTAAAAAGTAAAGTACTATGTAAAGTTTAGAGAGAAAAATTCAAATTTCATTTGAATCAAATTACTATAAAATATTCTTGCTATAGAAAGAAAATCTAAGCAGTAATATATTATACATTGGAATATTTACTTGTTAGTATTTAAAAAAAAAAAAAAAAAAAAACTTTTGCTAGTTGAGGTAAAATAAAATTGTACAACTTTTTCTGCTCTGTTTGGTGATGCCTATTATATTAAAGTTTAAGCAATAATTGAACCATTCAGGAAATTTTTGTTTGAATCTAATACAGTGGATCTTGGTCCTTTAGAATAGTGGAAGGTATTTATTGCACTTATCGAAAAGGCTGATATTTAAAAAACTTGAATTTATGATCAACTAACTCATGTATGTATAAGCTTTCACTCTTTGGAGTAAAGAAAAATTTCAAAAATTCATTGGCTTATAAATAGAAATGTATAATATTTCTAATTTATCTCTGTCAACTCTGATGTTTCATAATTAATATTCCATAATGCAGGTGTTTGTCCTCCGAGAATAACTCGTAGCTTTTATGACCAGTTCTCAAGTTTGCGATGAGAATGAAATGGAATAGAAAAACCATCTCATTTTCTGAGATATTCAGGTCATTAGCTTAGTGTGACTCACTGAACACCACTGTGGCAGATTAGACTGTAGCATAGAATAAATATGTCAAAAAGCATCATAAATGACTGTTAAAATACATTGTAAATTTGTTCTGTATATTGTTATATCCTGTATTAATGGTTATATGAAGAAGTCAAGATAATTATCTTGAGGACAAATAGCCTGTGATTATTTACATACATACTATAGGATAAAATAATACACAAATAATTAAAACAATACTAAATATAAATTAATGTATGAATAAAATATATTGCTGTGCTCCATACGAATATCATTTTGGATGATTATTTAAAATTGTTCTGTAATTAGTTCATATTTTCTGAATTTAGTCTGTTTTTTTTAATTACTTTTAATAGACATCTTTGAAAGTGATAGTATGCTGAAAAAATGCACTGTATATAACCGAGTTTCTAAAGCCCAAGGCTGAAAATTATGGATTAATGTAT
This sequence comes from Maratus speculifer, assembly GCA_964019185.1. NCBI lineage: Eukaryota > Metazoa > Arthropoda > Arachnida > Araneae > Salticidae > Maratus > Maratus speculifer. The sequence goes on along the minus strand of OZ025295.1, from coordinate 277,561,311 downwards.
TGAAATAACATTTAATATAATGCATTTATATATTCATCTCCAGTCCAGGAAATTAAGGAATATTTTTTGTATATATAAAACTAATAACGTTATTCTTTCATATTCTCATGTTAATTTGAAATATTACCAAGTCATAAAATTATCTTTAAAGAAGTAGTTATTTACTGTCCTCTCATTATAACATCTCCTGGTAATGCAGAAATGTGTCTTTTGTTATTTTTAAATATTAACACAAATAATTCAATTTCAATAATATCGCTCAACATATTGCTCTCTTTGCAGAATTAGCAATTTTAGTGACTTAAATACATTTTAGTAATAAACTGTATGTGACATAGTGTCTTCTCATACCGTCCTGTAAGCATTGAGTGTTTTTGTGAAAAAATATGATTTAAATTTTATATAGAATTAAATAGCAAAAATAATTGCATGCCACTTGTGTTATCCTATTTTGTAATAGAAAGTAGACTGATATATCAGTCTATTGTAACTATTTTGTACAATAATCTGTAGAAATAGTTAAAAATATAGAGTTGTAGAACTAAAAGAAAATAAAAATATAATATTTTTAATTTATATCATACGTTGCTCTCTTTTTGCAATCGTATCATCTTATAAAAATTGATTATTTATCTACTTATAATAAAATGCGTCCGAAGAAATGATGTGTAGAACGGTTCCAGGTTGTGCCACTCCAATCTGGATTCAACTGTTGTTAGACGCCACGTTAGGCTTAGTTGTAAACAGATGCTAAAATGATGCTTTTAAAATTTCTTCCACTTGAAATAATGTTTTTTCAGCATATTTTCATATAAAACATGTATATCAAACCCAATTATAATACATAAAGATAACAGTGAAAGTGGAAAAGTTTTTTATTATCTGAGTACGATCGTATTTTATTCATCACTCTAGCACCGTCTCTCACAACTTTAGTTCTGCCATCTATGAACTATTTTAGAAGCCTTTTTGGGAATATAAAATAAAAAAATATAAATTTAGTTTTAGATGAATTTAAATTTAGTTTTATTATTATTTTTTTAAATGCTAGCATTTATCCGGTTAATTTTTTAAAATTTTGTTTTTTATTTAAATAAATAAACTCTTTTTTTTTTTCTTCAAGTTGTTATGGATATATAAGATATCATCATGACTGCATTAATATAACTGAAAATTATTTTTTCACATGGTCTTAAATTAAAACTTTATCTGCTTTGATGCAATGCATGCAAATAAATCAAAATTGCTCTTAAATTAAAATTTGATGATTTTTATTTAGTTTATGATAGTATATATTTCTTATATTTAAATGGCATTTGATAAAAAATACAAATTTCGTTTACAATGTAAGTAAATTTCGAATGAATATAATCTAAGCTTTAAAAACTGGTAGATTTAATTTAAAATTTTACAAAAGAAACAATAATAATAATTTTGGTTTTCATAACTTACGGATGGAATTTTTAAAGTTGCAAGCTGAAGTTTTTAAAATTTGATTTTGATTTAAATCAATGCCTCCTACTATAGAAAATAGCAGTATTTTCTATAAGAAACTACGATTTTTTTTTTTTTAAGTTGTTTTGTGTATATTAACTGCGTATAGATAACACCAAAACTAAATTAAAAAAAAAAAAAAAAAAAAAAAAACCCAAAGCTTCATAATCGATGCCTAAAAGCATCGAACTAAGAATCTATCATATACCCACGACTAAAATCGCTGCCAAATCATAATAAAGAATGTATTTTAAAATTTTAAAAACTTCAATATTTAATTTAAATGTTTTGTGAAATCTTCAGAAATTGAGTTTTATTTTGCCAATTATTATTGTAATAAATATTGTTCTTTGTTTTGAAATTAAAATTTGTTCAAAAACTAAATATCAAGTAAAAAAAAAAAAAAATCATTTGTATTTGTAAAAATTTATTGCTATTTTTAAAATGTGCTTTCTTACAATACAAACTCTTCAAAAGTAAAATCTGCATTCTGTTTGTTTGTATGAAGTATTAAAAAGATAAAATGCAAGTGAAAATTCCGTCATTTTTGACGGGGTTATATGCTAGTTTTACAATAAATTACTATAAATAAGTTTTAAAAAAAACAGTTCTTTGATATCATTCCTTATCATTCAAAGCTAAAATACTACAATATAAAAAATAAATAAAATGTAGTAGATACTTATTCATGTGCTTTAAGAAATCTGAAAACATATATCCTATCAAAAACATGAATGTGAAAGAATGCCAAGTTTGTAAAAGGTTTCGCTAATGAAAGAAGTGAGATCTAACTGCAAACCAAGTTCTTTCGAAGCTCCTTAAATCATAGCTCCTGTCATGCATAATATTCTTCAATTGCTTAAAATGAGTTGGTATGTTACTTGTTATTCAATAGAGCGACTTACAAGTTTTCTGTTATTCAAATTTCTGTATTTAATTGATCAGAACTTAAAGTTGATCACTTAATTAATTTATCGATACCTTAACTTCAATGTAGTATTCGAACATTTGAATGACTAGATCTTTCCCAATCAGATTCTAGATTAAATTTTACTCAAACATTAAAGTTAGGTACTCAAACATTAAGTACTTACTCAAACATTAAAGTTAGGGGCTGAAAACTTGCCAAGTCGCTCTATTGAATAACAAGTAACATACCAACTCATTTTAAGCAAGTGAAGAATATTATGCATGACAGGAGCTATGATTTAAGGAGCTTCGAAAGAACTTGGTTTGCAGTTAGATCTCACTTCTTTCATTAGCGAAACCTTTTACAAACTTGGCATTCTTTCACATTCATGTTTTTGATAGGATATCATTATTTTTTGTCAAATCACTTCTTTTATTAGCGAAATCTTTAACGAACTTGGCATTTTTTCACATTCATGTTTTTGATAGGATATCATTATTTTTTGTCAAATAAGTCGGTATTTGTTTCCTTTTTGAAATAAATTGGCTTAATATTAAATTAGTTTTATTTAATATTAATTAATCTTACAGCTTTTTCCTGCGTTTATTCACTGTTTCTTTGAATCAAATTTAAAACTTTTAACATTAGGATTGCTTATGTTCCATTAAATTCCACTAATAAGGATGTTTCTTTTATGTGATTGGGTACTACTTGATTATCTCGACGACCAAAAAAGTTTGTCTCCAACTTGGCGATATATCGCCAAATTGACGACAAAAATTACCCGCCAAAAGTGATACTAACTTGGCGCTATTTCTGGTATTTCACCAAGTTCCCATAAACTCCCATTGTAATCTGGCAATTTATCCAATACTGTTGTTAGAGCAAGGACTGCCACCATCATTTTGACTTTTTTTTTTCTTTTTTTTTTTTTTTAATCGGTTCGCTAACTTTCCAATATTGCTGATATTGCTATTTAGAACGTTTATAGAACGCTTTTCGCGCATTTTTACCCCTTTTAAATTTTGTATTTGTTAACAAATGTTCTTAGTGATCATTTATATCTTATAAGTAATGAACATGCCAAATTTGATGTTTCTAAGCCCTTAACATACAGACATCGCATTTTTAGAATTTTTTTTTGCTCTTTTAATTCTTTTGGATTAGTGGCATTGACATAAGATATAGCCTATATTGGAGCAAGGAATGTCACCATCATTTTAAGATCATTACTTTTAAGATCAGATGGTTGTTTGCTGAGATTGCTTAAAAATTCCAATTCAGAACAGTTTTAGAATGCTTTTCGTGCATTTTCACCCTTTTTGAATTCTTTATTTTTTAGCAAATGCCCTTAGAGATCATTTTTATCTTATAAATAAGTAACATGCCGAATTTTGTGCTTCTATGCTTATTAGTAAAACAAAAATCTCATTTTTAGAATGTTTTTTGCTTCTTCACTCTCTTATGGTTAATGGTATATACATAAAATATAGCATATACTTGAACCGGGGTGAATACCATCATTTTGGTACTATTAATTTTGGAATCGGTTCATAGTTTCAGAAATTAGCTCCGATACTCGCCAAAAAAGACGCCAACTTGGCGCTATTTCTGATATTTCGCGAAATTCCCGTGAACTCTAAAATGCCAAACTTTATAATTCTAGTCCCTTAACATACAGACATCGCATCTTTAGAACGTTTTTGTTCTTTTACCCCCTTTGGGTTAGTGGCATCGACATAAGATATAGCCTATGTTGGAGCAAGGACTATCATCCTCATTTTGATATCATTACTTTTAAAATCGGTTTGTTGTTTGCTGAGATTGTTTTAAAATCGCTATTCAGAACGTTTTCAGAATGCTCTTCGCGAATTTCCACCCCTTTTAAATTTGGTATTTTTTAGCAAATGTCATTAGTGATCATTCATATCTTATAAATAATTAACATGACAAATTTTTTGCTTCTAGGCTCTTCACTAAAACAAAAATCCCATTTTTAGAGTGTTTTTTGCTTCTGAACCCTCTTTTGGTTAGTGGCACAGACATAAGATATAGTCTGCGTTTGAACCGGGGCGAATACCATCATTTTGGTTCCATTACTTTTGAAATCGGTTCGGTAGTTTCAGAGATTAGTCCCGATACTCGCCAAAAGTGACGCCAACTTGGCACTATTTCTGGTATTTTGTGAAATTTTCATAAACCGCCATTGTAATCCAATAATTTATCTTCTAACAACCATCAATGTATAATTAATGGTGATTTCTCATTTTTTCCTATTTATAGATCCAATAACCTACCTCCACACCAAATTTCAATTTCCTAAGTCACCTGGAAGTAGTCAAACATTTCTATGAGTGAGTGAGTGAGTCAGTGGGAAAAACAGTGGTTTTCAGACGTCAATTTCTCGTGAACGGTAAAAGATTTTTTTAAAAATTTATAGGATTAGAAAATTAGAAGATGGTCTTACACGACACAAAAAATTGCAATTGTGTAGGTCAAATAGAATTTAAGTTATTGAGGGGTCAAAAGTGGCCCGAAATGGATCGGGTAATATAACCCACGGCCGGTATGTCGACTTTTACTTTTTGAACTTGGCTGACACACTGCCGTGTGTCTAGATCTTTTTCTTTCAGGGTTCGTGATTTTCTTGATTTTTTTAAATAAAAATCAAAACAATCGGATTTTTTTTATTTAAATCAAATTTTTTTAATTTTTTTAAAAATGTCACACATTGTTATTATTTTATATAACTTTTTGTTTAATTTAAAAAATATAAATTTTATATACGTAGTCATGCATGTTATAAGTATTACCTATTAATAATACTAGCAGGGGAGACCGAGCTTAGCTCGGTCAAAATTAACTTTGTGTTCAACTCGATATAGTATTTTCACTGTATCATTAACTCTGTATTATTACTGTAAAACATTTTATAATAGTATTATTTAGAAAAACAATCAATAAGAAAACTATGTTTTTATGCGCATGTTTATAAATTTTACTTTATTTTAAAATTTACAACGAAAGGACATCGATCTAAATCAGTTTTTTAGCTTGACTCTGATTGGTTTAATCATGCATCTCGAATCCTCTTAAGAATGTATAAAAAAATTCTTTACATTCTGAAAGAGAATATTTTTTTGCTAGATATAGCCAAATTTAGAGGCATTCTTTCATTTGGCTCCAAATACGTGTTTTGGTTTTCGTAATTTTTATAGTCAATTTTTTGGCCATATCTCGCCAATATTTTGTCAAATATCACCAAGTTATTGGCTTTTGCTACATTCTCGTGACCCTGACCCGTATTACCCAAAATGAGCAACTAATCAAATTTGATCAAGCATGTGACATAGCTCAATTGTCTTCAGGTAATCAAAAACAGTAGAATATAAAATTGAATCAAAATCGTTTAAGCCATTTTTTAGGTAAAATTAGCTTGGCAGCATTCAGCAATGAAGCGAAATGACCCACTAATATAATTTTGTTTAACATGCGACTCAGCCCAATAGTCTTCTCGTGACAAAAAACATTTTGTTTCAAAATTTGGGTAAAATTGATTGAGTCGTTGTTATAATTAGAATGACCCTAGCTCATTAAGACCCAAAATGACCCACTAATCGAATTTTCGTGAGCATGTGTCCAAGCCAAATGGTTTACTCTTGCTCAAAAACGATATAATACAAAGTATAGTCAAAATGGTGAGTACCATTTTCTATATAAAATTGGCATGTCCCACCATGACCAACAAATGACCCTTATAATCAAAATCTCTCGAACGTGTGGCCTAGCTCATTAGTTTTAGCATGCCAAAAAACATTAGATACAAAATTTAGATAAAATCGATTGAGCCGTTTTTTAGATATAGTTAGTTTGACCCTGACCCCTTATGATCCAAAATGACCCATTGATCAAATTTTCTCAAAAATCTGTCATAATCCAATGATTTTCTTGTGCCCGAAAACGATAAAATACAAAATTTAGTCAAAATTGCACGAAATTAGAATGACCCAAAAGTGGCCCACTAATCGAAATTTCTCGAACATGTGACCTACCCCAATGATTTTCTCATGCCAAAAATATGTTGTATACAAAATTTCGTTAAAATCGACCCACCCATTCTTTAGATATAGCTTGACCTTGACCCATTAAGACCCACAAATGACCCTTATAATCAAAAGCTCTCGAATATGTGACTTAGTCCATTAGTTTTCTCGTTTCTAAAAATTGTTACATACAGAATTTCGTTAAAATTGATCCTGCCGTTCTTTAATTATATATAGCTTGACCCAGACCCTTTATGATCCAAAATGATCCATTAATCGAAATTTTTCGAGCATGTAACCTTCTCCAATGATTTTATCGTGCCAAAAAAATGTTGCATACAAAATTTCATTAAAATCGATCCACCTGTTCTTTAGATATAGCTTGACCATGACCCATCATGACCCACAAATGACCCTCATAGTCGAAATCTCTCAAACATGTGATTTAGCCCATTAGTTTTTTCATGCCAAAAAACTGTTACATACAAAATTTCGTTATAATCCATCACACCATTCTTTAAATATAAATAGCTTGACCCAGACTCTTAATGATCCAATATGACCCATTAAAATTTTTTCTCGAACATGTAACCTAGCCTAATGTTTTTCTCGTGCCCAAAAACCAAAGAATGCAATTTTTAGTGAAAATTGCATGAGAAAATCTCTAGATAAAAATAGCATGACCCACAATGACCCCAAAAATGACCCACTAACCGAATTTTCTCGAAGATGTTACCTAACCCAATGATCTTCTTGTAATCCAAAACGATACAATATAAAATTTGGTCAAAATCGTTAGAGCCGTTTTTTAGATAAAAATGGCTTGACCCATAATGACCCAAAAAAGATCCACTAATCGAAATTTTTCGAACATGTGACCCAGCCCAATAGTTTTGTTGTGCCAAGAAATGATTGGATAGAAAATTTCCTTAAAATCGATCCAGCCGTTCTCTAGATATAAATAGCTTGATCTTGACCCATTATGATCCAAAATGACCCAATAATCGAATTTTCTCGAACATGTAACCTAGCCCAATGGTCTTCTCGTGCCCGAAAATGGTAAAATCCAAATTTTTGCGAAAATCGTTAGAGCCGTTTTTGAAATAAAATTTACCTAACACACACAATTTTTGCTCGCATTATAGTATAAGATTACATAATTTACATGTATGATTCATATTATTTCAAGGTAAAATTTTAGGCTTTGAAAAAATCTTGATTGCACAAAATGCATGAAAAACTACAAATTAGATGTCAAAAATTAATTCCACCTTCAATATTTTAATTAAAATAAAAACATCTGCAGCACAAAAATTTTAAACAAAATTGGAAGCAAACTAAGTTTTAAACTTTTATTTTTTTAAAGTGCTGGATGAGAAAAATGAGTTTAGTTGCTGCCATCAAAATACTCAAGGTTAGAGGACACAAATTGAGATGTCATCACTAATCGACTGACTTATCAGTAGTATTGGAATTTATGCAGGAAATTTTTGAATAGCAATTTTATTTGTGGAATATCTATCATCTTATAAAACAATAATTATTTAAACTTATTCATGAGAGCTTGGAGTCCCTAAATAAAAATTCAGCCAGAGAAGGATTGGTACAGTGTTGCTGCATCTGGCTGATTTTTTATTAGGGGATTCCAAATTCTCATCAGTAAGTTTAAGTAATTAATCATAAATTAATCAATAAGTTCATTGTTTTATATGATGATAAATATTCCACAAATAAAATAAAATAAAATTGATATTCAAAATTTTTTGGTGTGAATTCTAACACTAGTGAGAAGTCGGTCAGTTAGTGAATACATCACAATTTGTGTCCTCTGGCCTTGAGAATTTCGATGGCAGTGGTTTAGCAATTTCATCAACTGATTTTTAATTTCTGAAAGTACCAAACCAAAGGCAGAAAAACATTGTTCTACTGAAGCAGATAAATCTATTGCAGTAGAAAGCTAGTTGATCATTAATTCTCTAAGTCAGCGGTTCCCAATCTATGGGTCGCGACCCACTGGTGGGCCGCGGCAGTTGTTTTGGTGGGTCGCAGAACAATCGAGGTTTTTCATCAAAATATATCTTTATTTCATCTGTTTGAAAAGATGTGACAATCTCAACAGGAAATAATATTTCATGGGAAAATCCTTAATTTCCTTCTAGATTAATATACGAAAAGAATATCCAGAAATATTTTTATCAGCTTTGAGTTCCTTGATGAAATGATGTGATGAAATCCTTGATGTGATGAAATCCAATACTTCGTGCTAATGAGAACATGCTTTTTCTACTTTCCTGTTTTTGAAAGACAAGTACTGAGACAAAAAGCGTGTTAATGTGTGTTCCCACATTAGTAAACACCAGTACCAGAAATTTTATTGCTTATAAAGTTATGTTTTCATAATAAATAAACATATTTTTAACTATCTTTGTCATTTGTGCATTGTTTTAATTGCTATTCACTTACACATATTGAGATTATGATTCATGTTTTCGTTGATAATGCATCTTCCGTACGAAAATATGCGTTTTTTGTAGGATAGGATAGCCGAGCGTATAGAGATCGTACAATAATTACTATACTGATATACAACTTAATCTTGGGTAGGTCACAATTTTTTTGTTTTTTTTTTTCTAATGAAAGGTGGGTCGCGAAATTTTTTTTTTCCATTGAAAGATGGGTCGCGTACCAAGAAAGTTTGGGAACCGCATCCCTAAGCTTTTTAGTATCAGCCTTTTTGATGACTTTAACAAAAATATCTTCCCTCATTCTAAAAGGCTGAGATCGATTATATTAAATTAAAAATTAATAATAAGTAAATAAATCAATGACTGGTTCAGATTTTGCTCAAATCGTAATATAACAGGCCTCGCAAAAGTACAGTGCATAAAATCATACAATTTTATTTTACCTCAACTTGCAGAAGTTTTTCTAAATACTAATGAGTAAACATTCAAATATTTAATATATTTATGCTTAGATTTCTTTACTGTTGCAAGATCATTTTATAATTTGATTCAAGTGAAATTTAAAGATATTTTATTTCTAAACTTGACATTTATTTTACTTTTTGAGAAAGCTTAAGCTTCACATTTCTGAAAGTTGTTTGATTACATCTTAAATTTATTAAAAAATAACTTAAAAGAAAAACTGATTTAAATTGATGATTTAAAAAAAAATCAATTGACTTAAATCACGATTAAAATCAAGCTGATTTAAATCAACAAACCCTGTTTTCTTTATTTATAATTTAGTGCACTTGGCATTAATAGAATTATAATGCTTTTCTTCATTATATTTATAACTATTAAACTATATTAGTTTGAAAAACTTTTTATTTAAAACTTGTTACTTTTAATTTTCAGGTTGCAGATTGCATTTGCTTAATGTCTCTTGATAAATATGAAGCTATACCTGTAGATACACATATATGGCAAGTTACAGTTAGGGATTACCTGCCACATTTGAAAAATGTGAAAACATTGACACCTAAAATCTATAAAGAAATAGGTAAAAATAATTTATTTTAGTATTTAGCGTAGTTTCTATTTTTGATCAATTATTGAAATGGGCTTTAAGTATCAAAGTGTAATAATCACAAATCCTAATAAAGTTAATAAAATGCCTTGTTTTAATAGTTAGTACGCCAGGTTATTTATATTATGAGCTGTAGGTTGGGGATTGCTACTGGTATGAAAATTATTTTAGAGAATTGACTTGTTGATTATAAAATTTATCTACTGTGTTGGTGATCTAAGCCACATGCAATGAATTACTCTGCAAAAGAGCATAGGAAATACAGATGAAGAGTCATTTTCATCATCTATAGCTTATCTTCATTTTTAAACATCAATTTCATCTTTCCTACATCAAATAAAGTATATATACATACTTTCAAGTAAAATTTGTTTGAAAACTGTAATTTAATTTACTGATTTGTTTTAAGAAACTTTTTAAACATGGAATTTTTTAATTTATGAATGTATAACATAACAATAAGCATTTATTTGCTATAATAATGAAAAGTAGTATTTGCAGTAACATAGATAAATACACAAAGCTAAGAACAAAGTAGCAACATCAACAAAAATTGGGATTAATCTTTGAAATTTGGCCAAAACTCTGTTTTCTTTCAAAAAACCCTATAAATTTCATAATTAATAATTTAATTCCTACTCTTTTAATTATATATGTATTTCTTTTATTAGTTTAAATATTTTATAATAGTTTGAAAACTGACATTAATTACAATCTGCAGAATATATTACCTAATTCAAAGCACTTTTAATTAGTGCTTTGTCATTATCAATTTTGCTATTCAGAAAAATCTATATTAAGTGAAAAAAGTGTTAAATTTTAATTAGCATTTTGTATTTCTGAGCTAATTCAAGGTACTTCAAACACTAATCCTTAAACCTTGAAAAATTCTTTTATGAAATTTTTTATCCACATTTTGCAGTAAAAACCAGCATATATGCATGCTTGAAAAAATTTTATCTAAATTATTTTTATGTATACATGCAGTTTGTAAAAAATCTTTTTCAAAATAATCATATTTACGAACTTGTGTTGTTGAGTGCACACTTGTTTTCAATTTGTGCTTATTTGAAGTTTCGTTTATATTTTTTTAGGGATAGAAATGCATCAAACATTTGACCATATTACCAATAAATGGTTTGATCAAATATAAAAATATTTCATCTGCCGAAGCTGATTTAAAAACCTTACACAATTTCTTTTCTAACTGTCAGTTAATAAAGATATTTTGAATAATTAAAAAATAGAATAATTTAAATAAAAGAGATTGTGTTTAAATTATTTATTTGCTGTTTGAAAAGTGACATGTAAACAGTTTTCTCGCTGCCGGTCACCATTGTTAGAAATCATGACAAAAGGTTTCATTTGGTGAATAAATGGAGTATTTAATTCGCCAAATTTCAAGTGTTTGATTTTTGCTCATCTTTTTCTCTGTGTGTCAGTATAGGTGACATACTTATTTGAATTACTGAGTGATTGATGTCACTTAACATATTCTATCATATTGCACCATTTACATTATTCTACTTATGAACATACTGATTTTACATCAGTTCAAATGACAATCAGTCGAAACCTCAGAAAGGGCTATGATAGAAGATGTTGAACAAAAACTAAATTGAGACATCGGTTTTATATAACAAATGTAAAAAATGTCATTTTAATATGTATTAATAGAGCATATGTAACAAAACATTTATGAAACTGTTTTTAAGTTATAGACTTCAATGATAAGCTGAAGAATTCTAGATAAATAAAGTTTTTGATACAAACATTGTTGCCTATATTTTGAATTTTTCAGAATTCATTGAATGTAATATCTTAAAATCCAGAGTTAATAAGGATTGGCAATTTTATTTCATAACATTTTGATGGAGTTTGGAATTTTTTCTTGATAGTGTAAACATTTCAAAATATAGTTTATTCAGAATATATTTGGAAAGGTTTTAGAATATAAAGAATATAATAATACTAGCAGCCTTCGCCTGCTACGCTGGTCAGTTTTTTTTTTTTTTTTTTTTTTTTTTTTTTTTTTTTTTTTTTAACTTTGAATCAAAAGGAATTTTTATATCATAGTAATTTTTAGTTTTATATCATATTTTAGTCTGTTTGTCATCGGTGAAAAGTCAGTCATCTAAACGGAAAGTTCAATGTTAGTCACCAATGAATGACGTAGAGGTCAACATGTTAACAGTTTTAATCAAATAAAAATTCATTCAGCGGAACATTTCAAATAAAGCCAACCTTTTGTAATTGGGTTCATCTAATTTAAAACATCTGCATAAGTAGTTAGTTAAACAACGTAGAATGCTATATTTTATTTATTACAAAATTTCTGAAAAATTATACAACACAATGTAAGTTCCATTAAAATCTATCTGGTAGAACTTAAGTTATAAGCGGCTGGAAAGAAATTTCACTTTCGTTTTATATATATTGAGATAATTAAATATAGTGTATATAATCGTGTTAACCTGATTATAGATCTCTTTTTCAAAATTGTAGGTTCAATAGATTTCTTTGTACGATGATTAATACGAAATCCAGACTTTATATATATATATATATATATATAGATTAAAATTTTCAGGTTTTAGCAACGAAAACATCGCCAAATTTGGAAAATGTGAAGTATCTCACAAACTAATGGTTTTAAAAGAATTTGCTTAGTACCATTCGATTCAGCATGAAAAAATACACTTAAATATGCTATCATTTGAAGAACAGCTACAAAAGCCAATTTTCAAGGAATTTTTTATAAGTTCGTTCCTTTTTTACCCCCCTTAGGGGTGGAATTTTCAAAAATTCCTTCTTAGCGGCACTTGATGTTATAAGTAGTATTTTTACCCCAATTTTAAACATTTTTGGTTCGGTAGATTTTTGTGTATTGTGATTAATATGAAAGACAGACTTTCTTTTATATATATAGATAAGGATTGAAAATTTCAAGTTTTAGCGCCTAAGACATCGCCAAATTTGGAAAATGTGAAGTATCTAACGAACTAATGGATTTAAAAGAATTTGCTTAACACCATTCGAATCAGCATGAAAAAATACACCTAAATATGATATCAGTTGAAAAACAACTACAAAAGTCGATTTTTAAGAAATTTTTTTAAAGTTCGTTCTTTTTTTTTACCCCCATTAGGGGTGGAATTTTCGAAAATTCCTTCTTAGCGGCACTCGATGTTATAAGTATTTTTACCCCAATTTTCAAGATTTTTGGTTCGGTAGATTTTTTTGTGCTGTGATCAATACGAAATCCAGACTTCCTTTTATATATCTATATAATAAAGGCTAAACGGATCTGTGCGTAACGCATACGTCATTTTGCGAATGGCAACATTTTCCCCTGCAATTCGGTTTTGCAATTTTCGGTTATGCAAATTTTGTACTTTTAAACACCGTACATTTACAATTTTTACACCATCGTATGGAGAAAAATATGTACTTTTAAATGCAATTTGGTTGAAAGCTGTATCTCAATTTATTCTTGAGATATTAATTTTTTAATACTTTTTAGAACGAATTTTGTAATTGTGGCAACAGAAATACGCCATTTTCTCTTAAAATTGATAAAAATTGAAATGTGTGCATATAAATTTTGAGAAGATGAAAATTATGATGGGTTATGAAATGAAACACGTGAAATTTAAAATCATGTCAATTTGAATTTTTTTTTTCATACGCATTTGTACTAAACATAAAAACCTCAATTGATAACTTCATCTTAATAACTGATCTTTATTACATTTTGCTTTATTATTATAGTTTTATGTAAGCGATTAAAGTTTAATTTTAATAATTTGGACAATTTAGTTTTATAGAAATAGTATTTTTTTCTTCTTAATTTTAGCTTTAAATAATATTTGTTTGAGAGTTAGACTGACCATTATAAGATGCATTTTTTTACTGTAGCTAATTTTGTAGGTCTATCATAGATCAATAAAACAGTTCCTTCTTAAACATCTTCTTTTGTCGAAATTCGACGGGTTCTACCTTGTATAGATAAGGATTGAAAATTTCAAGTTTCAGCGCCGAAGATATCGCCAAATTTGGAAAAATGTGAAGTATCTCACAAACTAATGGATTTAAAAGAATTTGCTTAGTACCATTTGATTCAGCATGAAAAAATACACAAAAATATGATATCAGTTGAAGAACAACTACAAAAGCCGATTTTTAAGGAATTTTTTAAAAGTTCGTTCTTTTTTTTACCCCCCTTAGGGGTGGAATTTTTGATAATCCCTTCTTAGCGGCACTCAATGTTATAAGAAGTATTTTTACCCCAATTTTAAAGATTTTTGATTTGGTAGATTTTTTTGTGTCGTGATTAATACGAAATCCAGACTTTCTTATATATATATATATATATATAGATAAGGATTGAAAATTTCAGGTTTTTGCGCCGAAGAAATCACCAAATTTGGAGAATGTGAAGTATCGAACGAACTAATGGATTTAAAAGAATTTGCTTAGTACCATTCGATTCAGCATGAAAAAATACACAAAAATATGATATCAGTTGAAGAACAACTACAAAAGCCGATTTTTAAGGAATTTTTTAAAAGTTCGTTCTTTTTTCTATCCCCCTTAGGGGTCGAATTTTCGAAAATCCCTTCTTAGCGGCTCTCGATATTATAAGAAGTATTTTTACCCCAATTTTAAAGATTTCTGGTTCGATAGATTTTTTTGTGTCGTGATTAATACGAAATCCAGACTTTCTTTTATATATATAGATAAGGATTGGAAATTTCAAGTTTTAGGGTCAGATATATTCCAGGTAACTGGTTTTTCCAGTTAATTGGTTGGCCGTTAAAGCAACATCCATTTGATAAATTTTATGGAATATATGTGGTTGTGATATTACTTCTGATTTTAAATTATTAGATTTCTGATTTTCTTCTGATTTAATTATTATAATTTAAATTATTATATACATGAACTAAGAATCCAATGCATGTAAGATCAAATGTTAGAGTTTGAAATAAGGTAATTTACGGGAATTCCTTGAGAACAAAAATTCTCCTGTTTTCTCCACATAAAAATGAAAACATCTATAATATAACTGCATTTCGA
Source organism: Maratus speculifer (assembly GCA_964019185.1). Lineage (NCBI taxonomy): Eukaryota > Metazoa > Arthropoda > Arachnida > Araneae > Salticidae > Maratus > Maratus speculifer. Next base: position 277,546,251 of record OZ025295.1, on the reverse strand, counting down.
ATACCGTAATTTCGGGCGTATGCGCCGCACACGCCGTAAGCGCCGCACCTCCGAAAATGCATTAAAATAAAACAAATATTCATCAGAAGCGCCGCACCGCCGTATGCGCCGCACTTGCGAAAATACATCAAAATGTTAAAAATTGCGTTATATTCAGTGTTTTTTCGCTTTTTTTAACATTTGTAATATAAATCGAATTTTAAATTTAGTATATTTTGTATATTTTTTATGATAAAATTAAATTTGAATTCTTACAGCCTTTATTTCGCGATTTTTTAATACGTTTTTTATAGTTTGTAACGAGGTTTGCAGGGTTTTATCGCGATATTTGACAACATTTGCAGGGTTTTATCGCGATATTTGACGAATTTGCAGTTTTTTTTGCGATACTTGAAAAAATTTGCGTTTTTTATGGGGATGAGTCATGTAGTGAATGAATCATGAATATTTGAACGAATAATGAATCATGAATTTTGTTACTTGAAGCAATACTTAAAAAAATGCGTTTTTAAGAAAAACATAAATTCTGTCGAAAAAGCGCAGAAAAAAGGAGAAATTTGTAAAAAACAAAGCATAAAAAGAATGAAATCTATTAAAAAATCTCTAAAACACGCACATTTCATCAAAGATTCATGAACCATTCATTTCATCATGATTCATACCATTATCATTCGCCTTTGAGACCGGTATGTATCATGATGAAATGAATGAATCATGAATCTTTGATGAAATGTTCGTTTTTTCGAGATTTTTTAATAGATTTCATACTTTTCTTTCAAATTTCTCCTTTTTTCCGAATAAATTTACGTTTCTTTTCGTTTTTTTACCGTTTATTTATAGATACGACATATTTCCGTTTTTTTCTAACAATTTTTTGACAATTCTTTTGGGCGCCTTTTTGGCGCTCCTTTGAGAAATTCACGATTTTCTCTCGATTTTTTGACATAATTTGTGTTTTTTAGAGATTTTTTGACATATTTCGCGTTTTTACTGCAATCTTTCATCGAAATGTGGGTTTTGTAGCGATACTTCGGCGGAATTCATATTTTTTTGCGATCCTTTAAATAAATTTGCGGTTATTTTTCGTGATTCTTTGGCGAAATTAGCGTTTTTTTTCAGCGAATTTTTTATAGTGGGGATTAGCGTTTGATTAGGAAAGGCCAATTAACGGGATTTTACGACAATAAAATTGTAGTTTTTCAAGTGATCCTTTCAAGAAATACACATTTTTTTCTTTTTACATATTCGCGCTTTTCCCGCGAACCTTTGATAAAAGTCGTGTTTTTTTCTCCCGATCCTTTGATAAAATTCTTGCTTTTTCTGTGAATGATTGACAGAAGTTAGGCTGTCATTTGTCGAAATTCGCGATATTTTTTATGCTTCGCATTTTCTTCTTGATTATTGACTTTTCCCCATTTTCAGAAAAATTCCGATCAGAATCACCTATGTAATGAATATCGCTGTAAGGAAAAAAATGTACACCGTATCCGCCGCCCTGGCAGAAGCGCCGCAGCAAGCATAATTTTAACTTTTAAACTCGTATGCGCCGCGGCGGGTAGGCCCGAAAATACGGTACTAGATGCTGTTATCAAACTATACAATTGTTTCAAACAATGTATATGTCAAACTAGTGGAAAACAAAGGGCAATGTAGGTAACCTCCCAATAATTTAGATAAATGGTTTTGATGCAGAATTTACGCATTTGCATCAAATTTGGATGTATGTTCTTTCTGATAAGCGATTCCCTGAATAGTTTTGGGGAGTTTAATGGTTAAGTATGAAAGAAAAAGTGAAGGATTACCAACTTTCATAGGAAAAACTAGTTTATCCTATGGACATTTAGAGAAATAAGTTTGGCATAGGAAAACTAGTTTATCCAATTTGCGTTATGATAAAATAGTTTGGTCTAGGCTAATATAATCTGGCTCAAAATTGGGTTTGGCCGGTAAAAACATATCTTTCACTAAATAAGCATCAAGGGCGGATCCAGCCCAACCTCCAGGGGGGTCACAACTTTTGACAGATGATTTAATGAAGCAATTTTAAAATACAGTAAATCTTGTGAAAACGGAATTACGATAAAAAATAGCAAATTTCGCCGATCGGGCATGAAAAAATCGCGAATTTTGTCGATTATGCACGGAAAAATCACGAATTTTGTCGATCAAACGCGAAAAATCTCAGATTTCGTTTATCGGGCAAGGAAAAAAGTCTAAATTTTTTTATAATACTTGAAAAAATTGCAAATTTTGTTCATAGGTTGCAGAAAAGTCACCTGTTTTGTCTGTTTACTGCACGAAAAAAACGCGAATTTCATTGATCGAGCGCAAAAAAATCGAATATCGTCAACTGTACACTGGAAAATCGCGAGTTTTGTCTATCGGCCTTCGAAAAATCTCGAATTTTGTCTGTATGTCTCAGAAAAATCGCGAATTTTGCCGATCTGGAACGAAAAAAATCGCAAATTTCTTTAATAAGGCACGAACAAATCCCAATTTTGTCGATCGGCTTCGTAAAAAACGCGAATTTATTCGATCGGGAATGGAAAAATCGCAAATTTTGTTGATTGGGAATAAAAAATCGCAAATTTCGAGTTGATATGGAACGCAAAAGTTGCCGATTTCGTGAATTGGGAAAGAAATTATCGCCAATGTAGTCGATTGTTTTCGTAAAAAGAGAGATATGGGCGATTGAGTACGAAAAACTCGCGAATTTTATCGAATCGGTGCAAAAAAATTGCTAATTTAGTTGATAGGGCAAGGAAAAATCGAAGATTTTGACGATGATGCGTGGAAAAATTGAAAAATTTTTTGAGCGGCTGTAGAACAATAGCGAGTTTTATCAGTTTATCGCGAGAAAAAAAGATTACAGATTTCACAAATTTACGACGGGGAAAAAATGCAGATTTCATCAGTCAGTTAAGAATCGCGAATTTTATTGCTCGGTGCAGTATTTCAGGGACCAAAAACGGATAAAGGCACGAATCTCGTCGATTGGGCACGGAAAAATCCCGAATATGGTCGATGGCTTTCGTAAAAAGCCCGAATTTATTCGATCAGGAACAACAAAATCGCTTTTGGTAGGGCACGGAAAAATTGCGAATTTTGTCGATCTGGAACGAAAAAGACGCAAATATGGTTGATCAGTTTCGTAAAAAGCGCAAATATAGTCGATCGGGAATGAAAAAAATCGAGAATTACATTGATATGGCTAACAAAAATTAACAATTCCATCGATCGGGAAAGAAATTATCGCGAATATGGTCGATCGGCTTCGTAAAAAGCACGGATTCGGGTGATCGAGTACAAAAAACTTGCGAACTTTGTCGATTCGGGATGAAAAAATCGCTAATTTAGTCGACGATGCACGGAAAAATTAAAAAAATCTTTGAGCGGTTGACGAAATTTCATCAAACAAGAACGGAAAAATGTGCTAGTTTCACGGATTGGGTACGGAAAAATCGTGAATTTTGTCAATCAACTGAAGAAAAATCGCAAATTTCACAGACCATTCGTGGAAAAATTTCAAATTTCGTCAATCACACCCAAAAAAACGTGAATTTCGTCGATTAGGCATGGAATAATTGTGAATTTCGTGGATCGGCTTCGCAAAAATCGCGAATTTCACCGATCGAGTGCGAAAAAATCGTGAATTTTGCTAATCAAGTGAAGAAAAATCGCAAATTTCGCAGACCATTCGTGGAAAATTTTCAAATTTCGTCGATCACACCCAAAAAATTTTACGTTCCTGTTTTAGCACTTTTTACTTACACTGTACATCCCTTTTTGAAGAGCTCCAGGGGGGGGTCATGACCCCCATGACCCCCCCCTTGGATCCGCCACTGATAAGCTTAAATGTGTGTCAAGAGTCATTGCTTGTAACATCAATACAGAAATTTAACATGTCCACCGTAGAGACATGATACATTGGACATGGTGTTTGCTTATTTTTCTTTTTCTTTCTGCAGACTCAGGCCATGCTGTGATAAGTTTGCTTTTATTATTACTATTATTCGAGCCAGATCGCAGCTGAACATGATTTGGAATCGAACAGCGTTTTCCATTTTTGAGAAATTAATTACCTGTCGACATATAGCTATTTTTGTCACGGCGTCAAGTTTTTCTTTTCCGTAAAGTCGCAACTGGAAATTCGATTCAAAACGTAGCTTTAATAGTATTTTCTCAAAGATATATCGCTTTTATGAAAAAATGGTTAACGCCATTCGATTACATATTTTCTGTGTGAGAATGCCTCTTAATCTTATGCATTTCTGAAAAGGAATTAATTAATAAATGTGTTAGGATGTAGCTCTTTTGGATTTGAGAAAACCCTTAAGGAATGATAGAAAAATATATTTACAAATCTACTTTTTACTAAACATATTCAAAAGTTATGATGTTTATAACACTCCTTTTTTTCTTTTGTTCTAACTATTTAATGAATTCCTATTTGAATATTGAAGGACTAAGAATCTAAATAGTCAATAATACATTATGTGTTTTCCATTTAGCGAACACATCGTAATTTAAAAATACATTGTAAATTTATCCATAAATATGTATGCAGTATTCTTTAAAGGAATCTTAAATGTATGTGAACTAAAATCTGAATTTTTTGCAGAAATTAAGTAGGGCCAGGTCGAGCCGGACTGAGTCCCTTTTCACTGATTTTTTTTACAGGCAGGGCTCGGGCTGAACTTTTAATTTTTATACCGGGCTTCGAAATTCCGGCCCGTGCAAACCTGTAACAGTATTCTACTACCCTTCAAATAAAATACATTATACAGGGGTGATAGCAAAACCACTTTGCACAAGATTAGAGAGCAGTAGTCAGGATTTATATTAAAAAGAATATTGCCCTGTTAAAGTAATGGCTTTGCATTCACAGGCTGTTTAAAATAATTGTGTATTACAGACATTTTTTTTAAATATCACCCTTGAAAAACAAGTAAGGGAGATTACTTTTTCCCATTTCCCCTAATTATACTTAACCATTGAACCCCAAAACTAATCACAGATACGCTTTATAAAATTGAACAATTATCCAAAATTTGAAGCAAATCAGATAATTCTGCTCAAACACCATTCATCTGATTTAAGGAGGGTAATCCTACATTCCTCTTTTTATACTTAATCATTAAACAAAACTATTCAGGGATTCACCTTATGAAAAAAACTATGTTCAAAATTTAATCGGCAAATCAGATAAATCTGCTTAAAAACCCATTTATTTAATTTAAGGAAGGCAATAAATCATCCACTACCCCATTATACTTAAACAAAAGAAAAATTAATTAAAGAACCGTCTGATCAAAATGAATTAATGTCCAAAATTTTAAGCAAATTGGATAATTCTGTATTATAACTAATTTATCTAATTTAAGGAAATAAATTGTACGCTTCCCTTTTATACTTAACCAAAGAACCACCAAAATTAATCAGTGAAGCGCTTCATCAGAATGAACAAATCAAAGATTTGCAGCAAATCGGTTAATTCTGCATGAAAAACCCATTTGGCAAAATTAGGCGGGAGTCCCCCTTTCTTCCATTTGTTCTTAACCAATAAACTTCTAAAACTAATTATGGAAATACCTTACCAGAACGAATCTATTTCAAAAATTTAAGCAAATCAGCAAATTCTGCTTGAAAAAAGCATTTACATAAATTATGGGGCGTTACCTATATTTCCCCCTCTCTTTATACTTAAATAAAGAACATCCACAACTAATCATAGAGGCACCTCATCAGAATGCTTCTATATCTAATTTTTTTATTATAAAATATGCTAATAATGCATGGAAACTCATTTATTTGATTTAAGGGAAGGGGCGAATAAGCCTCTCGATCTTCCTCCCCCTTATTATTCTCCAATGACCTCCCAAAATTAAACAGAAAAACTCCTCATAAGAATAAACCTATATTGAAAGTTTGATGCAAATCGGGTATTTCTATCAAGAGTTTTGCGTTACGTACTTACGTACATACATAGATACAGAATCCACGGGCACATTATTTCTCAGGCTTTGGTAGTCTGATGAGATAATAACACGTCAAATTACATTATTTCTATCAAGAGTTATCATGCTACATACATACGTGTGTACATACAGAACTTGCGAGCCCATTATTTCTCAGGCTTTGACACCTGTGAGCTAAAAACACGTAAAATACATTGGCCTAGAATAAACTAGATCAGCCTAGGACAAACTAGAACGTTGGCGCTGAGGCGGTCATTGAATTCAATAAAATCACGCCAAATTGAATTGGCCTTAGGATAATCTAGATCGGCCTAGGATAAACTAGTTCAGACCAATAAACAGCAGGCTAAACTAGATTATCCTATAAGAGTTAGGCCAAACTAGTTTGGCCTAGGAAAAACTAGTTTGTCCTATGAGCCTTAGGATAGACTAGTTTGGTCTAGAAAAAACTAGTTTGTCCGATGGGCGTTAGGATAAACTGGTTTGGCCTAGGAAAAACTAGTTTATCCGATGGGCGTTAGGATAGACTGGTTTGGCCTAGGAAAAACTAGTTTATCCGATGGCCGTTAGTATAGACCGGTTTGACCTAGGCCAATCTAGTTTGGCCTAAAATCGGGTTTGGCCTGTAACATATATATAAACAGTACACTCCCTCAAGTCTGCACAGTTTGGGAACAGAGGTTGTGCAGATTTCTGATTCTTGTTTTGTTTACATTTTTAAAACAGTAATTTCAATGCAATTAATAATGCAGTTGAGATTACAATGAATGTTAACAATATAGTAAGATAAGTAAAGTAATAAAATAAAATAATAAAAATTTAAATATATTTTTTAAAATGATTAAAATATTAAAAGGAAAGGTCAAGTAAATAATCAATAATGTATAGTTAAATATTCATTTTTAAGATGAGATGCATTTTTCTTAAATTATTCAATGAAACTTGCTTCATAAAGGTGCACTACTAATTTACATTAAAGTCATAAAATAATGAAGTTTTATTTCAGGTTTAGCCAGACTTAATAATAAAAAAAAACTTGATTAATGCTTAAATACATTTGCAAAAATATTGTTATTATCAGTGACATCTTGAATTTTTTCAGAAATAAATTTAATCTTCCTTCATGAAAAAGCATGAATTCAGTTATATTAACAAAAATGACAGATTAATATATTTATATAATTGATATAAAAATAAAAAAGTCAGATTTTATTTCTACATCTGAATTGAGAGTTTCATTGTTTACATTTGAAAATTATGTGTGGATTTTAGAGAGTTGCAGATTTAAGGGAGTCTACTGTATATATATATTAGTTTCTGTAGTGGTTAATTAAATTTAGATGAATAACTGATCAGTAAGCAATCACAAAATCCTAGGTTATTTTAGAACATATTGAATTGAAATAAAAGAGGCCAAAATGTTAAAGGGTTAATTATATCGAATTTTCAATGTTTCACAACAAAACTATTTTGTTTACATTTTTTCCACCTGGCAAATGTTTCCTTTTTCTGATTAGCCAAATTGCCAAGTTGTTAAAATGTCAGTGAGAATCCTACATATAAAGAAAATTAGCTATTAATGACATACAAATGCAAGTTCCTGAATATTGTCTGGTAATAATGTGCTTCTTGCTTTTTCACAAACAGGGTTTATCTAAATAAAATGAAACAAATTTTTAAGGATGATAAGAGGCATCAAGGCAGATAATTTTTGTATTGGAAACCAAGATTGAAATCAACTTATTCATACTGTGTATCTCATTACAGGACAAACTTGAACTTACATTTGTTACTTTAACAATAATGAAGATACTGCTACAATATTTTCAGCAGGCTTAATTTGATTTCTGTGGAATATGCCAACATGGCAAGAAATGTTGGAAATTACTATCTTTCACACATAAACAACACTGAATTAGATATTCCATTATTCAAGATGCAGCTGACAGTATATATACTGTGTCACTGATCAAATTCAGTCGCTCCCAATGATGCAATCGCATTTCATGCAAGCAAAATTAATTCAGTTGAAGATTTGTATAACAAGATTGTGTTTTATAATATACAGGGTGTATCTAAACTACTGGGCAAAACTTTAAGGGGTGATAGTACACATCAATACAAATAATATTAAATGGGAAACTAAGGGTCCCAAACGTCTTTGTAAGGAGATAGGTGCCATCGAAGTTTAGAGTCCAAAATTTGAAATGATTATAAAAAACAGAAAAATTGGTCGATTCGTTTGCGGTTTTCACGAAAACTATTCTTTATGTCAGTATCGTCTTGAAAATAAATTATAAAGATAAAGTTAAAAAAATGTCAATAGAGGGCGCTTTAGACTTTGGAGTAACGAACAACAATTTTTTACCGTTATTTTTTGCATCTCATTCATTTTTTTTTTTTTTATAAATTTAGACATAAATTTTGAGCTCAAAATCTGTGGTTAAGTAGCGCAAACTGAACTGTGTTCAACGGGAGTGGGTAGGTTCAAATTTCAAATGATTATAAAAAATAGAAAAAATTGGTCAATTGATTGCGGTTTTCACTAAAATTATTCTTTATGTCAGTATTGTCTTAAAAATAAATTATACACATGAATTTCAAAAAATGTCAATAGAGGGCGTTTTTGACTTTGGAGTAACGTACAACTATTTTTTACTGTTATTTTTTGCTACTCATTGAATTTTTTTAGAAGCTTAGACATAAACTTAAATTTTGAGCTGAATTTCTGAATTGTTGAGAGTGGTTAAGTAGCGCAAACTGAAATGCGTTCAATGGGGGTGGGGAGGTTCAAATTTCAAATGATTATAAAAAATGGAAAAATTGGTAGATTCATTTGCAGTTTTCTCTAAAACCATTCTTTATGTCATTATTTCCTTAAAAATTAATTTTAAAGCTAAATTTAAAAAAATTCCGTTAGACAACGCCTTAAATTTTAGAGTAACAAACAACTATTTTTAACCGTTATTTTTTTTTACCTGAATAAATGTTTTAAAAGCTTAGACTTAAATTTTGAGCTCGAAATCTGATTCGTTGTGAGTAATTTAGTAGCGAAAAATTGAACTGTGCTCATAGGATGGGCAGGGTAACATTTCAACTCCAGAACACAGTTCAGTTTGCGCTTCTTAACCCCTCCCAACGATTCAGAATTTGAGCTAAAAATTTAAGTCTAAGCTTTTGCAAGCAATTAATTAGATACAAAAAATAACAGTTAAAATTGTTGTTGGTTACTCTAAAGTTTAAGGCGCCCTCTAACGGAAATTTTTGAAATTTTTCTTTAAAATTTATTTTCAAAAAACTACTGACATAAAGAATGGTTTTAGAGAAAACCGCAAACGAATCGACCAATTTTTCCGTTTTGTATAATCATTTGAAATTTGAACCTTCTTACCCCCATTCAACACAGTTCAGTTAGCGCTACTTAATCACTCTCAACGACTCAGATTTTCAGCACAAAATTTAAGTTTATGTCTAACCTTTAAAAAAATTTAATGAGATGCAAAAAGTAACGGAAAAAAATAGTTGTACGTTACTCCAAACTCTAAAGCGCCCTCTATCAACATTTTTTGAAATTTATGTTTATAATTTATTTTCAAGACAATACTGACATAATGAATAGTTTTAGTGAAAACCGCAAATCATTTGACCAATTATTCTGTTTTTTATAATCATTTGAAATTTGAACCTACCCACTCCCATTGAACACAGTTGTGTTTGCGCTACTTAACCACAGATTTTGAGCGCAAAATTTAAGTTTATGTCTAACTTTAAAAAAACTTTAATGAGATGCAAAAAATAACGGTAAAAAATAGTTGTTTGTTACTCCAAAGTCTAAAGCGCCCTCTATCGGCATTTTTTGAAATTTATCTTTGTCAGCATACTCACTACCCTTAACACTCTATAATATATACATATTGTAATAGTATAATGTAGCATGACTTACTGTTTTTTATTTTATTCCAATACTATTCTATCATTATCTTACTTCCAATCTCTTTATTTTTGTTTTTCCTGGTTCCATGGCATATTCCATTTTTAAATCGGTTACTTATTTGTTTACTTTCGATTTGAACATCTTACATGTGCGTTCATGGTCGCTTTCTTCCGTATGATCGCGATTTGCGATTTTCGCAAATCGCAACTTACGAGTAGCCGTATCTCCCTTTCGCAAAGCAGGAACGCATTCGCTCAACTTCTGCAGACGCAAAGGGGGCGTTGTCTTCTGGCGATATCTGGAACGGCGAGGGGTATTTAAATCAGTCGGTTTGTTTTGACTGCGGATGGTCTGACGATGTTTTGGTCTAGTAAAGGCCGTTTGTTCTCATAAATATTAGTTATGTAAGTTCAGTTGTAGTTTATCTTAAGTAGTGAAAGATGGTGTTGTCTTATGGAATATTCCTGTTAGTCGATAGCGGGAATGTGATGATAAATATGTTGCTGTCATGAACTGTGTTAACATCCAAGGGTTTTTTTACTTTCTTTGAACTATTCCTGGACTTTATTTTTTCGTCATCGTCTGATTTAAAAATTTCTTCTTCCAGTTATGCCATGGTGAGTTGTTCGTTTTGCAACCTGTACCGGTCATTTGGGCTTTACTTTATGTCATGCTATTTGTTTAATTAAGTATTTTTATTGTGTCAAATATGACTTTAATTTTATAGATAACATAATTTCAGAAATTACTTTTTTTGGGTGAATCTTACCAGATATGATTTCTCTTTGTTTATTATTTCATATATACATATATTTTTATTTTGAATATGTTTTTTTCTTGAAAAATAAACGTTAGTTTATATTTTAATTAAATGCTTCTTTACTGACTTTATAACGCAACCACATATTGCCAATATTTATTTTCAGGTCACCAATTTTAATTTCTTTATCTCTGCTTGAGTTTTATTTAATTTTAGAACGGTTCTGGCCTCAGAACCGATCACGGGTTATGGGCCAAAGCTACTACGCTTTTTAACCTGTTATGGTGGCCATAACCTTCGTTGGCAATATCGTAAACTAGTGGTAGCATGCGGCCATTAGACCTCCAAGTGATTTCTAGTGGGGGGGGTCGCAATAGCATTTTTCTTTTAATTTATAATCATATCTAATTATTCTGGTATAAAATAGAAAGGTTCTTTTGTAAAAAAAAAAAAAAAAAAATTTTTTTTTCTTCGTACTATCTGACTGTTTTAGAGTACGTTTTTTTAAAAAAAAAAAAAATTCTTTTCCTTTCTGTTTAATTTTTAATAAAGTCTAGTTAAGAGCATGGCAATGACCAACGTACAGGTTAGCATAAACAAACTGAACTCTCACAACTATGCAACCTGGGCAGCGGACGTAAAATACCTGCTGCTCGACAAAAATGCTTGGGGCATCGTGAATGGTACTGAAGAGGCTCCGAATACCAGTGATGCAGTGGCAACAAAAGAATATCAGGCACGGCTCAGGTCAGCACTGTCCATAGTATACTTAAACGTCGAAACTGAGTTCCGGAGAATAATAGAAAACATCGACGACCCTCATGAAGCATGGACAAAGCTGAAGACTCACTTTCAACCTGATAACCGTGCAAGCTACATGCAGTTGTTTGGCGAGATCCTGTCCTGCAGAATACAGCCTGATGAGCCGGTCGACATGTTTGCTGCTCGCCTACAGAGACTTGCTGATCAGCTGGCTGCCATGAATGAGCCGATAAAAGAAATTTATCTAACATTCCAGTTGCTGAGATGGCTTCCTAAGAAGTTTGATAATCTCGTCCAGGGAATTTTGCGATGGCCCGAACAGCAGTTCAAGTTTAAAGATGTCCTGACCGAGTTAGTAGCAGAAGAATCCCGCATTAAATTACGAGAAGAAGACAGAGGTAGCCTGGTCCAATCCCATTTTTCCCGAGCTCGAACACCCAAGAGGTCCGCATATAAGCCTAAGTTCAAGGGAAGATGCCACAGGTGTGGTCAAGCCGGCCATGTGCTTCGTCAGTGTAAATTGCCTCAACAAGCTTCCAGTCCCGAATCCTGCCTCCATACTACTTTGAGAGACTCCTCAGACTCCTCATTCCAGAACTCCTCGGTATCCAGAGGATCATCGGTGTCCAGTCCAGTTCGAGTCCAACCCTGTAATTCCAGACCTAGCAGAGATGTGCCTCGCAATAGAGCTAGAAACCAACGTCAACGTAAGCCAACAAGCCAGGTAAATTACCTCATTCAATCTAATCTTAGTAATATTAAATGTGGTGGAGACGCCTGGGTCTTTGACACAGGTGCCTCCCACCACTTTTGCGAAGATAAAAACCTATATGTAAAATTTAAACCTTTGCAAAATGAGGAGTTGGCTGTTGCCGTTGACGGAGCAACTTTTCCTATTGAAGGAACTGGTCTAGTGGACTTAAAAATAAATGGGGAAATGGTTCGCTTCGGCGATGTTATGTATTGCCCAAGTTTAAGGCACAATTTGATATCTGGCCCTAGGCTTGATAAAACTGGTGCCAAGTTCAGAGGAGGTGAGGGCAGGGTTAGAGCATATCGTGACAGTGGTACCCTATTTCGTGCTTTTCTTAAAGATGGCATTTACTGCCTGTACCCAGATCCTAGCCCTAAAAATAAAACTAAAACTCAAAATAGTCAAAGTCCTAAAAAGGTGCGTTTTCAAGCCTCTACTGTCCAGAAAGACGACTTTAAGTTATGGCATAGACGTTACGGACACATTAGCTCCACTTTAATTGAACACACTGTAAAATGTAATGGTGTAAGGGGCTTACCACCTATTAAAAGTAAAGACTTTGAATGTGAGACATGTAAAATTAACAAACACAGGCGAACTTCCTTCCGTCCTATAAATCAAATAAGATCAAAACGACCCCTTGAATTACTTCATACTGACTTGTGGGGACCGACACAAATAACAGGTAGAAACGGCGAGAAGTACTTTTTAACCATAACTGACGACTTCTCACGAAAAGTATCAGTCTACCCCTTATGTAATAAATCACAAGTATTCAAGGTATTCACTAATCATGTAAAAAGAGCTGAAAGATTTTTAGGTACTAAGGTAAAAGAGGTCCGTAGTGACAATGGGCGGGAGTTTGACAATGAAGCCTTTACAAGGTATTTTGAGGAAAACGGAATACACCATGAGTTTACCAACGTGTATTCTCCGGAACAAAATGGGGTCTCGGAACGTTTAAATCAGACTATAATGGACGGGGCATTCTGGCCAGAAGCAGTTCTATACATCGCGTACACACTAAACAGGATATGTCATAAAACACAGAAAAAGACACCCTTTGAGTATTACTGTGGCAACAAACCCTCAATAAGACATTTACGACCTTTTGGTACTGTGGCATACGTAGGGGTGCCCAAACAATTAAGAAACTCAAAGTTTGATCCTAAAGCCAAAAAGGGGGTTTTAGTGGGTTACGCGATGTCAACTAAAGGCTACAGAGTATGGATTCCCGACACAAACAAAATAATAGAAACCATAAATGTTAGATTTGGGGATGAATCTGTACCAAGAAATGTTCATAGACATAGCGAGCAAGGCCCAAGTTATTCAATAGGCACAAACCCTTTTACAACTTCAGAGCAGCACAATGGAAGCGACCTGGGACCCACATATATTTTAAGTTCAGAACAACCAGAAATTGACCCTTTGACCGACCTTCAACCTGACAGATTTCCATTAGCAAGATCTCCATCACCTAAGCCAGGCACCTCAAAAACTGATGAACCCGCCTCCGTTCACTCATCTGACGATGAAAGTGACGAGGAAGGCGAGGAATTCTCGAGAACACTGAGGGATGCTGTATGGTTCCGTAAGGCCATAACTAGGCCTGATAAGTCGAGAACCGACATCTATTATTATGAGATGGGTGAAACGCAACGTTTAAGATCACTCAGAGAAGTGCGGGAATACTGTCAGTCTAATGGTATAAAATTTGATCCAACCATGTTCAGTTTCAAAGGGGAAAATAAATACCAGGGTATTGTAAAATCTACTTCCAGTGCTAGTTCAAGTCCTAGTTACACACCTCCACACACATCTTTATCAGAAACACGTAAAAACAATATATGACTAGAAGACTCCATACCAAATACATATAAGCAAGCCTTAAAATCCCCTCAGTGGGAACTCTGGAGACAGGCAATGCAGGAGGAAATAGACATAATAAATAAGACATGTATGGGAATTAACATTACTACCACCCAACACTGAACCTCTAGGCTGCAGATGGGTCTTCACCATCAAACGAGACGATAAAGGGCATGTGGCAAGATACAAAGCAAGACTAGTAGCCCAAGGCTACAAACAGGTCAGGGGTGAAACTTATGACGAGACTTTTTCACCAGTCGTAAATTTTAGTCTAATCCGCTTTTTCTTTGCCGCCCTTGTCTCATGTCTCGGATGGATTCACACGCAATGCGATGTGAAAGGAGCCTATCTGTACGCCCCTCTCTCAGATAACATATACATGAAACAGCCTCCAGGTTTTGAAATAAAAGGGAAAGAGCACTTGGTCTGTAAACTTCAGAGGGCACTGTATGGCCTCCATCAGAGTGGCCGGGTGTGGTTTTATGAATTACATAAAGTTTTAATTTCTTTTTTTTTTAACAAACTGGATTGGTGTAATTGCATCTATACATTTTCTAACTACGCTGTTTTATTATTATATGTTGATGACTTTGTTGTTTTAAGTAACCATCAGAAACACATAAATGAAATTTTAAAATTATTAGCTGAACATTTTGACATCAAAATCCTGGGGAAAACACGTAAACTCCTTGGAGTTGAGTTTGAGGAGGATAGGGAAGGTGTAGTGTCAATCCATCAAATGCAATACATTGCTGATGATATCTGCACACGTTTTAAGGAATATAACTTTCCCATCACATCACTTCCCATAAGTAAAGGAGTAGTGTACTCCAAAGCACAGTGCCCTCAAACAGATACTGAAATCCAGGAGATGTCAAAATATCCGTACCGAAGTGTTTTGGGTTGCTTATCTTTTCTTACAAGCAGGACTCGCCCCGACATATCCTATGCAGTAAATATCTTCAGTCAATTCCAGAGTAATCCAGGAATAATCCACTGGAATGGTCTTTTAAAATTACTAGGATATGTACAAAGCACCAAACACTACAAATTGAAGCTACCTTGTCATAACATAAATCTAATAACATATACTGATGCCGATTTCGCCGCCAATCGTGATGACAGGACGTCAATGGGGGGACAACTTTTAATGTTAGACAAATCTCCTATCATGTGGAGGGCTTTTAAACAAAAATCTGTCTGCTTGTCTACCATGGAATCAGAGTTTGTGGCTTTAACAGAAGCAACTAAAGAGCTTCTTTGGTTCAGTAGAATCATAACTGAGTGTTATGATAAACACATTTTTACAGGCCCACAAACTAAACCAACCTTGTTAGTAGACAATATGGCCTCCATTGATTTCCTTAAGTCTCCCATAGAAAACTACAGAACGAAACACATTGACGTTAAATTATTTTTTGTTAGAGACCTTTTAAACCAAGAGATATTTAATGTAAAACACGTAACTAGTAAAGCTAATCTCTCAGACATCTTTACAAAACCCTTAACGAAGTTTGATCTTAAAAGATTCATTGAAGTGATCTTTAGTTATAAGTAATATATAATGTTTTTAAATATGTTTTATTTAAAAGTAAAAAGTAAAATGTATAAAGATGTTAAAGGTATAAGGTGAAAAAAAAAACTCCCCCTCCTTTGGACTTGGGTCAAGTATTAAGATGCTTGTTTAGTTTTTTTTTAAGTTAAACCCTGAAGTTTAACAAGTTTCATTTTTCAAATCTGAGATTTTGTATATTTCAGTGTTTTCTTTTTATAATGTTTGAATATGTGATTATACACTTGTTTTTCTTGTTATTTCATTTTTTTGTCTCATATGCATATGTTCCATTTTTATACATAAGTTTTTCAATACCCTCATTTCCAACATCGCGGACAATTTAACTCCCGCTGGAATGTGATCAGACCTCAGGATGGTTCATCCTCCGGGGTTCGAGCAGCCCCAGGAAGCGGCTCGCAGGGGTGCAATTGTAAATAGCCAGAGTAGCCTGCAGGGGGTAGTGGCCTTCTTGAGTGTTCTGATCACAGGAAGGCCTGTCGCGGGCATCGTTTCTTTTAAGTTTGTAAGTCCCTATTTTTGAACAATGGAAATGTCACATAGGTCCCGTCCGTGGTGTTGAAAATTGAGCTGTATTTTTTTGCATATATAAATATGAAAGGGGTTGTTTTACGTTAAGAAATTGCATAACAAGTGTCTTTCACATTTTAAATCTTTGTCAAAACATTTGCAAATGTGTATTATTTCGAAAGTTTAAGCATGCATGTTGTTGTTGTTGTTGTTTGTTTTTATGTGAGCGCTCACCGTCCTTATCATTATCATATTCACAGTCATTATCATGATCATGATCGTTAGTGTAATTATCATTAAATGTGTCTATTTTGCATATCATGAATTTCCCATACATTATCAAAGTGTTTTTGCATAGTAATTCATGTTTTGCTATTCTTTATATTTGTAATGTTTATGAATCTGTCGTATGATAATCATTTACTCTAGTGTAATTATGCAAATGTTTGTAAATGTAATCGTGTATTGTCAAGGCAAGGATCAAGAATCGACATACTACAGAATGTTACGGTATGTACCGGTAATCGTAGTCACTTGCATGTGACGAGGTAAAACGGTAACAAATTTTCATGAACTCTTTTGAAATGTTTGTGTACCTGAAAGACTTTGAAATTTTTAAGTTACTATGGTAACTAAAGACTCTTGTGTTATGAAAGAAAGTTGTCAATCTTGTTGTTGTATAGTTATTAAATTGTTATTCATATTGTGTGGTTATTAACATTGTTAAAAAGTTGTTCATTTTTGGAAATTAACCTTGTTATATGATATTATGAATTTGTTGCATTTATGCACGATAATATTGATTGTTCTTCATTAGTAACTGTCAAAGTATGATAGTAGATATACTGATATCCTATGTTTTTTGTAGTACGAGTGTTAAGGGGGGGGGGGGCGATTGTCAGCATACTCACTACCCTTAACACTCTATAATATATACATATTGTAATAGTATAATGTAGCATGACTTACTGGTTTTTATTTTATTCCAATACTATTCTATCATTATCTTACTTCCAATCTCTTTATTTTTGTTTTTCCTGGTTCCATGGCATATTCCATTTTTAAATCGGTTACTTATTTGTTTACTTTCGATTTGAACATCTTACATGTGCGTTCATGGTCGCTTTCTTCCGTCTGATCGCGATTTTCGCAAATCGCAACTTACGAGTAGCCGTATCTCCCTTTCGCAAAGCAGGAACGCATTCGCTCAACTTCTGCAGACGCAAAGGGGGCGTTGTCTTCTGGCGATATCTGGAACGGCGAGGGGTATTTAAATCAGTCGGTTTGTTTTGACTGCGGATGGTCTGACGATGTTTTGGTCTAGTAAAGGCCGTTTGTTCTCATAAATATTAGTTATGTAAGTTCAGTTGTAGTTTATCTTAAGTAGTGAAAGATGGTGTTGTCTTATGGAATATTCCTGTTAGTCGATAGCGGGAATGTGATGATAAATATGTTGCTGTCATGAACTGTGTTAACATCCAAGGGTTTTTTTACTTTCTTTGAACTATTCCTGGACTTTATTTTTTCGTCATCGTCTGATTTAAAAATTTCTTCTTCCAGTTATGCCATGGTGAGTTGTTCGTTTTGCAACCTGTACCGGTCATTTGGGCTTTACTTTATGTCATGCTATTTGTTTAATTAAGTATTTTTATTGTGTCAAATATGACTTTAATTTTATAGATAACATAATTTCAGAAATTACTTTTTTTGGGTGAATCTTACCAGATATGATTTCTCTTTGTTTATTATTTCATATATACATATATTTTTATTTTGAATATGTTTTTTTCTTGAAAAATAAACGTTAGTTTATATTTTAATTAAATGCTTCTTTACTGACTTTATAACGATCATTTTCCGATTTTTTTATACCATCAAAAGACCGCGTGAAAAAAATACAATATTCGTGAAAAGGTCACGAAAAAACCCACGATTTTCCTCAAAAGATCGCGAGAAAAACGCAATTTTCGTCGAATGATCCCAAGATCCCAACATTTTTTATATAAATTTTATTATAAGTTATTAAAGAACTAAAATGTTTTGTATCAGTATTTGTGAAAAGCATTATAGATAAGGCAAATTCAAATAGCAGCGGATAGACATGTTTGTGCAATATTTGTATTGTGTATATATACATCTTTATAGACATGTTGTGTGTACACTTTTATTGTATGTAATTACACTCTAAAACAAAAGAAAGTATGCTATGTTGCTTTTCATGTTATAAAAATCTTTATTTTAATGCCATTTTATTCAGAAATTTATATCTGTACTAATAAAAGAAAGTTTTGCTCTGTGTGTCTATGTATACGAGAGTTAGGAAAATCTACAGCATGTACAAAAGGAAAATTTGTTTGAGATTAGTTCAAGGTCTCATCTGATGCATCTTAGGCTCAGAATTTTAAATTTCTAATAATTAACTGAGTTATAAATTTTTAAAAAAATCACACCTCACTCTAACCAAAAAGCGATCTATTTCATTCCCAGTCCTGGGAAGTGTTTGCTCATACCCAGAAAACCATTTATGCATCCTAAGCAAGTGAAAAACTGACCTTTTGATTTTGTGTTTTTTAATAGTTTTATTTCAACCTAAATCGACCAAACTTGGTACAGTTAAAATTGAAAAAGATATTCAAAAAGATCGTTCTCAAATGCTGCAATCAATTAAAAAATATATTGAAGTTAACTCCTTCAGGTGTTGAGAAGGGAAAAAAAATTAAAAATTATTTTTCTTGAAAAATGTTTTTCTCCTTATGGCAATGTCTGTCCAGAGTGCAATTTTTAGACATATCAACAAACCAAATAAATGCTTTTAAAGTTGAAACCTTCTTCTAATTGATGGTGTAATTGGTTTTTAAAAATATGAATCTTAACACTTTCAAATATGCTGGCAAATATTGGTCAGCTAATAACAAAATTTAATCTACTTTGAGTATTTTATATAGATTAAAAAAATTTCTTCTATTCTGTTTTTCTAAATTTTTCAGTAATTCCACAGTTTTCATTTACTATGTTATTTATTACTAACATAGAAAATTTAGTTTTTAGAAAAATTCAGTTTTTAAAATTTAGAAGTTAAGAAATTGTATTCTAACATAATTGCATTCCCTGTAATTAACTTCTTCAATTGAATGTATTACTTATCAACAAAAACAAATTCATTTTTATTATACATAGCAAATTAGAATATATATATGTATTAACTTCATGATCATCATTATTCTGATAAAGAAAAATGGTAACAATTAAAATTTGAGACTAATATTATTTATTCTAAAGTTATTTGTTATGATCAATAATAGAATGTCCATGTAAGTTAAACTTATTTATTCTGATATAAAGAAGTTTTTAACTTATTCTAAATTATTAATATTTTTAGTAATTACTGTGCTACTAAAATCATCTGATAATTTCTTGCAGAAAAAAAGAGGAAAAAATATGTTTATTAAAATATTGTTTCTTTTAGGAGATTTCTACAGAAAAAGATTTGGAGATTATGCTGGATGGGCAAATACGGTATGCAATTATGTTAATATCATGTTATTAATTATTTTATGCAATTAAAGATTGCATTTGAAATTTTTTCTTTAGCTAACTTTGAAATTTAAGCTTAATAATAATGTCTAGCTTTAGACACAGTTTACCAAAGAAATGGTACAGATGTTTAACTTTTGAAGCATTTTAAGAATTATGCAGTTGTAAAGTTTTGAACTCCTAACATAAGATTAAATTTTTGTTATTCTGCAGTCTGTCATGAAGCCATGTACAAATCCAAGCATTTTAAAAACTACTTGACAGAATAAAATGAAATCATATGTTCATGTATTTGAATATTCTAGAAATCAAATTTGCTAAAGAAAATTCCATTGATTACAATGCATATATTTAAAAAATGTTATGTTCATAATTTATATATTGTGAAATCTTATAAAAATTGTACTGTTGTATGGGAGTTTTCTTTATTTAAGGATATAGGCAGTGATAATTTCAGGGGATAGCCTGGGGAATTCTCAATATGAAAGGTGTAATCTCTAAAAGGATAAATGATCTCATAGCAATTGTTCTTCTAAAAGCATTTTGTTCTGCTACTAACTGTGTGACTTCAAAAATACTTTCTGAAATTCACATGCACATTTTTTGCAAATGAGTAAGTCTTTACTATGTATATCAAAAAAACTAAATCGGTCTCAAAATTTTATTGGCCACACCCCACCAAAACATCTGCAAATTCACTATATCGCCCCCCCCCCTCACCCCCATTTTAATCCATGAATTATATCTCTTATTATTTAAAAGTGAATGTTATTCATACAGTAAAACATAATAGATTATTATTAAAACTATTTATTACATATCTTTTCAATTTTCAAGTGACCCTTGTGTCACAAATGTGTTTTTAACATAATTTTATAAATACAATGAAGTTATATTGGGAGTACAAATTAATTCGGTCCGTTTTTTTGTTTGTTAAAAAAGCATTTTATTTATTATCAAAATGAAAAAACATGTTATTCAAAGTATTGTCCATCGTTAGCCACAACCTTTGTCCACCTTTCTGGCAATTTTCGGATTCCATCTCTGAAAAATGAGTCCTCTCTGGACGCGAACCATGAATCGAGCCATTCTTGAATTTCTTCGGAAGAAGTGAAGCGGTCTCCAGCCAAATCGTGATGCATCCGTCGGAACAATCAATAATCAGAAGGAGCAATGTCTGGCGAATACGGCAGGTGGGGTAGGACCTCCCATTTCAATGTTTCCAAGTAATTTTTAACGACAATTGCCACATGGGGCCGGGCATTGTCATGTAACAAAATTACCTTGTCGTGCCTTTCCATGGTTTCTGGCCGTTTTTCACGCAATGCTTGGCTCAAATGCATTAATTGCAGTTGGTAGCGTTGGCCAGTAACTGTTTCGCCAGGTTTTAGCAGCTCATAGTACACTATCCCAATCTGATCCCACCAAACGCACAGCATTACCTTCAGACCATGAATATTCGACTTTGGCGTTGATGTTGACATCGATGGCAATGATTCACCAGGCCGAGCATAGTATTTTCCCTTCTTGGGGTTATCGTAGTGTATCCACTTTTCATCTCCGGTAACAACTCGATGCAAAAAACCTTTCCTTTGTTGTCGTTCGAGCAGCAGTCCACAGATGAAAAATCGCTTTTCAACGTTGCACGGTTTCAACTCGTATGGGATCCAATTTCCTTGCTTTTGAACCATTCCCATGTTTTTTAAGTGCACGGAAATTGCTTGCTGAGTGACTCCCAATGATCCTGCAAGCTCTTGTTGCGTTTGGCATGGATCTTGATCGAGCAATTCCTCCAATTCGGCGTCTTCGAACTTTTTCGGCTGGCCCGGCCGCTCCTTGTCTTCGACACTAAAATCACCATTTTTGAAGCGTCGAAACCACACTCTACATGATTTATCAGATGGCGCAGATTCACCATATACTTCCACAAGCAATCGATGTGCTTCAGCGGCACTTTTCTTCCAATTAAAAAAGAAAATCAAAACTTCCCGCAAATGTTGTTTATTTAGCACAAAACTCGACATATTGAATGCTCAGAAAACCAATGTTGTTGTATAAAACTCGAAGCTTCGTTGACTGAATATGGTTAACAAAGGTCAAACCTTTCTAACAATGCCAAAAACATCTATCATTATTCAGTAAACAAATCAGCCAGAGCCATCTATTGAAAACGGACCGAATTAATTTGTACTCCCAATAAATGTTTGCCTTTGTGTCAAAAAAAGTTTGGTTGTACTTGTCCAACTTATTTCAAAGTTAATGAAAACATTTATACAGTCTGCATTTTTATTTTCACAAAATATCTTGAAAAAAGACTTACATTTAATGTTAAAACTGATAACATTCACACATTTTATAATTCATTTTTATAACTTATTAAATAGTTGCTCAAAAAACTTTGGACAGTAAATTTTCTTTCTGTGGATAACACAATACAATCTTTTCAATTTTCTTATCTTTATCAAATTTGAGTAGCCATTATTCTCCATTACAGCACTTTTCTCTGTTTTCCTTTTCCCAATATCTTTAATTGTCTTCTGTGAATTATCTGATTTTAACATTTAAAATGTATACTATATCAGCATGTAAATATATTTACTGTAGAGGATAGATTTTTACATCTGTCCATTTTCTTTTCTAATGTTATTTAAGATTTATAAATTTTATAAAGCTAATAGTACCTAATTAAAATATTTCATTTACTTTTTAGGTTAAATTTGTTAAAGTCAAATCTACAAATGCTTTTAAGTAGTCTCACATGTAAAAGATTCTCTGACTGACAAAATAGAAGTAGACCGAATAGAAAAAAAAAAAAAAAAAAAAAAAACTCATTTAATTAATAATTGTAAATGTTAATAAAAAGATTGTAAAATACAATATCACAAAAGTTGTAGAAAGTTTAATATTACAGTATAGTATAAAAACATTTCAAATAATTATTAGTAAATTATTCTGGTGCAAAACTTTTAATTGAAAACATTAAAAAAAAAAAAAAAAGAAAAAAAAAAAGAAAAAAGGACTGATTTTTAAAATTTTGCTTGTATTCTGTTAATTTTTAGTCTACAACAATACTTTTCCAAAAAATAAAAGGACAAAAGAAACTGAAAATGAATGAATAAGTAGCAAATTTGGAATTGCCTCTCTAGAAAGTCAAATAGCCCCTTGGTGGAGTGCATTCTCTACTTTGGGAACCACTGTACAAAAAGAAAATCATATCTTCGTATGTTATCACATACAAAGGTGGTATGGGAAGAGCTGAGGTTGTGCTTTCAGAGTCTGAACACAAATTTTCATCCTTTTTCCATCAAACTGTCCAGTTTCATTCATCAATAACACAAATGTAATATATTATTTGTGATGTAGTATCATTTTATGTGTTATTTGTGTGTTTAGTTTACTATTATATACTAAATGTAATGTACGGTTTGTGATTTGTTCATTTAGTTCTACACCACACTGATTCAGTAACGAGTTGTAATTCAAGCTAACATTTTGATACTTTGAATTAGCATGAATAGCCATTACTCAGTAAAGAATATGTACAGTTTGAAATAGTAGTTTAGAAAGTTCACATTCTTCAGAGCTTAAAAACCAGAATCAAAGAATATAGGCAAACATGTGAATGCCTTTAAAAAAAAAAAAAAAAAAAAAAAAAAAAAATTAGACAATTAAATAAAACAATTATCATCTTATTTAAATATTTTAGTAGTAAAAATTTTGAAAGTATTATTAGGTAAACATAAATCTGTAAACATTTGGTTTGAAAAGGGTCTCATCATTAAAAAGTTTGTGATTCTCATTATTAAAAATTTTGTGATTCTTAATTAATCAACAAGCTGATAGATAAGAATTAATGTGTTCTGTGAATTTATTTTTTTATTATTTTTACTAGTGTAATCCAAATGTAAATGACCTCATATCATGTAAAATAATGTTTTCAAATGTACACATGCTGTGTTATGATTCATCATTTTTCATCAAACACTTACGTTACGATAAAAACTTTTTAGCCTAATGGTTATTGAATTCTTCATTACTGTGGGCTTTTCCTTGTACTTCCCCTGTTTGTGCACTTCCTTATGATTTAAAAATTGAAATTCTTTAGTATATTGAATAAATGATAGGTAAATAAAGAATAATAGACAGTAAGTTACAGTAAAAAAACTTAGGAAAATGAAACATAGCTATATGGAATTCTATTTTAAATGAAAAATTTTCATGTTCTTGAGGCCATACATTTATATTTTATAAGATGAAAACATGTTTACAATGAAATTTTTTTCCAGTCTCTAATAATTTCGTTTTCATAGTATAAACTACTGATACATCTTTTGTGTTCTTACGTTTTACTAATAAGACTTTTCTCAAATTCTAGATGAATAAAACAGACCATAGTTTAAGAACTCTTGTTTTAGTGCATAGCTAAAATGTAAAAAAAAAATCGCTGAAATGAAGAATTTTTTTTTTTTTTTAAATAAATAGTTATTTATTCTGTTTTCAATTAGATAAGAAAGAAAATTCTCGACAAGATTGAATTAATTTTACATATGAAAATCACTTACAATCATCAAATTAAGTTAATACTTGCTAAAAGTGATAAAAATACACTTACAAGGCAAATAAATATTTTTTATTCAGATGAACATGTTTCATTGCTCAGATGATGATATTCTCAAGATTTATTATGGTACAAGTATTTTCATAATTTTTTTTAAAATTGATAACTGGTAAGCAAAAATTACACAATTTCATGTGTAACAATATCAAGTGAAATTATAAATATGGATATTTGTGAATGTAAATTATTTTATTCTATTATTTCTTAATCTGCAGTGCATCTTTTTTCAAATTTTAGGTAGCTCCTTGGAGGCTCAATCATTGCACATATTCTCATTGCATAAAAGGATATCTATTTTTTCTTTAATAATGGATGGCAAATGAAATTTTAATCTTGTAAATAAATTGCTTTTAAAATCAATCTATAAATTCTCTTATATAGACTGGCAAAGCTGATATTTCATGTCTGTTACATGTTCTTTGATTCTAGTTGTAAGCTTTCTGTTAGTCATTAGATATAAAATTGCACTGTTCCATGTTCCTTGGTGAAAGATATTTCATATGCCGCTTGAAAAGGGGTCAATAGAGATCTTTTTACACGGTAAAACTATATGCCATGATTCAGCCTCCATGGAATTACATAAAATTTGGAAAGAGAGATTCTACAAAACAAGAAACAACAATGTTCACAAATATCTATTTTTAATATGAAAAACCTTTCACTAAAGATGATGGAACAGTGCAATTTTATATAGGAATGACAGACAGAAAGTTTAAAACTAGGATAAAGGATTATATAGCAGACATAAAATACAATAAGAAAACTGCAGCTTTGGACAGATTTTATGATTAAAAAAAACTTTACAGATTGATTTAAACATAGTAGATTAATTTATTCATTAATATTTTATATGCCATCCATTTTCCAAGAATTAATAGAGATCTTTTTATGCAATAAGAATGTGTGCAATAAATTAGATTCCTTGGAGCTACCTAAAATTTAGAAAGAGATGCTCTGCTGAATAAGAAACAATAGAATAGAATAATTTATGTTCACAAATACTCATTTTTATTATTACATTTGATTTCATTATACATGAGATCACATGATTTTTGTTTACCAATTTTAATTTTTATTTTTTGCAAAAAAGTTTGCAAAAATATTTGCTAAATCTTGTGAATGTCACCATCTGAGTGAGAAAACATTCTGGTCTGAATAAATGAAAATATTTAGTTGCCTTGTAAGTGGATTTTTATCAATTTTAGCTAGTATTAACTTAGTTTGAAAATTTTATCTACAGCTTTTATCAATGTTATGAACTGTTACTAAGTATTTCTTCTTAATAAATTATTCTATGTTTCAGGTTCTTTTTGCTGCTGATTTAAAAAAGTTTAAAGAAAAAACTATTGTGTCCTGAAATTTTTATGTATGTAATTTTTTAAAAAATTGCTTCAATTAAAAAATTTCATATTTTATGATTATTGAATTATTATTTATTACTGGTATTAAAAAATGCTCTGACGAGTACCAAACAAGGTTAATATGTTTTTAAGTATGAAAAAGGGTTTGACAAGTACTTCTGTTAATTATTGAGCATGAGGAAGGACAAGGGATCCCTTCTTGGCTAGAACTCACTTCAGTGCGAACTTTTAAAAAATCATATTTGCGCTTTTTCCATGAAAACAAATCGGTCACAGTTACTATAAAAATGTACAGTGTAAAGACATAACCAGTAAAGATGCAGCTTAATTAGACATAAATGCAAGGGAAGACGACATAGTACCAAAAACCTAGTTCCCGCAGGTATCACATTCATGTACTGCCACCAAGCATTCCCTAAGTGTATAATTGCACAGAAAATTTATTTGTAGTATAGTGAAGAGTGAACAGTGCAGTTAACATCAGGGATGTAGTGCAGGTTATACGCCGTATACCTTCTGGACTTTTTAATAGAACACCATATACACTGTTTCTCAAGAAAGCTTATAGTATACACATTCTAGGGTATCCCTCTGCTTAGAGATATATGCTATCTTATTTTTACGACTACACCCCTGGTTAACATCTAAAGCACGGTGGAAAGTTCTACTAAAGAACCGTAAATTTGTTTTATATGGAAAAAGCGCAAATATGATTTTTTAAAAGTTGGCATTGAAGTGAGTTGTAGCCAAGAAGGGATCCCTTGTCCTTCCTCATGCTCAATAATTAACAGAAGCACTTGTCAAACCCTTTTTCATACTTAAAAACATATTAACCTTGTTTGGTGCTCGTCAGAGCATTTTTTAATACTAGTCATTTAATTTTTTGATAAAAAACTGAAGATTTTCTAATATCGTAAAAAGAAAAATAATTGCTGCTGTCAAAATTTATAAAATGATAACAACAGCATAAAATTTTGATGGATCAGAATAATTTAAAAAATCATTGCATTGCCATATAAAATGCATGATATGAAAAATAAACCATGGATTCGAACGAAAAAAATACAGAACTTTATTAAAAGAATTAAAAGCCATACCAATTAAATACATTCAAGGTAATTTCTCGAATGAAACATTCACAACTAGAAAAATTCTAGAAATTGAATAACAATTAACATAAAAATATTCTCGAAAGAATAATAATTTAACACAAAAGCATTTCTAAACAAAATGAACTTACATCCAACGGGATTTGAACTCTCTACCCGCTGCTGAGCAGCTAAATGCCTTACCTCGAGAGTCTTAGTTTAACACCAGAGATGCTGCAAATTTTGCTATAGTACCTATATAAATACCAGTATAAGTCTTGTGCTGTCATCAACAGCTCCGATCTGATTGTTTTATTTTTTATATGCCTGGCGGCTATTTTCCTACTTTTATTTTAGCTACCCGAAACAATCGCCAAATAGGTTTCCTTCACCATAATTTCATTTTAAATATAAAGCTGTCACTAGCTTTATTTAAAATACATGACTTTCATTAAGGGTGTTCTTAACTGCTTCGCTCAACAAGCACAAAACATTTTGACACATTTACAAATTCATTTTTTAACAGAAAGTTATAAAACTGGAATGACTGACTATGGAAGCGATTTTGAATGGAACTTATTTTTCCATTTTATGATACCAATCCAGTTCTAAGCTATTTCGATGACGTAATCACCCGTTTTTTTCCTGCTTTTCGACCGGTTTTTTTGCTTTCGTCGGGAAATGTGCTCAAAAGTGTCAAATTGGAAGGCTTGTTAAGAAAAATCTATTGTGTTTAAAAAAAACAAACAGAAAATTGAGTGCAATTAAACAGTTTCTGATTAATAACACCTGCTATTTTTATGCATTTTGGAACAAAAATAAATTAAAGCATGTGTCACAAAGTTGTCCTTTTTGATTTAAGAACACCCTTAAAAAACACATAAATTAAAAATACATATATCAGATACATTTAACTTGCACGTTTTTCTTTCATTTTATAAAAAATACTATAAGTAAATAAATAAAGGTACTTTTTCAGTAGTTGTACATAACGAAAAGTTCTTGGCGGGAAAAGAAGTTTGGCAACGTATATTCTGGCAACCTATTTACTATTTCATATACACAAGCATTTTTTTCTCATGCGATAACAATGTATTTAAGGTACTACTTAATTATCCCATCGACCAAAGAACGATAGACAAACTTTAAGATTATATGCCAATAATGGATGAACATAAATGTTACACTTTCTTGACATTAAACCCGCTACACTTGTTTGTTAAGTGATCAAATGATTTTAATTCGGTGATTTATTTATATTTTTATGAATGTTTCACTAATTTATTTGTTCTTTTGTTATTTAATATAAATTTTATGCCAATAAGCGAATAGCTCTTGATATTAATTGAGAAAAATATAATATGTATTTTATTAAAGTTACTTTATATGGTTATATCAGCCGACATTATTTGGCTAAATGAAAAGCATTTAACTCCTTACAAATTTCCGCTAACATTGATATTTTTGGTACTTAAGTATTAATGCCACCACAGTAGAAGTTGTGCTAATGCGCCAATAAAGAGCGATCTTGTTGTTCGTGCCTTTTTAATGTTTTTTTTTTTACTCATTTTGACGTCATTTTTAGTACTTTAGTACTTTTTAAGCCTGATTTTGACGGCAATTTTTGTGCGCGTGCGAACAAGATTGCTCTTTATTGGCACATTAGCGCAACTTATGCTGCGGTGGCATTAATACTAAGTACCATATTTTTTATACTCATTAATAAATTCTAATATTACATTTAAAATACTTCAATGTTATTAACATATGCGATATCTTACAAATATCTCTTTATCGTTTGATTTAATAAATTCTGCATTAAAATATGAAAACTTTTATTAGTATCCTTTTGTCCAAAATCACTTGAATAAATCAAATTTTATATTTAATACATCTTGACGCCATAACTAAACGTCATCATTAAAGTAATCCTTTTCGTTAATGACTTTTATTATTTTTTTTAATCTAAATTCATTAATTTTCTAAACTTATATTTTTTTTAATGGCATCATTTTTCCTTTTGAGTAATTTGGCGAATAGTTTGTCGATTTCTATAAATGGGTGAAATGGTCTACCTGATAATCAAGTAGCACCGTACGTAATGTAAATAAAATAGGTATGCATTTTTGGCACAGATGTCATATACGCACCACGTTGGCGAATTCTTTTTCTGACGCCAATGTCATATGCGCATCAGAGTATTTAACTGAATCCAGAGTGTCGTTATTTTGCTTGATATGGCAACCCGGATGTTGTTCTTTACTTATTAATAAATAATTTTTTTTTTTTTTTTAAATATATAAATTGTTTTGTTCTATAGTTATTAAACAAGCCTTTTTTTATTTATTGTTATTACCTTTCAAAAACTGGTACTCCAACGTAACTGGTATTCCAAAGCGAGATTTTTGCCAAATTGGCTTTAGAAAAAAATTAACACCAATGTGATTCGTATATGACATTTGTGCCGCATTTTAATATAGAAACAGAAATAATTCGTACAACAATAAAAATTAAAGTTCATCAGGTCAGGTACAATTAAAAAAAATAATATTAAATGTCAATCTTGTGTTAAATCAGTCTTTGAAATAAAATATTACGTGATGGAAAAACACGGTTGCTATTCGGTCTTCCAGCGCCATTTTTGTTTTATCCGCCAAACACACCAACCAGAACAGGATAATGAACTTTTCTGCAAAATCTTGCCCTGATCGCCTAAATTTGTTGATTTCATCATATGGACCTTCAGATAAGCAAGTAAATAAAATTATGAATAAAAGTATCATATTACAATGGCTAGCATAAATTTAAGAGAAACTAAACTTTTTGCCAGAGGCGGCTTTTAACTTAAATAAATGAGAATTTAATAAATAAAAAAAATATTTCACTTCGCTCATCAAAATAGATAGTGAATATGATACATGAAAATAACAACAAATAAGTATTTTTTCACGTGATTTATCAAATCTGTTTATTTATGTTACATACATAGCAATTTTTATGTTCATTTAAACTTACGTGCAACAATTACAAGAAGTAACAAATGTAAGAAAAAGACTGTTCAGCTGGAAATTTCAGACAAAAATTCGATTTTCTCAGCGACCGTCAAACATACAAAGATGAAAAAAAAAAAAAACTGTTTTAAGTTTAACCATGAGGATTAAAATAAACCAAAAACGAAGTTAATCCATCCACGGAAATGGTATCTAGACTTAGTTGAATTTTTTTATTTCATTTTTTCTTTTAAAATTAAATAAACTATTCTAAGCTGCAGTAATTTTTTGAATGCTATCATTTTATTCGTCTCGTCGAGTTCTATTTTTTAAAAAAAATTCACTGCCGTATCTCAACTGGTTCGCCAGAGATTTTAGAAAGTTGTTTGCACTTTCTATTTCTTAAACATATTATACCAAACGCTACCGCGTTTGCTATGATGCTTTAATACTACAGTTTAAACACTTTGTGCTTTGTTACATGCTAAAAAACAAAATTAACTTTTAATTAACATCTTGAGCCAAATTTAAAGAACTGAAGTATATAATAAGTAATAATAATAAAATGCTAAAATACCATCTAAGAATTAATAAACATACATTGATCATTTTGACAAGACATTTTTAGGAGAGAAAGAAAATAACTGCCACAAAGTTCTAACACTGAATGCACATGTTGGTATTTCGTGCCTACTGTGTGTGATATATATATATATATATATACAGTAGACTCCCTCAAATCCGCACAGCTTGGGACCAGAGGCAATGCGGATTTTAGAATTTTGCGGATTTCTGGTCACTGCTTTGTTTACATTTTTTAAACAGTAATTTGAGTGCAATTAATAGTGCAATCGGAACTTCAATGAATGCTTACAATATAATAAAATATTAAAATAAGTAATAAACTAAAGTAATAAAAATTTAGATAATTTTTAAAATGATTAAAGTACTAATAGCAAAGGTCAAGTTAATATTCAATAGTGTTTGATTAAATGTATCTTTCCAAAATTATTCAACAAAACTTGCCTCATAAAAGTACATTACTAATTCACATCAATATCATAAAATAAGGATTTTTTTTCAAGTTTAGCCAGGCTTAATAACTAAAAAATCTTGATTTTTGCATAAATATATTTGGTAAGAAGATTGTGATTACCAGTAATATAAGCAATTCTTGAATTTTTTCCAAAAGAAAATTATTCTTCCTTCATGAAAAATACATGAATAGAATATTATTAAAAAAATTACAAATAAAAAAATATATGGAATTGATACAAAACTGAAAAAATGAATTTTTGTCCCAATATCTGAACTGAAAGTTTCATTGTTTACATCCATAAAATATGTGCGGATTTTAGAGAGTTGCGGATTTCTGGTTTGCGGATTTGAGGAAGTCTAGTGTATATATGTATATTGAAGCCCAGAGTTATTTTTAAGCTAACATATATATATGTATATTGAAGCCCAGAGTTATTTTTAAGCTAACATATATATATGTATATTGAAGCCCAGAGTTATTTTTAAGCTAACATTATTACAGTATTTTTTAGTTGAAATTTTGATTATGTTATGTTGCAGAAATGATCAAATCAATAAAAACTCTAATATTGATTTTTTCAAAATTTTATATTTTTTGGATAAGACAAAATATTCAGCTCTATTAAAAAATAATTTAAATAGTTTCCGAATACAAGGCTGTAATGGATCTAGACAGAAAAGTGAGACTACACTATATGGCCAAAGATGACCAGCCACTTGGGATTTTAGGCATTTTGTTAAATATCTAGAAAAATACATGAAAAATTATCCTGAAACTCTAAATGTGTAAATATAATAGTAAAAGTCATACATTTCTGTGAAGATTTTTTCCCGAAACTCCAAAGGGGACTGTCAACAAATTAAAAAAGAATGAATATCTTTTGGATAACCTTGTCAAAATTAATGTAGCAAAAGCGTTCAAACTGTAGATTATGACTAAGCCCCTTCTTGTAATAAACTGTGCTCATTTTTATGTTGATGGCATGTATACTTGTAGAAAAATTAAGGTTTTTATAAAAACAGTCTCAAATTTTTCAAAGACTTTTGCTTATAATTTGCAGAGTTCTTAATATAAAATAATATTTTCTTCTGAAAATATGACAAATAATATTGCACACATAGTAGCCTGTATTAAAAAATAATAAAAATTGTATGAAAAATGAATAGGTTTATTAAATAATTTTTCACTGTGCATGCGTCAATGATATCAAAATTTTATTTACATATTATGTTAGCTAAATGTATAGAGTCTGCGAAGTCTCAATTTGCGAAAGTCTCAAAATCATAGCTTGAAAATTCTGAAAGTGATCATCTATAGAATAAGCACAAAATTTGTTGCTCCCAAAACGAAGCAAAAAATGAGGGTTTTATCCAAATGTAGCAGCACATCCCATATTGTGTATTCTATATTGACATTAATAAATGAATGTATGGATACAACCTCTCTTGTTTTTACTTCATTTTGAATAACTGATTTTCAACTTATTTTATTGACGATTATATTCAGAAAAAACCATAAAATCAAAAGTGAGCTTTTATTAAAAACATCATAACTTCATGTAATTGATGTTCTTTAAAATATCTTTTTTTAAAAAAGGAAAGTTTCTATAAGGTTTCTTTTTAGGACAGAATATTTTTTTTTTCAAACCACACAAAATAATATTTATTTAAAAAAAATTAATCTCTCTACTTCACATAAGTTTTCATCAAACATATTTGGATTTATATCTTTAGGAGACTGCCCTCAATTTTCTTTTTTGATTTAATTTATGCATACATTTATTGTTACTTAATTTTGTTTTGCTTGTTTTTATAATTTCTGAGTTACAAAAATAAAACAATAATCACATGTACAGTTACATTTTATTTTATTGTATGAATAACTGTTAAAATATGTCTAAATTATAAGAATTTCACCCTGTTGTATAGATGGAAAAAAATTTCCTCCTTTTTTCCTATTTCCCACTCTCATGCCTGATCGAAAAAGTAAAAAAGAACAATGTACAGATGGACCTCAGCTAACCAGTGAAAAAAAAAAAAAAAAAAAAAGAATATATATATATATTTAAAAATGTTAAAATACAAATGAGATATTAGAAAATGATTTTCTCACAGGTTTAACATTAACTTATAAGTATCTTCTTCAACAGGGGCAGAAACTTTAAGGTAAGAAATCAGTTAATTTGGAATACTTTAATCATATAAAAGTCTTTCTGGCCAATACCAAGAAGAAGAGGTAGCTTTCATATTCCTCACTTAGTAAAAGAATGTATTCAAGTTATATTATTCAACCATACAAAGCTCAAAATAATGGAACACAATATTAAAAGATTCAGTATTTGTTTTTGTCAACACTGAATATGGATTGGAATTTTGAGAAATTAATCAACTTTTTACAAGCTGGTATTATTTAAAGCGATTTATATTTGATCACCAAATTTGGTGATATAATGAAGTACCTGCCATTTTAAAACCACATGATAGGTGAAATTAACCAATGATCTTGATTGAGATCTTAGTAAGTCCTGTGCACGTGCTCACACACATAAAAATCAGTTGATATATGCAAGTGCTTTCACGCAAATAGATTTTTCAAAATGTTAACCACTTTAGAAATCCAAACTGTTATATGTAAGCCATGTTTTAAGATAGGACAAATTAAAAAATGCTCTGTAATCCTTGTATTAAGATCAAACACTTCAAAAAAAAAAAAAAAAAATCTTTTTTTTTTTTTTTTTTTTTTTTTTTACATTATTATAAATTTAAAAGATTTTTGACAATTTTAAATGGCTGCCATTTTGAAAGATTATGGCAAATGAAGTCGACCAACGAACTCTGCCAAGAAATTACTTTATTCTATGTACACACCAAGTTATGCCAAATCGATTAATAAATGTGCATATTATCACCTGACAAAAATCTGATCATTTCAAAATGTCAGCCATACTAGAAATTTGAAGTTCTACAACTCAGCCATTGTTTAAGATATAGACAAAACAAAAAGTGCTACAAATTCTTTGTATTAAGGTCAAACACGTAACTAAAAAAAATTTTCAATTTCTAATTTTTTTATATCTGTTTTAAATGTAATTTTTTCATTAAAAATTTTTAAATGGCCTCCATTTTGAAACAAGGGGGCATATGAAGTTAGCCAACGAACTCGGTCGAGGCATCTATATGTACTATGTACAAACCAATTTACATCCAAATTGGTTCTTTAATACTGCTAGTTATCACGTGACAAAATCCAACCATTTTAAAATGTCAGCTATACAAGAAATTCAAAATGCTATAACTCGTCCATTTTTTAAGATACAAGCGAAACAAAAAATGCTCTGGAGTTTTTGTATCAAGTTAAACACATAAAAGAAAAATCTTTTTTAACTTCTATTTTTTGTGTACCTAATTTAAAACTTTTGTAAAAAAATTTAAATGCCCAATATTTTGAATCAAGAAGGCAGATGAAACCGGCGAACAGACTCTGTTTCAACATCAGTACACATCAAGTTACATCCAAATTGGTTCATAAATATGTGTGTTGTCATGTGACAAAAATCCGACCTTTTCAAAATGTCAGCCACACTAGAAATTCAAAGTGCTATAACTCAACCATTTTTTAAGATATAGACAAAACAAAAAACTCCCTGAAATTTTTGTGTCAAGGTCAAATACATAGAAGAAAAATATTTTCCAATTTTTAATTTTTTTGTTCTTTAAATTTTGATAAAAAAAAATTAAATGGCCACCATTTTAAAACAAGATGGCGGATTAAACTGGCCAATGAACTTGGTTCAGAAATTGGTATATACTATACACACCTAGTTACATTCAAATTGGTTTATAAATACATGTGTTATTGAGTGACAAAAATTACACCGTTTCAAAATGTCAGCCACACTAGAAATTCAAAGTACTGTAACACAGCCATTTTTTAAGATATAGACCAACCAAAAAATGCTCCAGAATCTTTGTATCAAATTCAAAGACATAAAAGATAAATATTTTTCGATTTCTAAATTTTTTTGTATTTAATTCAGAAATTTAAATTAAAAAAAAAATTTAAATGGTTGTCTTTTTTTAAAAAAGATGGCGAATGAAGCTGGCCAACAAACTTGGTTTAGACATTAGTATGTAGTATGTGCACACCAAGTTTCATTCAAATCGGTTTATAAATATGATAGTTACAGCATGACAAAAATCAGATATATATATAAAGTGGCAGTCAAAAGTTTCCAGCCAGTTAGTTTGTTTGATTTCTTTACCAGAAGGTTTCAGCAAAGATGCACAGTTGCTTCAAAAGTTAGGAATATGTAATTGAACTCTGACCACATGATCATTTTGATCCATATATATATATATATCAACATTTGAATGGAGGGTGGTTTTAGGGTCTGGGAGTCATGATTGGTGAAAATATACCAAAATTTTCCAGAAATGCTTTCCTCTGGACATTTTCAATTACCTTTTGTAATGAAAGCTACCTAATAATATACATTGAAAACTCCTTGTGCGATCATTTTTTTTTTCATTTGCTCCCATAGGCTCAATACTAATTTTACCTCCATTCAGAGCTCATTCTAGTTGAATTCCCTCCATGAGCGATCAATTTTTTTGAAAAAGATAACATTAATTTTTTTTTTCTTTCAGGTTGCTTGAAAAAGATTTTATTTAAAAATTGATTCCGGAGAGTGCATTATTCATCAAATTTTCAAATAAAGTTTAGATTTAATTTTTGTATTCTAGTAACTTTTAAGTGTTTGATCTCTTTTTTAGGCAATGAATTTCACTTTGTTGACAAATTATAAATGTCTGTCAATAAACTCTCTTTCCAAATTCTAACAGAAATCCTCAAAGAAATGGATTAAAGTAATAAAATCCTCATTATATGTTCCCATTCAAAAAAAGTTGCATTTATTTACTGAACTTCAAAAGTACTTTGAAAGAAAAGTTATAAAAGATAAAATTGTAAAATCAAAGCATAATAGCAAAGTCAATATATTTTAAACTCTGCAGTAATTAACTTTTGTTTTGATACTTTAATTTTTATAATATTTCCTAATGTGAAAAAAAAATTAGTAGCATTAATTGTTACCCTTTTTTTAACAATTAAAATCTAAATTTAAACATGACCTCCATTAAGAGGCCACTTCTCGGAACGATTATTTTTTTTGGAATGGAACATGGTTGTTTTAGAGTTTTTACTATTATATGTATTTATTAAAAATAGAGCAATATAAAAGAGATTTAATTTGAAAATGCAATTATTGTCTCTAAAAGATAAAATTTTTGGTTTTCAATAAAATTGCTTTTCTTTATTAAAAAACTTGGAAACATTATGCAAGCATTTTATTCAGGAAAAAAATAAGTTATGAATGAATTTTTAAACAATCTAAGTTATGAATGAATTTTTAAGCAATCTATTCTGCATCTGAATTGCATACAATATTTTTTAAACACATTTATTCTAGATTATATATAATGTTCTGAGATCTACAGACATGACACTCATCTGCGATTTTCACACTTTTTTGCTGATTCTTGTAGGTGTGATTTGTTTCGTGACATCACAAAAAAGTACATTTTAAACATTCTATTCTTCACATTAATGTCCACAAGGTTTATTTTTGTACTAAATCAAGGATGCTCTACAATAGCCTTGTTCAACCTTTTAGTAAACATAGGCACACCTCAACTCAGCATGAAGAGTGCCATGACTCACATGACTGAAAACATGAGGCGATATTATCACACAGCATTAATCGGAAGTATCAAGCAATTATATATGTATCAGAAGGATTGAAATCTCAATATGATTACCACAATCATAAAAAATATTGATATTATGATATATCACCCAGCCCTAGCTAGGACCTTTTGTCTACCGCTGTAAGCTTTATTTGAATGTTAAGATGAGCATGTACAGGGTAATACCAGTGAATAAGATCTTGATTTCAAAACTAAATTTCTCAAAAACAAAGATCAATAGAATTATGCGGTAAACAATTTGAAATAATTTTTGAAATTCCAAAAATTTTGTTCGAAAAATCTTTAAAATATGGCACTGTAAGACGAAAAACTTGTTCTCTACAAGCAATCTAAAGCAAGAAAAATGTCAAATCAAGAATTCTTTGCAATTAGAATATAATCTTTTCAAAATATTCACCATTCAAAATTTCTGTATAGGATTTTTACAGTTTACCAAATAAACAAACTGTTTACCACATAATTCTATCGATCTTTGTTTGAAATCAAAATCCTATTTGCTGGATGCCCTATACATGCTCATCTTAACATTCAAATGAAGCTTACAGCAATAGAAACAAGTTGGAAATTGCACATGAAGCGTAGCAAATGAGGTGCGTTCGTACTATAACGAAGTTTTAAAATATTCAGATCTTGCTGATATAGTAGAGCGGACTTTGGATACAGTATAGTGGTCGAAATCTATGTGTTCCTGTAAATATGCAGGGAGTAATTTTTATTATACTTCATTAACGTATATCTTATTCATAAAATGTGAAGTAGTTTAATATAATTAAAACATTCCCCAAACAATGTTTCCCCATATAACATTATTTAGTGGAGTACATTTGTGTGGCCCTGTAAATAAATAATAAATATTCTTTACATCCCAGATTGTACAGAATGTATATTTTAGTACATACTTCATAGATTCATGTCAATTCTATTAATTCAAATGAGTGTAACACCATTAAAATGCATTTGAAACTTTTTCTCCATTGATCGTAATGTAACGGAATACTTTTGATTGTCCCTGTAATTGATCTATGCAACCGATTTTCATAACATTTGAAATGACTCGACAATATTATGTAATAATTATACGTTTTAAATTTCAAATGATTAAAATGCATTTGAAACTTTTTTCCCCATTGACCGTAATGTAACGGAATCCTTTTGATAGTCCCTGTAATTGATCTATCCATCCGATTTTCATAAAATTTGAAATGACTCTACAAAATTATGTAATAATTATGTATTTTAAATTTCAAACGATTCGGTTGGGTAATTTTTGCGTTGTTATATGCGGACAGACAGACGGACGGACTGAGCGACAACAATAGGTGCTACGTATTTACATAATTACGAACGCACCTAAAAAGGTTCCAACTATGGCTGGGTGACATACTGTAATATCAATATTTCTTTAAGACTGCGGTAACCATATTCAGATTTCAATCCTTCCAATATATTATTTCAAATTTTTCTTTCAAAAATTTTCTATGCATTTTTGCATTAATCCAGAGAATGTCCCAAATAACTTTAAAAAAGGTGGAAATCCACCTTTAGGAGAAACTCTTTCATGCCTGTTCGATTTTGGCATATAGATATTTTTTAGAATGATATTTTCATTTTTAGAACCGGTTTTGATAGTGAAAGTAACTTTATAAAAAAATCTACAACCAAAATAAAATAAGTGGGTAGGTATGATCACAGATCGCACAGAGGATTTCATTTAATATTTTTTTCAAAACAATTTATCCTTTAATTAATAAATCCAAGTAGTTAATTTATAATTATTAAATTCTTACGTAGACTAACCTCTCTTGTCGACCAGTTCAGTCTCCTTTAAATGTATGTTAAGCAATGTATCATGTTACTTTTATTCATAATTCAATTTACTTGCTCAGTCTTTTGCCATATTGGAAGATTCTGATAGAGAAATCAAGAATGCTTTAGTTTTTATGTTGGAAGGATGCTGGTAATAAATCGTCAAACATTTTTTAAAATTTCATTAAAAATATAATCATTATAATCATATCTACTCCTTTCATTTAAAAAATATGATACTTCATTTAAAACTAAAACACCTAAAATTCACGGCTTGCTTTTGCAGCTTTCTTTCTTTTACTACAAAAGTAGAAAAGAAATATTAAATAATGCCACAAACCACAATATTTAATTTCAACTTCAAAGCATTGTTTTTTTAATTTACCACACGAAAAAAAAGAAAAAAAAAAATCGCTTTGCATGTCAAAATAGAGGATAAAAATGATATAATAGGATGAAATAAAAACAAATACAGTAGACTCCCTCAAATCCGCAAACCAGAAATCCGCAACTCTCTAAAATACGCACATATTTTATGGATGTAAACAATGGAATTTTCAGTTCAGATATTGGGACAAAATTTGATTTTTATAGTTTAGTATCAATTCCATATATTTTTTAATTTGTAATTTTCTTAATAATACTCTATTCATGTTTTTTTCATGAAGGAAGAATAATGTTTTTTGGAAAAAATTCAAGAAATTGCTCATATCACTGGTAATCAGAATCTTCTTACCAAATATATTTATGCATTGATTAAGATTTTTTGGTTATTAAGGTAGGCTAAACTTGAAAAAAAAATCCTTCTTTTATGATTTTGATGTGAATTAGTAATACACTTTTATGAGGCAAGTTTTGCTGAATAATTTTGGAAAAATACATTTAATCTTTATAATGAATATTTAATCATACACTATTGATTATTAACTTGACCTTTGCTATTAGTACTTCAATCATTTTAAAAATTATCTAAATTTTTATTACTTTAGTTTATTATTTATTTTAATATTTTATTATATTGTAAGCATTCATTATAGTTCTGAGTGCACTATTAATTGCACTCAAATTACTGTTTAAAAAATGTAAACAAAGCAACGACCAGAAATCTGCAAAATTCTAAAATCTGCACAACCTCTGGTCCCAAGCTGTGCGGATTTGAGGGAGTCTACTGTAAACGTTTTTTTCACATGATTAATTTATGTTACATAGATAATTTTTGTTTCTATTTAAACTTGCTTACAACAATCAGAAGAAATAAAAACAAATAAGCATGTTTTTCACATAATTTATTTAATCCATTAATTTATGGTAGATACATAATAATTTTTATATCTATTTAAATTTTGGCAACAATTAGAAGAGAAAAAAACAAAAAATTGAACTGATGGTATTAAAATAAATATTTTAATTAAAATAATAGTGTTTTTCAAAATTTTATGATTTGTTGTGTGACAAGAAGTGTTCAGCTGTAAGTATACAAAATTTGAACTCTCTAGCTTATATAGTTTTTGTGTACGGACTCTGTGACTGACAGACAGACAGAGGACAGAAACGAGTAGAGTTTCGTCAGATGAACAAAACCCTAAAAAGTGAAAAGGGAATCAGGCAGAAATGAACATCATCTATTCAATGTAAAAAAATTTATTTCAAATGTTGAAATGCAAAGAAGATATTAGAAAATGACCTCCTCACACATTTAGCATTAGTTTGCAGGTATCTTCGCCTCCAAGTATAGAAGAATTAAGAAAATAAAGGTTAAAATTTAATATTTGTATTACAGGGTTCGTACAGACTCCTTAGAAACTACTTAGAAATGAAAACGTTCTCAAGTAGTGCTTAGAACTACTTAGATAAACAAAATACTCCTTAGAAACTCCTTAAATTGTATTGCTGTTTTGCACGCAAGCAATATTGCTCCCGAAAAAAAAAAAAATCACGATTGTAAAACGCACGGTAAACCCTTTATGCACGTCATTCGTCAGAAGTACAGCAGTGATTGGTTGGGATCACACTAATAAGCCACCAAAGTGATTTACTTTTCACAGCCATAAAGGAAAGAAAAGTGAAAAGAATAATTCAGACACACCTCTAAGCTTCTAATTTCAAAGGTGATTACACTGTTTAATTTCTTCACAGTTAGATATACAACTTTGATTTCTTCTTCATAATACTATTCATCATCCTCAATTTTGCTGATAACGGTGGATTCAGGGGTGATTCTCGTCTGAAAATTTAAGGCATCCTCTTCTGTAAATTTGAAATTGGGTTATCAGTTCCGCATAGCTACCAACATGTACGGTTTTGCGTGCGGAAAAAACAATCACGGAGAAATGCAAATTTTGTGAAAGGATCGCCAAAAAAGCACACATTTCGTCAATATTTCGTGGGGAAAAACGAAGATTTCGTCTATGATTTTGTCAACGAACTTTGTCAAAAGATTGCTGAAAAACGCGAATTTCCTGTGCGGATCGCGGTTAAAATGGCAATTTCACTAAATATCGCAGATAAAACGCTAATTTCGTAAGACCACGGGAAAACATCAATTTCGTCTAAAGATTGGGGATATAACGCCAATTTCGTTAAAAGCTCTCAGGAAAAAACGCAGTTTTCGATAAAAGATCGTTTACAAATATTTTGTCAAAAGATCATTGAAAAAAAACCCGCTGATTTCATCAAAAGATCACGGAAAAAATGCCGAATTCGTCAAAAGATCGTGGGGATAAAACACCCTTTTCGAGAAAAGATCAAATAAAAATGCAAATTTTGTCTAAAAAACGTCGATTTCATAAAAAAAAAAAAAAAAAACAGGAAAACGCTGATTTTGTCAAAAGATTGCAGAAAAACCTGCCGGTTTTGACAAAAGATCGCAATAAATCGTCGATTTTTCTAAAATATCGCTGATTTCGTCTGAAGACCACATGAAAGCACTCTGATTTCGTCTGAAGATTGTGGAAAATTTTAAATTGGATTATCAGTTCCGTATAGTTGCCAACTTGTATGGTTTTGCGCGCAGAAAAAACAATCGCGGAGAAATGCAAATTTCGTGAAAAGATCGCCGAAAAAGCACACATTTCGTCGATATTTCATGAGGAAACGACGATTTCGTCTATGTTTCTGTCAACGAACTTTGTCAAAAGATCGCTGAAAAATGCGAATTTCCTGTACGGATCGCGGTTAAAACTGCAATTTCACCAAATATCGCAGATAAATGCTAATTTCCTCTGAAGACCACGGGGAAAATGTCAATTTCGTCTAAAGATTGGGGATATAACGCCGATTTTGTTAAAAGATCTCGGAAAAAAAATGCCGTTTTCGATAAAAGATCGTTTACAAATATTTTATCAAAAGATCATTGAAAAAAATAAAAAAAACCCCCGCTGATTTCATCAAAAGATCACGGAAAAAATGCCGAATTCGTCAAAAGATCGCGGGGGTAAAACGCTGTTTTCGAGAAAAGATCGTGCAAAAATGCAAATTTTGTCTAAAAAAAAGTCAATTTAAAAAAAAAAAAAAAACACGGGAAAACGCCGATTTTGTCAAAAGATCGCAGAAAACCTGCCGATTTCGACAAAAGATCGCAATAAATCACCAATTTTGCTAAAATATTGCTGATTTCATCTGAAGATTGAGGAATCCCCGCCCTCGTCTGCCGGGGGGCTGTGCAAATGCATGCCACATATAAATAACAACTAAAGTGGCAAGTCCTTCAAATTTTTTTGACTCCTTGGATTTTTTTCTTCCCAACTCTGTATGAACCCTGGTATTAGTAGCCAGTGGCCAGTAGAGGCTGAATGTTTAGTAGCCACTATTGTCATGTTAGTGGCCACTAATTACTATCAGGGATGCTACTGAGAAGAAAATATTGTGTAAAGGAAAAATTTATGACATTTTTCGCAACATTTATGCTTAGATTTTGAGAATTACATTATATTGGATATTGCATTGACATATTTCTTATGTTAAGGGGTCACAGTGCCTTGAAATTGGTCAAAATATAGATTTTCTTTTTTTAATATTAACTGCAAGCTTCTCTAATTGTGAATGTTTTGACGCCTTATTTTTACTACATGACACTTTACTACTGTCATTGTGAAATAT
Source organism: Maratus speculifer (assembly GCA_964019185.1). Lineage (NCBI taxonomy): Eukaryota > Metazoa > Arthropoda > Arachnida > Araneae > Salticidae > Maratus > Maratus speculifer. The sequence goes on along the minus strand of OZ025295.1, from coordinate 277,503,809 downwards.
TGTAAATTATGTTAATAAATCCAGCACAATGACAAACATAAAAAAAATATTTAAACTGATTTTTCCCCCCGTTTATGTTTTTATAATTTGCTTGTTTGAAAAATACTAAGGCTTTTTTTGCTAATATAAATAGCGGTTTGATTTTTTTTTTTTTTTTTTTACTTGTTTTCTATGCTGTATTTAATATTTTTGTATATGGATTTAACACTGAAGTTTATAGTTATTTCTAACAAAATATTTAAATTGGGAATTTGCTGAATTTCTTTAATTTTTTTATATACACAAGAATAAAATTATATTACAGTATATTACATATAAGCATATATTACAAAATTATTCAGAATTGAAGAGATGGTTTCAAAAGTACTGGTGTCCCCTTAAAATGAGGGTTTACTGTATTTCATCCAAAATTGTGAAAATACAATAAATTTTGTCAAAAAGATACGAAAAAAGTGCAAATTTCTTCAAAAGATCGCAAAATCCATTGACCAATAGTGGAAAATATTACTAAATTCCTTTTTAAAATGTTTTATAGCATTTTCTATAATAAATACACTGTATTTTCATGGTTGGATATGTGTAAACAAATAGCTACTTCTCTACTTGTCACATGTACAATTTCATACTACACTAACATTATTTTGCCTGAATATAGAATTTGGCTTCATGGAATTCTAATCAGAATATTAAATAATTAATAATTATTTCATATGTACAGAAAATCATAACTTCGTTCAAACTTATGATTTTTTCCCCATCACCAATTATGAAAATGGTGATTTTTTTTTACGACCACTTGATGAATTTAGTAATATTTTCCGCTATTGGTCAATGGATTTTGCGATCTTTTGAAGAAATTTGCTCTTTTTTCATATCTTTTTGACGAAATTTATTGTATTTTCACAATTTTGGATGAAATACATGAAACCTCCAAATAAGGGACAAAACTTCCGGTCCCAGTCCTTTGATATAGGACATATAATGTATTTACCTCTGAATAAGGGACACTTGAAAATGAGATTAAAGGGCCTGACTTTTGCATTTCAGATATTGAAGTAGTCTGTGATAAAAATGAAAATACAGATTTTTGTAAACTATCAAACTGACTTAAACAGTCATGTTAATAGAAAAGCATATAACACAATTGACGAGTATTTATTTACCAACAATTCTGATTCGACTTCAGTGCATCCCTGAAAGTAATGCTGAAAATTGTGAGGATGATTCTGAAAATAGAGAATAAAACAAAATTGTGAAATAAAGAACTTTACAGATGCTTAAAGGCTGCTCTCAAATCCAAAAGGGTAACCTTTATGAGGTAAGTTTTAATTTATTTTTATTCAGAAATGCCTGAAACTAGCAGGCATTGTTCTTCAGAAATTGTGTAATCAAACTCAGTGGATAATTTATTCAAAACTTGAAAACACAGTTCGATTCCAAATCGCTTCCATAGTCAGGCGTTCCAATTTCTGTTAAAAAAATGAATTTATCAATGCGTCAAAAGGTTTTCCCACTTGCTGAACATAGCAGTTGAGATATTTGTTGCCTTAAAATGTGCAAAGCAGTTGAATTATTTTTTCTTTTTCAAAATACTGTTGATAATGAAAAACTAAAATTTATATGTGATAAATGAACACTTGAAAAGTTTATAGTTAAAAATTTTAATTTGCAAAACAATCACTTTTGATTGATTATTTCAAGTAAAATTCTTTTAAATATTTTTATACTTTTTGCATGTACACAGTTTGCATAAAAAATGCAAATCAATAACTCAACAAATCATTTAATGATCTAGTAATCAATTGAAAATTTTAATTAATTCTCTATTCTTTTTGTGTTTGATTAATGTAATTTATACACTTTGAATACATTTAATCTTCACCTTTAATGTTTTGTTATTTTTATATCCTTCTGGATGACTAATTAAACAATAATAAAAACTCCCAATAAGGGACACCTTATTTAAGGGACAAAAGTTCTGGTTCCATTGGTGTCCCTTATTTGGAAGTTTCACTGTATATCATTTTTTTGCGATTTTTGAACAAAATGTAGTGTTGATTTGCGATTTTTTGACAAAATATGCCGTTTTTTGCATTTATTTGATGGAATTTGCAGTTTTTTCGCAATTTTTTGAAGAGATCTGCCTTTTTTCATGATCTTCTAACGAAATCTGCCTTTTTTGTGATCTTTTGATGAAATCTGCCATTTTTTTTGCGATCTTTTGATAAAATTTGCTGTTTTTCTCAATTATTGGCAAAGAATACTTTTTTTTTATGATTTTTTGATGAAATTTGTCGTTTTTTTCGCGATCTGTTGGAGAAGTTTGCCTTTTTTTTTGCAATATTTTGATGAAATTTGCCGTTTTTTTCATCATTTCTTGACAAAATTTACTTTCCCCATGATTTTTTACCGAAATCCTTTGATTAAATATGCGTTTTCCTGCGATTCTTTGACGAAATTAGCGATTTTTCTTTGAAGGATTGCCGAAATTGGTTATTTTCGGCGATCATTTGTTGAAATTCACGATACCTTTTATGGCCTAATTTTCAGATTTACGACCGATTTTTTAAAATTCCCGGGAAATTACCTACTTAATAAGTTAATAATACTGCTAATACCAAGCTATTCTTAAAAATGAGATAGTAAAGAACCCCTCTTAATCTTCAAAATGCTTTCTTTCAATATTGACATTGTTCATATCATTGTCAATTCTGTAACATATTTAAGAAGCTAAATGTGTTATAATTTGCCATACATTTGAAAAAAGAAGTTTCTTCTTTATTTCCAACATCAATGATGCAAAAAATTTTCAAATATCCACATGTCTAATCTGTTACCATTCTAGTGTAGAAAAAAAAAAGGCCTCTGGGCGAGAGTTTTTCAAAAAGGGGACGCTATTTTAAAAAAAGATACTTTTTTTCCAAAAAGTGAACATTATTCTAAAAAAGGATACATTTTTTTCAAAAAATAATCATTAGTACCTTGTTCACTATAAGTATTTTAAACTGGTTTGTTCCCCTAGAATTTGCGATATTTTCCCAGAATCAATTGAATTGCCCCAGGGCACATAAAAAGTGTGAGCTGCTGAGTGCTGCACCCTACTAAAACAGGTTAGAGTCAACATTACATTCATGCTTGATGTCTTTTACAGGATAAAAAAATTAATATTTAGTGAATAAATGCAGCTCATGAAAAATCAAGTTTAAGGGAAAACAATAAGGGTCTACATTGACAAACTTGAATAAAAATAAATATATAAAAGGTAGTTTAAGGGAAATTATGACATGATTAAAGTGTACTGCAAATAGCTTTATTTTGTAACTTTTAAAACTCGAGCTATAAACTTGCTTTTGAAGTTATTTATTTATCTTTATTAGTAGTTGTAGTTTTCACTGCACATGTATGTAACATTGGTATATTATATTTAGTCTGATAAAAAAAACCAACTACAGTAATCAAATTTTTTTTTTTTTTAAATGCTTTAATTTTCTAATTTACACTTTTTAGTTTTATGAATGTCACTTGAATTGTCATAATTTTCCAGTTTATGTTTTTTGAGTTTATGCACATCACTTGCTTGGTTGGAATTTTTTATATCTTGTTCCTTGTTTTCATGAGGAGCTTTTAATGAAAGTGGAGGAACTTTGCACATTTTAACAACCCAACCTTGCTGCTTAGGAATTTTGAGACAACCTGAGATTGAAACAAATCCACATCCTGTATTTTTACGAGTGCCAGCATGAGACATTACAATGTGACCATTCTTTCTAACTGATCTAACAGCTTCATCAGTCTTAAAACCAAAAAGCAAGCTTAAATTTACAACATCTTCTGGTGATCGAAGATCTAAAGGTCTCGAAGCACCACTTGAAATGATTATATTTTTGCCCTTACAAACACTTACTAAATGTAATGAGTTACTTATGACGGACCTTTTATAGTCTTGGCTTTTAAAACATGGAGCATAAGAAATTTCAAAACAAGTTCCTTTTTGAAGTGCAAGCCCCACATGTGTCTTTTTTAGAGGGAACCCAAGTTCTTCTGACAGTTTCAAACAAATTATATCAACATCACATTGAGCAGCAACATGCTGTAGATTTTTTTCTCCAACTGGTTCCACGGCGAGAATATCGTATTTTTTGCTTACTGGACTTTTTAACATATTATGTGCTTGTATTGGATCTTCAACAATAGCAGTTAGTCTATTAAGTATTTGAAACTTTCTGCCAAATTTGCCATCAAAGTTTATTATTTTAGGATTTGGTATATTTATATTTTTACTGGATAAATTTGAAGCACTTACAACTGTATTTAGAGCAACACACTCATATCCCAATTCAAATGACCTTTTGATCACTTTTTGAATTTTATCAGTAGAATCCTCACTATTCTCCACAATTAAATTAAAATCCATGATTAAGGTAAGTTTCAAGAGCAAGATTTCAATACTGATATATAATCCATTTAAATTTCCACAATTCAACTACCACGTTGTTTTAGTAAACAAACGAAATGCTGCCATTTAGAAAAAGGAAAATAATGCGACAAGGTGCCTGTTGATGGATGAAGATCAGGCCGCGCGCACGCGCCGAGGAGACAGAAAGATGGAGTCAAAATACATTCTACATCATCGAGGCGAGTTCCTTTCCCGGTTCTACTGGAGTAGTGGACTAGTGGACTTTATCCGAAGCTAACGAAAAAGACAGCTATCGCGGTGTATCCCAAGTATTTTTTTCTACACGCATCACGTGACTCCAGCAATCTCTAGAAAAAGATATGTGGAATAGACCGCGGTACCTATCTTTCTCGTTAGCCTCGTCTTTATCCATCTGACGTCAGCGTCAGCTGCGGTTAAACAGAAGGAATTATCAGAAAAAAAAATCACTGAATAATGCTTATATTTTGACAATCATGAGTTGTTTTAAAACAAAAATGCATGAAATTTGCAAACATGGTTGTTTAAGCGCAAAAGAATTAAACAAGCTTTTAATTTCGTATATATGAGATTGAGGTATATCTTCCTGAGATACATCCATGAGATACATCTAATTGTTCCTTCATGAGCTTGTTAAGGATTTTTCAAAGGCTCTTTTATTTGTTCTGATGGTAAAATATCTTTAGGAATTACGTTTCTTTTTAGTTATTATTATTAACCCGAGAGAACTCGCTACATGAGATTTTCTCGCACTATCGTACTTTTTTTAAGACTCTTATTTAAACCCCATTTCCTTTTAATTACAATTTAAAATTGTTATTTCAATTATTTTACCTATTTTTGTGAATAAAAGTACCAAGGCAGAGAAAAAAAAAAAACTGTGACATTAAGCGAATGTAAAGTAAAAGAAAAGCAACTGAGCACTGTGAGAGAAATTCTCACTTGCGAGTTCTCCCGGGTTAATATCAAGTTTTAAAAATTAAGAAAATTTATAACTTTAATCAATGACTTAAAACTATCAAATTTTTAAAACCGCGATTTATCTCATTTAATTAAAATCATTGACATTATTTCTGTAGCAAACTTATTTAGTATTTAGCATGTTTATTTTATCTTTTCCATGAAATTTTATAAAAACTGGATTAGAGGTTACACTCAAAATTTGCGAACCTAATGAAATATTTCGCTCTTTAAAAATCATTTATTTATTTATAAAATCTTGATATTAATTTCGAAGTTAAATTTTAGGGAGATAAAACATTTTCTATGACACAGAAACTTCAATAAGATCTGGTTAGTGTTTTATTTATAAAAAAAGTTTATACAGTAGCCTTCCTTTTAACCGACCTCCTTTCAATTGGAACTCCGCTTTAACAAGAAACACTCGAAAACCCAGTATAGAAAAAAAAAAGATTTAAAAGGAATAAACTAACCAAAGCACTAGCCTTTAAGAATGAAGCTGCTGCACCAAGCTTCAAGAAAAGTAAACACAAAATAACAGTATCGTTATGCAGCAATGCTACTGGGACTCATAAGGGTCATTCCATGATGTTTTGTAACGCCAGTCACGAAGATTATAACTGCGAAATTGTTGTCCACCGTTATTTTCAAAATGTTTTTTCATCGCGGATATCTCATTAATTGAATGAAGCCAAGAAAACTTTTTGAAAATAACGGTTGACAACAATTTCGCAGTTATAATCTTCGTGACTTACGTTACAAAACAGCATGGAATGACCCATAAGCTACCATTCGTGTTAATAGGTAAATCAGCTAAGCCCAAGGTTTTTAAAAATGTAAATTTGAAATCACTTCCTGTCTACTATCATTCTTCGAGATGCATGGATGAATTAAAAGCTATTCAAACATAGTTTTATCCCCAATTTGTTCCATCTGTCAGAATTCTCCTACTAGACTATGAATCATTTAATCCAACTGAAGAGGGATTTAAAAATGGCAAAATCGAAGAAGTCTTTCTTCAACCAAATATAACGTACTAATGCAGTCAATGGATTATGGATTAAGGCATTGTAGAAAATTTCAAAAGATACAGAAAATAGCTATTTATTTTTTTGAGCATGGAAGATGATACTTATATTTGTCTTGTAAAATCAGCACTAATGAATGGAGAAAACTTCTTACTCATCAACACTCTGAAATTGAAGGAACTTTGGTGGAACCTGAGAAAATTTAAGGAATCGCATATGATCCTGATCTGTTTGCAAACTGTTTTGTATAAACATTTAAAAAGCTTGAGGGAACAGATCACCATTGATGATGTACTAGAAGAGAATTTTGGGTCTGATAAAAATGTCAAGAATAAAGCATTATTTGACGAGGATATAATTGGGATTGTAACAGATATTGTTCGGCAAGAAAATGATCTTGATGATGATTAATATGAAATTGACTCTACTAAAACTCCTCATACGGAAGGAATAAAGACAGTAGAACTACGCTATGTTAAGCAGCAGCCATTAGCTTCCTCGGTTGAACTTACGATGTTAAAGAGATGGAGAAATTATGCTACAAAATATAAAGTATATTGCCTTTAACAGAAGGAGGTCACTGATTTCTTTATTACTGATTAACTCAAATTTACACAATATATAATAACTTCAATTTCTTATAAAAATTTGTGATATGATTTTTAACACTAAATATTTTTCTTTGCTTGTTATTTATGATAGTTTTTCTTTCAATTCAGATAATTACAACTCACATTCATTTCATAAAATATAGAGGATATATAATTTTTAAAAGCTGCACGAAACTAAATGCATCCTATGGATTTAATTAATTGAATATCATTTATTTATTTATTTATTATTTTACCTCTCCGGTTTAACTGGTTTTCCTCTTAACCGGCTAATCCTAGGTTCCATTTAAGCTGGTTATGCGGGAGGCTACTGTATATATATTCATATAAATTTTGCCACACTTCATTAATGCGTTATATCACGAGAGACATGATATAGCTCAGTAATCGCAATCCTTAAAGCAATTGCAATTTGAGAAACGGATTTAAGTTTTGCTATCATATTTCGATTTTTAATTAAATTTTATATTAAACACAAAAACAATAAGATGATACTCCTTCCCACACAACACAGATTCGTCCAATTTACGCATAAAGTACGTAATTTGGATCTATGGACGTGTCCAATTGAAGTCTAAAAGTTATCTAGACTTCGTCAATATTTCGTCAAAAATACATCCAAATGTCACCCCTCTTTACGTAAAAAGTACGTCTTTTGGGACGCAAAATGAGCATAGAATGAACATAAAATTTACGTAAACTGGACGTCCAAAATTTGTTCTTATTACGTCCAGACTTCGTCAAAATTACGTCCAAATGTCAACCCTCTTTACGTAAAAAGTACGTCTTTTGGGCCAGAAAATGAGCATAGAATGAACATAAAATTTACATAAACTGGACGTCCAAAATTTGTTGTTATTACGTCTAGACTTCATCAATATTTCGTCCAAATGTCACCCCTCTTTACGTAAAAAGTACGTCTTTTGGGCTGCAAAATGAGCATAGAATGAACATGAAATTTACGTAAACTGGACGTCCAAACTTTGTTTTTATTACGTCTATACTACGTACTAAATTTGTTCACATTACACCCAAAAATATCGACATCCGAACAAAATATAGACACCTTTTAGCCGCAATATGAGTGTTTATATAGATAAAAAACACGTACTTTAAACAAAAACGAGACGAATATGCGTTATCTTCCCTTAAAAATGATATCATAAAATAAGTCCATTTTTTTTTTCATTTCATGTTAGAAAAATAAATAAATAAATAAATAAAGATAACTAAAATTTAAATTTTTTTTCTATTGCCAACGCCAATGTATAATTTTTTTACATCCATTGACTTTAGATAAGTAAAACAATTTTTTAATTGAATAACACGTTTATTTTTTTATTTTATTTATTTATTTTTCTTTTTGTCAAATAATAACTGAAATTATTTAAAGGATAGTAAATTTTCTTGTGGCTTTTAAAGCATTTATATTAAAAAATATTATTGTTAATGAAACTTATTTTTAGCTTTTTAGAACTTTCATTTCAGTAAAATCTTAAAAAAAAAAAAAAAAATATATTGCTTTTTATCTCTACACAAAATAGGAAATACAAAATGCAAGATACCAGTTTTCTTTTTGTGCATTTCTAGATATCTATGCATTTCTGCTCTTCTTCACATTTTTATTTTATAAACAGTCAATCAGGGTAACATTGCTATCCATTCTGCCATGGTGGAATCTTGATGAGTTATTTCCAATGAGATGTCAAATTCACACTAGTGCAAATATCTATATTTTGAGACCAAAACTTTGTCATTAATTCAAATAATGTAGAACATTTAATCTTTTTTTCTCTCTCGGTCAAAGTTACTCTGATTGACTGTACTATTTCACCTGAAAAAAAATTCTCTGTTTTCATTTATATTATCATTGATAATTCATCTAAAAAGATACTATTTGCATAGCAGACAACAGCTACGATTTTTAGCTTGCACTAATTTTTAATAGAAATCTTCGCTTTATGTAACTCCTTGACGGCGAGAGCCTTTTAATTTTTAATATTGTACCATAAGTATTAAAAAAAAAAAAAAAAAAAAAAAAAAAAAAAAAAATCTATAATTGAATATTGAGAATATTCTGATTATATAAGGTAATTTTTACAATAAAAAGTAACTGGTAAGAATACTGCAAGATTCTGAGCAACTTAAGAGGCATATATACATTGATCAATCATCTCCAAGAAGTTAATAACAGATATCTGATATTAAATAAGGAGAAGATTTTTAAAAGAAATTAGTGATGACTATACTCTCATAATTTTGCAGTTGTATTTAGAAAATTTATTATATTATCCATTAGCATACAGTATGAACAACTAAAAGATTTCACATTTGGTGAATACTAGACTTTTCTTTTAAATTCTAAATAAAATTACTAATTTTATACTTCATTTTACAATGTATCATTGACTGAAGCTGCCTAAATGCAAAGTTCAGTGTCAGACATTGGTGTCTGATGTCATGTTAATTAATATCAAAGTTCTTTATTTTAAACATAACTGAATGAGAAAAAAAATCTTGTGAATTATAAAATTAAGTTTCTTATTTAATGTCATATATTCCAGTTAAATCCGGAAAAAGAGTAATACAAAGAGTTTTATTAAATAAAAACAACTATTAACTATTTAAATTATTTTAGATAAATTTTGAAAAAATATAATGCCATAGTCAAATTGTGTGCAATATAATTAGTTACAAATTTAAATTATGAACAAAATGAGGATAAATCTAATTTATTATAAAATATATTTAATCATTTCCTCAATGTTGTTAAAAAAATAAATAAATAAATAAATAAAATAAAAATAAAAATCAAGGAATATTGAAAGAGTTACTGTGTAAGATCATTCAGCTTTAAAGTAAAACATACAATAAAAATGTGATCTAAAAAATGCTTTATTTATTTTTATTTTCCAATCAGCGTTTTGCATGCCGCAAACAATTTTCAATAACTTTTCCAATCTGATGTTCCACTTCACAAAACATGATTCTTAACAGTACCTAGGAGAAAAAGATAAAAGTAACTATAAAACACATGCTTAATAATATATAAATGGAAATAGAAGACTTTATATGAAGAAAAAAGTACTCATATAAGAAATTTATTATTTCTGCTTTAATTCAGACTTGGCAGCTTCGAAAGAAGAGCAGAAATTTTCCTATTTTTTCCTTTATTAATCATTTTTGTTTTTTATAGTTTTGATTTAATATTTTCGAAAAGGTCCATTATGACAATGCACTTCTAAGGCATAACTTCAAAGAAATCAACAAGCCAACATATATTTTTAAATTAAAAACCTTTTAACTCATGGCATTTTTTTTAAATATGATTTTTAACTTTTTGAAATACACTAGCAAATGTAGGTGATGAGTAGGTCTGAGTTATTTTTTACAAAATTTATAAACTTTCTGATTCCCAGAATCTACAGACACCCTGTATCCTGGCATTAAAATAAAGCTGTCAGAAACTTCTTGCGACAGTTTTAAAATATACTTATAAGTATCATGCTTATCACTTAGTGGCAGGATTATTGAAAAGATTTGTAATTAAACCTGACACCTGTCAATTTAAACCAAGTTTTCAACAATCATAAAATAATGATATACTTTTACTTGCAAAAATTTAAAATTGTCTAAAATTAAAATTTTGTTTCAGTCTCTCATAGTTTCAGTTTAGCAGTTTTTACTGTACTGTATTCAAAGTACATATATATATGGTTAATATCAGGGATGATAAATTTTCAGAAATCCTTACAAATCAGCAAGTTTCAACATACAGTTAAAAATCATTATGACAAAATTTTCATGACAGACAAAATCGAATGCATATTATTACAGTATATCTATAATGTATTCTAATACTTTTTTTGTAAAATTAATTAGTATATATAACAAGATTAGTATAGCACAGAGCTTAATGTCATGTTTACATCACAATAATTTAGAAAATTACAAAATGTACCTAATTGGGGGGGGGGGGGGGGGGGAGTTTTGGCAATTTCTTCTAATACTTACAATTTTTCAAACAACAATTAAAATTTCACTTGACCTGTTAAAAAATTACTAATGCCAGTAATGTATGATATATTTTTATGTCTGGTTAAAGGGAAAAAAAGTTTTATAACAACAATAACATTACATAAAGCAAAGGGACTATTTCATTATACTTATCAGTTTCCATAAGATTTGCACTGCCTTTAAGTATTCAGCATTCTTATTTCCTCATTTTGAAAACATTCTAAAATTTAAACAATTTAATATTTCATTTTCATATAACAATGAGCTTACATTTTGTACTTTCGCAATTGAAAGCGAATTACAGCATAAAGCCAGGAACAAATTTTTGGTTATTTCCCAACATTTGATTTTAGTCGGATAAGGTGAGTTTTTAAAGTTGAATCCTTATATGTTGTGCTTTACATTATGCATTTTTTTTTTTTTACTATAGTCAAGCTGTTTAACCCTTTCTAGCATGGACAAATTCTATTAGTAAAATGAGAAATTATCGACTGACCTTGGAATTCACAAACAATTTCTTTAGAAATTAAATCTTGATTTAAGTTTTCATTGTAAAAGCAAAATTTTAATAAAATATTTTGGGCACTATTAGTAAGTTTGGAATTAAAATTAGATATCTTGGGCTGGGCATGATGTGCCTGGAAAGGGTTCAAAAATAAAAAACATGCTTTATTGTTTTTTATTTTTGAACAACATTTCCCTTGCCATTCATCCAGAAATTTTCAAAATACATTTCTTTTATCACTATTGAGCAAATAAATAAATAAAATAAAATAAATTCATAATTAGTATAATTGTGTAATTTTTTTTTTTTTTTTTTTCTGAGACCAATGGACAAAATTTCAGAACTTTTTTTTTAATTTATAGGAATTATAGGAGTGCTGCTAAATTTTTTACATGTATTATTTTTGAAAAAAAAAAAATATATGTTTGTTACTTCTATGATTGGCTTTTATCTAATGTCTATTTATTTATACAAGACCTAAAAGATATTTTTTTTCCAAATAAAAAATTCTGTATTTCAACATTTTTAAAAAATCACGAATATCACGAAAATGATCACAGGAAAAATAGTAGTATGCTGGGTAAATGTGTCTTGAAAAATCACATAGGGCACTATTACCCCAGCAATATACTGTAGTTTTTAAGAGGCTTCAATAATTAGTAAGAAATTTTCTATTATTATTATTATTATTTTTTTTTTTTTTATTAAAACATTTTATTCTTAAGGTTTACTAAAGATAATAACAATAACTATTTTTTTAAAATATAATAATAAAATCAAAGAACAAATACAGCACTATATATTTATGTTGCATTAGTATGTTTGACCAATAAAGTAATGCTTTTTTATTTATCTATTTTGAAATTGCTGTAAATGTAATAATTTTCATGTTAATAATAGGAATGAATAATGTTCATTCCTTTTGACAGCATTTTATTTTTAGTTCTTATGTATCAAATAAATACATTTCCTGAAAAACATTCTCTTACATCTACTCTAGCTTCACAAACTTTTATCTTTATTGAAACCAAAACAAATAAATATTCAACTTAGGGAAACTCTCCATTCTCTTAGTTTTTTTCCCCCAACCATTCATTTTTTATAATCTTTCACACCATTCCAAATTTCTTGACAACAATGAGAAAACAGCAACTTAATAAAATTCAAATTAATGAAATTACTTGAAATTTTTAAATAAATTTATTTTTGATGTTTATGGAAATTCGGTACAACTCTGTTATCCTGTCGACCAAAATACTTTTTGCCAAATTATAAGATTAAATGCCAATAATGGATGATCGTGAATGCCAATTCAATGACATTAAATACCATATACGTGCTTAAAATGTCATTAAGTGATATTTGTTTCGACTTTTTATTTGTATTTTTATTAATATTGTACTAATTATTTGTTTTTTTATTATTTAAAATAAAAATTACATCAATATGCATAATTTGGCTATTAGTTTGGTGATTTGTATAATTTGGTGAAATTGGTCGACGGGATAACAGAATAGTACCAGAAATTCAAAAAATTCTTAAATTTATATTTCATATTTGATAAAATTGTATTACAAATTTAATAAACATTTAAATTTCTTTAATGTGTAACACATAAACTTATAGATATGTTATTTCAATACATCAATTGATATTGTTTATTCTAAATATAAATGATTTTCTTTCAGCATTCGGCTGAACTGTTAAACCAAATACTATATTATTCAAGAGCAAATACTACACTATATCATCTTTACATATGTCCATTTTATGAGAAAATATGTACATAAAATAAAAAATATGGCAGTGAGAAAGAGCATTTCTATCAAAATGTCCTGGTTGTGGAAAAAAAAAAAAAAAAATGTTTTAATAAGACTTAATGGGAATATTGTTTTTAAAATATGGTAACACAGGAGACACTTTTCAGTTAGTGTTCAATGTTTCTAAGTATAGTAAATAATATATTTTTTTAAAGTCTGCTGATGATATTCAATTTTAATAAGGGATTTATTACTTCATCTTTCGTAAAAAGAAAAAAAATCCTCAAAATTGACCTTTATTTTAAGAACGATCCAATTATAAATTCATCATAATACAAAATTAACTTACCAAATATCCTCATTATTTGCAAAGGATACAAGTCCCATGCTCCAGATACTGTAATCCTTTTATCGACCTGGATCAGTACGCTCTTACTTAAATGTTTGGGTGACTATATATATTTCTTGCACATTGGTTGATGGAACTACAGCTACTTCTTGAGTCGATTTGAATGTTACACCAAAAAACTCATCTGAAAAATAAATATAACTTTATGAACTATCATAAAAATTTGTTACTTTAATACTTGAAAACAGAATAAAACCAATTATGAATAATAAGTACATATTTGTTTTTAGGAATCTTTATACAAAAATTATTGTTTTTTTCCTTTTACTTATATATATATATATATATATATATATATATATATATATATATATATATATATATATATATATATATATATATATATATAAAAGATAAAGCAAATAAATGTACTTATGTATTAACGACAACACAGCAGAAGTTGTGATAATATGCTAATAAAGAGCAATCTTGTTGTTTGCACGCGAATAGAAAAATGACGCCAAAAAATGAGCAAAAAAAAAAAAAAAAAAAAAAAAACACAAAAAATGGCATCAAAATTCAGCAGGCAACAAGGAAATCAAAAGATAACTGTGTACCCATGCAAACAACAAGATTGCTCTTTATTGGCACATTAGCACAATTTCTGCTGGGTCACTCCATGGTAACTTATGTTACATTTAGCACAATTTACTGCAGTAATTTTAGTAATATAACACTAAAAAATATTCAAATGCACATGACAAAACTAACATGATTTGTCAATGAAACCTATATAAGGGTCAATCTGGATGAAAATTACCTAAAAAATGATGATGAAAATTACACTTTATATGATAACTTACATTCCTTTTTCAATAATGGCAATTACCATAGTAAATAAAACTACCAAAATTTGAAAAATAACATTTAAATTAGGTAATTTTCATCTATATTGCGCTTTGAATAAGTTTAATTAGCAAAGTCAAATTTACATTTTAAATAATTTTTGTGTGTGTGTGTTATATTACTAAAATTACTGAAAGTAGTACAAAATGTAACATAAGTTACCATGTAATGACCTTGCTACGGTGGTGTTAATATGTAAGTACCCAACTAAATGTTGTTTAAACTCTTAATTTCATATATCAGACTTTTTTAAATTCCTGAGTAGACAATATACAAAAATTCAAATAGACGATAATTAAAGAAAAGCAAAAATATGTTTTTAATGAATAGCTTGCATATAATTTTTTTTTTACAACATAAATTCTGAAAATATTGCCTAAAATAAGAAATAACACATATTGATAAAACATGCAAGCAAGTGCTATGTGTTAGCACAAAAATTTTAAATTAATAAAAACAATGAAAATGTCAACACAAAGCAAAATTTTGTCAAAAAATGTACTTTGAGTTCCCATGTATCATAAAATTTTACATACAAAAATAAAATTTGTTTTTGGTTGTCAATCTTTCTTAGTCATCAGTTAATACATAACTAAAATTTAAAAAAATACTTAAATAAAACGGGGTCTGAAGAGATTAAGTGTTTTACTCAGGCTTTTTTGGTTATGTTATTATAAATGGTCATTAAATGTTAAATAAAATATCCTTAATTTATGATTTTCATATGAATTAATAGGATAAATTTTAAAAGAAAAGTTTCTTTAAATAAATTCAAGAAAAATGTACTATCTGTATATGCAAATAAATTAAATATTGTTATTATTAATTTCTTTTCTCAAGTTAAAATATTGAAATCTATATTTTTGAGTAAGCGACACAAAATATTTGACTGCTTGAAATATGCGCCTGCCTTGTGGAAGCTTTTTTTTTTCTTTTTTTTAAAAATAAGAAACAATTATCAAAGACGTGTTTTAGATTAAAAAAGAGAATTAATCTCAATATCAATATCAGTAGTTATTATTCTTGTCTTAGAAACATCAGTTTAATGTTGAATAAACTTGTTGAGGAGAATAGTTTATAGATTAAAATTAAGACTTATTTTCAGTTAGACAAAGAACATTAATTTAACAATAACTTAAAGTTTATTACTATATATATATATATATTTTTTTTTCAGTTAAAGTATAATTTAGCACATTTTAAACACATACTGAAATCTATATTTTTGAATTAGAGATACAAAATATTTGACTGCTTAAAGTATGTGCCTGCTTTTGGGGCGCTTAAAAAAAAAAAAAAATGAAAATTTTATCAAAGACATGTGTTTTTCGTTTTAAAAAGTAATAAAACTATGTGAATTCATATATATTTTAATGGGGATTTAATTTTTCAAATTTATACAATATTTAGTGAAATTTCAGTAAAGAAGTTTTTATATGCCAAACATTTTCAACATAATTTACTTAACATATTTTTAAATAATATTTTAGCAAATCACTTACATGTGTTATGAAATGAAAGATTTACAATACTTCTTAAATTTAACTAACATGTTGAAAAATTTTGAGACAAAACATAACTAAAAAGAAAAAATGTGTATTTTTTAATAAAATTGACTGTTATCTTAATATAAACAAACTTATTTAGCTATACAAAATTTTTTTGCAATACTACCCCTATCTTTCTTCAAAAAACATGTATTTTCCGCTACCTTTTGACAAAATACTTCTATTTTCTTCGATCTTACGACAAAATTCTCATATTTTCCATGATCTTTTGGAAAAATTCTGGTATTTTCTGCAATATTTCGTAAAAATTTGTGTATTTTCCATGATCTTTCGACAAAATTCGCATATTTCCCCTTCTGATCTTTCGACAAAATCTGCATATTTTCCTTGATTTTTCGACAAAATTAGAACATTTCTTTGATCTTTCAAGTATTTTCCATGATTTTTTGACAAAAATTAAAAGTATTTTTCACAATTATCTTAAGAAATTCAAGTATTTTTCATAGTCCTTTAACAAAAGCCACGTCTTTTTCCATAATCCTTTGACCAAAATCGACCTTTTTTTGAAATCCTATGACGGAAATAGTGCTACCTCCCGCGATCCTTTGAAGAAAATACCTTTTTCCCGAGATCGTTTGACAAATTTATAGGTTTTTTGCGATCATTTGGAGAAATTTGTGTTTTTTCCTGCAGTCTTTTAAAGAAATTTTATCAATTTGGCACGGTTAGTACTCGTGTTTTTGTTGTATTTACCACTACCCCCCCCCCCCCCCAATAAGAAGGGCAACAAATTTTAATGCAGATTTGCATTGATCCCAAGTATGATAAAATTAATCGCCGAAAAAGCATAATTCAGCGTTTCTGCGGAAAAGAAACATATATGCAATGCATGCATAATCAACAAAATTGGAGATTTCTACTTGCCCAATCAACAAAATTTGCCATTTTTTTACAACTGATTGAAAAAATTTACTAGTTTTCTGTATTCGATCAATTGTATTTGAGAATTTTCCTTGTCTGATCAACGAAAATCAAAATTTTTACAAGGCTCAAAGATAAAATTTGTTATTCTTCTGTACTCAATTGAAAAAACTCACAATTTTTCCATCAATAATCAATGGGATTTCCAAATTTTAACTGACTGACAAAATTCACAATTTTTTAGTAGTAATAGTATTTCCTCTAAGCCATTATTCAAGGGTGAAGCACCCTGCTTCATCTAAAATCAACAAAATGCATTCTGCCCTTTATAAAGTTTATGAAATGAACCCTCACTTGTATCTGTGACATTTTAGTAAAAAAATTGCTCATACCATGGTGTTTTTAACCTGGGAGAACTCGCTCTGAGAATTTCTCTCATAGTGCCCAATTCTTTTCTTTTACTTTAGTCAAATTTTTTGTTTGGCTTAGTATTTTTATTCAAAAAAGAGGTAAAGTAATCGAAATCACATTTTGAAATTTTATTAAAATGAAAAATAGCCTTAAAAATGGTACAATAGAAAAAGAAAATCTCATGCACAAGTTCTCACGGGTTAAATAAATGATTTACACGTTTGTAAAAATCATAGAATGCTCCATATTATTTAAAGAAAATCATGGGCTATCATGTTGAATTTTTTTTATTGTTACATAACAGAATAACAGAGTTTCCCCCAGAGGGTTTCTGGGGGGCGCTCCGCCCCTCGTGCCCTTTAGTTTAAAAAATAGCACTCCTCTTGCCCGTCATCCAAAAAACTAGCACCCCTCTTGTCATAAAAAAAAAATAGCGCCCTTCTTGCCCCACATTTGAAAAAACACAGCCCCCCAGCGATAATCCGAATGCGCTATAGTGCGTAAATTATGCAAAAAATAACCTCATACGCGTCCTGTGGAACGGGTAATTTCGTCAAAAAATCTCTAAAAAAACGGCAAGTTTCATTAAAAATAGCGAAATAGCGACTAATTTCCGGCAAGATTTGAAAAAAAAAATGGCTAATTTCGTCAAAGTTTCACAAAATGGCACATTTCTTTCAAAAATTGCGATAAAACGGAAAATTTTGTCAAATGAGTCACAAAAAACGACAACTTTTGTCAAAAAATAGCGATAAAACGGCTGATTTTGTCAAAAGACTTTCGAAAAAAAGGCAAATTTCGTCCAGCAATCGCAATAAAACGGAAAGGTTTGTGAAAAGTTCTGTTTTTTCGCGATATTTTCACGAGATTTGTCGTTTTTTTGCAATTTTTTAGCAAAATTTGCCGTTTTTTTGAGATTTTTTAACAAAAATTGCTGTTTTGCAATCTTTTGATAAAATTTGCCATTTTTTCGTGATTTTTTACACGAAATGTAACTTTTTTTTGCAATTTTTTAACAAAATATGCTGTTATTTGCAATCTTTTAACAACATCTGCTGTTTTTTGCGATCTTTTAACAAAATTGGTCGTTTTTTTCATGATTTTATAACAAAATTTACCTTTTTTTTTTCTTTTTTTAAATTTTTTGATGAAATTTCTGTTTTTTTCATGACTGTTTGAACCGCTAGATTCTAGATTCAACTCTATAAAAGTGCCCTGAAAAATGTAAAAAGTGCCCTATTCAGAAATGTAGCGCCCTGCCCTTTTTTAAATCTGGGGGAAACTCTGCAATAATTTGTTTCCCATAATACTTAACACTATAATGCAAAAGCAAAAATTTTCCTTATACTGCAGTGTTTTTTAAATCAAGAGTTCAAACGCTCAGCGTCATGTGTAAGAAGGGAGCGGTAGCTCTGGGTGCAGAAATTTGTACTATTAAAATCATTTTGGGCCTGTTACAAGAAAAAGAGACTGAAGGGGGGGGGGGAAGGGAATTGAAACTTTGCCCCAGGTGCAGTTTTCTCTTCGTATGCCCCTGCAAAAAAATTAGATCTTATTTCTTTACAAAAATTATGAGCAGTCATTATGATTTTTTTTTAAATTGTTATTTAAAGCTGTTCTAAAAACAAAAAGGGCAATTTTGTGAACCAAATTTCTGCACGAAAGAAGAATAACCACTCAAACAGGGTGAAAAACACATTCGTCACATGATAAAAATGCTTATAACTCAATAGGTAATTTATTGATCACAAAAGGAAAACTTGGTGCAATTCCAAATCGCTTCCATTGACAGGTTTTCCAATTCCATATTTTTCTGCTAAAAAATGAAAGCACCAAAATGTTTTGAGCTTATTGAGCAGAGCAGATGAGAACAGACTTGCACAACACAATAATATACACTCTACCCTTACCCGCTGAAATAAAGACTTTTTCTATTGAACTAATACCCATTTTCTGCTTTATTTATGCAACAATCAGTGGCTAGCACCACTCCCTTCTTTTTTCCAAAGTAAACACTACTTAATAACATATCTACTTATATATGTGCGTGTTTGTGTTTATATGTAGAATATATCAGATTTTTTTTATGATGTTGGCATACTTATAGTTGTAGAGGCTGCTAAAACCCAAAAGAACTAATTTTCCATTTGCTTATGTATAAGCAAATGGAAAATTAGTTCTTTTGGGTAATTTTTGAAATAATTTTAGAAATCATGCATATATGCATGATTTCTAAAATTATTGTTATTTTTATAATTAGAGTAAAAACAAAGCATGCACAGAATACAATAATTTTTTTTTGTTGTTATTTAGCGAAACATTCAGATTTTCTTTTAAAATTACATTATATAAATTAAAATAAAACAAAATAAAAAATTGGATAGCAATTTTTTTAAAAAGAAATTGAGTAATAAAAACAAATAATATAATAATTTTTATAATAACAAATAATATAATAATTTTTAAAGAATTTTGGTTTTATTTGATCCAAAATCGATTTAAATAATGTTTCCACCCAATAATTGTTTGTTTTTGGTCTACAAAATTGTATTAAGATCATGAAAATTCATTGTAAACTTTCTAATTTTCGTAATCAAACAGGTATCAATCTATCAAAAACACTTTTAAAACAATTGATAAATAAAATAACTAACAAATTAAAGAATCGTTACAGTAAAGTTTAACTAAAGTGTACACATCACTACGATATATATGGAAAACAAAATCTTAAATGTACTTACCCATATTTGAGTTTGAGTGAACAATGCTTTGAGGTTTATAGCTACAATGGCTGTTACCTCGAATGATCCATAAACCACAGAAACAAATACAGAACACTTTATTATTACAAGAAATCCATTACATACATTTTAATACACATCACAAGGACAACACCCGCACACCCATGCCGCTAGCTGGACTCGAACCAGGGTCCAGCGGTGTGGGAGGAGCTCACGCTACCGACCACGCCACTGGATCGGCACTTACCCATATTAAATCCTTTCGCTCATCAAAACAAACAATCCAACAAGCAAAACATAGAGCACCTGGACCTTGGCCGTGTTTAAAAGCGGCTTTTTTTGTGCGCGCGCGCTCAGAAGATTCTGCTTGGAGTAGGTATTATCAAAGAAGAGAATTTTAAACTTATTCAATTATTGTATTATTTTTATGGTTCAGAATTGGTAAATACAAATACCATATCTCTTTATCCTTTCAAAACATGATTTTCGTAACAGAAATACATACCTGTGACCACTCAAATAAAATTAAAAGTATTCCGGAAAAGTATCACGTGACCTATTTCATGTAATTAAGCCTGATTAGCATTTAAAAAATGACAATCAACCATGCTCAAACCTTGACGCGCGCGACGCAAAAAAAATGATGGGCGATTTGATCACGTGATTGTGCGTTTTGTGCTTATCTGTTATTGGTTGCACGTTGTTTGTTGTCAAAGTTGGTAGGTTGACTGATACAATTTAACAATTGGTGATTTAATTTTTTAAATAATTTAATTTTTATTTATTTAAAAATCATTTATCAGTTGCTTTATACTTTTCGTATTAAATAATAGAATACTGTTGATTCTATTGTTGTAATTAATAGAATGCTGTTGATAAACCAAGGTTGAGATATCCACACGGGGGACTAGCTAAGGGGGGGGGGGGCTACCCTCCCAAAACATTGACAAATGTTGTTACACTTTGCAAATTTAAAACTTTTATGTCAAATTTAATTAAAATTTTAATAAAAACTGCAATACATTTTCTATTTTTGATAGAATTTGCAAAAGTTACAACTCTAATTGGGAATATTATTAATCTTTTTACAAATAAGAATTGTATTACATTTTCAAAGTGCGTTAACTTGGCAAAATTATAAAACGAGTTGGCGAATATAAAAATTTGACTTGACAATATTAAGGTTTTCTCCCCCACCAATAAAAAGTCTTAACGATGGCCCTGTATCTACATATTACAAGATTGATTTGTAATCTACAATACTGGATTGATTTCAATGGAATTTGCATTGTTAGTTAGATAATTTTTCAGAAGAAGTTTTAGTATGTATATATTTCTTATTTAATGATTGTATATTTTAATACCGTGTGGATAACAGGCCAAAATATGTCATAAAATATGAAAAACAAACGACATCCGAAATTATGTTAGTATAAGCAAAACACTTATTTATACTTTTAATAGAAAAATTATAAACATTCTAATCATACTTTATTCATTACAAAACTAGAAGGCAAACTCCAAATATTTCACTTCTTTAAAATATATGTATGCAGATATTCTTAATTTAAAAACATGTATATCTTTTACATTTTGCTTTTATAATATTTTCCATTTTGATTTTAACACCGTAAAATATCCACGCATGCATTATATTTGCATCCTAATCTCAATAAAAAATTACTTCTAAAATTTTCAAAAAAAAAAAAAAAAATATATATATATATTTATATATGCGTATACGGATATTTTCGCAGAAAACTTTTTTTTTCATTTTCTTAATATATATATAAATCACTTTGGAACGATATTAATATCGTTCTAATTATCCTTTTAATATTCTAAATTTGGAATATTAAAACTTTCTCCGCAAAAATCTCATTTTCTCATATTTAAATAAGTATTTTATTATTATAATAGAAATACATGTGCTTCTGTATTATTAATATAAAATTTACCTTTAATAAAAATGTCTTATGTATTAACAAAAAGCAAAAAAAAAAAACATAAACAAAAACCAACGTTTGGCCCGGGCAGGTTTCGAACCCGTATCGTCTGGGTTCAAGCTCAGCATTCTGACCATTCGGCCAGCCAGCTCACTTTCATTTGTAACAGATTATCTTTATAATTGGCACCACAAGTAATTACATCCTTGATCTGTTCTCCATCTGTTACTGAGCGAACAGTTACAGCAACTGGTGGCACAGTAGCGAGGACTGAACGCACATCCCACCAAGTATAAGTACCCACTCCATGTCCGTGGCTCCTAGCGTGCGCGTGCAGCGCGCGTAACAGCTGAACACGGCCCTTGTTTGTAAGAGTAGCGTCATGAGATCAAGTACGCATGCTCAGTGGAAGAAAAGTGGAGGATGGAAGAAAACGCGTGCAACCCTGAATTTTATGCTTGGCGCTTCCTCGCCCTTTGGTTATTTTTATCATTGCTATTATTATTATTTTAATGCGCGTTCTTGCGAATCGGAAATAGATAAACAAAACAAATTTTCTTCTTTTTTAGAACGAGTCTGGACTTTACATTGGACTTTAAAATATAGTATATTTTGTTTATTTCCGTTTTTGTCCCTATTATGAAAAAAAGTTGCACTGTAAAATTCATAGCTCATTTAATATTTATTTTAAATTTATTACTTAGAATTTAACAATAAATATTTATCTATTTAATTTATATTTTCTAAAAGTATAGTGAATGAATTGAAACCATTTATAACATAAAATAATATTTATATATATTATATTGCATTATTTAGGACAACCGATTTCACTTTAATCTTAAAAATTAAATTTTTATATATTTTGAAAGAGGAAAACATGATTTTATAACTTATTTCTCTGTTAAAGTAAGTGATTTTATATTTATTCTGTTTGGCAACACCTTGTAATAAGTTTTTACCATTCTGTATTGGCAACACTTTTATATGTATCTCTCTGCCGCCTCATGTTGGTGGTTAGCTGTATGTCACTTAACGCGATGCTATCTTCTTTAAATAAAACTTATTTAGTTTAATAACCTGCTAACTCTGACAGGTTATGGGCCCAGGAGCCCATCGCGTAAATTAGTAAATGTTTAACGACGCTTAATAGCCTTTAAAATTTCGGTTAAGTGAAAATTACTTTTACCGGCGGCGTTCGGCGATCGTTAGGCCTAGTTTCAGAAGCGTGCAAAATAGCGCGATGTCTACAGCTACTTTACCAAGTGCAGTGCCTCCAAACTTTGAAAAGCTTAAAGGTCGAGCTAATTATAGCGAATGGAAATTTAGTATAAGATATCATCTGGAAGATCGGGATCTTTATGATGCTTGCACTAAGGACAATGCAGAAGCTACTATAGATCGTCGGGCAAGATCCGCGATCGTAAGCAGCGTCTCAAGTATCGTTATAAAAGAACTGTTGAATTGCGAAACCGCAAAATCCATGTGGGATAGACTCCAAAATCTCTACGAAGATAATAATCCGAACCGGTTTATTACTTTAAATCAAGAAATGTTTGCAACAAAATTTGAGAACTGTAGAGATATGGCAGAATATATTGAAAAGATGCGTTCCATCGGTATAAAAATGAGAACGATTCTTCCTGCATATCCTGATCAAGCAGTGGCTGCTAATATTTTAACGAATTTGCCCACATATTTTCGTCCTTTAACGATGGCTCTGGAAAATAGTGTTCAAGAGTTGACTACAGATCTAGTGTGTGAAAAGTTGCTTTCGGAATTTGCCAAGATGGGAAACCAAGAACAAAATGCCTATGCAACTAAAACTTCCAGCCATGATTCAAGATTTTATGGTAAATGCAATGCGTGTGGCAAAAATGGCCATAAGGCAAAATTTTGTAGATCCAGGAAGCCTAAATTCAACAATGTAAACAAGAGAGATGGAAAGTCTGAAAAATCAACAGAGTACAATTCCAGAATAAAAGAAGCTTGGGTATTACGTTCAGAAACTGAAATCAAAGCTAATGATGAGCCATGGATTATAGATTCTGGAACTGACAGACATATGACATCACATAGAGACTGGTTAACAGACTTTGTCGAATTAGCCCCATGTCCAGTGAGAACAGGAGGAAAAATCATCCACAGTGCAGGTGAAGGAAAAGTTACACTCAGTATAAAAAGAAATGATTCAATTGTGGAGGTAACTTTAAATAACGTTTTATATGTTCCTGAATTAACTGCTAATTTAATTTCTGTGAAATATCTTGCTAAGAAGTTAAATATCTTAACTGTATTTGATGCTAATAATTGCAAATTAATTGATAAGTATTCAAGTAAAATTCTCGCTACGGGTACTTCAAAAGATAATACTTTATACTATCTTGATACTGTAAGAAGCACAGCCTTAATTTGTTCTAAAAATGAATCTATTAATATGTGGCATAAAAGAATTGCTCATTTGAGTTATCCTGGACTAAAAAGATTGAAGTCAATGGCTAATGGTATAGATTTTGATGATGATTCTGAAAATTGTATATCCTGTATAAAAGGAAAAATTCATCGCCAACCATTTCCTAATCACAAAGCCAAAAGAGCTAAAGAAATTCTTGAGCTTGTTCACTCCGATTTATGTGGACCAATGGAAGTTATGTCACATGGAGGTGCTAGATATTTTCTTACAGTCACTGATGATAAAACGAGAATGACTTTCGTTAGTTTCCTAAAAACCAAGGATGAAGTTTACCAGAAATTTGTGGAATTCAAAACTTATGTTGAAAAACAAACAGATAAGAAGTTGAAAATGATCCGTAGTGATAGAGGTAAAGAATTCTTACCCCTTAAAGAATTTTTTAAGAAAGAAGGCATCTTTCATGAAACAAGTATTGCACATACTCCTGAACAGAACGGAATTTCTGAACGATGTAATAGGACACTTGTAGAGAGAGCACGTGCTATGCTCAGTCATGCTAATTTAGACAAACGATTTTGGGCAGAAGCTATAAACACAGCAAATTACTGCAAAAATAGAAGTCCAACTGTTGCCGTAAATGGGAAAACTCCTTTTGAAGCATGGACCGGAAGAAAGCCAGACTTGCAACATATGAAGATATTTGGATGCAAAGCCTTTTCCCATATACCCAAATGTCAACGCAAGAAATGGGACTATAAAGCCAAAGAAATGATATTTGTTGGATATTCCCAAGAAAGTAAAGGTTACAGACTCATGGATCCCAACACATTCAAAATTATTGAAGCTAGAGATGTAATATTCTTAGAAACAGAAAACTGTACTCCTTCATGTGCCTCAGAAAACAAGCAGAGTCTGGAATTTTATCAAGAAGAAATACTTTTCCCCATTTATCAGAAGCCACAAGAAGATGTTTCCATAAATTCTGAATTAGACGATGGAAATTCAGAAACTAAAGATGATGCCCCAGAAAAACCTTGCGAAGAATCTGATAGTGATGCTGGTGTCAGAAGATCCAAACGTGAAATAAAAATGCCATCTTATCTCAAAGATTATGACACATCCTCTGAACATCATTGTCATCTTACATCTACAGTATTTGAAGATGAGACAGAACACAGCAATGACATTCCAACATCCTATACAAATGCTCTTAATCATGAAGATGCTGTGAAATGGAAAGGGGCAATTTCTGAAGAATTGGAAGCTCACAAGAGAAACAAAACATGGCAACTCGTACCACTTCCACCAGGCTGTAAACCTATCAAAAGTAAATGGGTGTTTAAAATCAAGCATGGTGCTGATGGAAGTCCTCAACGCTATAAAGCAAGATTGGTCGCCAAAGGTTGTTCCCAAAGAGCTGGCATCGACTACACAGAGACATTTTCTCCAGTTGTACGCTATGAAACATTGAGAGTTTTAATAGCCATGTCCACTCTTTACGATTGGGATATTGATCATCTTGATGCTGTTGTTGCATTCCTTCAAGGAAGCATTGAGGAAGAAATTTACATGGAGCCCCCAGAAGGCTTGGAGTTCTCCAAAGAAAGGGGAAGTAAGAATGAAGAAAAGATGGTTTGTCGACTCCACAAAGGAATTTATGGATTAAAGCAATCAGGTAGAGCCTGGTACACTAAATTAGACAACAACCTGAAAGATTTAGGGTTAACATGTGCTGATTTTGACTGTTGTGTTTACTATAAAATTTCAGGTAAGAAGATTTTACTTATCGCAATTTATGTTGATGATCTCTTGATATTCTCAAACTGTCCTAAAGATAAAAGCTACATTAAAGATGAGTTATTTAAGCGATTTGATATGAAAGATCTTGGTGAATTAAAGTATTGCCTAGGAATTGAAATTGAAAGAGATAGAGAAAAGGGAATTACAATTATAAATCAATCAACATACATAGAATCAATTCTTAAAAAGTTTTCTATGCATGATTCTAACCCTGTTGCTACGCCAGCAGACGTCAATCAAAAATTGTCTAAATCTCCTAACAGTGAGGAAAATTTGACATCTATATACCAGTCAGCTATTGGTAGTTTACTTTATGCTGCAAAGGGCACACGTCCTGACATATCCTTCATTGTAGGATCATTATGCCAATATTGTCAATGTGCATCAAAAATGCATTGGGTTGCTGCCAAACGTGTAATGAGATATCTCCATGGCACAACTAAAGCTAAATTAAAATATGACCGTTCAGCTAATAGTGAATTTTTAGGATATTGTGATGCAGATTTTGCTGGATGTCCTGATGACAGAAAATCAACGACTGGATTTGTCTTCAAACTTGCTGGAGCTGCAGTAACATGGCAAAGTAAAAAACAAACAACTGTAGCCACTTCAACCGTTGAAGCTGAGTATACAGCTTTGTCATCTGCCACTAAAGAAGCAATATGGCTTAAAAAGTTCTTAAATGAGTTGAACTTAGAGTCTAAAGACAAACCAATAAAAATATTCTGCGACAACAAAGGTGCTATTGATCTGAGCAAAAATAGCTTATTTCATGCTCGCACTAAGCACATTGATGTGTCTCACCATGTTACTCGAGATTCTGTTAAAAAGAAGCTCATAATTGTTGAAAAGATTTCAACTGATGATATGGTTGCTGACTCTTTAACTAAAGCTGTTCCAAAACAAAAGCACGAATGGTGCATGAATAATATGGGACTTTCAGAACTCTAAAAACTTTATCTTTTGAACTTTAAATTTCAATTTTTGTTTATTCTTTAAAATATAAAATCAGGGGAAGTGTTAAAGTAAGTGATTTTATATTTATTCTGTTTGGCAACACCTTGTAATAAGTTTTTACCATTCTGTATTGGCAACACTTTTATATGTATCTCTCTGCCGCCTCATGTTGGTGGTTAGCTGTATGTCACTTAACGCGATGCTATCTTCTTTAAATAAAACTTATTTAGTTTAATAACCTGCTAACTCTGACATTCTCAAAACATTTTAGTATGTTACAATTCCACTTTTTTGCCTTTATAATTTTATTAATTACTTATTACTTATTATTATTATTATTAGAATTGAAAAAAAGAATAGAATAGAAAAGAAAAAAAAAGATTTTTAAAAGTATTAATATTTCCAAAACATAAATATTCCATATTGATCAATGAACTCTTCTTGATCTTAGTTTTCAAAAAAAATTATCTGCTAATAATCTCAATGAAAGTTGTAAGAATATACAGGAAATATATTAAGGACAGAAATCAAATGACAGCTCATTTGACCTTGTCTGTTTATTTTGTTATTATTATTATTTTGTTTGTTATTTGATTTATCCAATCAGGAATAATTTATTATTTATTGTTACAGCAGCTTTTAAGAAAACTTTTTAATGGATTAAAATATACGTGTATATTATATACATACAATAATTTTTTGAATTAAAGCGCTTCATAGTTTGATATAGTTCAATGTTATTATTGTTATTAAAACATAAAAATAGAAACTATCGATCGTGCAGTAGAAGGTTAATTTTATAAAAATGAACCTGTAGTAAGTTATTTCTAGTAGTTAGATATTTTTATGCTATTAAATTACGACATGAAAATATTTTAAACGTAATTTTATTCGATGTTATTACTAAATTAAAATCTAGTTTTTTTTTTTTTTTTTTTTTTTTTTTTTTTTAAATTATTAAAATATAGCCCTTGGATTACGTTAAATATTAAAACTTGATTTCATTGAGAAAAATTGATGTAAAAATACATAATATTTTATTAACTAATATATTATATTATAAATAAATTAATTAATTAAATATTAAAACGTAGTTATTTGGAAAGAATCGGTAAAAAAGAATAACTATTTTTTTTTTTTTTTTAATCTTAAATAAGTTTATTTTGTAGCAAAATATAGTGATCCAATACTTTAAAACCTTAAATGAGCACATATAGAACATACCATAAAACATAAAATTTTTGCTGTAAATTTTGGATTTAATTATTTTTCCAATTTTTCTCATTATGAGACCTGTATATAGATTTAAAAATAATAATAATAAAATAAATTTTAAAAAATCATAAAAATAGAAAAAATCGTACAGTGAAAGGTTAATTTCATAAAAATGAATACTGTAATAAGTTATCTCTAGTTATTAGATATTTTTATATTATTAAATTATTTTTAAAAAAATTAAAAAATCATAAAAATAGAAAATATTGTACAGTGAAAGGTTAATTTCATAAAAATGAATGCTGAAATAAGTTATCTCTAGTTATTAGATATTTTTATATTATTAAATTACGATTTAAAAATATTTAAAATGTAGTTTTATTCGATGTTATTAAAATAAAATTTAGTTTTCTTTT
Organism: Maratus speculifer; assembly: GCA_964019185.1. Classification (NCBI taxonomy): domain Eukaryota; kingdom Metazoa; phylum Arthropoda; class Arachnida; order Araneae; family Salticidae; genus Maratus; species Maratus speculifer. Next base: position 277,474,910 of record OZ025295.1, on the reverse strand, counting down.
TAATTATCAAAATATACCTCTTGGATGATATTTAATATTAAAACTTAATTTCATTTTAAAAAAATCTAAAGAAATACAATATTTTATTAACTGTTAATAAATTATTAATAAATAAATAAATTAAATTAAATATTGAAACTTAGTTTTTTTTTCTTTTTTTGAAAGAATTAATTAAAAAATAGAGTAACTTTTAATAAATCAATAAGGGGAAAAAAAGTAAAATGTTTCATTTTAATTATCAAAATATAGCATTTGGATGATATTTAATATTAAAAGTTAGTTTCATTAAGAAAAAATCAATCTAAAAAAATATATTTTATCAACTGGTAGTAAATTATTAAAAAAAAAATAATAAGCGTAACTTATAATAAATCAATGAAGAAAGAAAAAAAAAGAGAGAGAAATCCAGATCGGGGATCGAACCCACAACGTTGGGGTTACGAGACCTGTATGCTAACCATTACACCAAACCATCTGCGAAAACGTCAACGAAACGACTTTTTTAACCTCGAAACAAGTTCATAAAAGAATTTGGCATTTGGCGTTCTCTTATTCCTCGCCAAACCTATTTTGATTACTTATGACGGAAAAAAAGGAAAAAAAAATACTAGTGATGCGATTCCACCAAAACAACGCAAGGATATATATACAATTTAGTCATACCAATAAAAATAATTCAAATTATATGTATATACATAAAATATAACGAGCAAATGATGGGATATTTGCTCGTGCTGGCATAATGAAAACGAAACTTACGGAAGAAAAAAAGTATTTTTGCATGAAAATTGCGAAATTCGTAGGCAAAATTATATTTATAACCATAATATAAACATTTTTTAACATGAAAATTGATGTTACAAATCGAAAAAAGCATGAGAATATTATGAATGATGAGGATTTTAAAACCTTCTAATTTCATCCCATGTAAAGTCTATGGTAGCGCTGCAGTCGATCGCCTGCGGCGGTTGAAAACACAGTTTGTCCAATCAGAATTTATTGCCATCATGTCGCAACTCTTACCGAAGGATGTAGGAACACTAAGATCAAGTTGTTGGAAGCGCCAACTGTCGTCCCGACCTGGTGATTAAGAAGAACAGGGACATCCTTATTCTGGATATCACATGCCCGTTTGAAAATGGGCTAAATGCTTTTAGTGATGCTCGTAAAATTAAAGAAGAAAAGTACAAGGAATTAGCACAAGAGCTCTCTGCAAATGGATGTAACGTCAGGGTCGAGGCGATAGTTGTTGGAGCCCTGGGTTCCTGGGATCCTGCCAACGACAAGGTCATTAGAAAATTATGTTCCGAGATGTATGCTAAGATTATGCGTAAAATTATTGTAAGTGAGATGAAGCGAAGGATGTAGGAACACTAGCAAAACACACGGGCCGTGTTCAAAAGCGGCTTTTTTTGTGCGCGCGCGCTCAGAAGATTCTGCTTGGAGTAGGTGCTATCGAAGAAGAGAATTTTAAACTTATTCAATTATTGTATTATTTTTATGGTTCAGAATTGGTAAATACAAATACCATACCTCTTTATCCTTTCAAAATATGATTTTCGTAACAGAAATACATACCTGTGATCACTCAAATAAAATTAAAAGTATTCCGGAAAAGTATCACGTGACCTATTTCATGTAATTAAGCCCGATTAGCATTTAAAAAATGACAATCAACCCTGCTCAAACCTTGACGCGCGCGACGCAAAAAAAATGATGGGCGATTTGATCACGTGATTGTGCGTTTTGTGCTTATCTCTTATTGGTTGCACGTTGTTTGTTGTCAAAGTTGGTAGGTTGACTGATACAATTTAACAATTGGTGATTTAATTTTTTTAATAATTTTATTTTTATTTATTTAAAAATCATTTATCAGTTGCTTTATACTTTTCGTATTAAATAATAGAATACTGTTGATTCTATTGTTGTAATTAATGGAATGCTGTTGATAAATCAAGGTTGAGATATCCACACGGGGGACTAGCTAAGGGGGGGGGGGTACCCTCCCAAAACATTGACAAATGTTGTTACACTTTGCAAATTTAAAACTTTTATGTCAAATTTAATTAAAATTTTAATAAAAACTGCAATACATTTTCTATTTTTGATAGAATTTGCAAAAGTTACAACTCTAATTGGGAATATTATTAATTTTTTTACAAATAAGAATTGTATTACATTTTCAAAGTGCGTTAACGTGGCAAAATTATAAAACGAGTTGGCGAATATAAAAATTTGACTTGACAATATTAAGGTTTTCTCCCCCACCAATAAAAAGTCTTAGCGATGGCCCTGTATCCACATATTACAAGATTGATTTGTAATCTACAATACTGGATTGATTTCAATGGAATTTGCATTGTTAGTTAGATAATTTTTCAGAAGAAGTTTTAGTATGTATATATTTCTTATTTAATGATTGTATATTTTAATACCGTGTGGATAACAGGCCAAAATATGTCATAAAATATGAAAAACAAACGACATCCGAAATTATGTTAGTATAAGCAAAACACTTATTTATACTTTTAATAGAAAAATTATAAACATTCTAATCATACTTTATTCATTATAAAACTAGAAGGCAAACTCCAAATATTTCACTTCTTTAAAATATATGCATGCAGATATTCTTAATTTAAAAAAATGTATATCTTTTACATTTTGCTTTTATAATATTTTCCATTTCGATTTTAACACCGTAAAATATCCACGCATGCATTATATTTGCATCCTAATCTCAATAAAAAATTACTTCTAAAATTTTCAAAAAAAAAAAAAAAAAAAAAAAGAGAAGAAGAAGAACATTAATAATTATTTTATGCGTATACGGATATTTTCGCAGAAAACTTTTTTTTTCATTTTCTTAATATATATATAAATCACTTTGGAACGATATTAATATCGTTCTAATTATCCTTTTAATATTCTAAATTTGGAATATTAAAACTTCTCCGCAAAAATCTCATTTTCTCATATTTAAATAAGTATTTTATTATTATAATAGAAATACATGTGCTTCTGTATTATTAATATAAAATTTACCTTTAATAAAAATGTCTTATTTATTAATAAAAAGCAACCAAAAAAAAAAAAAAAAACCACAAACCACCTTTTGGCCCGCGCAGGTTTCGAACCCGTATCGTCTGGGTTCAAGCTCAGCACTCTGACCATTCGACCAGCCAGCTCACTCTCATTTGTAACAGATTATCTTTATAATTGGCACTACAAGTAATTACATCCTTGATCTGTTCTCCATCTGTTACTGAGCGAACAGTTACAGTAACTGGTGGCACAGTAGCGAGGACTGAACGCACATCCCACCAAGTATAAGTATCCACTCCATGTCCGTGGCTCCTAGCTTGCGCGTAACAGCTGAACACAGCCACGTTTTCCCAATCCAATGGTTGATTGATCGATTTGGAGAGATGGCACTTCTAATTAACGGTGATATAAAAGGTTTTTTATATAATTAATAATTCCACATTTTATATAATTAATAAAAAAAAATCCTACAAGTTTCTGTAAATTAGGTGCAAGTCTGTAAGGCTTAAGTCTTCGCGGTAGAAAAGTTCGTAATCATAAAATAAATATGAATCCAAGTGTTTCGTAATGTTCTCATTACGTAAAAAAACTCTTGAGCACACTGGTAATATTTTTATAATCAAAAGCAGATGCAATATAAATTAGCGCTTAGACTCATTCATATACCACCATTTTAAAATGGCGACCGTAAAGTTCAGATTTAGTCCAACAGTTTACGAAGATTAGATTAGTTCCGTTTTCATCCAAGTTATGTCGAAATGGAGGTAGGAACGTTAAAATTTTGTTCCAAAGATGACAAAAATTCGACTGGTTTCGTTTTCGTCTACTTTATGTCATGAAAGGGGACAAATAGGTTAAAATTTAGTTCTGGAGTTGACGAAAATTGGATTAGTCGAATTTTCATACAATTAACGTTTCTGAACTGACGTTCTTATTTTGTAGATATTTTGTAGATACGTCAATGTCAAAATTCAACAAATTTTGGACGCATTTTAACCCATTGGCTAGGTCCAAAATACATCTATAGACGTATTTCGGAATTAACAGAGGAAAACTGGATGTAATCTGAACGTGTGTGTTGTGTGGGTTATAAACCTAGAAATCGTTTGCGTGCTCAAGAGTTAATGTCACTTTATAAATTTTATATAAAAAAATTTCGAACTAAAAACTTTTGTCATGGTTATTATTATTATTTTTATTTCTTTACGTTACTTGTTTTACGTTAATACGTTTTGTAAAAGTCTTTCAAATAAAATAACTTAAACTGCTGTAATATTTTTTATTTTAAATGTACAAACTTAATAAATACGACTTTTCTCAATCACAAAACTATACAAACTATAAACTATAGAAACAAATATGGAATAGAAAAAACGTAAAGAGAAAAGTAAATCGCAAAATTTCTATGCGTAAAAGAAAAATGAATATTTGCTCTTTCACATTATACAGTTTCATAGCATTGCGGGAGAAATACTCCAGTTCTTACGAAGGAAATTACACGAGGAAAATTGAAAAGTACTTGGATCATTGCTATTGGAATTCTTTAGTGATTTCCTCAATAGTCCGTCCTTTAGTTTCGGGTACTTCTATCACAGTGAAGGTGAAAGAAAGCATTAGCAGCAAGGAAAATATAAGAAATGTGTAATAATCAATAATTTCCTGAAAAGAAAATAAATAAAATACTTTAATTTTAAATCATAAACCATAGATGTTCTTAATATATATGATGTCCGATAAAGATAAAACAAAACGCACTTCAATTTTTTTTACCTGTTGGATTTTACCTGTTACAGGCTATACTATAGGGTAATTCCATGAGCACATGTCGTGTAAGTCACATACTACGAATTTGGATATCAGTATTTTAGAACGGAAAAATGTGACTTATTTTATCAGAGATATTTCATTTATTGAATAAGGCCATGCAAACCTTTCAAAAATAACGGTGGACAACAATTTAGCAGTTACTAGAAATGTGACTTACACGACAAGTGCTCATGGAAATGCCCTATCGTAAATTCTAAAAAATCACAAAATAAGGTAAGATATAATAATATGGCAATAAAATAGTCCTACCACTAATTTTCAAAACATTAAACTTTTTAAATTCTTATATGACTATCTTAGACGAAATTGGCCAATTAGAAAAAAAATTCCTTTTGCTGGAAAAAAATTGCATCTCTGCTTATTAAAAGATAAATTTATTACCAGTCATTCAAAAAATAAATCAAAGGAAAGTAGTAATAATCTCTTAAGAATTAGAAGACATCTCTGCAAAAAATTTCATGCATGAAGCATTCTTTTTTTTTACATTTAAATAACACACATCACTCAAAATAAATGAAGGATATTATAACTTTCATTGGACAGTTTCAAAGGATGTCACAAATCGACAACTAGAAGATCAAACAACTGTCGGAGGATAGACGTGATTAGATTGTGAGGTACTGAGTAGATTGTGAGCAAGATTGTGAGTCAACCGAGCAGCTCTGATTTGTGAAAGAAAAAGTCATTAGATGATTGGAACTTCCCTATACAGTAAAACCTCCATAACGGACACTCCCGAATAGAGCTCATCAGTGGTGACGTCACAACTCCAGAAATTGGTCCAAAACAAACCACAGAGTTAAAAAAAAGATTGAGATGAAATATGTTGTTTTATCGTGAAGCTAAAAATTCAACCCTGAAACTGATTTAAACAAGTTACAATTCGGTCCAAACACTTGTGGATCGCTTTTAAAACTTCAGCAATTCAACAATCAGCCTTTGAACGGTATCTGATTTCATATTGAAAGACTTTTTTTAAAAGTATATCGTGCATCTCTAACAAACTCTAAACTCTTTCGGTTTGTATTGACCCAGTTACCATGGAAATGCGGGGTTGAGTTGTCTGTGACGTCACACTAGTTTTCCAATCCCCACTCCCAAAACCTAAATTTTTGTATGATTAACCTCTGAATAACGGACATTCCAAATAGCGGACACTATTTTCGGCGATAAAGGATAAAAAAGTATTTTTTAACGAGATTTTTTTTTTAAAAAAAGTAAAAATGCTTCTTAATTTAACAGGGAAATTTTTCACAAATTTTGTGATAACAGAATAATGTAGAGGGCGGACTGCGGAAATTTCTTCTTCACGTTCACTGTTGAATTCAGGGAATTGCCTGGAAGGGACATCTTCCAGAACATTCAAATTTCTATGTCCTCTCGGAAGATTTTATGCTTTTAATAATCAAAAAGCGCATTCCCCATCCCCGCCCGGATCTGTATAATGACCATAACATCACATTGAAAAACAAATTTTATGTAATCGCAAGCAAAAGCAAACTTTTGTAACAGATTTTTTTTTATAAGAATGTAATAAACAGCAGTTATAAGTGTGCACAATTTTATTTAAGTTTTTATTGCTTAAAAAATAATTTTTAATTTCTCATTAATCATATAATAGAGGTTTTAAGACATATAAATGCCAATTAATGAAATATTAAGTACGTCTTAGCGATTTTTGTATCTCTGAGGTTTTTCCCAATAACGGACACCTCCGAATAGCGGACAATTTCTGCGCTTCCGAGGTGTCCGTTATTTAGAGGTTTTACTGTATAAAATAATAGTTTAAGCGAATTTTGTTTTGCAGAAAATGGAAAAGAGACACAAATGCAAAATTTGCTCATTCTCAAACATCGGAGTATACAAATTTTAAGAATGCTTTAGCGGCAGCGAAATAAATTTTGCTTTCATCTTACTGAGAAAGTGAAAAACATTGATCGACGTTCTGTAAGAGCTTTGTTTCGATGGGTGCAATGTCACAAAGCTATCATTTAATTTAATCTGAAATTTGGAGAGTTATGTCTCGTTTAGCGGCAGGCCAACAAAAACCGAAGTAGCAAGAGCCACTGGAGTTTCACAAAGTGTGATTTCCAAAACCTGGAACTGTTTTTTAGAATGAAACTGCAAGACAAAGACCAGGGCAGGTTCCTAAATATTCAACAACTCCAAATGAAGATAGATATTTAACGCTAATGGCTCGGAACACCGAAATATGAATACCATTCTTCTTCAATAACATTTTCGCTTGGCTTTTGGCACCACGGTTTCGACTCAAATTTTCCGAAGCTCACTCCATGCCGTAAGTCTGTATGCTCGAAGGCCAATGGCATGTGTTACTTTAACAACAAGGCAATGTGGCGCAAATAGGCAATGAGCAACAGAGCATGTGAACAGAAGTAGAAGAGAATGGCGCAATTTTCATTTCTCTGTTTCGTCTTTCTGTTCTTCCTGATAATTGGCGTGTTTTTATTTGGAGGGACTATGGCACTAGAAACAATCTAGCGTTCGTGCAAGGAAATGTCAGATTTGGCGGTGGAGGAGTATATGTTTGGAGGCTGATATATCCATTGATGGGCGCATCAACCACCACATTATGCGTAATGAAGCTCTGACCGATCAACGATATAAGGATGAGATCCTCAGACCTATCGTAGTCACTTGTGCTGCTGGATATGACCATGTTAATGAACGACAATTACAGGACACATCATGTTCACTTATTGGATGATTTCCTGTTCGAGGAAGTAATCATACGAATGGAATGGTCAACCTATTCTATGGACATGAACCCAATAGTGCATGCTTGAAATATTCTAGGCAGACGAGTTGCTGTCACCTATCACTACCACAAACTCTCCTAGAACAAAAAAGAGCTCTCTCATTAATAGCCACATTGACTCCAGACCTCAAAGGTGTTCAACGTTGCTTTCCGTCTCGGGAAACCACACCCCCTACTAAAAATGATTTTCTTTGAAGGAACTTTTTTAGATGTTTTTTCCCATATACATCGATTGTATTTTTATCCTTTTGTACCCAAATACTCAATTCAATGCATTTTTTTTTACAAATGTATAATTTTTTCCTAATATAGCCTACCACGTCGATCCTGTTTCAGTCATCTAAAATAGAGGTTCTCAATCAAACTATGGTATGCGAACCAGTACTGATACGCGAAAGCCCGATACTGGTGCATGAAATAAAATAAAAAACGCAGCTTATGAATTGAAAAAATCGTCCAATCCTTCCCTCTCTCCCCTCTTTCATTATTTGTCAGTTCACCTGCTTCAAAGTGTCTGCTATCTGATATTACTGTTTTGACAGCACTTTGCTTTCTCTTATTTTAATGCAATTTCGATTAGAAATTTCTGATGTATGGAGTTAACGATTAATGAGTAGATGCCGAGTCAAATTTTTATCACCAGAAAAAAGTATACTTCGTAGAGGTCTGCATGGGCCGGGTTCGGGCCGATTTTCATTAAGGGAGACCTGTACCCCATTTTCGGCCAAAAATCATCAAAAGTTCAAAAAATTTTTTATCTCAGAAAACGATAAAATACATATTTGCGAATATCCATACAAATTTTCAGAGCTCGGGGACACTTGGAACAGGTAGAAAATGAGCTTTTTTAATTGTACTCACTATAGAGTTTAAAGGACTAGCGGCCATTTAAAACGTGTTTTCTTGAAAATGACTTTTTTCATATTTTGCCTAAGTTCAAAGTACTAAGGCTCAGTGGTAAAATGATTTAGAAACAAAGTGTTTATGTTTTTAGAATCTTAAAAAAATTTGCAACAAAAGTAAGGAGAGATATTTTTTTTTAACTATTTCTGAAAATTTTACATAAATTGGTAAACATGAAAATTATAACGAATTTAAGGAAATTTACCATGCGTATTTTTGTTTATTTTTTTTTAGCCGATTAAAATAGAAAATAAAAAATATCTCCCCTTAGTTCTTTTCTATATACTATAACACTATTTAAGAAATTTTAGTAATACCAAAAATTGAAAATTGAATGAGGAGTAGTAATTTTAAAAAATATATTTTTCGACAAAAAAACTATAAAAATCCCCATAAAAAATATAGTTTTTAATAAAAAGTGAATTTTTTTTGCTAATTATTCCTTACAAAAAGATTCTTAAGTAGTACACCAAAATTCATTACTTTAAAATCAATATTAAAAATTTTGGGTTTTTTCTTACGGGTCACCCTTAACGGCATTCGGACCGGGCCGGGCTCGGGCCTTGCTTCTGAAGACTCGGGCGGGGCCGGATGGGCCTAGTCACTAATCTTTTCAGGCCGGGCCGGGCTCGGGCCTTAATATTTTTTCCTGGAGTATCGGGCCGGGTCGAGTCTAACTTATTTTTTTCGTACGAAGCCGAGACTGATTTCGTCCTTTCTAGTCTTCACGTAAAAACTTTAGGTTCGCCCAGAAGAAATTGGGCAACCATTTGTAAAACAATGGTACTTTTTTTTAATATAAATGTTAGGTGGGGCTTGTTGAGTTCAAGCTTAGGTAGGCCTCCCCACCTAACTGAATCTGAAACTGAATCTTCCCGTATGAAAATCCTTTTCTCGACGTGGAAAAGTCTGTTCATAAATCAGTAATGTTTGGCTTGATCCAAAATTTTTTGCAAAATAGACATATAATTTTAAGTCGTCATTATTCTACAATTTAACATTAGACTTTATTCTTTTTAAAGAATCGTAGATCACTAGGCGTCTTAAAATAGAATTAAACACATTAAAAAAACTTGATTATGACGGAATTTTTGTTTAAACTGAAAACTGCAAATTTCTTTTAAACTGTTCATTCACGCAAAATGGTTACAACAATACACGAATGGATACAACAATACACATATCTAAAATGATAATGTTATATTTGCACAGCCCCTAACATACACTTCAAAAATATTACTCAAACCAAGGTTGATTAATTCGCTAATAATTTGCATGTTAGTTTATTTCAGAAAAAGTAAACTTACAAATGAAGGACAAGTGATAGTTTTCGCGTTTCTAATTTAGTACTGGCTGCTTTGGGGCATAGTGTAGTTCTCGAGAGAGAAATGTTAAAGGTAAGTACAGCATGCCCTTAATATGAAAAAAGTATAACAATAAATAAATAAATAAATACAATTCCATACATATAGTACATATGTATGTAAATAGATATACATTATATGTAGATTAGAGATAAGGTTCGATCTTCACGTTAAAAACTTTTTTTTTTGGATATGATATATTTAAAAGATTTCACATGCAAGTACCGAACGAACAACTGAAACATAAAGTCCAGAAAGCTGGAAGCAAATTTCTACATATTTTAAATTTTTCAAACTCACCGTGAGAGGTAAAAAGCACAATCCCACGATGAAGTTGGAAAGCCAGTTCACTGCTACAGCAATACTGGTAGCGATTGGACGAGGACCTTGCGCAAATAATTCAGACACCAGGAACCAAGGTATCGAACCTATAATAACAGGGATATTTTTTTCGTAGTTTAAAAAATAAGTGCATAAATTTTCCTTTTTTTTTCATTTACTTTTTAATTTTGTTTTACCTGGACCAGTAGCAAACAGTACGATGAAAACAAAGACTAAAATCATAGATAAGTATGATAACCCAGCTGCATAACGCTGTAAATAGAAAACAACAACAACATAATATATATAAATATACAAATCTCTTACGTATTTAGAGCTATCGATAAATAACTTAGTTCATTTCTAAAACGTTCCAACGTAGTTGAAAGTGTTTATGAATTCTGCTTGCCTTACCATCAGGTCGCTTGTCTGCTTGAGTTATAACTCGCTTAGATATATTCAGACCGTCTGTAATTGAATAAACGAAATTTATTGTGACGTGTTTGGCATTGAAAATGAAGTGTGTCGCCTTTATAGTTCGTTTACAGGAATACTCAAAAGAATTCTGTTACATTATGGTCTATGAGGAAAATTGGTAGCAATGTATTTTAATGATGTTACTCTATTTCAAAGGTATACTACATCACTAACATGAACTACAAAAAGATTACTATTCATTGTAGTGTGCATAGAAAAATATCGTTCATTTACAGGGACACACAAAATATTTCGGTTACGGCACCGACTATGAAAGATGTATTTGTTTCGAGCTGTGGTATGAGTTTTTAAATATAACGAATTTTTTACATATTACTTGAACTGGATAAATTCTATGAACCACATACACGGCTGAAAAAAAGAATTCGAGTATATATCAGTTTATTGTAAGAAATTACTGAAAAGGAATTGGCAATTTTGTTATGCGTTTCCAAACTAAATTAAATTTTAGCATATCAGTATACAGAGTGTCCCAAAATTCATGGACTAAACTGTATAGGAAGGTAAAGTATACATAAAGGAACAATGTGGTGTTAGAAATTAAAAGTTTCGTCAAAAAATAAGAAATATAGAGGAAATGAAAACGAGTGTTTTATTGGCATAGCAATCACAGTAAGCATATATTTATAATCTGGTAATATAGTAGATTAGTTGGTTCATTGAATCATTTTTAATATAATAGGTAATAATTAAGCCTAAATCGGCTTAATACCTTAAAAATTGTAGGAAAAAATTTATGCTATAGTACAGTATGTACTTTTGAAAATCATAAAACTCCACTGCAATTTTTTTAGAATCATCGATAGCAAGCATCTACATTACTTAAATTTGGTGATCGTGCTCTTGTACCTCATGCAACTATGCTTTAATTTGTCCCTATATCTTTAAGTTTCTTGGATCAAATCACCTCGGGAAAATACATGGTTTGTACATTTTTTTCTCAAATATTCAATGGAGTTATAAGCTTATAATTTGAGAGCGCTAAATTGTTAAATCTACGTGATAAATTTTAAATTTACAACTTTTCTTAAAATCATCCGGCTAAATGTTTCTTTTACAATTCGATACAATAAATAGATCCAAACAAAATATTGGCATTTATTCAATTTAAAAATTTATTTTTAAGAATTATAACCTACATTCAATTTTTACATAAAAGATCAGCATCGTTATACACTTTTAAAACGTATTTCTATAATTAGTGTTTGAGATATAGCGCTGTTATATGAGCTACTATGTATTCCCTTCTCTTTAACCCTTTCCGGCACGGGCAAATTGTGTTAGTAAATTGAGGAATTATCGACTGACACAGGAATTTAGAAACAATTTTTTAAGAAATTAAGAACTCCTTAATCTCAGCTTTCACTGAAAAGCAAAATTTTCTTAAAATATTACTGGTGCCATTTGCACGTTTGGAATTAAAATTAGGTATCCCAGACTGGGCACAGTGCGCCGGAAAGGGTTAAAGAAATAATTTTGGAATTTAGAAAAAAAATATGCCTTGTCGGCGTAAAACATTATGCTAGAATAGTCAAGATAGAGTCAAAATATTTTCTTGACATTTTCCTGACAGTTAACCGTGGAGCTCTTCAAAACATTTCTACAGGTTTTTTACGTGGTTACATCTCTTGTTGATATTAAATTTTGAGCTATTTGAGACAGAATTGTCAGATTATATCGTAAAAATACATTAAATCATTTGCATCCTAGTATGTTATCCATTCCACTTTATAGATCGAGATTCATTTTCAGTTATCGTATACTTTTTTTAAAAGTTGTCCCGTTTTACCAGAGTTCCAGCTTTTGATAGGGTTGATCACTTCTTGTTACGGTGATTTCTCGCGGTGCCTTCAGTAGAAATACATAAGAAATGCATTAAATTGGTTCGAAATTTAAAAGTCTAAAAAAAAAAAAATTTACTTTTAACAGATGCATTTCAGTCATATGAAACCCGAATGTATAAAAAAGAAGTTTAAACATAAGTACAAAAAAAAAAAAAAAAAAAAAAAAAAAAAAAAAAAAAAAGCTATTTTTCTTTATTCTCAATTACAAGTAAAATGATAAAATGACTGTGTGGTTGCAGTATTTGAGATGCAATCAACACATCCTGCAATTGATGATTTGAAATATCTATAGTTAAAGATTACATTAAGAGTTGTGTCAATATTCTCAAGAGGCACGTAAATTTCACTGCGATTTGAAATTTTATTTATTTTTTAGTTTAATTTACACAAAAGGGTCTATTACTAATACAGTGTCCATCACTAGTATCGTGACTTTAAACGATTTTTATATAACGAAGAAAAACATTTGAAGCATTTTTGCTGGGTGTAATCATTAGTTTTAGATATGTTGGACCACACTTCTAAAACTCATGATTTGAAAATTTGCTATTGGTCAGTGATAAGAAGGAACACCATGTATATAAGATAAAAAGTAAAATCCACAACATTAAACAAACTGTGCAAGAAACTGTGTATGTTTTGAACTTTTTTTAAAAATAAAAGATATGTTATGCAAATGGATATTAAGTCATTCTGCTACTTACTGTGAGAGACATGCTAATAGTAAGTAGAAGTGTTACAACAGCCATTCCACCTATTCCAATAAGATATAAAGTCTTTCGTCCAGCTCTATCTACTAACACCATGGAGATAATGGTCATCACTACATTAATGATGCCAACACCGAGAGTAGCATACTTAGGCTGCTCCCCCTTTAGTTCTGCATTTACAAAAATTTCAGTGGAGTAGAATATAACCTGAAATATATTAATAAAATAGAAACCACTCATCTTATCTTATACTATAATGCGAGCAAAAATTGTGTGTGTGTAAATTTTATCTCAAAAACGGCTCTAACGATTTTCGCAAAAATTTGAATTTTACCATTTTCGGGCACGAGAAGACCATTGGGCTAGGTCACATGTTCGAGAAAATTCGAATTTTGGGTCGTTTTGGGTCATAATGGGTCAAGATCAAGCTATTTATATCTAGAGAACGGCTGGATCGATTTTAAGGAAATTTTCTATCCAATCGTTTTTTGGCACAACAAAACTATTGGGCTGGGTCACATGTTCGAAAAATTTAGATTAGTGGGTCAATTTTGGGTCATTATGGGTCAAGCCATTTTTATCTAATAAACGGCTCTAACGATTTTGACCAAATTTTATATTGTATCGTTTTGGATTACAAGAAGACCATTGGGTTTGGTAACATGTTCGAGAAAATTCGGTAAGTGGGTCATTTTTGGGGTCATTGTGGGTCATGCTATTTTTATCTAGCGATTTTCTCACGCAATTGTGACTAAAAATTGCATTCTATGGTTTTTGGGCACGAGAAAAACATTGGGCTAGGTTACATGTTCGAGAAAAAATTTCAATGGGTCATATTGGGTCATTAAGAGTCTGGGTCAAGCTATTTATATTTAAAGAACGGCGTGATGGATCATAACGAAATTTTGTATGTAACAGTTTTTTGACATGAGAAAACTAATGGGCTAAATCACATGTTTGAGAGATTTCGACTATGAGGGTCATTTGTGGGTCATGATGGGTCATAATGGGTCATGGTCAAACTATATCTAAAGAACAGGTGGATCGATTTTAATGAAATTTTGTATGCAACATTTTTTTGGCACGATAAAATCATTGGACTAATTTACATGTTCGAAAAATTTCGATTAATGGGTCATTTTGGATCATTAAGGGTCTGGGTCAAGCTATGTATAATTAAAGAACGGCAGGATCAATCTTAACGAAATTCTGTATGTAACAATTTTTAGAAACGAGAAAACTAATGGACTAAGTCACATATTCGAGAGCTTTCGATTATAAGGGTCATTTGTGGGTCTTAATGGGTTAAGGTCAAGCTATATCTAAAGAATGGGTGGGTCGATTTTAACGAAATTTTGTATACAACATATTTTTGGCATGAGAAAATCATTGGGGTAGGTCACATGTTCGAGAAATTTCGATTAGTGGGCCACTTTTGGGTCATTCTAATTTTATCTAGACAACGTTTCGCGCAATTTTGATTAAATTTTGTATTTTATCGTTTTCGGTCACAAGAAAATCGTTGGGTTAGGACAGATTTTTGAGAAAATTCGATCAATGGGTCATTTTGGATTATAAGTGGTCAGGGTCAAACTAACTATATCTAAAAAACGGCTCAATCGATTTTATCTAAATTTTGTATCTAATGTTTTTCGGCATGCTAAAACTAAAGAGCTAGGCCACACGTTCGAGAGATTTCGATTATAAGGGTCATTTGTCGGTCATGATGGGTCATGCTGATTTTATATAGAAAATGGTACTCACCATTTTGACTATACTTTGTATTATATCGTTTTTGAGCAAGAGAAAACCATTTGGCTTGGACACATGCTCGCGAAAATTCTATTAGTGGGTCATTTTGGATCTTAATGAGCTAGGGTCATTCTAATTACATATAACAACGATTCGATAAATTTTACCTAAATTTTGAAACAAAACGTTTTTTGTCACGAGAAGACTATTGGGCTGAGTCGCATGTTAAACAAAATTATATTAGTGGGTCATTTCGCTTCATTGCTGAATGCTGCCAAGCTAATTTTACCTAAAAAATGGCTTAAACGATTTTGATTCCACTTTATATTCTACTGTTTTTGATTACCTGAAGACGATTGAGCTATGTCACATGCTTGATCAAATTTGATTAGTGGCTCATTTTGGGTAATACGGGTCAGGGTCACGAGAATATGGCAAAAGCCAATAACTTGGTGATATTTGACAAAATATTGGCGACATATGGCCAAAAAATCGACTATAAAAATTACGAAAACCAAAACATGTATTTGAAGCCAAATGAAAGAATGCCTCCAAATTTGGCTATATCTAGCAAAAAATATTGTCTTTCAGAATGTAAAGAATTTTTTTATACATTCTTAAGAGGATTCGTGATGCATGGTTAAACCAATCAGAGTCGAGCTAAAAAAGTGATTTAGATCGATGTCCTTTCGTTGTAAAATTTAAAATAAAATAAAATTTATAAATATGCACATAAAAACATAGTTTTCTTATTGATTGTTTTTCTAAATAATACTATTATAAACATGTTTTACAGTAATAATACAGAGTTAATGATACAGTGAAAATACTATATCGAGTTGAACACAGAGTTAATTTTGACCAAGCTAAGCTCGGTCTCCCCTGCTAGTGGTATTAAAATAATACATATTTTATGTGACGTGCAAATTTTAATAAATTGTTTGAACCCTTTTTTAAAACTAAATGTACAGGCTTTGGCATAGTGTAATAAATGTGTGTTTTTTTTTTTAAACACTACTCAGCGTAAAATCCTCGTTCGCGAATTTTTTCCCATTATAATTTAGTTTTTGTTTAATATACGACAATTTATATGATATATCTAGAAACCTATCTAGCAAATTTTTCACATAGATTATTTCAGTAATGTAATTTCAGTAAATGTAAATTAAAGCTTTTGTCTAGAAGAAAAGAATATTAGAATAAATTGATAATTTTTCTGTTTCAGTTTGGTTTACTCGGCCCATAGCGATTGGTATGCTAAGCCACAAAATGAGGTACTTGTGCCAGTGTTCACAAGTTCAATACCAACGCGGTCTAGCCAGGATGACTGTGCGAGATTTTCAGAGTTATTCTTACGCAAAAGCGATGAATTGAGTAATTTTCTATTTAAAAGTCCTCCATTCTTTAAATATATGGCGCCACTTTTACAGAAATATGAGCTAAACTGGCGGATGCTTATCAAAACCTCTTCTTTCTGCTTCTGTTCATTTATGACATATGGAATTGCCATTGCAGTTTTAACACAAATAACACTTAAATTGCTTATTTTCGTCAGAAAAACATAGCCAAAGTTAACCAAAAACTGCCGCAATTGTTTAACATGAAGAATAAGAATTATTTATCGAAGAAAATCTCATTCAATTATTACAAAGTAGAAGAAAGTATACTTACAGCATTGATGCCAGAAAACTGTTGGGAAAGCATAATGACAACAGAAATAATGAGTGGTCTTCGGAGACTGTGGTTAGTAAACATGTCCCTTAGATGCACCTGGTGAAATAATCAAGCAAAAACACAAATATCTTAAGTATATTGAAAATAGAAATTTTACAACAATTTACAGTAAGTGTGTGTGAATTATCATCCATCTATTCTCACTCAAAGCAAGTGAGATGAAATGACGCAATCTCTACATAAGACTTCTTATATAGATGATGTAAATTCCTTTAAATTATGACTATAAAATGTACAATTCATTTCATTACTTTAAAATAGTGTACTGAAACAAACATCCAAGTTGCTCTATCTCCTATTATAAGCATCGATTTTATACTTGTATGTTTTAAAAGCGAAACAGAAAACAAATATTCACCGAATAGAAGGATTTACGAAACATAAAGGAATCTAAATAGAAAAATAAATGAAAACAAAACAAACAAACAATGAATTAAAAAATTTATTACATCAAGTTTGACTTACCCATCATACGTAGTATGCAATCTTTTTGAAAATCGAATCTTTTTTGGCGGATTTATACGTTTCAGACACTAGAGATTCCAAAAACATATTTTTAGAAAAAAATTTGCTACTATCTGTATGTCTGTCTGTGTGTCTGTAAAAGTACCTCCTGAACAAATTAAAATAGAAATTTTGTATGTGCTTAGTATCTAAGAATGGAACGAAGCCTATTTAATATCAGTAACTTCGATTATCCGGAACTATTTTTTTCGGGCTCTCAAAAATTCGTTCTGATCTTAAAAGTAAAATTTCAGTTTCAACTTGATAAGTAAATAACTTATTTAATTTATTTATTTGAAATTTTATGTTTTGATACATACTATGAATACTAATAAATATTTCTGATTTTTTTTTCTTCTAAAATTTAGAAATATTAATGATTTTTCAATTTAATTTTAATAGCCATGTGGGGCACTTGTAAACAGACTAATTGGGGCAGATATGAACAATTCACAAGTGCCATAATAATCATCTGTGATTCTGTTCCTTTCAGTTAACTTTGTTAGAAATAATGTCAGCTCCAATATTTATAATTTTCTTGAAATAGAAGGCATTTCCATCATGCAAAGTTGATTTGTACTGAAGTTTCTACAAACATATCTGTCAGCAAATACATGAAGAGCAACAAGCTCGCTTACGTCCAATTGTAATTTAAATAAATTCAGTGTTCTTTAAAATGCGATAAGTGTTATTTATACCTATATTATTAAGAGGTAAAGTTTGTCATATTGTAGGGGGTAATCTCTGGAATTACCGAACCGATTTCAAAAGTAATGGTACAAAAACGATTGTGTTCGCTCCTGTTCAAACTTAGGCTATACCTTATGTCAATGCAACTAACCCAAAGAGGGTGCTGGAGCAAAAAACGTTCTAAAAAAGCGATTTTTGTGTTACTGTAGGGACTAGAAACATGAAATTTGATATGTTAGTTACTTATTAGATATAAATGATTTCTAAGAACTTTTTTGAACAATTCATAATTTAAAAGCGGTGAAAATGCGCGAAAAGTGTTCTAAAAACGTTCCAAAAACGTTCTAAATGGCGACTTCTACTCAATCTCATGAAATACCGAACCAAATTTTTAAATAATGGAGTCAAAATAATGGTAACAGTCTTTGCTTCAACATAGGCTGTCATTCATATCGGTGCCACAATCCTAAAATAGGTGCAGAAAAAAAAAAGTTTGAAAAATGCAATTTTTGTGTTACTGAAAGGCCTAGAAATTTGAAATTTGGCATGGTAGTAACGATATAAATGATTTCAAAGAACATATTTTTAAAAATTTTAAATTTAAAACGTTTTGACAATGTACGAAACGTATTCTAAAAACGTTCTAAATGGTGATTTCTACGCAATTTCAGGAAGTATCAGACCGATTTAAAAAGTAATGGTTGCAAATTGATGGTCACACATTTACTCTAAAATAGGCTTTTTAAGTTGGTGTCATATCACCTGGAAGTTTCAAAAACAAAAAAGAATTCTAATTTGCCACTTTTTTGTTACGGAGCCGCCTAGAAACATGAAATTTCGCATGATAGTTACTTATCAGATACAAATGATCTATAAAAACATTTATTAAAATAAATTAAAATTTCAAAGGGATTAAAATGCGCGAAAAGTGTTCTAAAAAGCGTTTTAAATTGCGATTTCTACTCAATCTCATTAAACTAATTCCAAAGAACAATGGTAAGAAATTGATGGTGACTTCCTCATAGTCTCTATTTTAAGTCGGTGTCTACTCTAGTCACTTGGCTACTACTTAGGGGTTGCAGGAGCAAAAAACGTAATCAATTGTCATTTTTGTGATACTACAGGGGATAGCAACTTGGACTTTGGTATAGTGTGGTATATAAGATGCAAATGCCTCCAAGAACAGTTTCGAAAAAATTCGAAATTTAAAAGGGGTAATAGTGAGCGAAACGCGTCCTAAAAACGTTCTAAATGCGATTTCTATGCACCCTCAGGAAATAGCAAACCGATTTCAAAAGTAATGGTTGCAAAAGACGGTGATAGTCCCTGCTACAATATAGACTATATTTTATGTTGATTTCATTATCACCTGGAGGTTTCAAGAGCAAAAAATATTCCAAATTGCGTTTTTTGTACAACTATCTATCATTTTGAAATTTGGTATAGTAATTGCTTAAAATGATGCAAATGCTTTCTAAGAAAAGTCGAAAGACAATTCCAAATTTAAAGGACGAAGAGAGGATAAAGCGTTCTAAAAGCATTCTAGATTACAATTTTTATGCAATCTTATGAAAAATCAAACCGATTTTAAAAAGTAATGTTTTCAAATTCGTGTGATAGTACCTATTCTAACATCAGCTATATTTTATGTCGATGCCACTAGCACCAGAGGTTTGCAGGAGCAAAAAACACTCTAAATTCCATTTTTTGTGATACTAAAGAGTCATAAAACTATGGGATTATAATTATTTATAAAATATAAATGTCCTTTAAGAACAGTCGAAAGTAAATTTTGAAATTTAAAAGTTGTGAAGCGAAGAATTCTAAAAGTGTTCTAAAAAATTTCTAAAATATAATTTCTATGCGACCTCAGGAAATAATAATCGGTTGCGTAAAGACACATTTCAATGCCCAATGACAAAACTCGAAGAAAATGTGCTCGAACATGATTTTAAATAGGGTTATGTGCTTAGTGTAAAACTTGTAGAAGATGGCAATTATTTATGCCTATTGTGTCAAATTTAAAAAAATGATTCCAGTTTGCTTTATTTCGTTTTTTAGCATTTCTATCTAAAACAAAATAAATAAAAATGTTTAATTACTTAAAAGTATAAGCTGTTATTAAAAACTTATAAATTCAAAGACCTAAAAAATATAAAGATACAATAAATACTTTTTGATCGGCTACACCTGCAGTCTATAGAAATAAATTTACTGATTGATCTATATTAGATTATTTATTCCAGTTAAACGACTCACGGAACTGCCTTAAAATCTTACTTTTGGAACTTGACTCATGATTTCATATTCGCTTTGCATAATTTTCATTTCATCTTCAACTTCATCTGTCCCACGAAACCACTTCAGCGCTAATAAGAAAAGAAGTGAAACATGCTGAAACAAATGAGGATAAATAAAAGAAGATTTAAAATTAGGGCTTATAAAAACTCGTTAATAAGATTTTATGTTTATTTGAAGATAATTCGTAGACCGGGAGGTGGCAGCACAGACAATCACCTCATCGAATTCCCGAATGAAAATCTAGAATTAATTAAATCACGATTCGCATATTAAAACGCATATAGTCTGTTAAATCATATCTTAATGGAAAAAAACCTAAAAACCAGATTTTACAGTTGATTTGTAGGCTTACCATTGTGCTTTCCTGCACCCAAAAGTATGAAAACATGGAGGATTGGGAGCAGGAAAACATTACTATAAACCTACTAGTCAATTGCTAAAATCGTGCTTTTAGGCGTTTACCACCAAGATATGACGTGGCAGAACGATTGCGTTTTAATATCCGAATCGAGATTTAACTAATCCTAGATTTTCATCGTGAACTCGATGAGGTGGTTGTCTGTGCTGCCGCTTCCCGGTCTATCATACCTCAGGATCAAATGGCTTGCGTTTAACATTTTATTCCTGAAATATCATGCTATTAATAGTACAAATTCGTTCACACATTGGTTTAATCTCATGTAATAATTTGTATTTCTTAGCTGGTGCTATTTTCGTATAAATCTTAATAATAAATGGTAATTAATATATAAAGTCAATATAAGAGACATTTCCTACAGTTATTTTTCAGTCGCAAATTACTGAGATTTATTAAATGAAATCAAAGTTGAACAAAAATTTACATACAGAATGTACTGTTTCCAGACCAGGACTCGAATCTTGGATATTAATCCTAAGCGTTAATAGTTGCTTTTCTGCCTCCTGTGCTACTTGACTAATACTAATCTGCGAATCCGTAGCATTTTACTGATGAAAACATGATTTTCCAATACCCCACGAATAATATATATAGAACTGAGACTATTATTATTTTTTTTTACCAAGGAACAAGCATGAATATTGCCATTTTGAAACAAATTTATGAAGAAAAATTTTCAGACATTTATATTCCATTTTAAATATGAAATAATTATATTAGATAGTACATCAATCTTAAGACTTTAAGTTAATTTTTTTTAGAAATCAACCTATTTCAATCTCCCTGTTTATATCTATTTGTATACTATACAGAACTTGTCATCATGATAACATCCGAAATATTGAACTAATTCAAAGCTATTTGGAAAAGTGAACTGATCTAGCCAAAATTTTGGATGAACTCATTAATCAAGTATGCAGCTGTTATAATTCGTTTACAGCGATAAAAAAAAATAACATACAAAACGTCATCACAATAACGTTCAAAATACTGAAAAAGGTCGAACATAATTGAACCAGTATATTTATCTTGAAAATATCTTGAATGAGATCGTTAATTAAAAATGTAATCTCTTAGAGTTGATTTACAAGGACACACTAAATGTAAATTAAAAAAAATTACATATATATATATATATATATGTATATATTTGTCATTTGGATAACGCCTGAAATATTGAACAAATTTAGACCTCAAGAATTTTGATTTTGCTAGTATTTTGGATGAGTTCGATAATCAAGTACGTAAATCTTACAATTACGCAATTATTTGTGTATCTTTCACAGAGAAAACAATAATACCCATGCAAAGCATCTCATCATAATAATGTCCGAAACAATGGACAAATTCAAACCTATTTGAGATAATATATTGATCTTAGAAATATCTTAGATGTATTTGTGAAACAAACGTTATTATGGCGCTACTAGGTTCTCACCGAATGGAAAAGCCAGCCCTGTCCAAAGCAAACAGTATAGAATTAACGAATAGGTTTTTACTTTGGGTTGTCCGATTATTTGACATTTTTGTCCAAAATTTGTCATTTGTTTTTGGTAGCAAACGACGAATGAAATATTTTGTCACTCTCTTTTTCTAGTCCGGTATTTGAAGCATACGTACAATTTAGCTCCTTCCCAAGTTATGGTTCTAATTATACATGCGAATACGAGTCATTTTTCATATAATTTTTGGTTTTAACTTTGTATTTTCATATATAATGTTACATAAAGTAATGGAGTTCTCATGTGCATCGCGTCTTTTCATCGGCAAATAGCTATGGGTTGCACATTTGATAATCACAACATGCGAGTGGATAGTGTCGGGCTAGATAAAGGAATTATGAATATAGAGGAGGAGACACATAGTCGGCGCATGCTTAACTTCTGAATCTAAGGCAACACAGTAACGTTTTGGATCCTCCATTCTTTTCATTCGGTAAAAGTTTCCTGAATTCTACAATGCATGAAAAGCTCATCAATGCTCCTAATATAATTTCCAGGGTTTATAAACGAGTTCACATCCATTTCATTAAATGTTTTTTAATGTTTCCTCTACATGTTACAGATAATTTTTTAATACATATAGTTCTTGTGTGCCCAATTACCAAGGTCAATGTCAGATTGCAATATGATTAATCGCCATCCTATTGATCACATTCATATTTCACATTTAAATAAATTTCTTAACGACACATTAAGAGAATCGAGAGACAGAACCCCCCCCCCCCCCCGAAGAATTAGAATTAGAGTGTGACATCGGCACTTCTGTCAATTCTGAATCTGAATGAGTGTTTTATATAAAAATTTTGTACGTGACAATAAATAATTTGTACACACATGGTACATTATGCTAATGAAAATATTATGACCACACTTCAAAATAAATGTGAATACATTATTTCGTCTAATATTTTTACAAATTTTCAAAGTGGCTACCTTTAACCTTGATACAGAGTTTTAAACGTGTCACAAAATTTTCGGCTATGAGCTGCAACTCACTTACTGATATTTTATCCCATTCCTTGCATAAAGATTTCTTTAGAGATGTCAAAGTTTTATGAGGTTTAGCACACACACCCTTGTCTCAAAGATGGACCAAACAGAATAATCCATTGGTTCAAATCTGGGGAATACGGTGGTCATTCCTGCGCCAATCTTGAGTGTCTTTATCTCTGTGTGCAGGTGCGGAATCTTGTTGGAAGGTCATCTTATGTTACCAAAGAACTTCTGTGACCAATGTAAGACAACATCTTCCAAAATGAGTTTGGGATATGTCTGTTGATTAATCTGTATCCCTTGATCAACGAAAACAAGTGTTTTTTTCCCACTAGCACAAATCCCACCACAAACCATTACAGATTGGGGTGGTTGACGCAGTTAGGTCTATGTGCTTCTGCTGACCAAACTCTATCAATATGGCTATTGTGAGCTTATTCAATCGAAAACAGTTTCTCATCTGTGAAGACAAATGTTTGCCATCTATCATATGCGGCCCGCTTTAACAGTTCTTTACATCTTTAAATATTGTGCGTTTGTTCTCTGCTGTTAGTTTTTGAGCTTTTTTCATTTTGTAAGGGTGTGAAGACCAAGCTCTACTCTTGTCATCAAACGTGCGGTTTCTCTGTTGATCTTCATCTCTCTATAGCAACCTTTCTCATTGAAATTCTACGATTTCGTTGAACTCGCATTTTGATAACCGGTTTTTTTGATGTGTTAACTGTACGCTTTCTACCTCTTCCTCGCCTGTCACCATCATTGTTGAGTTCTTTAAACGTTTTGATTGTGTATGAAACCGTCTGCTTAGGCACTTCCAATCGTTGAGCAATTTCACATTGTTTCCTTCCTTGCTTATGTAATTCAAGTATGGCAGATTGTTTTTTTAACCATAATGGTTATTATAACTTATTTACACCAGTTTAATAGCTTTCCAGACTCACTTCCCTATGACAATGACTTTATAACTTTAGTGGTAGTTACAGATTTTTGGTTTGAAACTTCATCCAAGTTACTTTTTGTCACCCTATATTTTGCTATTGATAAATTTATGTATTAATAATAATGATAAAAATATATCATAGTGTGATATATTCTTTTAAACTTTTACCAATATTTAATCCGCGCTTAAACGTTCCAAAAAATCTTCCTTTGAAAGTCATACATTTTGAACGAAAAAACTTATTTCATCATTATGTATTGTCGCTGATAAATGAATATGTGAATGCAAAATTTGATATCGTTGTTAATATTTACACCATCGGAGAAATCCTTAAAAAGAACGCTCTGCATTTCTGTCTGTCAAATGGAATTGTGCGCGTAAAGCTTCTCTGTCTCTCTCAACGTTCGCGTTGAAAATTGAACACCTTAAATCTAGACAATCAATCGATTCATCAAACTTTTTGATACTGCGACCTAATACGGTTTAATTGGGAATAAAATAAGCTTTCATTTGATGTAGAATTTGATTAAATAACTTATGACGGTATATTAATAACGCTTTACCTGTTTATACCTGGCAACTCCATAGTTGCGCAGAGGGGGGAGTAAGGCAACCTTTATTTTTTTCAATTTCTTGGAATATATTCTCTCAGTTGATTCTCAACTTCCATAAATAACTAATCGAGGAAGTTGATCAAAAAAGTTTAATTAAGCATTTTATTGTTTAACATTATTGACACATGATTTAGCTAGGCAACTTACTAGCGATGCATCAATGCATACATTATCTAGCATGAATTATTTATTATCATTAAATAATAAATGATGGTAATACATTTCTTATACCGGATCTCAAACTATCTAAAATAATGCTCTATTTTCATATACATTAAAATACTGATAAATACAATATTTTCACCGCGTACGCTAATGGCGCCTGATGCATGTAAAATCCCTCGCGGGTGAAAAGTCCTCCAAGTTACCTAACAATTATATCTCTGAAAGTGTTTTTCTAGGTAAAAATCTCTTCATCTGATCACTTTCTAAATTATGAGATCAACTTGAATTGCAATGGGCAAATACCAAACAAAATGATAAAAATGTTAATAGTCCAAGAGCCGACCGCACAAAATCCCAAGTCATCGAGCACAAGAAAAAAAAAACCTTTATTTTATGGAAGAGTAGTAATAGAGGAATCTAATGATCCATGTCTGCCGGTAGCGATGTGGTGCATAAGCCAAAAATGAATACCACTAGCGGTTGACTCGTAGGATTAACATTGTGTTTTCCTGCACCCAGTTTTCCATGTTTTCCTACTTTTGATTGTACGGCAAACACAATGCTAAAACTACGAGTCAACCACTAGTGATACCAATTTTTGCTTTATGCACCAGTTCAATTCCCTCAGTCATAAATCATTAGATTCCTCTATTACTATTCTTCCATAAAATAAAATAATTTTTCTTGTGCTCGATGACTTAGGGTTTTGTGAGGTCGACTCTTGGACTATAAATAATCAGCATAGCAATATTCTCAACTATGCAGCTGCCGATAGGATGACGAACAAGTACGATCATAGGTGCTCGTCAAGTATATTGAACTTCATGATGATTAGGCGGCCAACTGCTCCGATATGAGATATCAAACTCGTTTGACTGGGGTTACACACCCACAGGTAGGGGTCTGGTCATCAGTCAGAAAGAAATAAATACATTATTTTCGGGCGATTATTTCCTGCAGGATTAGAAGAAGTGATCACTTTTTTTTATGCAGAACTGCTATTTATAAGAACTTTTAAAAATTATTATTTGAACATGCAGCTGATATCTTTCTTGTAAAACTATTTTTTGGTGTAATTCATTTTAAGTACAGTCGAACCTCGATTTAACGAATTGATTGGGATCCACAAATCTCTTCGTTAAATCGAAGCAATTCGTTAAATCGAATATCAATTTTTTTAAAGCGTATGGTATAAAAATATCAATACAAAATACCCTTAGATATACAGATTTAAAAAAAGAATGATAATTGTTTACTACGAGCTTAAAAATTATAAGTTAGGAGATCAACTTTTAAATTATCTAAATTCTTTAATGTTATTTGCTTTTGAAATTTAATACATCATACATACCTACTAATTGGCACTTTGGAAAGAAATCCTTGATAGTGCTTTGTTTCGACTTTATAAAGTTTTTTGTCGATATTTTCCAACTCCGTAAGAACAACACCATTAACCTCGTGAGACAAAAAATAATTTTTTAAAGTGTTCAAGCTTCAAATTGATTCTTGGAATATCACCTTTTTTAATTGAATTTCCGTTTCTCCATCATTTTGACTACTTTTAGAATTTTCAATCTCTTTCTGTTCAATATCGCAGGTACTGAGCTATTTGTCTGCATCTTTGTCATGTTTCTAGTTGTAAAAGGGAAAAGACTGTCTTTTGAATCCACCCAGAAATGAGGAAAAAAAAAATTAACATTTGGATTTAGATATGAAAGATTCAAAGTTTTATGTGCAAAAAATTCAAAGTTTTAATTTTATCTGCGAATGTGAATTTTTTTTCAGCGTTAAATCAACGTTTTCGTTAAATCAAAGCTAAAAATTTGTTAAATCAGAGCATTTTAGCATCCTTTTTGTCGGGACAGAAAAAATATTCGTTAAATCGGAGAATTCGCTAAATCAAAGTACGTTAAATCGAGGCTCGACTGTATATATTATATGTTAAATGTAAATAGTATGGGAGGCGGCAGCACAGACGGTCACCTCATTGAGTTCACGGTTGAAATTTCAGAATTAGCTAAAACTCAGTTCACATATTAAAACGCAATTGGTCTGTCAAGTCATATCTTGGTGGAAAGCACCTGAAAACCTGATTTAAACGTCTGACTCGTAGGTTTACCATTGTGTTTTTTCGCTCCCAGTCCTCGATATTTTCATACCTTTGGGTGCAGGATAATACAATTTTAAACCTACGTCTGAACCGCTAAAATCGGGTTTTTCAAGTATTTTCCTCCTAGATATGAATTTGCAGACCGATTGCTTTTTAACGTGCGAATCGAGTTTTAAGTAATGCTGAAATTCCAGCCCTGAATTCGAAGAGTGCTGTGCTGCCCCCTCTAGGTCTAAAAAGATCTATAAGAATTTCCATTTAAAAATAAGTTTTACTTATGTTATGCAACTCGGGGGCACGGAATGGGTACCTTGGTTATTTTAAGCAAGAATTACACTTACCTGTTTTAGCATTCTCACCCTTTCTTTCATTGATGAGAATGTGCCGTGGAGATTCTGGGCAAAATGGCAGAGTGATCCACATGAGGACGCCTGGGACAAATATTAGTCCTATGAAGAAGAATTAAAAAATGGTAACCAGACTCATCATTAATTCCACTTTTTCAACATAATTTTAAAAAGATTGCTCAATACTTTGTACGCGTGATAAATTGGCAATAAATTTATATTTTCTTATTTCACTTATTTCTTATTAATTTTGAAAATGTTTTTCTTTGTTTTTAAAGTTGTGATTTTACACTTTTTACATTTGAGATACACAGAGTTAGCATAAATGTATGACCGGATTTTAAAAATATATGTTTTCAAAACTATTATCTCTATCATAACAGGTGGTAAATGAAAATAAAGAAAAATATTTTATATATATAGATATATTTTTTCATTTACAAATGTTCGATGTATGAACCTGACGTAACACGACAAGCATAAAATCTGTAACCAAGTTTGTTCCATATGATTTGCAATTTTACACATGGTTCTTAGTGCAGTGCAAACACGTTCTTTAAATTCTTCGAGTTTTTTCGGCAATGGTAATTCATAAACAAGATCTTTGATCTAATCCCGTAAAAGAAATCATGCAGCAAAAATTTGGGATCTTTTTTTGAAATTTCAATTAACGTGTTCTACGAGATTACTGCTATCTATTGAGCGATAAAAAAAAAAAAAAAAAAAAAAAAAAAAACTGGAATATATATTTTTTTATTTTCACATAATTACTTATGATAACATATCCAATAGCTGTCAATATATATATATATATATTTAAATCAATCATTAATTTATGCTAACCCTGTATTTCAAGTATAAGCAGTGCTGCTACAGGCAACTATTTTTATGTTTTGTTCACATCAGTATTAATAATAATAAAAAATACATTTTGTAGTATATTTCTCCTGCAAATAATTAATAATTTGTCAATCTACGGTTAGACATTTTTAAAGTTTACTCAAAATGCATTCGACTATTACTCAAAGACAGGACGTGGAGTTGTTCCTCTACTGGGTAGCTCTGTAATGCGTCCACATGTTCATGTTCATTATTGTCAAAGTGTATGTAAAAGATTTTTGGTTTGAAAAAATGGTGCAAAATAGAATAATAATAATAAAAATATTTGCCTGTAGCAATCCTGAAAGGATTAAAGATATTATAAGAGCCTTTACTTTTTGGGCTGCGTGTAGAAAAACTGATAACGAAATACTGGACATCAATTACTTCAATTGAGCATTAAAAGCAGTTTACATCTTGAAGTATATATATGATGTGGATTCTGATATCAGTACAACAGCAAGGAAAAGAGAAAGCATAAAGTATGCAAGGATTGTACAAGTTCAAATATCTTGGACAGAATTCATGAATGAAGACGCTGGAGAGCCAATGTGCTTGTTAATCACATAATAATAGAAATGGATCTGTAAAGGCAACGATACAGAAGATTTTTACCGAAGAGATTAGGCACAGATGGCATGTTCTTAGAAGAGGCTCGTTTGTAACACATCATAAAAAAGCTTTGCCAATTTATCGTGTGCATTCTGTACTTTAAATTCCGATTTGCACAAACATACCTTGACAGTACAAATATGGGATAGATAAAAATTATTTTCGCATTGTTTACATGTAACCCAATCGAGATCATGGATAAATATAAGCACCTTTAAACGGTACATACAAAATTTGTTTTTGGCACTGGTAATAAAGAAGAAGAATATTTGTCTTAATTAATTAAATAATTTTCAAAGTAAGGTAACTTAAAAAAAAATAATACAGCCGAATAAAATTTGTGTAAGAGACACTTGATCATAAAGGGGTTAATAAAAATCTTATTACCTTCCTGGGCACCTAATCTTGTAAAGCTTACATACTAGCCTCGGGGAATAGCGTCTAGCATAAATTGTGTTTGTCCAAGAGCCGTCACCACAAAAACCTAAAATATCGAGCACAAGAAAAAAAACCTTTATTTTATAAATGACTAATAATAGCGGGAATCTAATGATTCATATCTGCCGGAAGTGAAGTGGTGCACCAGCCAAAAATTAATACCACTAGTAGTTTACACGTAGGCCCATCATTGAGTTTGACGTACAATCATTTCATACTTTTGATTGCACGGCAAACATAATGATAAACCTACGAGTGAACCATTAATGGTATTAATTATTGGCTTATGTACCACTTCACTTCCGGCAGACATGGATCATTAGATTCCCCTATTACTAGTCTTCCATAAAATAATTTTTTTTTTCTTGTGCTCGATACCTTAGGTTCTTGTGCTGTCGGATCTTGCATTATAACCAAGTTCTATGCTATTTTATTTTGGTAATAGATGTTTAATGGTTTTTTAAAGAATAGGTAACCTGTAGCTTTTTCAATAAAACTTAAAACGCAAACGTTTGCAAAGTTATCTACAGTACCACACAAATCTTTATTTCTGCATATTCTTTCTTTTTCAAATAAAGAATTTTGAAACAAATAATTCGACCGTGGGAGGGTGGCGATGGTCCAATACTTAGCCTATGAGGATACATTAAAGATATTGCACAAAGTAATCTGTGGTTCAATCAGAATCAACAATTTGTAGGGAATAATCACAGATGAAATTGAAAATATTAAGATACACATAACTGTAGATTTTTGTGTACTTAATTAAAGATAATTATTACATTTCTGCTACTTCACATCAATACATCATTATTTACCTTTTGGAACTATAAGGAAAAATAGAATAAAAATATACTCAGTATAGTTTTTAAGTTATTTCGTATAGACAGGAGGCCTTCAGGGTTCTTATCTTTAAAATAATATGTAGTGATATAAAGTCCATAATTATATTGTATTCTAGCAAAATGAATAATTAACTCTTCTATTGAATGAAAAAATATTTTGGTTTCACTACTTTTCCTCCCTGATAGAATTATTACTCTTATATATATATATATATATATATTGTTTTGAGAAGCATATACGCATTAAAGAACAACATATTTTTAAAAATTCTACATTTTATAACAAAACAGATAAAAAAAAAAAAGTTTAATTATACTAAACTATGACTAGAAACATATCAGCAGAACCGATATGTTTCTTTTTTATGTTATCGATACATCTATGTCTTATTGACCGGAAGGTGGCCTCGGCAGCTCAGAGAGTTCTCGGGGTAAATTCTAGAATTAAATAAAACTCGATTTGTACATTAAAACGCAACCGGTCTGCCAACTCAGTTAGTGGGAAACACCTAAAAACCCGATTTTAGTGGTTGACTCGTAAATTTACCACTGTGTTTTCCTACACCCAAAAGTTTGAAAACAGGAGGACTGAGAATAGAAAAACACAATGGTAAAGCTAAGAATCAACCGGTAAAATCTGATTTTTAGGTGTTTTCCACCAAGATGTGACTTGGTAGACCTACTGCGTTTTAATATGCGAATCCAGTTTTAACTAATTCTGGATTTTCAGCCACGAGCTCGATGAGATGATTGTCTGGTGTTGCCATTTATTATTTAAGCACTGCTTAAACTAAGTTATGCTTAAAGCTGTTTAATTCCAAATGTTGAAAATGTGCTTTTCCAGAATTATGCACAAGATTTCCCTTAACCACTTAATATTTTTACATAAAATCTTTATGGCTTACAGATTAAATTCATACTTTAAGCCTTAATCTAAATACGTTCAGCTGATTCTTTGTACGTCATAATTATTGTTTTAATATGGATGAATATCTTTTACAAATAAAAATGTGCTTCTAAATTAAAAAAAAGTTAGATTATGTTTTGGGTGCACTGAGTGTATCTCTTTTTAAAAGAAATATTTCAATAAGATGATTATTTAAAACTTAAAGTTTCTTACATAAATTTAACATTAGTATCCTTAAACTTTGATAAACTATATACGTTCTCGGGTTGCTTTGTTGCACAATTTGAAAAATATTAATTGACGCCATTTCAAATGTGTAGATAGACATTTTCTTAAGACAAAATATATTACATGCGATTATAAAGAACTTCTCAAGCGAATTAAAGTTGATTTTGTTAGATGCTGTTGTTTATGTTTGCATTAATTTGATCTAGAGTTATAGTCATCGTTGGGATATGTATATATTCAATATATAAATATTTTGTATACATTAAAAAGGGTATGGAATCTGCATATGTTTTTCAACAATATATTCATGATTATTTCAATGCATTTTTAATGTACTGTTTCAAGTTTATTATTGCACATATACAGAATAATAATATTTTTATGGTGGTAATTGAAATAAGTATTTTACCAAACAGCCATGGCCATCTTTCTTTGGTACCTAATATTTGAGGTAGACCCAGTACCTGGGAGATCAAGATAGAAATGGTGATCAGCAACTGGTATATAGTGCCAATTGCTCCTCTTAAGGCAATAGGGGATACTTCTGTCAAATACATTGGTGCTAGACCTGCACATAAACCTATTAAATGATAGAAATGAAATAAGAGATTTCATGAAAAGATAGGTGAAACTCCGCCAAGTATGACGGATGAACAAAAGTATTTAAAGAATACACTCATGTCCAAAATTAAGGTCACGAGCATTAAATCTGTGAAAACTGATGAACTAGTCACTGTGATGCCACGAAATTTGGTACAGAGGCACATTGCAACGGGAGAAAGAATGTAGCAATGTAACAATTTGGATAAGAGTTTTATTATGAATTAAGAAACACAGTGTATATCAAAAAGCGTGAAATTGTGTACCAGAGATAAAGCGTTTATCTCGGGAAAAGTAGGTCTAATATGGAGTGTAACCACCGTGCACTGCTATACAAGCCTCAAAATGAGCTCCCATACTGTTCGTGAGGATGTCAATAAATGTTTATGACAACAAAGCCCATTCTACCAAAAGTGCGGCTTTTAACTTCTGGCGGGTCATGGAAGGGGGGTTATGCTGTGAAATTTCTCTTCCTAGACCAACATGCTCAACAGGATTGAAGTCCGGAGATCTCGAGGGTCAATTCATGTGGTGAATATTCTCTTCAAGAAAACCATCAATAATGTGAGCTCTGCGTCGCTTCGCATTATCGTCTATAAGCATGAAGTCCGGGACGACAGCACAAAGGAACAACCTCACAGAGGCTTCAACGACTTCAACCCTAACACTCAGAGTCCAGTCGTTTGTGCCCATTTCATTGCATCCAGCAGGAGAACCCGGTTGTTGGGGAGCCGATGATAAGTCTTGGACATTACAAGATAGAGTTCGTGTTTTTTTCAGTGATGAGCCGAGATTCATCTCCAAGAGAAATTCTGGTCTAATTTTCATCTAGAGAGATTGCTGAACTTTCTCTCATCCCTTCTACGTAAAAGAAATGATAGATTTGGGGACAAAAGAATCCTTGTCTGGGTAGGCATAATGTTGGTAGTCGTACGCCACTGCACATCTTCGATGCGGGTATTGTCAACGCAGTGGCGCAGCCAGAATTTGGTTCTAAAGGGGGGAGGTGTTTGATTTTCTGATAAAGGTGTTTGCCAGTTATTTGAATCGCCGGTTAATGCAATCAGTACTAATTAGAATATTCACTGTATAATATTTGAACTCAAAGAGCATCTGTGTGGCAGGAAATCTTCATTCTTTTAGCATAATACGTCTCAGAAAAATGATTTAGTTCAAATAACCAATTTTTACTTAACTAATCTATATAATATGCTCTTTCACAGTTTTAAGTAGAATCTTTGGCATCTAATTGAATCACTTTATTAAATTAAATCTGATTCAATAAAGCGGTGCATTCGAAGTACACCAAAACGTTTAAATATTAAGTTTGATTTTCATTCATATAAGCGGAAATCATAGAGATCTTTTTAGCTCTGGGAGGGGTTTTAACCCCAAAACTACTCCCTCGGTTGCGCCACTGTGTCAACACACATTGTTATAGAGATGAGGTCATTGAAGCTTGTTGTAAAGTTGTTCTGGGGTGTTGCAGGCCTGGACTTCACGTTTATGAACAATAACCCGAAGCCACACAGAGCGCAAACTGTTGACGATTTTTCTTGCAGAAGAAATATTCGACGTATGATATGGCCCTCGAGGTTTACGGATCTTAATCCTATTGAACATGTTTTGGATGGTTTAGGAAGAGCCATTGCACAACGTAAATCCTTTCTCAGGAACTGCCAGGAGTTAAAAAGCCGCGCTTTTAGAAGAAAGGACTTTGTTGCCACAAACTTTTATTGACATCCTCATAAACAGTATGAGAGCTCATTGTCATGCTTGTATAGCAGTGCACGATGGTTATACTCCATATTAGGCAGATTTTTCCCGACATAAATTGCTTTATCTCCGATTCATGATTTAACTCTTCTTAATATATCCCGTTTCTTAATTCACATTAAAATCTTTTTCTTATTGTTATGTTTCTATATTCTTTCTCCCATTGTAATGTACCACTGTACTAAATTTTTTAGCAACGTAGTGAATATTTCCCCGTTTTCACAGATTTTATGTTTGTGATTTTAATTTTGGACATGAGTATGGATAAGAAAGAATTTTTATCGTATTATTTTCATTGCTAACGTTTTGGAAAGCATAATATACAAATTATAAAAATAGAGCAAAAAAAAAAAAAAAAAAAAAAAAAAAAAAAAAAAAAAAATCGGTTTACATCAGTAGTTCCTAACTTTTTTTGTTTTGTAATAGGAGAACTTTAGATATTATGGAATACCATTTACTTTCTGTGGCAATACATCAGAAAATACTTTCCGAGTATTAATTTCTATAAACCATTATCAGGGATCTATCCAGACTTTATTCACAATATCCAGTTTCTGTGAAAATTGTGAATTCTTTTTTATATTTATGTAAAATCTTATAATTTTGTGAATCTCAATTTAGCATTGCATTTATGTTGCTATTCAGGCAACTAAACTTTAACAGGATCTTTTTTGTGGATCAGTATACGTGTGCATTAAGTTTCGTTACACAAATTTACATGTATATATATTTACGCTTTATATGTAATTTCATAATAGGTTATTTGATGATTCCAGCTTTTTGCGATAGATCCAATTTTATTTTAAGAATATTCATGAAGAATCCATTTTCGATACGAAAAACGTTATCAAATGTCTTTTTTCTTTCTAAACAGATCCATAAAAATGACATTTTTTAAAAAATTGTAAATATATATACAGTAGCTCAGCAGTTTTTATCTAGGTGAACTACCCTTAGAAGAAGGTATAACACCCTTATTGGACATTCTATTTTTTTAATTTAATTTAATTTTTTTAGGAAGCAGTATACGAAAAAAAAAAAGAACCTTATTATCAATGCTTCAAATTAAATCATTGCTTTATTTATACCAATTTTCATTATACGAAATTAAAATAATAGATGTTGGGATCGTAGAATAGCTGTTTATAACTATAGCGCGACAAGTACACATTAGATGTAAATATTTTGCCTCCATTATTTTGTGGCTTTTATGTGATTTGAAACTCGAGTTTGGAAGTTCTTCATATTAAAGAAAGAGAATTTTAGAAATTTACCCGAATTCACTCCGAAAATAAAACACTCTTATCTGGTATTCTATTTATTTTTAGCAACAGCATATGGAAGACACAGAACATTTTTATCAGTGCTGCAAATGAAGTCATCATTTTACTCATCCACTTTTCATTTAAAAATATTAAAACAATAGAAGTTGGGATCATAGTATAGCTATTCATAACTGTAGCGCGATTACGTCTACACTATATGTGAATAGTCTTCCCTATTATTCTGTGGCTGTTAATTGCTGAGAAAATTGAGTTCTGAAGTTCTGCAAAAAGAAAAATAATTTTAGACATTTACTTGAACTTACTCCGACAATAAATCATACGTATTTAGCATTTTATTTTTTAAAGGAAACAGTATATGAAAAAATGAGAACATTATTTTATTAGTACTGCATGTTAAGTCATTGCTTTATTTACCCAATTTCCATAAAAAAATAAAACAATAGAAGTTGCGATCGTAGTATAGCTGTTTATAACCGTAATACGACATGTCCACACTGGATATGAATAGTCTTTTCCTTTATTCTGTTTCTGTTATGTGCTGGGAAGCTCGGGTTTGGAAATTTTGCGTAAAGAAAGAGAATTTTAGAAATTTTGCTGAATTTACTTCGACAATGAATCATCCTTGGCATTTTATTTTTTTGTTTAGTAACAGCATGTGAAAGAAGAAAGCCTTTTCACCGGTACTGCAAATATGAAATCATTGTTTTGTTCATCCCAATTTTCATTTTAAAAGTTAAAACAATAGAAGTTAGGTTCATAGTTTAGCTGCTTATAACTATAGCACGGTAACGTCCATAAAGGATGTAAATATTCTGTTCTATTATTCTGTGGCTGTTATGTGCCGTTGTGTGGTTTTCTTATGGAAGTTACGCATAAAGAAAGGAATTTTAAGAAATTTACCTGAGTTCACTCCAACAATGAATCTACCAATAATCAACATTTGGTATGATTGAGCCATTTCAGAGAAACCAAGTAGAGCTGCTCCTGCAAATATCAAAGTATTATTCCACAGCAGTCCTCCTCGACTCCCACATATTCGAGCAACAGGAGCTGTTAACAAACCTCCTACCATGCCGCCTATTGCATAAATAGATACAATGACAGAAAATATGAAAGTAATGATATGCTGGGCAGGATACTCCTTCCAGTGGTAATAGTACGTTTCATTGATGAAGTCTGACACCAACTGCAAAATAAAATTTCCAAGATTAAATAATTACACAGCCCTGCGAAACAGAATTTTTTGAAAAATACATCAGATGTTTTAGTTGGTTTTTATGTTATCTGGTGTGCTGATTTTCAAAATGATCTCCATTTTTATCCATCAAGTCAGGATTTTTTTGTAAAATCAATATCAATATTTTTGCTTAATCTTATTTGGAAAAATATAGTCTCGAATATATTTTCATATATTACCTGCAACAGTGGTTTTTACTCATTTAAATTTATATAAAGTAATCATTTCAATGAGGCAAATTGATTTTTCAATAATCAATTAATTATTAAAGGTTTAAATATATGAAACCAGAGATTGCATTCCTTTTTAATCCAATCTTGAGTCTTATCACGTCTGTCCCACTCGCCAATGAAGCATGAGAATTTTGTGTATCTGCCTTACTGTCCAAGAAGTATTGAGATAACTTTCAAATCACCTCAGATGGTCGAATCTAGGTTGTCATATTTTATTTTGTTGAGAACGAGAGCCAAGTTTTCTTAGCGTTCCTTTAAATACACCGATTTCCATTTGGTATAGATGCATACTGGCTTCCGTCATAAAGGACAGCTTTAAGGCTCCTTTTGGATAAATCAATAAACAGCCTTCATTAATTTTTATTATAGGTGATATTTAAATTGCTTACCAGTATGAGGACAACAGAACAATAAACCGATTTCTCCTCTTCCTCAAAGTATTTAACAAATCCTGTCAAAAACATGAATGTGAAAGAATGCCAAGTTCGTTAAAGGTTTCGCTAATAAAAGAAGTGAGATCTAACTGCAAACCAAGTTCTTTCGGAGCTCTTTAAATCATAACTTCTGTCATGCATAATATTATTCAATCGCTTAAAATGATTTGTTATGTTACTTGTTATTCAATAGAGCGACTTAGCAAGTTTTCTCTTATTCAATTTTTTCTATTTAGTTGATCAGAAATTAAAGTTGATCCCTTCCTTAACTTATCAGTACCTTAACTTCAATATACTTATTCGAACACTTGATTGACTAGATCTTTGCCAATCAGATTCTAGATTAAATTATACTCCGACTCAAAGATTAAAGTTGGTAGCTGAAAACTTGCCAAGTCGCTCTATTGAATAACAAGTAACATAAGAAATCATTTTAAGCGATTGAATAATATTATGCATGACAGAAGTTATGATTTAAAGAGCTCCGAAAGAACTTGGTTTGCAGTTAGATCTCACTTCTTTTATTAGCGAAACCTTTAACGAACTTGGCATTCTTTCACATTCATGTTTTTGACAGGATATCATTATTTTTTGTCAAATCACTTCTTTTATGAGCGAAACCTTTAACGAACTTGGCATTTTTTCACATTCATGTTTTTGATAGGATATCATTATTTTTTGTCAAATAAGTAGGTATTTGTTTCCTTTTTGAAATAAATTAGTTAAATTAGTTTTATTTAATATTAATTAATCTTTCAGCTTTTTCCTGCATTTATTCACTGTTTTTTTCAGCCAAATTTAAAAATTTAACATTAGGACTGCTTATTTTCTTTTAAATTCCACTAATAAGGATGTTTCTTTTACGTGATTGGGTACTGCTTGATTATTTCGTCGACCAAAAACGTTTGTAGCCAACTTGGCGAAATATCGCTATATTGACGACAAAAATTACGCACCAAAAGTCATGCTAACATGGCGCTATTTCTGGTATTTTGCCAAATTCCCATTGTAATCTGGTAATTTATCCAATAATTTTGTTAGAGCAAGGACTGTCGTCATCATTTTGGCATCTTTTTTTTCTTTAACTCGGTTCGCTAACTACCCAAGATTGCTTAAATATTGCTATTTAGAAAGTTTTTAGAACGCTTTTCGCGCATTTTTACCCCTTTTAAAATTTGTATTTGTTAACAAATGTTCTTAGTGATCATTTATATCTTATAATTAATGAACATGCCAAATTTTACGTTTTTAGGCCCTTAACATACAGATATCGCATTTTTAGAACGCTTTTTACTTTTTTATACCCTTTGGATTAGTGGAATCGGCATAAGATATAGCCTGTATTGGAGCAAGGACTATCACCATCATTTTGATAGCATACTTTTAAGATCGGTTTGTTGTTTGCTGAAATTGCTTAAAAATCCCAATTTAGAACATTTTTAGAACGCTTTTCGCACATTTTCACCCCTTTTGAATTCCGTATTTTTCATCAAATGCCCTTAGAGATCATTTATATCTTATAAATAATTAACATGCCAAATCTTATAGTTCTAGGTCCTTCAGTAACACAAAAGTTGCATTTTTAGAATGTTTTTTGCTTCTTCACCCTCTTTTGGTTAATGGTATACGCATAAAATATAGCCTATGTTTGAACGGAGCAAATACCATCATTTTGGTATCATTAATTTTGAAATCGGTTCGGTGATTTCAGAGATTAGCCCCGATACTCGCCAAAAGTGTCGTCAACTTGGCACTATTTCTGATATTTCGCGAAATTCCCATAAACTCTAAAATGCCAAACTTTGTTTCCAGTCCAGTCCCTTAATGTACAGACATCGCATTTTTAGAATGCTTTTTGCTCTTTTACCTCCTTTGGGTTAGTGTAATCGACATAAGATATATCCTATGTTGGAGCAAAGACTGTCATCATCATTTTGATATCATTACTTTTAAGATCGGTTTGTTGTTTGCTGAGATTGTTTTAAAATTGGTATTTCGAAATTTTTTAGAACGCTCTTCGCGGATTTTCACCCATTTAAATTGGATATTTTTTTGCAAATGTCATTAGTGATCATTTATATCTTATAAATAATTAACATGCCAAATTTTGTGCTTCTAGGCCCTTCAGTAAAACTATAAGTTTTATACCATTAATCTCCAGCAGTGTCCCCTTATATATTTTCATTCAAGAGAAAAAAAAGTAATAAAAGTTCGCACCTACCTCTCAGGAGCTGGTTGCTGTGTATCCGTTATGTAATTGCAGAATTAAAAGAACTAGACAACGCGATGGAAACACACCGACACGAATTTCACTTTCTTGAGTAATTTAATCACGGCACACATCTATACATATAATAAAACAGTAGGACCCGGTGTGTCTGTACATTGAAGATAATTGACAAAAATGGAGTCAGGGCGATAAAAGAAAACCAATGAAACACAAAAAAATTTTTTTTGAATTTTTTGTCTGTCTGTCTGTCTGTCTGTCTGTCTGTCTGTTTGTTTGTTCGAGGTTATCTTCGTAACTACTGAATGGATTTTTATGCGGTTTTCACTAATGAAGAATGCACACTCCCGGGCAGTGTATAGGCTTTGTTTCATCAAAATCGGACAACAGACAAAAAAGTAACAAAAAGAAACAAAAGAAACTATTAGGTGCGCTGCTCACGTTTTTTAGTACATAACGTTTTTTAGTACATATAAAATCCAATAGATGTCACTGTGCGATTTTAAAACGCGCTATCGTTATGTTTTCGCCAGTCTACTTAAGTATGAGAAAGTTTCAAGCTGGCTGTCGTTCCATGTGGTTTAGTCGGTAGAACGTCAGTGCGCCATACTGATGGCCCGGGTTCGATTCCCAGCATGGAATTTTTTTTCACTATGTTGGCATTAACGCCTATAAGCAATTAAAAGAATTTGAAATATTGTATTCAAGGCGAATTTTCTCTCTGGGAAAATTTCCTTGCATTAATATGTCAGTGTAATTTTTTTTTCGATTTAATTTTTTTTTTCGAAACTTTGTTTTCCTTAAAAAATTACAGTAAATATTTGATATTTCCCAACGTTTTTTGAATGATCGACTTGCTTTTTTTTTTTTAATGTATGTCTGAACCTTATCTAACTACTTCTTCAAGATTTCTTTAGATAAACCGACCAGCGTAGCGGGCGAAGGCCGCTAGTACATATAATAAAACAGTAGGACCCGGTGTGTCTGTACATTGAAGATAATTGACAAAAATGGAGTCAGGGCGATAAAAGAAAACCAATGAAACACAAAAAAAATTTTTTTGAATTTTTTGTCTGTCTCTCTGTCTGTCTGTCTGTCTGTTTGTTCGAGGTTATCTTCGTAACTACTGAATGGATTTTTATGCGGTTTTCACTAATGAAGAATGCACACTCCCGGGCAGTGTATAGGCTTTGTTTCATCAAAATCGGACAACAGACAAAAAAGTAACAAAAAGAAACAAAAGAAACTATTAGGTGCGCTGCTCACGTTTTTTAGTACATAACGTTTTTTAGTACATATAAAATCCAATAGATGTCACTGTGCGATTTTAAAACGCGCTATCGTTATGTTTTCGCCAGTCTACTTAAGTATGAGAAAGTTTCAAGCTGGCTGTCGTTCCATGTGGTTTAGTCGGTAGAACGTCAGTGCGCCATACTGATGGCCCGGGTTCGATTCCCAGCATGGAATTTTTTTTCACTATGTTGGCATTAACGCCTATAAGCAATTAAAAGAATTTGAAATATTGTATTCAAGGCGAATTTTCTCTCTGGGAAAATTTCCTTGCATTAATATGTCAGTGTAATTTTTTTTTCGATTTAATTTTTTTTTTCGAAACTTTGTTTTTCTTAAAAAATTACAGTAAATATTTGATATTTCCCAACGTTTTTTGAATGATCGACTTGCTTTTTTTTTTTTTAATGTATGTCTGAACCTTATCTAACTACTTCTTCAAGATTTCTTTAGATAAACCGACCAGCGTAGCGGGCGAAGGCCGCTAGTCTAAAATAAACTTAAACAAAAATTGGGTTGGTTAAAACATATTAAAGAAAACATATTCGTGAAGCTCTTTAGCTTTCACGGTTAGGAGGATTAAAATATTTTAGCCAGCCTCAACAATTGGCTTGGCATCATAAAAAACTGCTCGCAAAAGCGTAACAGACGACGAGAGTCAAGATAAAAAAAATTGAGTTCTACATACAAAAAAAAAAAAAAAAAAACTGATGATTATACAGTTTTATTGTCTCTGGGTTATAATAATATGATGTCCGGCGTGCACACAATACTAGCCTGTGTGGTGCTGTCACCTGTTGACTGATTTGAGAAGTAATCTAAGCGGATTACCGCATCTTTGTCGCTTCACAGTCATATTTTGGACTTGACACACAGATTTATATATGATAAATAAACACGAATAAAAAAAACAGATGAATTGCGTTGCATGCCTCACTTGAAATTAAAATATAATTTATTCTAGTCATAGTAGTTTCACACAAAACAGGGATTTCCATTTGTCTAACATGAAATTCTGTGCAGGAAATCTAACAAAAACAAAAATCACTTTTTTAGAATGTTTCTCGCTTCTGAACCCTCTTTTGGTTAGTGGCACAGACATAAGATTAGTCTATGTTTGAACCGGGGAGAATACCATCATTTTGGTACCATTACTTTTGAAATCGGATCGGTAGTTTCAGAGATTAACCCTGATACTCGCCAAAAGTGACGCCAACTTGGCACTATTTCTGGTATTTTCTGAAATTCTCAGAAACTTCCATTGTAATCCAATAATTTATCCTCTAAACAACCATTAATGTTTAATTAATGGTGATTTCTGATTTTTTCCTATTTATAGATCCAATAACCTACCTTCACACCAAATTTCAACTTCCTAAGTCATCTGGAAGTAGTCAAACATTTCTATGAGTGAGTGAGTGAGTCAGTGGTAAAAACAGTGGTTTTCAGACGTCAATTTCTCGTGAATGGTAAAAGATTTTTAAAAATTTTTTTAGGATTCGGAAATTAGAAGATGGTCTTACACGACACAAAAAATTGCAAGTGTGTAGGTCAAATAGAATTTAAGTTATTGAGGGGTCAAAGGTGGCTCGAAATGGTTCGGGTAATATAACCCACGGCCGGTGTGTCGCCTTTTACTTTGTGAACTTGGCTGACACACTGCCGTGTGTCTAGATTCCTTTTCTCGATTCCTATACTAATAAAAATAGGTTTCTTTGGCCAATACAGTAAAACCCCGATCTATCGTTCCCGCATCCATCGTTTTCCCGTAATGATCATTTTATTCCTACGGTCTCTGCACAAATTATACTTGAATAATGTTAACGAAACTCGCAAGTATCGTTCTACAAAAAATCGTTTTCCCGCATTCATCGTTGTAAAATTATTCTCCTCACCGAAATGAAATTGAAAGTTATGTAAATTCATATGACATAAAAACTGGAATTACTTGTTTTATCCTAAAATAATTTATTTGTGTACTGTTTCTGTTGATGATGGCAACAATAATGCAGTTGAAGAGTGGCTGTATATAGCTTAGGATGCGATTATGTTTCTATTGATCAAGATATTGTGACATGTGGTATCCTAAATTTAGGAGAAATGTAGGATAAAGAAAAGAATGAAAATTATGATGAAGAAATAGAGAATAACATTAATGCCGATGAAGCTGATTGCTGATCGGAGCTGAAACATAAAATGCAACGTTACTTGTGTAATTCTATAAATTTGAGTTAACCCATAGTGCAATAAGTATGGTTTTAGTACAGGTTTAAAACAATGTGATAACATTTTCTTTTGTAATTGTTCGTTTTTACTCCACATTCTTTATGGATTGCCAAGGCTATCTGATAAGCAACGGCAGAGCTTGAAATTGTGTGAACTTATGTACATGCATATGAAATTACAGTAAATGTCAGAAAAATGTTGTATATCTTGAAAATTTATTATTTATTTACTTTTTTTTTATTTAAAAAAATGAACGAAAAACCAAACAAAGTTATTGATTTTTAAAAATAAATATCAATTTTCTATAAGTTTATTACTTTTACATGTTTAGTAAGCAACATATTAGTGTTTATTAGTACAAGGTAGAACCCGTCGAATTTCGACGAAAGAAAATATTTAAGGAGAAACTGTTTCATTGATTTATAATAAATCTACTTAATTAATAACAATAAAAAATACACCTTATGTTCGTAAGTCTAACTCTTAAACAAATGATATTTAACCTAAAGTTAACAAAATACTATTTCTATAAAACTCAGTTGTAGAAATTATTAAAATTAAACTTAATTGATATGTAAACTATAAAATATAATGAAAATCTTGTATTATTATAAAGTTATCAATTACGGCTCTTATGCACGGTATTCCAAAATGTAAAATAGGAAAATGTACTACACTTTGACTCAAATCATAGAATTTTTTGCCCCATGAAATCTAAATCTGACATTATTTTTACCACTTCAAAATTTACATATGCACCTCTCTTATCCGTGTTTATGTTTAAAAAAAAAATGGTATTTTAATTTGATCATTTCAAAATCATTTTAATTCAAAACTTGGAATCTCGATTGCTATTTGCTATAAACAGGTGCTAATTTATTTATATTCTTTTAAGTGTAAAAATAAAAATTTCTAAAATAACCTACATGCAATAAATACGATATACAATATTTCTGTGACGTCAGAGTGTGAAAAGAAAGTGTTGTATCGAGTTTAAAGAAAGTTTTTAATAAACTAAAAATCCTTTAAGTAATAAATAAAAACGAAGCTAATTTTTTTCACCTTTAAAAAAAAATGGCAACAAAAAGATACATCAATTTGCTTTTTGCGGCTTTTTTCATTTTCATTTTAATAAAAATGGAATAAGTCTGTTGCCACAATTCAAAAACGGTATAAAAAACTACGAAAAAATTAATAACACAAAAACAAATAAAGATACAGCTTTCAAACAAATCGCATTAAAAAGTAATTTTTTTTTCCCTATAAGATGGTATAAAAATTTAAAATATGCGGTATTTAGAAACTTAAAAATTTGCAAAAAAAAAAAAAAAAAAAATGTCAAACTTAAATTTCATTTCAAATTTTAAAGTGTTGCCATTCGCAAAATGACGTATGCGTTACACACATATA
Source organism: Maratus speculifer (assembly GCA_964019185.1). Taxonomy (NCBI): domain Eukaryota; kingdom Metazoa; phylum Arthropoda; class Arachnida; order Araneae; family Salticidae; genus Maratus; species Maratus speculifer. The sequence continues at coordinate 277,430,921 of OZ025295.1, read as the reverse complement.
CGTTTGGCCTTTATAATATAGATAGATACTGTATACATTGCATACATTACTAATGTATAAGCATTGGTTTTTTTTTCGTGTTTTGAAGTTAATCCGCATTCATCGTTTTCCTCGCATTCATCATTTTTTTCCCCCACTCCTTGAAAAACGATGGATCGAGGTTCTACTGTATATTTTTACTTACCCATCATACGTAGTATAGGGTAAGTCTTGCAATCGTTTTGAAAATCGAAAAATTTTTTTGACGGATTTACACGTTTTAGATAGTGGAGATTCCGAAAAACATAGTTTTAGAAAAAAAATTTTGCCGTCTGTCTGTCTGTCTGTAAACGCTCTATCTCCCGAACAAATTGAGATAGAGACTTGAAATTTTGTATGTAGTTAGTATGTAAGAATGGGACGAACCCTATTTAATATCAGCAACCTCGATTATCCGGAACTATTTTTTTCGGACTCTCGAAAAATTCGTTCTGATGAAAGGTATATAAAAATTTTCGAATTTTTTTGTTCTAAGGAATGGACGTAAAAGGCAATAAAATAACACACATTTTGCATATAGAACGAAGTCGATCGGATTATTAGTTGCCGAGATATTTGCAATCTTCTTTTCCACATTCTTCGATTTTTCATGACCCTGTATTTCATTCAAATTTCAATTCAGAAGTATATTTTAATTGGAAATGAGACGCTTAATCCGACGCAGTTAATTGTTAGTTAATAGAATTATTATTTTTGGAGTTATAAGGATGTTTCTTTTGCGCACTCGGTACTACTTGAGTAGTTTGGCGTTTTACATAATTTGTCGAAATTGGTACATCAGCAGCTCTTTAATATAGCATTACTATGTATATTAACAATATTTAAATTTTGTTTATGAATTGCAATGCATTGTATAAATAGTTTCACGTTTTATTTTCATATACATATCCATGATGGGTAAGTATTACGGTGGCCCCCAACGACTAGTTTCCTTTCAATATGGAGCTCAGCAATTCTCTTTGTCTCTTTATAAAGGTCCAGAAAGGTCAGATTATTAAATTCAAGCGGAGAGAAGGACTGACGTGAATCGCTTCCAGAGGACTAATAAATGAAGTATTATTAAATAACAAGAAAAGTATTTTTACGTGATTATAGAAAAAATAAAGAAAAGTTTGGGATAATTACGTCAGATTTAAAATCATACATTCAAAATGTCATATTTAAAACAGCTTTCTTATATCGTTGTGCAAAAAGACCGGGGCACAAAAAATCTGTTTACTTAATTTATTCTATATTATGTTATTTCCAAATTTTTAACCGATCTCATTTAATCAAGGGTGAAAACAGCCATTGTATTTTTTAAACAGAAACTGTTTTGAACCTAAAATTCGCCAATCACAGAGGAATAAGTTTGAACTCGTTTGTAAGAAGATCGCCACTGGCTTTTAATTATGATTCAATCTTTCGTAATTTTTTTCAAGCCGATCAGTTAAGCATGTTTTTAAAGTCTGTTGTGTTAGAGTCTGTCGTAAGGGGCAGAGCCCCCTAGTTGTCTAAAATACTAAATGGTATCCATGCCATAGGCTAATTGTAAAATCGCGTTCTTTGCAAAGAGCCCAGCTAAATGGAGAATCATTTTCGTTTTATTTTGCTCTTTGCATTTAATTATCATTTGTAGTAATTTATCCGTTACTAGATCAATTTTAAACAAATAAATATTGTTAAGACAGAGTGAAAAAAAATTATGTTTGAAAATTATTTAAAAGCCAGAAAATGTAATTAAGTTGAGTTGAGCTGCAGTTTGAAACAAACTTCATTTGAAAGTGTATTTTCACACTGCCTATTAAAAAATTTAGAAATTGAAAATGTGCTGTGCTTAGAAGTAATGTGTGAGCAATAAAGGCGAAAGCCCTAATACTAATCATTGCTAGCATTATTATACATTTCTAAAAATAGCTATTGTCTTTCGCAATTTTAAACTAAAATCGACAATCGCACTAAAAAATTTCCGGATATTTTACACATCGCCATAGCAAAATTTATTTTAATAGCTATTAACATTTGGGAGTTATTGAATTTTAAAATCGGTCAGTTCAATTTAGGGTACGTCAATATATATAGATGTTCTTACCTTTTGTGGTGCATTGACAACTCCTGTATTGTATCCATGCTGGAAGCCAGAACCGATAGCTGCAGCAGCGATGGCAAACACTAAATGAGAGGTCAGACCCTAAAAAAGAAAGTGATTTATGCTTTCTAAAAATCGAGATAAAGTGGAGTTTTAAAGAGACGTATGTTGAAATGTATGGATATGGCAGAATAACTGAATAAATATTATTATTAAAAAATGTCAGAATTTTTTACTTACCCATCATACGTAGTATAGGGTAAATCTTGCAATCGCTTTGAAAATCGAAAACTTTTTTTGACGGATTTACACGTTTCAGATAGTAGAGATTCCGAAAAAAATATTTTTAGAAAAAAAATTGCCGTCCGTCCGTCCGTCTGTCTGTCTGTCTGTCTGTCTGTCTGTAAACGCTCTATCTCCCGAACAAATTGAGATAGAGACTTGAAATTTTGTATGTACTTAGTATGGAAAAATGGGACGAAGCCTATTTAATATCAGTAACCTCGATAATCCGGAACTTTTTTTTTCGGACTCTCGAAAAATTCGTTCTGATGAAAGGTACATAAAAATTTTCGAAATTTTTTATTTTAAGGAGTGGACATGAAAGACAATAAATTAACACATATTTTGCATAAAAAACGAAGTTGATCGGGTTATTAGTTGCTGAGATATATGTAATCCTGTTTTCCCCATTCTTCAATTTTTCATGACCCTGTATTTCATTCAAATTTCAATTCAAAGATATATTTTAATTGAAAAGGAGACGCTTAATCCGACGCAGTAAACCGTTAGCTAATATGATTATTATTTTTGGAGTTATAAGGATGTTTCTTTTACGTAGTTCGGCACTACTTGAGTAGTTTGGCATTTTATATAATTTGTCGAAATGGGTTCATCAGTAATTCATTAGCATTACTATGAGCATTACTATGTTTAGTAACAATATTTAAATATACGTTTAAATTTTGTTTTGGAAATGCGATTCATTTAATAAATAGTTTTCACATGTTTTATTTTCATATACTATGCATATCCATGATGGGTAAGTATCACGGTGGCACCCAACGACTAGTTTTATTTCGCAAGCGTTTTTGTAGATGTAATTTATGTTATTTCTTGCCACATTTTTTCCGTGTATAACAGAAATGTTACATGGTGCACATATCCATCTTCAGAAAAATATGATTTAAAATTTGAAAATGTATATATGGAGTGATGTATCTTAATATATACTATAGAGCAAGGATCGGCAAGTAATTTTAATTGGGATTGCGAATACTTTTGAAAAAATTTGTCGAAAAAAACCTTCATAAATAATATAATGACTTATTACTTTTAATTTGTAATTTTTACATTCACATGCATCTGCATATAATATAAAATACAAAAGTCAGGTATTTATACTGAAAATTAGTACTTACACAAGTATACGTTCTGAAAATTTTTACATACAAATAATAAAATAGAAAACGCAGGCATTCGTTGAAACATTAATGCGAAAAATTACGCTTACATTCTTGAGCCAATTTTCTATAGTTCGGTTCATGTGGTGAACAGCTAATAAGAGTAGGATTTTCAAGGTGAGCATCCGTTAATCTCGAATGACATTTGTTCCTCAAAAAATTCATTTTGGAGAAAGTTCTTTCACATATATTGGGCGAGTTCAAAAGTTCATGCGGAGTTTGAGAGTAAAAGTTACACAGTGTTCAGGCAAAAAAAAAAAAAAAAAAAAAAAATATTTATTCAATCAATGATATATGCTCCATCGTTTTCTATAATCTGTTTCCTATGTTCTGACAGCATATGGATACCACGATCATAAAAACTGTGTGGTTTAGATTCGAAGAACAAAGACAAGACGTTTTTAAAGGCATCCAAAGAGTCAAGTTTTTTTCCATTTAAATGATTTTCCAATGACCAGAGCAAGTGATAATTAGATGGTGTGAAACCAAGAGAATATGGTGGATAAGTTAGGAGATCTCATTTCAGTCTGTTCAGTTTTCGTAGCGACTGTCTTGAAACGTGTGGTCTGGCGTTGTTGTGAAGGAAGACTACGCCCTTGCGATTTGACAAAATATGACGTTTCTGTTTGAATTCTCGATTCAGGATGACAGTACTTGTCCGAATCAATCGTTTAGCCAGCGGGGAGAAAATCAAAATAAATTATGCAATGATGCCCTTGCAATCCCACCAAACACAGAGCATCACCTTCTTCAGGTGCAAACTGGCCTTTGTCATAGCGTCACCATGCTCAGATACCTTTTTCCATGCGTGTTTGCGCTGAACATTGTTGTAAAGGACCCATTTCTCATCGCCCGTTACTAATAGATCCAAAAATGGCTCGTTTTTGAGCCGCCCAAGTAAAGAAACAGCAGCAGAAATTTCTTCGATTTTGTTCCTCTCGGTCAGGAAATAGGGCACCCATATATCGAACTTCAAATCGAATCCCATGTTTTTTAAACGCCGAAAAACGATTGATCGGTCAACGTTAAGTGCTGTAGGAACTTTCTCTGTTGAAATTCGCAGAATTATCTGAATTAATGTACACACAACATCGCCATCAATGTGTGAAGGTCGACCTGAGCGATGTTCGTCTTCAAGGCTAAACTATCCGCGACGAGATTTCGCAAACCATTTTTCCACAGTTCGTTTAGCTGGTGCTTGATCTTGATAAAACAAATGAATGCTTTTTACGGCTACTGCAACATTTATTCCCTTCCGAAACACGCAAAGCATAACATACCTTTAATGCACCTTATCGACAATCATTTTGAAAGTAAATTTTCTCGAAGCAGTTTGGATCGAGACAAATTATTTTGTTTGAAATGAAAGCTGCACACGCCACCTTTCCAACGATCTGACTTATGTAGATGGCAGTATTAATGGCAACACTTTACGCCGCTTATAACACCACCTATTGCACCTCCGCACGAACTTTTGCACTCACCCAATACGTATGTGGAGCCAAACATAGCAGCAGGTTAATAGCCAAGGTTTTTTTTTTTCAAATTTTTTTTGAGACGTGAATTTTTATTCAAAAATTCTTCAGCAGACGAAGTTTTAAACATTTACAAAGGAAATACCTTTGTAAATGTTTACCTATACATCAGCAAGTCAAATATCTCCGTTTGAAGTAAAGGTTTTTCAAAACTAAACAATTTCGTATCGACACCAGTCCATTCTACAGCCGGAGCAACTTCAAAAGGCAATTTAAAGTATTGATACAACTTACCTATTTCTGCAAAGTCTTCGCATCTTGCTTCAAAGGCTTTTATAAGATCTGACATAAAAAATTAAGAACACTGAGTGTGTATTTCGGAATTTTTCTTTTTATAATCAAAAATTGTAGAGAAGTGAATTAATTCTTTTAATGAAATATATATTTTTTTCAGCGGTCCAGGCTTCGGTCTTTTCAGGTCCTGATGTAGACCGCGGTTCGCTAGTTGCCGACCGTGGCTATACAGGATTTATCGGATTACAGAATGAAAAATGTAAATGTACAATCCAGAAATTGCCAGTTTCGCATGTTTTTGAAATCATGCTAATTAGGAGTTGATTTTCTAGTCCAGCGGTTCCCAATCTATGGGTCGCAACCCACTGGTGGGTCGCGGAATCAAAATGTACCTTTTATTGCATCTGTTTAAAAAGATATGATAATTTCAACAGCAAATAATATTTCAAGGGAAAATCTCTAATTTCCTTCTAGATTAATATACGAACAGAATATCTTCATGTTAATATATGTTCCCACATTGGTAAACATCAGTAATAGAAATCTCATTGATTATAAGTTATGTTTTCATACTCATTAAACGTATTTTTAACTATCTTTGTAGTTTGTACATTATTTTAATTACTATCCACACACTGATATTACTGATTCTTGATTTTGTTGATAATGTATCTTCAGTACGAAAATTAGCGTTTTTCGTAGGATAGGATAGCCGGGTGTATAGAGATCGTACTAAAATTGCTATACTGATATACAACTTTATCATGAGTGGGTCGCGAATTTTTTTTTCACTGAAAGGTGGGTCGCATACCAAGAAAGTTTGGGAACCGCTGTCCTAGTCTTATCTAATTTGAACTTAAAGAAATAAAGTCGTATCGTTTATTTCTTTAAGTTCGCGCATAACTTCATTGGTTATTACTTACCCTCATACGTAGTATAGGGTAAGTCTTGCAATCGTTTTGAAAATCGAAAATTTTTTTTGACGGATTTACACGTTTTAGATAGTGGAGATTTAGAAAAACATATTTTTAGAAAAAAAATTTTGCCGTCCGTCTGTCTGTCTGTCAGTCTGTAAACGCTCTATCTCCCGAAAAAAATGAGATAGAGACTTGAAATTTTGTATGTAGTTAGTATGTAAGAATGGGACGAAGCCTATTTAATATCAGCAACCTCGATTATCCGGAACTATTTTTTTCGGACTCTCGAAAAAGTCGTTCTGATGAAAGGTATATAAAAATTTTCAAATGTTTTTGTTCTAAGAAATGGACGTAAAAGGCAATAAAATAACACACATTTTGCATATAGAACGAAGTCGATCGGATTATTAGTTGCCGAGATATTTGTAATCCCGTTTTCCACATTCTTCAATTTTTCATGACCCTGTATTTCATTCAAATTTCAATTCAGAGGTATATTTTAATTGAAAATGAGACGCTTAATCCAACGCAGTAAAATGTTAGTTTATATTATAATTATTTTTGGAGTTATAAAGATGTTTCTTTTACGCAGTTCGGTATTACTTGAGTAGTTTGGCGTTTTATATAATTTGTCGAAATTGGTACATCAGCAATTCATTAATAGAGCATTACTATGCATATTAACAATATTTAAATTTTGTTTTGGAATTGCAATGCATTGTATAAATAGTTTTCACACGTTTTATTTTCATATGCCTATCCACGATGGGTAAGTATTACGGTGGGCCCCAACGACTAGTTTTTTAAATCTTTATGTTACATGTTAACAGTTCATTATGGTATTTGAAAAAAAAATTGCAAAAATTTTAAAACAAGTGTCGGAGATTATATGATGGAAACTTAACTTGTAAATATATTAGTTAACTCAGAAACGCAAGTTTAAAAATTTGATTTTTCCATCGTTAAACGCATTGAATACTGAATTTAATGCTTTTTTTTAATCGTCAATAAAAAGTTGTCAAATGAGGACCATAATACATCTATTCCAAATTGCCCAGTTATCTTCCAGCTGTTTTAAAAGTATTTAATTTTTTATTTCTAGTTCAGAGTAAAAAACATAAAATTCTTTAAAAAATATTTCCGGTCGCAAATATAACTATAGCAGTTTTTTAGTGCATATAAATTAATCGAAACACTGCTATGACGTTGAAATAAAATATTTTTACTTATTTTATTACATTTTACATTTTGAATTTTAGAGATGAAATGAGTGAAAGACTGGTATGGTACATATGTCGTATACGCACTACATTGACGCAATTTTTTTCTGACGCCAATTAGGCGAAAATGTCGCTTTCAAATACCAATACCAATTATGCTTTTAAATTATTTTCTATTACTTGAAAAAAAATAATAATAATTAAAAAAAGTTGGTACTACTCTGTTATTCCGTCGACCGATTTCGCCAAATATACAAATCGCCAAATCAATAGCCAAATTATACATATTGACGTAATTTTTATTTTAAATAACAAACAAACAAATAATTAGTAGAAATCAATAAAAATACAAGTAAAAAGTCAAAATAAAAATCTCTCAATGACATTTTAAACACGTGTATCGTATTTAATGTCATTGAATTGACATTCACGATCATCCATTATTGGCATTTAATCTTATAATTTGGCGATAGAATTTTGGTCGACGGGATAACCTAGAAGTACCAAAAAGTTTAATTAATAACAATAAAAAAAAAAAAAAAAAAAAAAAAAAAAATAGGGAAGAGTTTTATATTCTGGTCTGTTTTTTTTTTGGCGAGCTTTTTTTTGGCTTAAAATGAACCGATATTACGATTTTCAGCCACTAGGGTTGCTTTTTTAATTACTGGAATGGATCTTATCCGCATGCCTTTTGCATTTAGCATATTTTTCAGACAAGTTTATGACTTTTGTTTTGATTTGACATATGTAACAAATATAATAAGTATATAAAACTATAAAAATATATAAGTGTATAATATTTATTTATAGGTGGATATAATGCGTATTTATACTTGTATATCTCTCTATATACAATTACATATATAGAGAGATATATATGTAATATATATGCGTAAAAATAAAAATATGATACTACTTGGTTATCCCGTCGACTAATTTCGGCAAATTATACAAATCGCCAAACTAAAAGCCAAATTATATATACTGACATATTTTTTATTTTAAATAATGAAAAAACAAATAATTAGTAGAATATTAATAAAAATACAAATAAAAAGTCGAAATAAAAATAACTTAAGAACGTTTTAAACACGTCTATCGTATTTAATGTCACTGAATGTGACATTCACGATCATCCATTATTGGCATTAATCTTATAAATTAGCGATAATTTTTTGGTCGACGGGATAACCAAGTAGAACCAAAATTATTTATATAAACTATGTATTTATCTTTTAACATAATGTTTATTAAATAAATATATGTTTATAAATATTTAAAGACCATATTTTTCGCCATCTTGAAAAATTTAATACGATGCTCAATTTTTTTGGCATCAGTTTAGATTCCTTCGCCAATCGTGCTTACCAGAACAGGATATGGAACTTTTCCCTTTATATCATTTAAAACAAAAAGAAAAGAAAATAAACAGCTTATTAACCCTCTCGCTGATTTATTTCGTGATTTCCGCTGGGATGCATTTTTCATTTTAATTAATGCTCTACTCTATGATTATTCTCACCAGCTATTTTTTATTGTAAATTTCGCATATTTAATCAAAGCATTTTCCGAATAAATTACACAAATGCTACTGTTTCGAAAACCCGGTGATAAAAGATTAAAAATTCTGTAAATGCGTGATTTTTGATAAAACAATTAATCAGTAAGAGGGTTAATAAATAAACAACATAGACGGATTATCATGTGCGGCATAAAATGGTGCCAACATATAGCGTACATGATATATGTGTTTTTTAACTGTTTGGATATGGTACTACTTGGTTAACCGGTCGACCAATTTCGCCAAATTATACAAATTGCCAAACTCTTCGGCAAGTTACACGAAATGGCATAATTATTATTAAGTAATAAAAGAGCAAGTAAATTAGTAAAACATTAATAAAAATTCGAATTAAAAATCATTTGAGGACGTAATAAACACAAGTGGACTCGAAGCGAGAGCTCTGTTTACATGTTTTTCCATATCGATCAACTCCTGAGCCCCCTTAACAATCAGAATCATCTAGACTCCTTTAAAGCTGAACTTCCCAAAGTAGGTAATTTCTGACCTATCCATGAAGTATATTTTAATTTTAGATGCAAGATACATTTATTCAGAGCAAATGTGATTAACGTTTTCCATTTTTTAATAAAGGCAAAGATAGTTTCATGAAATCTCCATAAAGTGTAGAATTTTATACTGAATTTAGGCCGTGACTGTCAATTGCTCCCTCATAACCTCTTTTTGTAACTGTCAAGCCTTAAAAATGTGTATAAATTACTTAATTTCTTGAATGGTTCTTTGATTTTTATGAAAGTGGAAAATTTTTCAATTTCTTGGCATCTGAATAAAATATATATATTTATATTTTTACGAATATTTATGGAACTTTTTTGTTATGAATGAAATTAACTTCCCAAAAATAACAGAAATTTAGCTATTTTGGATGTGGCGACAATCTTCAGTATAAAAATTGCTTACCTGTTAAGAGACATGACCCCCCCACCCCACAAAAATAAAAAGCCATGATCCTTTTCTAAAAGGAGGGCTGGATCAGCCCTTGCTTACTTTAATATTCGGTCTTAAAATTATTAAACTACCCTACTACATTATTTACATAAAAAAAGATACTGACTGATAATTATCCCATACGATTGTAATTTTGCAGTGTATCATGAATAATGTCAAATGAACGTGATATTTACGATCATCCATTATTGACATTTAATCTTATAGTTTGGCGATGGTTTTTTGATAAAAGCGGAATAATCAGCGGGATAATCAGGTAGTGTCGTTTGTGAAATTATATTAATTTAATTGATGTCGATCATAAAAATATTTTGTGCTTTATCACCTGCGTCCAGCTAACATAAAAGTTATCAGCCTTTAGTCTTAGATTGTTGGTATTTATTTCAAAATTTTAAAGCAGGAAATACGAGAGCCTTTATTTAACATAATCGTATGACGTTAAAAAGCAAACAAATCTAAAATATATACATGATTACACTAAATTTAAAAGCCCTATACCTCAGTGATTTTAGATGACATCAAATTATTTTGCAGAAACTTCTACTTAATAACCATGTTTCGTTTTTTCACAGTACAAAAATCCTAAAAAACACAGTTTTCTTATTAGCAACATAATTGTTTTGAACATTCAGAGACAAATGTTGCAGTTAATATACAACAAACACGTGAATAAATATGAACGTTGATTACATGTCTTTTAGTTCAAGGTTTCTGTGATATAATTATTCTGATATTTGGCAGCACTAATTTTTTTGTGTGTGAATGAAAAAAAAAAAAAAAAAATTATTTTTCCCTCTTTTGAAAGTTATGTAAATTACTGTTGGTGAAATTATAGTTGATTTTCCAAAAAGCTAGAAAATGTTATTAACTTTCGTACTAGAGCATTCATTCTTGCTTGGCGATGTTTGGAAAAAATGCCTAACTGCCGATTTCTTAATTGTTTGATTATATTTACGACAAGGGCGGATCTAGAGAGTCCTCAAGGGGGGGGGGGGGTGATTATAGAAATTTGGAAACTCCAGTCTGATGAACGTGTCGGAGCTCATTTTTTTAATGCGGGTCGTGTTTCGTCTACATTTTTGCTGTGGATCGGGTTTGGGTCCGGTTGACTTCCATGTTTTGCTCCTGGTCGGGTTAATTTCTACTTGGGTCGTGTTTGGGTCCGGCTGACTTCTACTCTTTGCTGCAGTTCAAGTTAATTTCTGATTTTTTGCTTTGGGGTCAGGTTAGGATCCGGTCGACTACTACATTTTGTTGTTGGTCGGGTTGACTCTTACTTTTTACCTGTGCTTAGCGCATTTGGGGAAGTTAAGATTTGGTTTTTACTTTGCGAGAAGGGTTCGGGTTGACTCGAATTGATTGGTGCCTTTGAATGAGTCCTTTGATAAAATTTTTGTCCTTTTTCGCAATTTTCGGACGAAATGAGCGTCTGCTGCACGATCCTTTAAAGAAATTTGTGTTTTCTCCGCGATCATTTCATAAAATTTGATGTCCGGCTCGCTTTTATTTTTTGCTGCTGGCCCGGTTAATTTTTACTTTATGTTGTGGGTCGCATTTGGATCCGGTTAACTTCTACTGTTTGCTGCGGTTCAAGTTAATTTTTGATTTTTTGCTTCGGGTCGGGTCTGGGTCCGGTTAACAACTATATTTTGTTTTGCTATTGATCGAGTTGTTTTTTACTTTTTACCTGCGCTTAGCGCATTGGGGCAGATTGTCATACATTTTAGAATTGAGTCAGTAACAGAGTCAATTTTTACTCTTGCGATAATGGTTGACTCAGTTTTGATCGCAATCCTTTGACGAAATTTGCGTTTTTCAGCAATCCTTTAACGAAATTCACTTTTATCCGTGAACGTGATCCTTCGAAGAAATTCAGAACAGAGACGTACCGAACGTTTAACTGCACGGATCGCGGTCGGGTCAGTAATGTTTATCATACTATCTAGATCAGAGACGGACCGAATATTTAGCCTTTATTCCAGGCCGAGCCACGACCTGTAAATTTTGTCCAATGCAAACTTCTTGGAAAAATGAAATCGAGACCAGGCTCGGTCTGGAAGAAAAAGAAGCCTGTCCCCACCCGAATCTCCAAAAAAGCAAGATCAGGACACTATCTGATACAAAATGAGAGAAAACCTTACCCAGTCCAAGTCTCGTGGATTTACACTGGCGCGACCTGTGCCAGGCCGTGACGGTCTCAAGCTTCGCCCCCAAGTTATTTCTCGTGAGGATGCATAGTGTCACTTTGTAAACCCTTTATTAGTCCAAATGGGGGATTTTGCTCCCCCCCCGGCCTCAGCATACGGGCTGTGTCGATCCCAGATCGAGCGTTTAGCCTTTATGTCGGATGGAACCTGGGCTTGAAAATTTTGGCCCGTATATACCTCTAGTAGGAAGGAAGTCTACGCCAAACCCGACCGGGGAAAAACAGTGTAGCTCGATCCAGCTCTGCAGAAAAAAAATAAGACCCGACCCGGTTCTGAAAGTGTGAAGACCTGACCCAGTCCCAGAATAATAAATTAAAGTTGGCGCGACCCGACGGTCTCGATTTTAGGACCAACAACTTTTCCGTGCGGGCATCTATTGTCGTTCTGCATATTCTTTATTAGGCTCAAGGGGGGGGGCGATGGGGCAATCGCCCCCCCCCCCTTAGACCCGCCATTGATTTACGAAGCATACGTGCTTCTGATATAAAAAAGGCATACTTATTTTCTTTACAAATTACAATATGTGAAGTTAACCACTAGAGAGGGATTTCTGAAAACATTGTCAAATTAGGTGCTAAATAATGTTTACCTTTTTCACAACAATTTAATCAATTAATAACGCATGTTTTATAATTTTGCATGATGAAATAGCTCTTTACATCCAATAGATTTGACGATTTGACATACATTGGAGCAGTTTATAAATGGAAACATTGGGAAGAGCACATTTTCAGAATTTGTCAATCAACTGAAGGAAGCTATTAATCATAGAAAACTACAACTTTTCTTATAGATGTCATCACGGATTAAATATTTCATAAATATCTCATCAAATATTTAATCCGTGAGACATCATATACGCATCATAGATTAATCTTTGATAGGCACCAGGTTTAGCATGAATTTTTACTTTCAATTTGGCCAAAAATCTATTTTTCAATTACCAGATATAAATAGTGTACTATAATGCATGAATATTTTTTTCAATATGAAAATAAAATAAAAGGAAAAACAAAGCATTTTGTATTATTTTAAAAATGTAATAAAATAAATAAATTATAGTTAAAAATTATCGAACAAAACAATTTATATAATTAAAAAAAAAAGAAAATTAAAGTAAATAAACAAGTTATTAATAAATGAAGGTCAATAACTGGGTTGCCATGTCAGGAATTTTGTGGGCAGTTAAGTATCTTGGTGCACATATGACATCTGTGCCCCGTTCTATATTTGCTGTATATAACTACAAGAAATATTGGTGCTTTCTTATTATCCCACCGACCACTTTTTCTAAAATAATCAATATTAATAATAAAAAAAGTATCACCAAATTATGCTCCAGACTGTAGCGCACAGTAAACAAATGGAAGAATGTTGTCGTTACAATCTTAAAAAAAACACCAATAAACAAGTGGATAAGTGTGATTACAGATTGTACAGAGGGTTTCGTTTAATATCTCCTTCAAAACACTTTATCATTAAACTAACAAACGAAAAGCGGTTTTTTGGTGCTATTTAGGAATTTCTTTGCCAATCGCATACCAACTAGAACGATTATTGAATTTTCCCCTAATGCTGCCTTGATCCTTTTTTTTTTTTTTTTAATCGATTCCTCTATCTGAAAATGCAGATTTAGTGAAGGTACGCAAGTAAATAAAATTATAAACAAAAGTAAAATATTGCAAGGCTTATCATAAATTTAAGGGAAGCCAAACTGGTCATCATAGGCGACTTGTCATGTCTTCAGAGATTTTGTTTGTTTACTTCATGGCATCTACACCCGCGCACTGTAACTCTAACTCAATGTAAATATTAAGCAAAAGTTTTGTTTTTGTATTTTGGCAATTTCGGTTTTTTTTTAGTTAAATTTTTTGAGAGTTCTTGTTTGTGTGCAATAAATGTGTTTTTGATTTTTTGAACGACTGGATGTTTTTCGTTTGCAGACTCCAGAATTATTTTAATGTTATGATTTCTTAAATCTATTTTAAAGCCTTATTCAATTACTGCTGTTCCAGATACCCTGCTAGCGTAATAGAGTTATCGTTTGCATAAAGGATAACGTAATATATTTTTTGGTACTCTTGGCGGGACCTGGTGATTGTAAAAATGGCTAATATTGAAGATCTTAAGAAATTAAGAAAAGGTGAAAGAGCCGCTTTTACGAAAGCTTATAATAAAGTAGAAGAGCTGATAGCCTTAGAAAGTGTTGATATTTGGGAACTGGAAGCAGAACTGAATGTTTTCAGAGGGAAAGCTGATCGTTTAGAAAAAACCCATTCAAATATTCTTGAACTTCTGCCCGATGAAGAATTTGATGCAGAATTTGAAGTTGTAGAAGATTTTTGGGATAAAGCTATACGAATTCAAACGAAAGCAAGAAGAATAATCAACGGTCAACAAAACGTGAGTAGTGTTTTAAATTCAACTAATGATGACTCTGTTGTAATTAATACTGTCGAAAATATTACTGTTGATAAAAGTAAGTTTAAATTGCCTAAATTAGAATTACGAAAATTTGATGGCGATATTAAAGAATGGCTTTATTTTTGGAGCCAATTTGAAAAAATTCATGCTGATTCTAGTATTGAAGATTCACATAAATTTCAATATTTGTTACAGTCTACAGTTGAAGGGTCTCGTGCTAGAGAAGTGATTGAAAGCTTTCCGCCAATTGGCGAGAACTATCCAAAAGCAATTGACTGTTTGAAAACGCGTTTTGGTCGCCATGATTTACAAGTAGAGGTTTATGTTAGAGAATTGTTGAAATTAGTTTTAAAAAATGCCAATTCAAATTTTTCCTCGAATAATTTGTGTGCATTGTACGATAATCTAGAAACCCAAATTCGTGCACTTGAAACGCTTGATGTTACAACTGCCGAATGTGCATGTTTATTTTATCCTTTAGTTGAGTCTTGCATCCCAGAGGATTTGTTTAGAGCTTTTCAGCGAGGTTTGAATTTTGATTCTGGCGATGATTCCAAAAAACTATTAGATGCTTTATTAAAATTTTTGGAAACTGAAGTTGAATCAGAAGAGCGGATTAATTTAGCTATGACAGGTTTCGGTTTGACGGATGCAACGTCATATAAAAGTGGAAGCAAATTAAAGAAAGACAAAATATTTACCTCGGCTAGTTTGTTGAGCTCTTCAGATGGTGCAGAGAAACTTTGGTTTTCTGTAGCGGAAAACATGAACCGACTAATTGCTTTAAGGCTCAAAAAATGTCTTAAAATGAAAAATTAAAGATTTTAAAAGATAAAGGTTATTGTTTCAAATGTTTAAAAAGTCGGACATAGGGTAGGAAAATGTAGGTGCTTTGTGAAATGCATGATCTGCAATAAGAAGCATTATGCAGTTATGTGCACCGAGTCAAATAAAAAGGTAAATAAACCTGCATCGAATAATGTGGAAAAAGAGGTTAAAGAGCAGGATAAATCACTAAATTTGGCGAGTATTTCGAAAGCGCCACAAGTTTTGCTGCAGACTTTGAAAGTTAAAATAAAAGGTAAAAATTGTAATTTAATCGTAAGAGCTATGTATGATTCGGGATCGCAAAAGTCTTATATTAGAAAAGAAATAGTATCCGTTTTAGGATTAGCACCTTTACGGCAGCAACATTTGTCGCATGCACTTTTTGGAGGAGAAAAAATCAACGAGAAGTTTCATAATGTATACAAAATTGAACTAGGAAACTTAGATGGAAGTTTTAATTGTAATTTTGACGTAGTTGATCAGGATATTATTTGCAATGATGTTCCTTCTGTTTCGTACGGACCGTGGATTGAAGAATTGCAACCTATGAATATACAAATGTTTGACATCGAAAATAATTCTGGGCCAATTGATATTCTTGTTGGAGCAGATGTTGCTGGTAGACTGTTTACTGGAAAGAGAAGAGTTCTATCCATTGTATTAGTAGCCATGGAAACCTATCTAGGATGGACTCTCATGGGGAAAACTGAATTGCCTTCTGAAAAAGAAGATACAGCTATGATGGTAATTTCGATGTTTGTTCGAGAAGCTACTATTTCCGATCTTTTTAGTTTAGAGGTTTTAGGGATAAGTGATCCAGTTGAAATGAAAAACAAAAAGGAAAAAGAAAATCTTACTAAATTGCATTTCGAAGAAAATGTTCGAATCAATACAGATGGGAGATACGAAGTTTCACTACCTTGGAAAGAGAATCATTTGCCTTTACCGAGTAATGAAGAGATTGCTATGAAACGATTAGAATCATCGACGAAAAAATTGCATCAAGAAAACTTGTTTACAGCTTATGATGATGTGTTTAAAGAATGGGAATCGTTAGGTATAATTGAAGATGATCCAGTTGACTCTCTATCTTCCCTGCAAGAACACTATTTGCCACACAGACCTGTTGTAAAACAACATGGAACAACTAAAGTACGCCCTGTTTTTGATTCCTCTGCTAGACATAGAGATTCTCCATCGCTCAACCAGTGTTTAGAGTCCGGACCAAATTTATTGGAACTAATCCCTAATCTTCTTCTCAGCTTTAGAGAACATAAATATGGCATAGTTGCCGATATAGAGAAAACTTTTTTACAAATAAGTGTGCAACCGGAAGATAGGAATTTTCTAAAATTTTTTTGATGGAATGGAAAAGAAAATGTAGTTCCAAAGATAATGCGGCATACACGTGTGGTGTTTGGTGTGAAAAGCAGCCCTTTTCTCTTAGAAGCTGTGCTTGAACATCATTTGAAAAAATACCGAAATAATTTGAAATATAGTCAGAGAACAGTTGACATACTTCTGCGAAGTTTTTAAGTAGATGATTTAATTACAAGTTTGGACAATGAAGCAGAAATATTACCTTTCATCGAGGAGAGTCATCATATCTTGGCTGAAGGAAAATTCAACTTGAGAGGATGGAAGTACACAGGAGATGATGACCCAGAACAAGTTACTTCGGTTCTAGGATTAATTTGCACTTGTAAAGAAGATGAACTGAAAATTAATTTGGATTGGATGAAAACATACAATCTCGAAATTGTATCGAAGAGAGTGATTCTTTCCATTACACATAGGGTTTTTGATCCTATTGGATTTTTATGTCCTTTTCTGTTAATTCCCAAATTAATGTAACAGAAGATGTGGAGAGACAACATCCTGTGGGATAGAGAAGTTGAAGATAATTTGAAACGTGAATTTCTAAAATGGTTTGAAGATTTAAGTTCCTTAAAAGATTTGTCTGTAAGCCGCTGTTTTTCTCCTGTTATAAGTGATCAACATAATCTAAGTATTCATACATTTTGTGATGCCAGCCAATTTGCATACGCAGCAGCTGTTTTCGTTCGCATAGAATATTCTGGTGTTGTTCATATAAATCTTTTGGCTGCCAAATCGAGAGTTGCTCCAGTAAAATCCATCACTATTCCTCGTCTTGAGTTGCTGGCTGCAACGGTGGGAGCTCGACTGTGCTGACCTGTACTCAGTGCACTCCAGTGGGACAATGTGAAGCAACACTACTGGACTGATTCCACTACAGTATTAAGTTGGATTCAGCGAGAAGAACTTTGGTCAGTATTTGTAAATAATAGAGTTCGAGAGATAAGAGAACTGACTGATCCAACTTCGTGGAAGCATCTTCCAAGAGTACATAATCCTGCTGACCTACCTTCAAGAGGGTGTTTTGCTCACCAACTTTTATGCAGCAGATGGTGGGAGGGGCCCAAATGGCTTCTACAAACTGAAGAAAACTGGCCAGTTACCAAACCTGTTTTTGACGAGCCATCTATTTGGGAAAGAAGAAAGAAAAACAAATCCAACTTCTAAGAATCTTCCAATTGTGTGTTCTTTAAATCAATGTGAAAATAAAAGTAGTAGTAAAAACTACAACGAAGATTCAGGTTGGTACTACTATTATTTTTCAAGCTATGATCGAATGCTACGAATGACAGCTTGGATGAATAGATTCATTCTCAACTGTAGGAATTCCGCTTCTCGAATCACGGGTGAATTATCCTATGCGGAACTAAAAGAAGCAAAAATAAAGATTGTAAAGATGATACAAGAGGAATATTTTAGACATGAAGTCATCAGAAAGAAAATTAATTCTTTAACAACATACAAAGATGAAAAAGGAATACTTAGAGTGAAGGCAAAATTAACGTATAGGAAGGATTCAGAAGATTTCCCCTATCATTCCCCTATAAACCCTATCATTTTGCCATCCCATCCTCCAGTCGTTGAGAGACTGATAATGACTGAACACAAAAAGAACTCACATGCAGGATTACAAATAATCTTAAATATTCTACGTTACCGTTATTGGATTCTGAATGCGAGAAAAACTGTTCGAGCTGTATTATCAAAATGTGTTATTTGCTTAAGACACGCCAAAAGAAATGTGACTACCCCCTCTGCATCACTTCCAGAAAACAGAATAAAAGATGCTGCAGTTTTTGAAATAATCGGTTTTGACTTAGCTGGACCGCTGTATTTAAAGGAGGGGAGTAAAGCTTGGATTTGCATATTTACCTGTGCGGTTTTCAGAGCTGTGTATCTTGAACTTCTGTCATCATTAACTACTGAAGCTTTTCTTCAAAGTTTTCGTAGATTCATCTCAAGAAGAGGAAGGCCATCAGTTGTGTATTGTGATAATGAAAGCAATTTTGCCGGTGCATCAAATTATTTGAAAACCGTGAATTGGGCTGAGATTGCACAATTTAGTAGTATACGAAGAATACAATGGCTTTACAACCCTTACACTGCCTCCTGGTGGGGCGGTTTCTGGAAAAGTATAGTTGGAGTAATAAAACAGATCCTAAGAAGAGTTCTCGGAAAGGCTTTTTTATCTTATGAAGAAATGGTCACCGTTTTATGTGATGCAGAGTCTGTTATAAATTCTCGACCGCTTAGTCATATATCAGAAACGGATTCTGAACTAATACCTTCATCACCTAACTCATTTTTGCAAGATTTCAGGCAAATTGGTGTTCCGAATTTAGATCAAGTGGATGAAGTTGTTCTCAACAAAAGAATAAAATATCGTCAACAGTTGATAACTGATATTCGGAAAAGATTTAGATCGGAATATTTGGGACTTTTAATTCAAAGAAATGAAAACAAGAAACAAGAAAGAGATATTAAGCTAGGAGAAGTTGCGTTGATTGGAAGTGATAATGTAAAATGTAATGACTGGCCTTTAGGTGTTGTTATTAAATTATTACCTGGAAAGGATGGTATTAACAAATTAGTGCGTTTGAGAACAACAAAAGGAGAACTTCCTCGACCAGTCCAAAGAATCTTCCCACTTGAAATTTCCAATGAAACTTTCAGAGATGATGTTTTAAAAACTAAAAGTGGGAGAATTGTTAAAAAACCACAAAAGCTGGACTTGCAAACAAATTTATTTTTGAACTTTAAATGTGACTTTCAGTATATATATCTTATATATTTTTCGTGTTAGTGAGTATATTAGAAATGTCTATTGTGTATGTGTTATTCTTTGAAATTTTTAAATGTTTGGAAAGTTAAGTTGTCTTTCAACAACTTAAGGTGGGAGGATGTCATGTCTTCAGAGATTTTGTTTGTTTATTTCATGGCATCTACACCCGCGCACTGTAACTCTAACTCAATGTAAATATTAAGCAAAAGTTTTGTTTTTGTATTTTGGCAATTTCGGTTTTTTTTAGTTAAATTTTTTGAGAGTTCTTGTTTGTGTGGAATAAATGTGTTTTTGATTTTTTAAACGACTGGATGTTTTTCGTTTGCAGACTCCAGAATTATTTTAATGTTATGATTTCTTAAATCTATTTTAAAGCCTTATTCAATTATTGCTGTTCCAGATACGCTGCTAGCGTAATAGAGTTATCGTTTGCATAAAGGATAACGTAATAGACTCTCAATTTTAATGATTAAGAGGCAGATTTTATAAGAATCAGGCAGAAATGGGGGTGTCATTATACAAGAAATTTTTCATTTTGCCGAATTTTTTTGGTGATTCCTTCTAATGATTTTAGCAGATATGTATATTTTGTTTATATTATGACATTACATTTAGGGGCTAAACTGAATTATTTTGTAAATTTAATGGCTGATCTTCAGTTCAACTCGGCGTGGTTCGTCAGACTGTCGCGGAAAATGAAAAAACGCCACATTTGAGGCCGCATAAATCCATGCACTGAGAGTCAGCCACAGTTTTTGGGTTTAACTTGTTTAGTACTACTCAATATTAACTGAATTAGCTCATTAGTTTCATGGCTCATCCTCAGCGCTGCCAAAAATAGCTACTTTTGTATCTAATGAAACAGAAAAAAGTCTTTTTGGTGAACCTGTATTTCAGTGCGCTGAGGGTCAATGTGGAACTTTATAATTGAATTTTATAGTATGAAACCTACCTTTCAACAGACATTTGACAGAACTTTGGCTAATGGCCATTCGAACACATAGGCCTTACTTCAAGCCTCTGTGGAAATGGAAAATATGGTAACAAAACATACAGTTAACTATATACTAGACTATAACTTATTAACTATATGTCACATATTTTACGTTCCTTCTTTACAAGTAAAAAGTATTGGATTCGTGAAAATTTTCGAAATCCGGTTTTCGACTGATTTACACGTTTTAGGGGTCAAAAAACTCGAAAAACATGCTTTTACAAAATTTCTGTCTCTGAGTCTGTTTGTCTGTGTGCATGTGACAAAAATTTTGTAGGCGCTCTATTGCAAGAACTAATGCACTTGATTTTCACAAAACTTTAGATTCTGTGAGACCTTGATGTAAACTAGATCTGATAAGTTTTTGATGTATATGGCTCAATAGGTGGCGCTGCTATACTGGATCATTCACAATTTCCACAACAGCCATATCTCAAGAACTAACACATAGATTTTCATAAAACTATATGAAATATAGTTTCATGTCATATTTATGTGCTCATATGTACTCATGTCATATTTAGTTAATACTTCATATGATAAAGTGCTGATAACGTTTTGGTGCAAATTGCTCAACCGGTGGCGCTGCAGTGATTCATTATTCGTGATTATCCCAATAGTTCTATCTCAGGAACTAATGCTCGAATTTTCATCAAATTTCAGATTTAGTTAGTCTCTTATATAAATATAAGTTAGTATTCTTCAGTTTTTGGAAGTGATCGCTCGACACGTGGCGTTACTATGTGGCATTATTCATGATTATCGCAATAGCTCTATCGCAGGAACTAATGCACGAATTTTTATGAAACGCCACCTGTTGAGCAATTTACACCAAAAACTAACCGACACTAATCTACATCAGGGATTTATTGAATTTGAAGCTTGATAAAAATTCGTGCATTAGTTCCTGAGATAGAGCTATTGCGATAATTACGAATAATGTACCACAACAGCGCCGCCGGTTGAGTGATTTGCACCAAAACGTTATAAGCATTGTCATACCAAGTACTAACTAAATATAAAGTTTTATGAAACTCCATGCACTAGTTCTTGAGATACCGCTATTTGGAAATTGTAAATAATCCAGTATAGCAGCGCCACCTATTGAGCGATATACACCAAAAACTAATCAGATCTAGTTTATATCAAGGTCTCACAGAATCTAAAGTTTTATGAAATTCAAGTGCATTAGTTATTGAGATAGAGCGCCCATAAAATTTTTGTCAAATGCACACACAGACAGACAGAGAGAGAGACATTTTGTAAAAACATGTTTTTCGGGTTTTCTGACCCCTAAAACGTGTAAATCAGTCAATAACCAGATTTCAAAAATTTTCACGAATCCAATACTTTTTACTTGTAAAGAGAAGAACGTAAAAATATGACATATAGTGAATAAGCTATATTCTAGTATATAGTTAATTGTATGTTTTGGTACCATATTTTCCAATTTCACAATGGCTTAAAGTAAGCCCTATGTGTTCGCATGGCCATTAGCCATAGTTCTGTCAAATGCCTGTTGAAAGGTAGGTTTCATACTATAAAATACAGTTATCAAGTTCCACATTGACCCTCAGCGTACTGAAATACAGGGTCATCAAAAAGACTTTTTTCTGTTTCATTAGATACAAAATTAGCTATTTTTTGGCAGCGCTGAGGGCGAGCCATGCAACTAATGAGCTAATTCAGTTAATATTGAGTAGTACTACACAAGTTAAACTCCAAAACTGTGGCTGACCCTCAGTGCATGGATCTATGAGATCTCAAATATGGCGTTTTTTCACTTTCCGCGACAAAGTTTGACGAACCATGCCGGGTTGCACTGAAGGTCAGCTATTAAATTTACAAAATAATTCAGTTTAGCCTCTAAATGTAATGTCATAATCACAAGAATTACTTTGGCTGATGTTCAATGAACTGTGAAATAATAGAAGATGTCGATTCGAAAAAAATACTGGGTCATAGCCCGTTTTAGAAATTTTTGTGGGTCACAAAATTTTTTTTTTAAGGAAAAACAAAATATACATATCTTCTAAAATCATCATCTATATAATAGATGATGGTAATAGATGCCTAAGTCATGTGACTGTCATCAACACTTCCGGGATTGCCCACTTCATGCTATGCAGCCAATTTCATGTTAGCCAATGCAGTTGACAAGTCGCCAAATTATTGTACAGTTTATTGCTATTATAAGCGCATTTAGCTGTTATCAAAAGTTTGTCGTGATGACCACTTCGCTTTTCATAAGCCAAGCGGCCAGTTTTAATCAAAAAAAATTTTTCCGGATAAAGCTCGCTTGAAAACAATTATATTTGAGAGATGAATTACATTGCAGTACATGCATATTTTGAGATTACTTCAGTGAAATTTAAATTAACTTCCCAAAATCAGTTTCCACCAAAGTAAACAAAAGATTCATTTTCCAATGATTGAAAAAAAAAATTATGGAGGTAATAATTCATATAGCAAGTTCTCCAACCATCAATCTTGCCATGCAAAAATAATTCGAACATGTAATCCAATCGAACTTCAGTTTCATTCTGCAAGGTGAAATACTATACAACAACTTTCAAAACGTTTTCTTGACAAAGTGAAATGTAAATAAGCCAACTCACATAATATTTAATATACAATTAATTGATTGGCCTTAAATGAACGATATTTTGATTTAGTGAAAGGGTTGACATCATTAAAGGCCTTTTACAGAAAAAGTCAATGATTAAATCCTAAGACCGGGAGACCAAACTGGTCACCAAGGCGGCTAGTAATTTAATAAATATAAAAATTATTTCATTTCGCGTGTCAAAATAGATGATAAATATGATTTATTATGATGAAATAAAAACAAATAAGCAAGTTTTTTTCGTGATCTACCTAATCCATTAATTTATGCTACATACATAACAATTTTATTTCAACTTGCGTGCAACAATTACAAGAAATGAAATTTCAATTTAGAAATTTACGCTATTGCAAATTTTTAAGGTTCTAAATATCCCACATTTTCAATTTTTTACATCATCGTATAGGGAAACTAGTCGTTGGGGGCCACCGTAATACTTACCCATCATGGATATGTATATGAAAATAAAACATGTGAAAACTATTTTACAATGCATTGCAATTCATAAACAAATATTGTTAATATTGTTAATATACATAATAATGCCCTATTAAAGAACTGCTGATTACCGATATCGACAAATTATATAAAACGCCAAACTACTCAAGTAGTACCGAACTGCGTAAAAGAAACATCCTTATAACTCCAAAAATAATAACTCTATTAACTAACAATTAACTTCATCGGATTAAGCGTCAAGTAATTGAAATATACCTCTGAATTGAAATTTGAATGAAATACAGGGTCATGAAAAATCGAAGAATGTGGAAAATAGGATTACAAATATCTCGGCAACTAATAATCCGATTGACTTCGTTCTATATGCAAAATGTGTGTTATTTTATTGCCTTTTATGTCCATTCCTTAGAACAAAAAAATTCGAAAATTTTTATATACCTTTCATCAGAACGAATTTTTCGAGAGTCCGAAAAAAATAGTTCCGGATAATCGAGGTTGCTGATATTAAATAGGGTTCCTCCCATTCTTACATACTAACTACATACAAAATTTCAAGTCTCTATCTCAATTCGTTCGGGAGATAGAGCGTTTACAGACAGACAGAGACAGACGGACGGCAAAATTTTTTTTCTAAAAATATGTTTTTCGGAATCTCCACTATCTAAAACGTGTAAATCCGTCAAAAATTTTTTTTCGATTTTCAAAACGATTGCAAGACTTACCCTATACTACGTATGATGGGTAAGTAAAAATGTACTTTTAAATGCATTTTGTTTAAAAGCTGTATCTCTATTTTTGAGGTATTAAATTTTTTTGTAGTTTGTAAATTGTTGCCGCAATTGTTCTAATTGTAGCAGTAAATGCTCTATCTCCTGAACAAATCGAGATAGAGACTTGAAATTTGGTACGTATTTATTATGTATAAAAAGAAAAAGCTTAATGGATTTCAGTAACCTCAATTATCTGAAATTACTTTTTTCGGGCTCTCGAATTATTCGTTCTGATAAAAAGGCATTTAATTTTTTTTTAATTGTTTATTTTAAGGATTGAATATAAAAGACAATAAAAAAACAATTTTACATAAAGAGTGAAATTGATCAGATAATTAGCTGCCGAGATATTTGTAATCTATCTGTATTCAGTAATCGGAGAATTTAAGCTAGAGTTTTAAAATGTATTTTAAAAAGAGAAAAAAATTATTACTAAATAATAAAGCTTGATAATTAGAATATAAGGCTGGACTACTCTAAGAAAAGTCTGAGAATGCATGTTTTCTTTATATTATGAAAAAACGAGATCTCATGGATATCAAAATGCTGTAATTAGAAAAAGAAATCAAAGCATTATAGTAGTAAGGAAATTTAATTTAATTTAAAGGGAATTAATTTTCCATTGTTTGTAATAGTGCTGCAAGTCGTCTCCTGCCAGTTATTTGAGGTGATATTTTATACATTTAAAAAATAGTATATATTAATAGTAAAATGCAAGTTTTGCTAAAAAAAAAAAAGATCTTGCCTATACACAATTTATTTAGAACATTAGTAAAATATAAACATAGCAATTCAAATTAACCATTTTTTCTTCCATTTGCATTGAATCAATGTTTCGCAGTGCAAGCAAATAAATTTCCAAATTGATTTAATCTTTGTTAGACGCAAACATTACTGTGTTTTTTTTTTTCCCATCTCCAGTTATGTAAATTTAATAAAAACCGATTTTTTCTGTATTGAATATTATTATTTAGATTTATAAAGGAACGTATTTCTTATTAATATTTAGATATATAAATTTACGTTTAATCATGACTACTAAATATTTTATAGAATTCGATATCTCTGCTTTAAGACGGTTCCACAAGTGCGCATTATTAATATTCACAATCATTGTTTTTTCAAGTTTCATTTAGTCTAGAGCTGATTTAGGTTTTGTCGTTAAAACTTTGGTGAACATTTTATAAATAACTGATTATAAGCTAATCGGACGGTAGTTGATGTTTTTCTCTTCTCCTTTCTTGTAGAAAGGAGCATTATCACAAGACTGTTCTAATTTTCTGGTACATCTGACTTCTCGAGAGATTTGGAAAACAGTAAGGATACCAATTTTGCAAATTTTGACTTGCTTCTTTGATAAGTTCAATTGTAATTTCTTCTTCGTCAGGGCATTTACCCTTTTTCATAAATTTAATGATTTCTAAAATTTTATCTATCATCACTGGATTATCTCACCAATTTCTGTTAAATTTTCTTGTGGATATCATGCAGATTGATTTCCGTTTGTTCTTCGCATTTATATAGATTGTTATTGAATTTTTCGACAGTTTGCACTATTTTAATATTGATTTTGTGAACTACCTTCTGCTATGCAAAAATATCTTTTCTTCCAACACATAGTTTGCGCTTAGCTGATTTTAAATTTTTGTTATCATGTAGAACTTCCTTAATGAGATCACAGTTAAATTTTCTGATGTCTTCTGTAACATTTTCTTACCGTTTTACATAATTTAGCATATTTAACTCTTGATTTAGGATAATTTTTGTTCATTTTAAATTCGCTGCGTTTCTTCATCAATCTAATTGTTTTTCTGTTATTTTCTTTGTTTGCTTTACTTGTGCATCGTCGGCTATCTTTTTTTCCCAATTTCTTGTAGAGTATTGGTTAGTTTCTAATTTACTATAGTATTGCTGTAAAAATAACGACAAAATGAATACCCGTCTGATATCATTAATTTCGAATTCGCTACTCATTAGAAATTATTAGTTACGTTACTCGTTCAGAAATCGGGCATTCACAGTCATCGAATATGCTATAAACAGCATATACCGTAAAGAGGAATCTTTGGAAGAATTCGTATTAGTTATGTGCTGTCATTTATCCGTTTTCAAGTTTTATTTTAAAAATGTAAACGTAATATTAAAATCAGAGCCGTAGCGAGAAGTGAATAATTAGGGAGGGAGGGGTGGGATCACATTTTTTCCCTCTCTCTGTGACGCAGAAAGATAAATTAATGCATATGACATATTTACACTGTAGTTACTATGTTTCTGATTAAAAACTTACAATAACTTCATTTTATGCTAAGAAAATAATAGGACGATGGAAAATTCGAGTGCATAAGCATAACTAGTGCAGTTTTAAACATCATGTTGGCTTTATATGTGCAAATAGAATGAGCAGGTACTGAACACTTATTTTAGTTACAATTTAATATTTTTGCAAAACTGTGAAAGGTCCTCAAAACTAAATTAGATTTTTGAATAGAATTTCATTTGGGTTTTTGGAACATAAATTCATTTAGTGACCTTGGAATCTTTTCCAGGGGGCTTAAAATGTTTTAGGGAGGGGGATGCTGATCCGGTACTATCACTCTCTCAGCTACGAACCTGATTAAAATGCAATGCATAATTGTACACACGGCTGTAATTAGTAGTGAATAATAGGGGGGTAGGCTCAAGAATATGTAGGATTTTCATATGGTCAATAGCGGGTCTAACGGGGAGGTCATGGATGCCATGACGCCCCCCCCCCTCCTACGCGCTGAACTGCAGAAATATTCTAAAAATTACTTTAAAAATTAAATATACCTTAAATCTTTATCCTCTTCCCCCCCCCCCCCCCCCTTCCGTTCAGTAATGCGAATCTTTCTGATTCTGTAAAAAGACTACTCAAATCAAAATTAGGTAACTTTTAACACATTTGTGAAAGCATTTTTAACCAATGTTTAAGAGATTGTTTCGCTCGATTTGGATTGCCACTCATGCTGGTAAGTGACAACGGTCCACAATTTACATTATTTGAATTTGAGATGTTTATGCGTAATAACGGTATCAAACACAAGACCACTGCGCCATTTAAACCATCTAGCAATGGGCAGGCCGAAAGATACGTCTTTACAGTCAAACAATCTCTAAGAGCAATGCAAAATTATAGTGGCACAATACAACAAAAATTAAGTACGTTCCTTATGCAATATAGAAAAGCTCCAAACCGCACGACACTTCATAGTCCAGCCATGCTCATGTTGAAGAGAGAGATTTGGACGAGAATCGATCTGCTGCGTCCTGATCTTAAGAGCAGAGTGGAAGAAAAAGTTCGTAAAGGAACTTATGAATTCTCGGATAGAGGATTCCAAATTGGCGACAATGTCGCTGTACGAAATTACCGGCAAGGCGACAAGAGATGGAGGTTTGGAAAAGTCGTTAGAAAAGATGGACAGCTACATTACACTGTCGATGTAAATGGCCAATTGTGGCGTAGACATGTCGATCAAATACGAGATGGAGGAGACAGAGGAAAAAGAAAGCGAGCTCCGGCGATCCTTTTCAAAACCTGCCATTCCTGTGCAAAATGCTGATGTTCCGACAACTAGTGCTGAGTTAGCACAATCACCCACTAGTGTGGAGGCGGAGACGACTGATGCAACGCCAGTCTCAGTTACTACATCAGAGCATGCTCCACTCAGTGTCCACGGTTCAACTCCAACACCACAACCAGTTCGCCGATCTACTAGAATCCGGAAACCTCCTCAGCGATTGGACTTGAGGTAGAAGTTTAGGAAGGGAGGAGATGTGGTGTATTTAACTGTAACCGCAACTTAAGTAAAAATGTAAATAGAATGTTTTTATGTAAGCGGCAATTTTTTTCTATGCCGATTGTGTGTATCTGTGATCGTCTGCTGTAAATAATGTGTCCGTATTAAATAAGTTCTTTTAGTAAGATGAAAGTTTTATTCTTCCAAAGTATATCTATTTCTGCTAATGATGTTAAATCGATATTTAGTTCATATATTAAAATAATATGTGATAAAAACTTTCAAAAAATTTCATGAAATTCGCCTTTTTAAATTAAATTTCCGGACGCGACTGCTAACTGCACCCAACTTTTTCTTGTAACATGCCAAAAATGACATTGGTAGTATAAATTTGGCACCCCCTACAGTTCCGCAACCGAGGCGACCGCCCCTTTCGCACGGCGCTGGCCCTACCCCCCCCCTTTGTCTCGGCCCTGGGAGAGGAGGGGGGGGGGTCTTTCAGATAATAAATAACCTGATTTAAAAAAAAATCTTTCAGATGGTACTAATACACCACTGATAAATACTTTTTGCTAAATACGCAAGCTCTGAGATATTTTACCAATAAAGGTTTCCCCCCCCCCCCCCAATTTGTTGTATCTCCCTTTAACTGAATATTTCACTTGGCATAAATATGAATCAGATTTTGCTTTATCATTTGATGCTTCTGAAAAGTATATCCCCTTTTTATTTCTTTTTCTTTTCATAATAAAATAAATAAAAGTATCAACAAGTTCGTACGAAATCCAAATCATTTGAGATATTAAAATGACTGATACAAACAGAATGATACGCATACACTGCATACGGAAATAACAAACTTGCGCCTAATGTCAAAGTCTGAACTCAATTTCGCATCTTTACTCCATTCGAGTGTCTGGACGCATTCATACAATCACCGATGCTAACGGACGTTACCAGCATTTGAAGTTAGTTTTGTTCGGTTGCGTATTGAATTGACACGGGTAACGACCATAGAACAATACAAGAATACTTCTATGGTAACGACCAATTAATTGATACTTCTATGGTAACATTTGACAAGGGGCGATAAACTCTGAGAGTTTGTTCGGTGACAGTATGAGCTTTTATATACTTATCTTTATTGATGTTTGCAAATTAGATTTATAAAAGAACTACAAGATATCTGTAAAAAAATTTAATTGTATATATTTAAATAGATGAAATACAACCTATTTACAACAAAATGTGAATGAAATATTTGAGGAATAAAATGTTATCTTCCAAAAAACGTAATAAAGTTATATGGCGAATAATTATATATGTACAAATAAAAACTGGATGCACGTTTTCCAACACATTCTCGTTGCAACCAGTTGAGTCTGTCAAAAAATAGAATGTATTTGGCTAAACATTGTAGAGTCCAAGAAAAATATTTTTCTTCTGCATAGTATCAGCAAATCACTTTGATGACTTTTCTCTGAATTCTGCAGTGATCTCTTCAATAGTACGCCCTCTTGTTTCTGGAACTTGATTGTACGTGAATAGCCAAAACATTGCCAGGAGAATGGTAAATATAAGAAAAGTGTATTCGCCAATCATTTCCTAAGAGAAAATAAAAATAGCAACGTAAGAAAGATAAACTATAAAAAAGATTTAAGGAAAAAAGATTTAAAAAAAAAAAAAACACACTAGACAAGTATTAGCATGAATAAAGCCATCTTAACCCTTCATTGCACATTTTCTTTTCTATTTTTATGAAAAAAATATTCGAAATCTATAAATCGATCTAATAACGTGAAAAACAGTAAAAAAATTAATTTTCAAATTTTCAGCTAAAATTTAATATTTTATGGCTTTTATGTACACAATTAGGGTTTTTAATATTTTATTGCTATATTCTGCAATTAAATGGGCTTAAATTAACTAATCTCATATGCTTAAAACTCGTCAACTTTCTTTATATTAATATTTTTTTAATAGATTAATTAAATTTTTCTTTTTTTTCCGAAGAACAAAATTCTAATTTTTTGTCAAATGCACCCGACTTACAGGGGCAAAATAAGTTTTATTCCATTCTTTGGATTGTTCTTGATCAGTTACAGCGATCAAATTGTCCAAATTCTTGACAGATAATGAGAATTACAGTGTTTTTAGGTATGTGCCAGATGTGGCGCACGGTGCAGTGACGGGTTAATACAGCCATATAATAACTTACACACATATCTAATTAAGTGAGTAGACATTAATGAATATTTTAATTTCTGTTATCCTAATATGAAAAAAATTAGAGGCAAAAAGAAACTTAGATTGCACTTTTGTACAGACCTAAAAGAAAAAAAGTGATGCCTACCTCTTCAATTAACGAATAAAAACGGATCTGGTAGCAACCAATAAGTAATAGTATTTACCAAATTTTAAAATTTTTTATACCAACCCTTAATTTTCCGACCACATTGGGAGCCATCGAAAAATATCTTAAAATACTGTAAAGGGATGTTATTCTGTCAAATAGTTTAATAATTATGCAGATTCAGAATTTAAATATTTAGATTAAATTACGTTTTAATCGTTGGGAAACAAACTGTACTCAAAAATTAATTGGGGACGAGCTTTAATTTTGGATTCGCAATGTATAAAAAGATCTGTAGAAAAGAACTTCTAGAAAAAGATTTCGGAAAAAATTCAACGCGTATATCCTTTTTGAATATTAATATAAATTACAGATTTTGAAAGTAATTTTCTTAAAAAAAAAATAATTGACCTATGAATGTTTTAGCAGAAATCTATTTCTAGTACCTTTCAAATTTTCGAATGCAAAATTACAGGTTATGCTTGAAATAACCCGCACTGCAATTCGTTTTGGAACGATTAAACATTAGATTTTATGTAGATATTAAAAACTCCTAAACTATGAGGATGGTTCTGAAAGTAACAACTGCTTAGGTTACACTAACTTTAAACACTAACATTTATTCAGACCAATTATTTCCCTACATAAGTGGCGCCTACTTTACTCCTCCTCATTGTCATCCCCTACGTTTACATATGTCATACCAGTTCACGAGCTTTTAAAATATACATTTTACAGTCTCCATGTTGTACTCTTATTCCAGAAGTACAGTATTAAACTATTTGTTCATTGCAGTCTTCAACTAAACATTACTTTCCATCGTGCACAAGTTTTGTTGTAGCCAAGATGTTCCGATACAATTTTGTTGTAACCAATTTCACCTATGTAAAATGTGTGGGAAAGCGATGCTCACCTTCATCGGTTAATGACTACGGCAATTGCTTCGATTAAGAGTTATGTGTTCTCTACGAGTTCCCACACGTTTCACATTCTTTGCTTGGTGAAATTGGTTACAGCAGAATTTTTGTACGGTGGGATGTGGTGATGAAGTTGAAAATTTTAATGAACAATTGGCTTAATAAAGGATTGACGGTAGCTGAATACAACATTGATATAGTATCCTGAACAAATATGGCAAATGCCTAATGTAGAGGATGATTTGGGGAGAAAAAGAAGCTTTATTTAAGGGAATTTTTAAGAAATTTGTTTTTAAAGTTTTTACTGTTAAACAATCATTACTTTGTGGATCACCCTCGTTATTTGACTGAATGACTTCTCATTTAGTATCCGAAGATAATACTTTCCGAAAAACATGTCAAAATTCGATTTTATCATTGAAAATTAAACAATTCAATATGTAGATGATACCCCCTCCTCCGACTCATAATTTAAATATAGCATTAATTAATAGCCATTATTACCAATAGTTTAGAAATTTATATTTCTTTATTGGCGATGATTAGGGAATTAGGAGTTCTCTTTCCCACCAACCGTACATTTTTCGAAATTTACATTTCAGCTTTTACTTTTTAAAATAAACAAAGCTTTGCTTTTTGAAAGTATTAAAAAGAGACAAACTTACGTCCTCAAAATCAATGCCTTGTAATTTATATCTTTTTAAATGTTAATATGAAATACAGATTTTGAAATTTTCTTAACAAAATAATTAACCTATGAATGTTTAAGCAGAAATCTATTTCTAGTAAGCATAAAATTGTATTTTAACAAATTTGCTATTGCAATTAAAATATCACTTCAAATTTCGAAATATGGATAAAAATAACGCTATTAATTCTACCGAATATCATATATTATGCAATTGCAAAAAAAATTAGCAATCAGAAATGGAATAATTGTAATCCGTTCCAAAAACAAATGGAAAAATCGAAGAAACAGTTTCAAATTTACACTGCATTAGTAATGTTTAGATGATAGTTCCAAGAACATTGACTGATAATGAAACCAGCACAAGAATTACTGAAACAAAAGATTAATTCTTCTAAAATTACCCTTATAAAAGTCTTTTTGCTACTCACTTTGAATGTAACATACTGCAAAAATAAGATTTAAACTCATAATATTTGCCCATGGACATTTAAACACAGACACATGGTTAAAGACATGTACAAACATTTACCGACGCGTACACTACCGTTATAAAATTGGAATGTATGAGATTTGTCTATACTTACTGTGAGAGGTAAAAAGGCTAAGCTCACGATAAAGTTGGCCATCCAGTTGACCGCAACAGCAATGCTAGTAGCAATGGGGCGTGGACCCTGACCAAATAACTCGGCCACCAAAAACCAAGGTATTGATCCTAGAAGATAAAAATATCATTAATTAAATTCATCGGTTCCCATTAAAAATATATGTCTTATGTCTTATATAATAAAACATACCTGGTCCACTTGCAAACATGACGATGAATCCAATAACACAAAATATGCTTAAATAGGACAACCAAGGAGCTCGTGGCTGTAAATAAAAGTAAAACAATATTTTAAACATTTGAAATGCTAATTCTTCATAAAAAGATCAAACAATTAAAATGAAAAAAAAAAATAAAGAAATATTTGATTGCTAAATTTTGTTCAGTGATGAAATTTAAAATATGCTTTTATTAACACCGGCCAACAACAAAACATTTTCTTCCTGCAAAACAAATTTTACAGATCTAATAGTACTAAATCTAAATATGACATCCAAATTGTCCAACACAACATTTTCCCAATAAACAGTTTTATAATCTATACTATTAACCGCAGTAAACGTCTGTCTGTCTGTCTGTACCGCTAAAAACTTTTCTCAACGGCCGAGTGGAGTGGCACTCTGGGTGTCTATCGACTCGGGAAGATTCGGCCTTTTGTGATAATGAATTTCGAGAAAATCGCCCGGTAATTACCCGAGATATTAATTAAAAACTACCCGGGAAACGTGACAAAAAATCCAAGTTCCGAGACGGTTCTCTGACGGAGCTCTCCGGTCGAAACTAGCTTTCCGCGGATGAAGAACCACGAAGGTGTCGAAAATACGAAAATTAAGGAGTTTTATATAACGTTGCATCCGCGCTGCAGATTCACGGATTTTAAAACAAATTACATATTCTTGAAGGAAATTTAAAGCCCTTTCTGACGGTCTATTCGATTTTCAAGAAATACGAACATTAACCTTTTGAAAAAAACGTTTTCCCGAAAGCTTTCATTTTTCTCCGCAGAATTTTCGACCGAATTTTAAAACGATTCCATCCTTTTTAATTTTGGAGGCACGACAAAGAAGAAAAATACCCCCTCAAAGACGTTTCTGTCTAATTTCCAACGGTGTGATTATTTTTGAAATATTCTAATATTAACCCTTTGAAAAAAAATCGAGAAAAAGAGTCTCCGATCGTACAATTTTGTTTGCTTTTTCGACACTTTTTCCGCTCATATTTATATGAATAAAATTCCTAATTTTCAATATTTCTTTTCCATCTTTATACACCTCTTAGTGAATACATCGTTTTGAGTTGTGTCAAAATTTCAAAAAGATACAACGGTTAGAAGTATTTTAAAATCTGTAAAAACCGCGAAATTACGGCGTAAAACGGGCGATTTTTTTTTTCTGCCATATTTTTAGGAAAAAGTAGCCCTTAAATCCTGTATTCTTCAATGATCTTTATATGTCTGTTTGGGGTACTGGTTTTACACCTTGCATAAAATTTTTGAAAAAATCGGGAGGCCGTAACTGTATCTATAATAATAAAGAGAGAAGGATGTTTGTCTGTCAGCGCTGTTCTGAAGAGACTGCTGCACGTAGAGTTACAAATTTTGGAGGGTAGGTACTTTTTTACATGTAGTTTTGCACCTCGAAGCCCGATTTTCGATTTTTTGATTAGATTTTTTT
Organism: Maratus speculifer; assembly: GCA_964019185.1. NCBI lineage: Eukaryota > Metazoa > Arthropoda > Arachnida > Araneae > Salticidae > Maratus > Maratus speculifer. The sequence continues at coordinate 277,396,452 of OZ025295.1, read as the reverse complement.
AAATAATTTTTTAGGCGATTTTTAGCATTACTTTTGCGGTTTTATCCCATTAGTGAAAAGAATACGGTTTCATTCTTTTAACTCAAAATAGAAATTTTTTTTCTCTTTTCAACAAAGTTTATTCGGAATTTGTACAGCGATTTTTGAATTTTTAACGAATTTTTAATGCGATTTTTAGTGTTTTTTCTCTATTTGCGGCTATTTTTTTTAGATTGATAAAAAGAAAATAGTTTTAAACTTTTAGCCTAATGCCCTAAATTTTGTGTTTGTTACGATTTTTAGATTTTAACAATTTTTAATGCGATTTTCAATGCGATTTTTAACGTTTTTTTAAAAGATTTTTGCGTTTAGCATCTATTTTTTTCATAGTTGTTCTATCAAAAACTTGAGCTGTTGAGAATGCAATAAGTAGTATTTTTTGTGAAATCTACCTAAAATGTCAAAAATTTAGGTACCACTATTTTCGAATAACAATTTCATAAAATATCTTAAATTCTTACTTAAGATCGCTACCCCCTCGAGTAATATATCACCTGATAGGTTATTTAACAGAGTATCGTTTTGATAACGTTTTTGAAGAATAGAGTGCGCTACCTGGTGGTGGAAAATGGAACTAACAAAACGCGATTTTTAAAAATCTATAATAATAAAGAGAGAAGGATATTTGTCTGTCAGCGCTGTTCTGAAGAGACTGCTGCACGTAGAGTTACAAAATGCGGTGGGAAGGTACTTTTATATATGTAGTTTTGCACTTCGAAGCCCGATTTTCAATTTTTTGATTAGATATTTTTTAATATATTTTTAGGCGATTTTTAGCGTTCTTTTTGTTTTATCCCATTAGTGAAAGAAATAAGGTTTCATTCTTTTAACCCAATATAGCAATTTTTTTCTCTTTTCAGCAAAGTTTATTCGGAATTTGTACAGCGATTTTTTGAGATTGATAAAAAGAAAACCGTTTCAAACTTTTAGCCTAATGTCCTAAATTTTGTGTTTGTTACGAATTTTAGATATTAACGATTTTTAATGAGATTTGCAATGTGATTTTTAACGCTTTTTCAAGATTTTTTGCGTTTAGCATCTATTTTTTTCATAATTGTTCTATGAAAATCTTGAGCTGTTAAAAATGCAATAAATAGTTTTTTTTTTTTTTTTTTTTTTTTTTTTTTTTTTTTGCGAAATTTACCTAAAATGTAAAAAATTTAGTTACCACTGTTTTCGAATAGCAATTTCATAAAATATCTTAAATTCTTGCTTAAGACCGCTACCCCCTCGAGTAATACATCACCTGATAAGTTGTTTAACAGAGTATCGTTTTGATAAAGTTTTTGAAGAATAGAGTGCGCTAGCTGGTGGTGAAAAATGGAACTAACAGAACGCGATTTTGTTAAAATTTGGAAATATAACAATGTGATTTATTTTAAACTAGCATACCCAGCCCGCTTCGCCGGGCTTAATTTGAAGGTTTATTTAATAATTTATGTGTATGGTACGCTTCTCTCTCAGCTCGCGACGGATCCCCCGGTGACTCTCCCCGGACCATCGGCACTCCACGTGCGTCGGGTGAGCGTCAGAACAAACTTTCAGCATATACATATGGGTGGTTGTACTTGAATGCACAGACCTGCGCGTTTTTTTCTATCTTGCTTTTATACCTCTGGACCGAGTTGGCGCATTGCCAAGATTTGCTTCCTCTGGACCGAGTTGGCGCATTGCCAAGATTTGCTTTCGCCTGTGCCTCAATTATCCTCAGAATTCCTTTTATATATATAGATTTTAAAATGGTTTATAATACATGATAAAAATGTAATCAAAGAATGGTGTGACACATTTCAAGGTGCGTGAAAGGAGAGACGTGAACAAAATTAGGAAATTTAATAAGGAGATCTGTTTTACACTTTAAGGTAGTTTATAACGCATGTTAAAATTTTTAAAGTATTGGCGATGCTCTGGAGAGACCGCTGCACGAAGTTATGTATGAAGTTTTACACCTTGAAGGCCGATTTTCAGTTTTTTTAATTTAATTCATATGCGAATTTTAGTGAATTTCGAGGTGATTTTTCCACATTAGCGAAAAAGAAAGCGGTTTCATTCTTTCGACCTAATTTATTGAATTTTGTTCTCTTTTCAATATAATTTATTTGGATTTCGTGCAACGATGTTTGGATTTTTAGTGAATTATTTAATGTAAATTTTGTCGCTATTATTCGACTTTAGTAAAAGGAATTTTGCTTAAAACTTTCAGGTTGATATATTAAATTTTAGCTGTTAAGATTTATGAATTTCAGCTAATTTTAATGCGATTTTTCGAGATTTTTTGCGTTTGATGTCGAATTTTTGTCATTCATGAGATATTTCCAATTACAAAGTTTTACCCTATTAGAATAAATTTTGACCCCTGTGATTTTTTAATATTAGTGATTTTTAATGAACTTTTCAATGCAATTTTTAGAAATTTTTCGTGTTTTATGGTGATTTTTTGATATTCGGAAGTAAAAATTGATTTCAAACTTTTAATCTAATATAATTTTAGGGATTTTTAACGCGATTTTTCAAGAATTTTTGTGTTCCGGGTCGATTTTTTATTATCTATAAAGGATTTCCATTTACAATGTGATTATCCTGTCGACCAATTTCGTCAAATTACATCAATCGTGAAACAAGCCAAATTATGCAAATAGATGTAATTTTTATGTTAAATAATGAAAGAAGAAATAATCTAGAAAAACATTAATACAAATGCATATAAAAATAGGAAGTAAAAACCACTTGATGAATGAACAAACATATGTAACATGTTTAATGTCAAGTGAATATGGAATTTACGATCCGCCATTATTTTCATTTAATCTTATAGTTTGACCCAGATAGTTTCTTGGTCAACCGGATAATCAAATAGTACAGATTTCCTTTTAGAATGTTTTATCCGTTTGATGAAATTCCGATTACTACGATTTAAAAAATAACTAGTGATATTTAGTGCACTTTTCAATGCGTTTTTAATAAACTTTTTAATGCGATTTAGTACTATTTTTTTCAATCCCCACCACAGTGGTGTTTTAACAATTAAAAAATTATTTTGGTTTCAAACTTTTAGCCTAATATAGTAAATTTCGCCATTTGCCTTTTTTTAATTTTGTCGATTTTCAATGTGATTTTTGATATATTTTGTGTTCTGCGTCGATTTTTTTGTAATTCATGTAAAAAAGAATGATTGCTACGTTTTACACGACTAGAATATTTTTTATTCACGGGATGTATTTACATTTAGCGATTTTTAATGAATTTTTCAATGGTTTTGTATTGGTTTTTTGAATCTCACGGCTATTTTTGGAAATTTCGAAAAGGAAATTAATTTTAAACATTTACACTTCATTTACAAATTTTGAAATTTAGTGATTTTTTAATGCAATTTTTAGCAATCTTTTCATTATTTCTCACGCTTTGCGCCGATTTTTTCATTAGTATTTAAGAAATAATTCAGATTACAGTATTTTACTCTATTAAAGTAAATGTTGTCCCCCGCTATTTTTAAATTTGAAACGATTTGCAATGCATTTTTGAGTACAATTTTTAGATGTTTTCGAGTCCACGGCGATTTTTTCACAATTGGAAAAGAAATTTTTAAATAATTTGTTGCTTAATTTAGTAAATTTTGACATCAATGATTCAGATTTTTTGTGTATTTTCATTAAATGTTTAGCAAGTTTTGTGTCGATATTTTTTAACTAATGAAAGAGTTCAGATTTCAATGTTTTGCCCCATTATGGTAAATTATGTCCGCAGGAATTTAATATAAACGTTTATCTTACTATGGCAAATTTTGTCTGGATTTTTTAATTTTACTGATTTTTAAACTGTTTTATAGTGATTTTTTAAGTTCTGTGACAGTTGTTGACATCGGTAAAAGAATTTCGGTTTCTAACTTTTAGCTTAAATAGTACAATTTGTTCTCCACGCTTTTATGAATTTTGCCAATTTCTAATGCGATATTCAATGTAATTTTTAGTTAATTTGGGGGATTTTAGGTGTTCCGTGTTGACTTTTCCTTATTCATGAACGATTTCCGATTACAATATTTTCGACTGAATATTAAATTTTTACAGCCATGACTTTTAAATATTCAGTTGTCAATGTTTTATCTCTTAATATGATTTTGGCGTTCCATGCCTACATTTTGTAATTTATGAATGATTTCGATCATAACCCGCCCCCCCCCCCCCCCCCCACTTTGCCTTAATGTTAATTTTTTAAGCAGTAATAATATGATAAATTTTCTCTTGTGCGATTAAAGATTTTTATTGCGATTTTTTAGCGTTTTTTTTTTTTTTTTTTTTTTTTTTTCATTTAAATGTTTTTTTATATTATCAAATTAATTAGATTCAAAACATTTATCCAAGTAGAGTAAATTTTGAGTTCTGTGATTTTTGAAAATTTTGCCATTTTTAAAGCGATGTTTACGTTTCTTCGCGACTTGCTTCGATTTTTTAGACGTTTAATTTTTTGCCGAATTTATTAAATTCTGATCTCTTTTCTTTAAAGTTTATTCGAATTTTGAAACACAATTTTTGAATTTTGTTTTATATTTTTATGAGATTTTTAATGTTTTTTTGCGATTTATAAGATTTTTCCACATTAGTAAAAATAATCCAGCTTCAATTTTCTAGCCCATCTCTTTTCAACGAAGTTTAGACGAAATTCATGCAGCATTTTTTTAAATTTTCGAGATTTTATTATGATTTTTAAAGTTTTTTCGCAATTCTTGCTATTTTTTGATAAACCTGGGCAACGCCGGGCAGAACAGCTAGTTTTAAATAATATAATAGGCGAATTTTTTAATTTAAATTATTAAATGTGAAAAAGGAAAAAACTAAAAATTAAAATTTTTGTACAAAATATGCATATTTTTACACGAAAATTATACTCGAGGTTTTTTTCAAAGTGTGTAATAGTAATACATTGCGACCTCACTAATCCGACACTCGGTAATCCGTATATTTTTAAAATATCGTTAGAGAACATTATTGCAAATAAATACATTTTAAAATTTGACATTTCTTTAAAATCTTCATAAAAGCAGTTAGAGAATACCGTGGTACAAGTTGCATCACTATTTTGAAACGATACAACAGTTAGAAGTATTTTTAAATAAATAAAAACCGCGAAATTACGGGGAAAGAACGAACTTCTTTTTTTTTTTTGTTTCATATTTTTAGGAACAACTTTTACTTAATTTCAATATTTCCTTAAAATCGGCTAATACCATTCTTGGTAATCCACTTTTAATGAGGTATGAAATTTTTGGAAAAATATGGCTATCAGAACTATCTTTTAAATAAAATAATAGGTGTAACCATTTGCAGAACAACAAACATATTTTTATAAATATTAAATCTTCATCTTTTGTATAAACAGAAACAATGTTTTCGCATTGCGCATGCGTGCACTTAGCCAAGCTACGCCGATATGAAAAAATCAATGGGTTTTTTTTATACCCACATAAAAGAACAATTTTAAGTAATGAAAAAACAATTATGAAAATTAATAAGAAAGTATTTTTCTTAATGCACTTTGACGTACGGGAGGAATATTTACGAGCACGAACAAAACTAAGATTTGTATTCGACATTTTCCCGCACGAAATTGATTATCATGTAGGGAGCATCGAAACAACTCAACTCTTTCCAGTGTTTCAACTCGAAACTTTATACGAAGCGCCTGCTTTAAAAATTGTTCCTGTTGAAATATCATAGAAAACTTAATTAAATTTCTACTAATTATATTGTGAATATTTTTTAACATTCAGGCATATTAGTGAAGTATATGGACTAAAACGGATTAATTATACAGGTTGTGTGTTATTTATTTTAAATTGTATTTATTTATTTGATTATTTTGTTTTGTAAAAGCAGCTGTAAAACTGAATATTTTGTAACATTATATTATAGAAAGATAGCTATATTCAGAAAAAAAGTTATTCGAGGAAAAGTCTTAAATGCTTTTCTAAATAAAATAATTTGAAAGATATAGATACAAAATATTACACATAAAATGTCTCATTATTTAAATGAACCTGTTTTTTCTTTGTGGTCAGCGGTAACGATCGCCTAGTGTGCACCGAATCAAGACAGCCACAGGATGATTAATGGTTTGTGGTCAGCGGTTAGAATACGCAAGTGTGCACCGGGCCTTAGAGAGATTATTTTTTTCAGAAAGGGGCCGCTAGCGGGCGAAGCTCGCTAGTCTATACTATTAACCGCAGTAAACGTCTGTCTGTCTGTACCGCTAAAAACTTTTCTCAACGGCCAAGTGGAGTGGCGCTCGGGGTGTCTATCGACTTGGGTCGATTCGGCCTTTTGTGATAATGAATTTCAAGAAAATCGCCCGGTAATTACCCGAGATATTAATTAAAAACTACCCGGGAAACGTGACAAAAAATCCAAGTTCCGAGACGGTTCTCTGACGGAGCTCTCCGGTCGAAACTAGCTTTCCGCGGATGAAGAACCACGAAGGTGTCGAAAATACGAAAATTAAGGAGTTTTATATAACGTCGCATCCGCGCTGCAGATTCACGGATTTTAAAACAAATTACATATTCTTGAAGGAAATTTAAAGACCTTTCTGACGGTCTATTCGGTTTTAAGAAATACGAACATTAACCTTTTGAAAAAAAACGTTTTCCCGAAAGCTTTCATTTTCCATTTTTCTCCGCAGAATTTTCGACCGAAAACTATCGAATTTTAAAACGATTCCATCCTTTTTAATTTTGGAGGCACGACAAAGAAAAAAAGTACCTCCTGAAAGACGCTTCTGTCTAATTTCCAACGGTGTGTTTATTTTTGAAATATTCTAATATTAACCCTTTGAAAAAAAATCGAGAAAAAGAGTCTCCGATCGTACAATTTTGTTTGCTTTTTCGACACTTTTTCCGCTCATATTTATATGAATAAAATCCCTAATTTTCAATATTTCTTTTCCATCTTTATACACCTCTTAGTGAATACATCGTTTTGAGTTGTGTCAAAATTTCAAAAAGATAACGGTTAGAAGTATTTTTAAATCTGTAAAAACCGCGAAATTACGGCGTAAAACGGGCGATTTTTTTTTCTGCCATATTTTTAGGTAAAAGTAGCCCTTAAATCCTGTATTCTTCAATGATCTTTATATGTGTGTTTGGGGTACTGGTTTTACACCTTGCATAAAATTTTTGAAAAAATCGTGAGGCCGTAACTGTATTTTAAATAATATAATAGGCGAATTTTTTTATTTAAATTATTAAATGTGAAAAAGGAAAAAACTAAAAATTAAAATTTTTGTACAAAATATGCATATTTTTACACGAAAATTATACTCGAGGTTTTTTTCAAAGCGTGTAATAGTAATACATTGCGACCTCACTAATCCGACACTCGGTAATCCGTATATTTTTAAAATATCGTTAGAGAACATTATTGCAAATAAATAAATTTTAAAATTTGACATTTCTTTAAAATCTTCATAAAAGCAGTTAGAGAATACCGTGGTACAAGTTGCATCACTATTTTGAAACGATACAACAGTTAGATGTATTTTTAAATAAATAAAAACTGCGAAATTACGGGGAAAGAACAAACTTTTTTTTTTTTTTTTTTTTTTTTTTTTGTTTCATATTTTAAGGAACAACTTTTACTTAATTTCAATATTTCTTTAAAATCGGCTAATACCATTCTTGGTAATCCACTTTTAATGAGGTATGAAATTTTTGGAAAAATATGGCTATCAGAACTATCTTTTTAAATAAAATAATAGGTGTAACCATTTGCAGAACAACAAACATTTTTTTAAATATTAAATCTTCATCTTTTGTATAAACAGAAACAATGTTTCTCGCATTACGCATGCGTGCACTTAGCTAAGCTACGCCGATATGAAAAAATCAATTGGTTTTTTTATATCCACGTAAAAGAACAATTTTAAGTAATGAAAAAACAATTATGAAAATTAATAAGAAAGTATTTTTCTTAATGCATATTGACGTACGGGAAAAATATTTACGAGCACGAACAAAACTAAGATTTGTATTCGACATTTTCCCGCACGGAATTGATTATCATGTAGGGAGCATCGAAACAACTTAACTCTTTCCAGTGTTTCAACTCGAAACTTTATACGAAGCGCCTGCTTTAAAAATTGTTCCTGTTGAAATATCATTGAAAACTTAATTAAATTTCTACTAATTATATTGTGAATATTTTTTAACATTCAGGCATATTAGTGAAGTATATGGACTAAAACGGATTAATAATACAGGTTGTGTAAGTAGATTTATTTGCATTTAGTGTTTCTACCATTTGTTCTATATGCATTGATTTTTATGACCAATATTATCTAACAAATTTCTTCTTAATGTATTCAAGTTTTTCTTCTTTTTTATGACTGATTTAATTAAACAAATCTTTCACAGTGCGGGGTTTTTTTTTTTTTTTTTAAGCATAGTGCATATTTCAAAATTTTGGTAACGCATTAAATAAAAGGGGCCGCTAGCAATAAATAATGAGAGATTATCATAAATTTTCAATGCTAGTTAAAAATGAAATCGTGTAAAAAATATTTTTCGTTGCTTTGATAATTTATCGATAAAATATAGCATGAAAATAAAGTTTATTGACGCTTGTAACGTTCATTTTTCTTTTAATGTTTCCTTATCCTTTCGTCTACGAATGTAGTATTTGTTATCTACTAATATATTTTCATTCTTTATGCCGATGTAAATTGGATAACTTTTTTAAAATACATTTAGTGATATCGCATATTATATCCATTTTGTTATTTACACAATTTACACTAACCTGTTTTATTTTAAAAGCGAGTACACCTAGCTAAAAAATGGTTCGTGATAACAAGTTCATTGAGACATTTCGATTTAGTTTAGTGAAATCCGTAAGAATTAATCGTTATATTTTACATAGAGGATTTTTGATGCTGTTCATTGTAAATATTTTTTTTACACTTTATGTCAATACTTAAGATATTTTGTCCATATATACGTACGTCTTTTTTTGCATACAGCTTGCAACAAATAGAAATCTAGCAATATAGGGTAAAATGCCAAAAATATTTTGTTCGTCTTTTAAATTAGACTCCTTGTTACCATTTGTGCACATTGTTAACTAGTTCTTAGCAAGGTCGTAAAACAATTCTGTATTTTCCATCGAAGTCTCATGAAAAGAAAATTTCTTAATTCAGAATTTTTCAGTAAAAAATTGAGAAGCTTGTCATAGATTTATGTCAAATTCAGAATGTTTGATTACATCAAATAACAGTTCTTAGCAGTGTGCGAATAATATTTGTAGACTGCAGTATTTTTGTCACGTATAAATCCTTCAAAGATAGGTAAGTTCATCGTTAGTCAAATAGAGACCAACATTTTTATTTTTTTACTCTTAAATCTATCCCCTTTAAGTTCCATAATAAGATAGTCAATCAAAAGTCACAATTCCAAAAAATATGAGTAAATTTACTATTATCCAACTTTTTAGCTCTGCTAGTCCACTTCATTCTTTTTAGGAAGAGTTCTCCCCAAATAGAGTCGCTAAAAGGTTCATCTGAAGAATATCAACATGAAAATCACCAAAAGAAAAGATTTACTTATGAAAAAAAAGTTTTTTTTTCCTTTTTCTAAATGTTCTCCCTCTTCGCATAATGTAAGAAGAATAAATTTAATAGTCGGAATTAGAAACTCTTTCTCAAAATTAAAAAAAAAGCAGGTTACATTTCGTTTTACTTACTCGAAGGTAAGGTCAAATAATTTTGCCCAGTTATTATAATAGCTTTCGTTGAAAAGAATCGGAGCTAGTTTCGATTTTTTTTTTTTTTTTTTTTTTTTTTTTTTTTAGCATTTTTAACACCATTTTAATTTCCAGTTAATTTACGGGCATTTTATCTTATATTTCATATAATTAAAAAGTATATAACAATATTCTATCAGTAAATAAAAACAATGGCAACAATTCTGTCGCTAATGTGGAATCTTTTAGAGATCTCGATTCAGTTGAAACGTAACATTTAAATTGAGGCATTTGTCATAGTAAGAATATTTTAGTTTCTTATAATAATGGTTTTCTAACAAATAAAACTTAATTCACTAATTAAGTTTATCATTTATGAAAATACACAGTCCAGCCATATTAATGTAACAACCTTGCGATTTTTGACGTTTTGTTCAATATTTGGAAAAATACATGGGGAATTATCCCGAAACTCCACGTACGTAAACAAAGTAGTATAGGTCATATTTCCGCAAATATTTCTTTCCCGAAAATCTATAGGGGACCGTCAACAAATTGAAAAAGAACGAATATCTTTTGGATAACCCTGTAAAAACTAATGTAGCAAGTGCAAAGAGAAATTAAGGTTTTTATAAAAACAGTCCCAAATTTTGTTAAGTTTTTTGCTTATAATTTGCAGAATTCTTAATATAAAGAAAAGTTCTTTTTAGAAAACATGACAAATAATATTGTACACAAAACCTCGTAATTAAAATGAAAAAAATATTACAAATTGTATGTATAATGAGTAGGTTTAGTAAAATATTTTTCACTGCGCATGCGTGAAAGTAATCAAAATATAATTTGCATAATGTGTTAGTTAAATGTTACTTTGTGAAAATCTCAAAAACATAGCTTGAAAATTCTGAAAATTATCGTTGATAGAATAAGCTTAAAATCCGTTTATGCCAAAATCAAGCAAAAAGATGAGAGGTTGTGTCCAAATGTAGTAGACGTGCAATATCATGTATGCTATATTGACACTAATCAATGGGTATATGGATACAGCCCCTCATCTTTTTGCTTCCTTTTTTGGGAACAACGGATTTTGAGCTTATTTACTCGACGATAATTTTTAGAATTTTCATGTTATGTTTTTGAGACTATCACAAAATTTGCTCTATACATTTATTTAGCTAACACATTATTCAAATTATATTTTGATTTCTTTCACGCATGCGCATAATGAAAAATTATTTAGTAAATCTGCTCATTATTCATACAATTTTTATTATTTTTTAATTCTGATTACAGTGTATGATTACAATATTGTTTGTTATGTTTTCTGAAAATAGCTTTTTTATATATTAAGAATTCTGTAAATTATATGCTAAAACTTGGCAAATTTTGGGACTGTTTTTATAAAAACCCTAATTTCTCTACGTGTATACATGACATCCTCTTAAATCTGAACACAGTAACCCATTTAATCATAATTTGCAGCTTGAAAGATTTAGTTTATTAGTTTTGAAAGATTATCCAAAAGATATTTGTTCCTTTTCAATTTGTTGATAGTCTCCTATGGAGTTTCGGGAAAACATCTTCCAAAAAATATATAATCTGTTTACAAACCTGGAGTTTCAGAATAATTCCTCGTGTATTTGCTAGATATTTAACAAAACAACTAAAATCTCAAGATGGTCACATTAATAACTGGATTGTCTATTTCGCAGCAAAAAATTAAGAAACTTGTAGACATGAACTTAACCAAGCGTTATAATGATATACACTAAAGGTGATCATTGCATTTCATACCAGTCTAAGAGGAAGTGAATGGCAGACCTTCGTTATTTTATAAAAGCTGAAGCTTTCTCAGTGCAGTCTTCCAACACAGATAGGAACGATGGGTAATTATGAAATTTGGATCATGATGGCTTTGGCAGTGACCAGGGAGCAAAGGTGTAAAAAATAGCAACTTATTTTCGCCATTTTATAAAGCGTAATATTGATATTTCCTTTGGAATGATATTAGAAATCACATCCTCCATTGGCAGACACTTCCTATGGTTCCAACCCCCCGGCCGACACCACTAAATATGAAATTCTAATTTCGTCATTTTATAAAAGCTGAATTTTATATATGTTACTTGGGTGGCTATCAGAAGATATTACCTCAGTTGGCAGACAATTTTGGTGGTTCCAACCCCCGACAGACATATACGGCGTCTTCTCAATATACTAGAGAGTCTGTATATCCCGAGCGCGAAACTGACATTTTTCCCGTTTTCCCTTGGCTCGGAAATTGGGGACATTTATTTGAGGTTGTTGCATTTAATTCTACGGTTGTTGACATTTTGAAAAAAGACCACAGTGAAAGAAAAAAAAAATGTAATTTAACAAATTCGAACGACTATTTGGAAAATGATATTTTCAAAGGTTAAAATTTTAAAGACTTAAAAAGGAATTCTATACTTAATAATAATATTAAACATTTTTAGGATGACCAAAACGAGTCATTACGTACGCCTTGTATTAAACATTAATATTCCTAGACCATAAATAATAATAATAAAAAAAAAAACAGTAGTTTATTGTTATATAACTTTAACTGTTTAAAATGTGCATTTTTATTTGATGGAGTTAATCAGGCTGACTGCCTCCTATTACGTATGACATGGATTAAACATTAATATTCCTGGTCCTATCTTATAAAAATTTTAAATGAAATTTCAGTTTTACAATTTTTTGAACTGAAAATTTTTTAACTTCTAAACATTGCGCATTTTAAATTTTTTATACCGTTGCATAGAGGGAAAAAATGCACTTTTAAATGAAATTCGTTTGAAATTTTTATGACAATTTGTTTTCAAATTATTATTATTATTTAAAGTTTTTGTTACTTTTTTGTCATTGTGGCAATAGAAGTAAACCATTTTTGGACATTAAACATGGACCAATCAAAAAAGGAAAAAAAAACGCGGAATTCAACCAATAAAAACATTCAGATATACTTCGGATTTCCCAATTCTCTACCGAGAATAACAACTATTTTCCAAATTACTAAAAATCAGTTATTTATTTATGAGTAATAATAAACGTTAGCTTCGAATTCTCTCCAAGCTTCGAAACATTTATAGCCAAATATGTTAAAATATCGCCAAATTTGAAGACAAAAATTAAGAAATCATAAATATTGCCGATTTGGCTATAGATTACTAATTTGGCGCAATTCTCATTCAAATTCAGTATTTACGAAATTTCTTTTTATAGGGTAGCATTTCATCTTCTTAAAATTTCAGTAAAATTTTAATGAGATAAAAATCAAGCATTAAAGAATTATTAACTCGAGTCGCAAAAAAAGCTATATTTAACAAAAACAACGAATATGAAAGCTATATCCTCTCCCTGGCACATGCCGAAATTGCTGTTTTATTATGTACTTATTTACCAATAAAAAAATTGCATGATTATAATGTTATTGATTATGATTTTCATTTTGACACTTGTTTTAAAAATAAATAAAGTACGTTAGAAAATAATGTTTAGGTATTTTATGAACTTTATTTTTAAATTTATTTTTATTATTTGGAAAATAGTTGTTATCCTCGGTAGAGAATTGGGAAATCCGAAGTATATCTGAATGTTTTTATTGGTTGAATTCCGCATTTTTTTCGTTTTCTGATTAGTCCATGTTTAATGTCCAAAAATGGTTTACTTCTGTTGCCACAATGACAAAAAAGTAATAAAAACTTTAAATAATAATAATAATTTGAAAACAAATTGTCATGAAAATTTCAAATGAACTTCATTTAAAAGTGCATTTTTTTTTTCTCTATGCAACGGTATAAAAATTTAAAATGTGCAATGTTTAGAAGTTTAAAAATTTGCAGTTCAAAAAATTGTAAAACTGAAATTTCATTTAAAATTTTTACAAGATGGGTCCAGGAATATTAATGTTTAATCCATGTCATACGTAATAAGAGGAAGTCAGCCTGATTAACTCCATCAAATAAAAATGCACATTTTAAACAGTTAAAGTTATATAACAATAAACTACTGTTTTATTATTATTATTATTTATGGTCTAGGAATATTAATGTTTAATGCATGGCGTACGTAATATATGACTCGTTATGGTCATCCTAAAAATGATGTTTAATATTATTATTAAGTATAGAATTCCTTTTTAAGTATTTAAAATTTTAGGCTTTGAAAATAACAAATTAGAACGACTATTTGGAAAATGCTAAACTATATTTTTTTCTTTCATTGTGGTCTTTTTTCAAAATGTCAACAATCGTAGAATTACATGCAACAACCTCAAATAGATGTCGCCAATTTCCGAGCCAAGGGAAAACGGGGAAAATGTGTTTCGCGCCCGGGCTATACAGAGACTAGTGTATTGAGAAGTCGCAATGTATGTCTGCCTGCCGGGGGTTGGAACCACCAAAACTGTCTGCCAACTGAGGAAATATCTTCTGGTAGTCACCTAAGTAACATATATAAAATTCAGCTTTTATAAAATGACGAAAGTTGAATTTCATATTATTGAAGTTTAGTGGTGTCGGACGGGGGTTGGAACCATAAGAAGTGTCTGCCAATGGAGGACGTGATTTCTAATATCATTCCAAAGGAAATATCAAAAAATTACGCTTTATAAAATGACGAAAGTAAATTGCTATTTTTTACACCTTTGCTCCCTGGTCACTGCCAAAGCCACCATGATCCATATTTCATAATTACCCATCGTTCCTATCTTTGTTGGAAGACTGCGCTGAGAATGTTTAAGCTTTTATAAAATAACGAAGGTCTGCCATTCACGGGCTCTTGCTCTATATTATAGATAAGCTTATTGAAAGTCATAAAAGGTCAACTATTTGAGAAATTTAACCTGAAACTATGAACTCTAAGATGAAATCAAACTTAATGACGTCGTCAGTGTATTCTAAAAATAAAATTATAGACGATTATAACAAATTACCCCATTGTAAATAATGTAATTAATAAAAGTTTGTAATGTTTTTGCATTAGTATGCAAGAATTAATGACAGAAGTAAATGGTGAAAATAACACATTACAACAGAACAATTATTTCATTAAATATTTATTTTTATGTGGTTATTAACTTATTTTATTCAATAAAATTTGCAATTTGACTTCGGATTCAATTTTGCGATTTAATTTTGATATTTGGGCACTCTAAACCCACACTACACCATAAGCAGTGGCGTAGCTAAGGGGGGGCAAGGGGGGCGTTCGCCCCGGGCGCCGAGGTCTAGGGGCGCCAAATTGAGAGAAATTGTTATATATCTATATTGGGGTGGGGGCGCAAAATTGCTTGCTGGCCCCGGGCGCCAATAAACATAGCTACGCTACTGGCCATAAGAGTGTCTGAATTTAAAAATATCTCTTCAGTCGTATAAGTACAAGTTTTTTTTAAATAAACGGGGCAGGTTAAGATATTTAAATGCTATTTTACCAAAACACAAAAAAGAACAGAATTAATAAACAAATCGGAACATAACCTAAAATGGCATAGAATACAAGTTTCTGATGGAAAACCCCCACTACTCTTATGGATATGGCGGACAACAGAAAGCACCTAAAACGACCAGCAGGCAAATTGTGGAAAACAGTGGCGCCAAATTATATAGGTCCATGGGGCGCGAACCCACCCAAAAGTTTGTTATCTCTACCCACCCATTATTAACTGAGCCCACCCAATATTTATGTATCTGTTCGAATTTTTTTTGAGCCCACACAGTATTTTTCAAAAGTTGGTTCCACCTGGTGGAAAATATCAGCATGATGCGTTAACACCAGTAAATCATTGTTACAAAACAATTGATGTTGCTTTCATAATAAAAATATAAAAAATATAACAAAAGCGAGGTGATGTCTTGAATGTACAGCAAAAGTCAAGACTTAGTTTTCTGTTCAAGATGCTCCACGTCAGTGTTCATTACAGTTCATATAAATTCTATGTTCAAAATAATGTTCATTAAAGTTATTACAGGGAAAATTTTTTTTTTTTCAAAAAGAACACCAGAAAATTAGCCCTCAAGAAAAAAAAAAAAAACCTTTAAAACATAGGTCAGATAAAGCACAGTTACTGTACAAAGCACATGTTGAGTTCGATTCTAATGTAGTTAATGTCACAAAAAGGACAAAATGCCCGTAGTAAACCACTGATAAATATTTATAGTATGTCAGGAAGCAAATAGTTACACAAGTAAAATTATTAGAATTTATATTTAATAAAGGAATATTCTTTATTAAGTGCAGTGTACATGGCACACAGTTTCTACAATTTGAACCGTTGAGGAGAACTTTTCGAATGTTTCATGTCAGTCATCATCATCAATTAGTGTTAAATTTAAAAGCACAATATCGAAACAAATGTAACAGCTGTGTATTTCCTACACTACCGCAGCTGCACCTGTTTGAGCGTTTTACCATTTTACTGTGGAAATGTTCCATGTGAAGAAGAAATAACATATCTCAAGGAATATAAACAAAAATAAACTTTGTTTAATAAGGCATAAATCTTTTCCTTTGTCCGAATTTTGCCAAAAGTCTGCCTCTGATCAATTAGAATTTTTTTTATCTCATTTTGGTACTACTTGGTTATCCCGTCGACCTAAAAACTACCGCCAAGCTATATGATTAAATACCAATAACGGATGATCGTGAATGTCACATTCAATGACATTAAATACGATACACGTGTTTAAAACGTCATTAAGTGATTTTTATTTCGACTTTTTAATTTGTAATTTATTAATATTGTACTAATTATTTGTTTCTTCGTTATTTAAAATAAAATTATGTCAATATGTATAATTTGGCTATTAGTTTGGCGATATGTATAATTTGGCGAAATTGGTCGATGGGAAAACCAAGTACCTCTTTTTAACATAGATTTTCGTGCAGAAATACTCAGAACCTTGTCAAAGATCATTTACAATAAATGTTTTTGCCACCATGTCTGCTCTTTCTTTTCGTGATATTCCAATATGCGAATTTATACAACCAACATTGTATGATTTTATCATGTAACAAAAAGATAAAAAAAATTATACGAAATAAACCCTTGTTTGCTTTACTTACTGTAAGCGCTAAGCAGATTGTGAGTAGCAGAGTGATAACCATCATTCCACCCAAGCCGACAAGATGCAAAGTTTTTCGTCCCGCTTTTTCGACCAACACCATGGAGACTATGGTCATTAAAACATTGATTGTACCCATCCCAAGGGTGGCATAAACAGCAGCCTCCTTCTCTAAGCCAGCATTTTGGAAGATTCCGGTAGAATAAAATATAACCTGGAAAACAGACATATTTGTTAACTTTTTAAATATAATTTGACTGTTGAAAAAAAGATTTACACTATAATCTGTTATTATAAAGAAAAAAACATATTTCGAGTTATGTTTATTTTTCTTCCACAACTACGATTGTAAATCGTTAAAAAAAATATCGAAATGTCATCGAAATTCTGCTGATGCGATTTTATGGAATTTTAAGAAAAATTTTTTCAAGTCGAAGGCGGTATTACACGAAAAGAAATATTCTTTTATGAAACACACTCCGGAATTATAAGTTTGAATAATACTAGTCAAAAAGTTGCAGCTTATTTAGAATGTCTAATAAAAAATATTGTTGTATGGGCTAAATACCGCATTGTTACTCTCCAATCAATACAAAAACAGCTAAGATGCCATTGATAATGTTCCTTAAAGCTTAATCTATGTGAATAAGAGTTGCTTTTTTAAATAATTAGTTATGGGTTTCTGGGGGATGAATCCTTGTTTTAGAGATTCAACCAAAACCTGCAAATATTTAAACCAAATTGAGAAACTAATTAAAGATTAATGTTATATAAAAAAATATAAATACATAAACAAGATATAGTTCAAAGAGAAAATGTGGCATATATAATAGGCTTTGGTTTGAAGAACCCTAAAATTGCATTTAGTAATTTTTTCTTTAATAATCTGCAGATGTTTTAACGAGCGTGAAAGTAATGTGATGGTATAAAGCAATCCTTTTTCTTTCATTGTTATTCAGATTGATAAAAATTAGTGCTATACTCAGTTTTCAATTTAAATATATTGGGTTGTTCGGAAAGTTGTATCCATTGGGGAAAATAAATTTCGTACCGCAAAATTCTGCACAATAATTAAGTGATAGAATTTTTTGGTACGATTAATTTTTCCAAACAGACACGACTTTCAACAACGACTCAATATCACAACAAGGTTTTAAGAGGGCACGAATACATTTGAAAATGAAAAACCTTCAACTAATGTGCAATGTAACCAGTTTTTCCAAAACTGATTAAACTTTAATGGGACAAAAATAAAGATATTTTCGGTTAAACAGCACTAGAATATAGTGAAGTTGAAATCTTTAAAACATAATCCTACAGAATTATGTTTTTTTAGCGCTTCCTGTTTCTTCCAAGAACATCATCTTCAATTTTAATGTATTTTTTTTAAAGTCAGAGTTGATTTCAGGGATTAGCCTGGGGGGTGGGGAATCCTCCCCGGATTATTTGAAATTGTGTTTTCAATGGTCAAAAAGTGAAATTCCCCCCGGAAGTTTTTAGTGTCCACCCCCAGCGCCGCAGAAATTCCTCCTGGAGGGAAGTATTTGAGTTTAACACTGTTTTAATATTTTAAGTTGATTTGGTAATGTCTAATTTAATCGCTCGACAATAAATAAAAAATGCAATATTTAAATGATTGCTCAGAAGAAATTAGAATTTAATGTTATTAATTTATTTTAAAGAAATAGAAAACCTAAAAGGGCAGCTAATTATGAACATAAAGCAGCCTATTGCGAAATTGTTTAGATAATGTATAATAAATTTTATAGGATTAACTAAACTCAGTGATGAGTGATTAAAAATATCGTATTTAGATTTCGATACACAGAGAAGACGATCTTTCAATTTTCTTTTTATGTAAATAGCTATTATCTGAACATTTTTTTTAGAGATATTTTGACTTTACAACTCAAAAAGGATTTTCACTTTTAGAAGACTTTCGTAACAAACGTTCTGCGAAAAATATACTCTGAATTTAGAATTCAAAAATATATCCATAAAATAACAAATATCAAGAATTTTTTTTTTTCAAACGGTTACCACTTACCGAGTAATAAAGCTGATTTTAAAAGCCATTTGAAACTTTGTGTGTTGACAGCAGCTTTTTTTTTTTTTTCGATGAAATTTCCTATGGATTTTGAACAACGATAATGAACTATCGCACAAAGGTATTGTGCATGAATTTTGGGGCAAAAATCTGAATTAAAAATCTTCGACCAAGAATTGCAGTGGCTCCGTGTTTTTGCCTGTTCCCGAAGCTACGATTTCGAATAAGGTATTTTGAGTCAGTTGTGACCATACTATTTAGGTGTAGATAATCAAAATTTTTAAAGAACCAATGGCTCCTAAACTCAGATATTCCAGTCACCACCAGAGCTTAGTTTCTAACAAAAATTAAGTAACAATGCGAAACAATGGAGAAACACCGCGAATTTCGTCAAAAGCAAACTTTATCAAAAGAGTACTAAAAATCCTCGCGACTTCCATTAAAGGAATCGCTAAAAATCACAACTTTCGGTAAAGAATCTCTGAATAATACGATTTTAGTCAAAGGATCGCGAAAAAAGATGGGATTCTTGTCAGAGGACTGAAAACAAACGCGATTTTCGTCAATTGATAGCAAGAAAAAACGCAACATTTGCCAAAGGATGGCGACTTAGACACCAAAAATTAGTCGTTACGTGGCGACTGGTGACCGTAAATCTGCACCTATACCATACGAGAAAATTCGCTGAGGGAGCACGTAAAATGACTGGAGAATTGGGTCAAACATGGTACAATTGTATTGGATTCTATAGGGTTTTCCTTGAAGATGACAAAATAAATTGTGAAATATTATTCTTTTGCATTTTATTTCAGAATTTCGGCACGAGAATGTATTATTATTCTAATAAAATATGACCAAAGTACAGGGTGGTTAATTATTAACGTCAGGTGTTCAGAGCCCTCTAGCGAGTAAAGTTTTGGTCAAAACATAACCAAATTTGATCAGCATACATAGTAGACCATGGGGATTTCGAATTCTTAAAAAAAAAATTTAAATAAAAAGTTTTAAAAATCGCCACTAGGGGTAATTTTAGCGTTGTTTACAGACTAAAATGCATTAATTTGCATAAAATCAGTTGTGTATAGCAATCATGAGTATAAAAGGAAAGGCTCGCTGGGAGAGTTCTCATCATAATCAACTCTCACCATACTTTACTAGTCAAACTGCGTTATCAGCAGAACGAGAATTGAAATGATGCTCGTCCTGAATTTCACCGATTACAGAATTTGCCAAAAGAACCGATGAGCATAACAAATTTACAAAAGATGATTCATCGATTTGAAACTATGTGGCAACAAGGCCTAGGACGCAAAGTGACTAGTCAATAACAAGTTGAAGTTGTAACTGCTATTGTCGAACAAGAGATGAAAAATGTGCAGGTACCATCAGCGCTCGGGCAGAATTCCAGCAGTATAAAATTGATCTGTACTGTATTTTTTGCCATTTAATCATTCAACATTTACACTAATACACTTTTGGTGCGCCAAAATTGCTGATTTTATGCAAATTAAATGCATTTCAGTCACATTTTAGCTAAAATTGCCCCTAGTGGCGATTTTTTAAACTTTTTATTTTCTTTATTTTTTTTTTTTAAGAATTCGAAATCCTATGGTCTACTATGTATGCTGATCAAATTTGGTTATGTTTCGCCCAAAACTTTACTCGCTAGAAGGCTCTGAACACCTGACGTTAATAACTAACCACCCTGTATTTTAGTTAGTCTATCGGTTTAAGGATATATATCGTTCACCAGTATTTTCGTCCTTATAGCCATTTATTTACAGAAAAAAAGAAGCAAACAAAACTAGTTGAGTTAGCAATCATTGTTTTCATTTCCCAGTTATTTAAAAACAAACAGGTGAAAACAGATCATTGGATGAATAAAAAGTCAAACTTACAGCATTGATACCAGATAGTTGTTGAGACAACATGATCACTACAGAAATTATGAGCGGTCTTCGAAGAACTGGATTAGTCCACATATCTTTCAGATTAACCTAAAAAATAAAATGTAAAAAATATATACTCTAATCATATTATCTTTAAAAAACAATTAGAACGTTCTTAATTTACAACCAATATAGACCTGCGAATTGAATAATTTCCAACTGAGCGAAAAATTGCCCAGGCCGGGAGTCGAACCCAGATACTTGGCTTACAAGGCCAATGCTTTACCTGTTAAGCTACCGGGGCGATAGCCGGCTGGGATTTTTCGCTCAGATTATTTTTATTCAATTCGTATGACTACTTTACCAATCAGTTAGATTGTGTTGAAAAATAATACAATATAGACCTGATTCTCAAAAATGAGTTCTACATGTTTTTCAAATGTCTCTGTAATATCTGAAAGTACTTCTCTATACCTTACGATAATTAAATGTAATTTGTATCGTTAGCTTTCTCACAGCTCGTTGATTTTACTATTATATTGTAATAAGATAATTAAATTATTTTAGTTTGAATCTTTGCTTGCACAAGCTCTTAACACATTGAGTGCAACGTCAGTCACCGGTAACTGACACTGAACTTTCGGTTTAGGCTGGTGACCGACAGTCTAAGATAAGATATAAAACTAAAAAAAAATTATATTATTTTAAATAATTACTGAAAAAATATTTAAAATTTATTTAACTTTTATTTATTACAAGATTATACATTCTTAATTACTTAAAAAATACAATTTTTTGTTTTGTTTTATATCGTGTTTTACACAGTCAGTCATCGGTGATTTACGCGGTCTAAATGGAAAGTTCAGTGTCAGTCGCCGTGACACTTAACGTGTTAAAGTAACAAAATATTCCAAAGTAAAAGACCGTATCAGAAAATCCAAACACATTTTATATTTCTAGGTCTATTTTGTAAAAATCTGCCATTTTCATTAGATTTAATATTTATACTTAAGATTTTTTTTTAGTTTTAAGTAGCTGAAAAACTGAACAAAAATTGTCATAAGGGGAAATCTTTTTTGCAATTGATATTAGTACATTAATTTTTATAGCTTTTGATGGATTAAAATATTTTATTTTAAATTTATTATATAAAATTTAGAGTATATGCTACGTTATCTTTCTAAAACATTATTCCAAATTCCGCTTGTTCACCTTTTTGTTATAAATTTTCTACTTTCCGTTTCATGGTTGATAGAGCGTTTAAAGTCTGTTCTGATGAATTTTTAAACGAAGAGTTGCGTAAGATCCGTGAGATTGCAGGTTCTAATGGGTATAAAATAAGTAGCATCAATAAATTAATTAATTATTATAGAAAAGGTAAGCCTAAACAACAATATCCAGGGTTAACTGAAAGATTCAATAAAAGGGGTGATTCTAAAAATTTTAAAAGAGTTTCTTTTCCATATCTGAAAGGCAGTTTTGAGAAATTAAAATTTAAATTAAAAAAGTTTAATATTGATTTGATTGCAACTCCTCCACCAAAATTAAGATGTTTACTTAATAAGCAAGTGGATCCTATTGGACATGATGATCTTGCTGGAGTTTATGAAATACCTTACATTACGGAAAATGGTGACTTAAATTATTACATAGGCATGACTGGGAGAAAGTTTGGAATTAGAAAAGGGGAGCACGAATCTGATATTAAATTTGGACGTACTAACACTGCCTTATCAAGAACATATTTAAATGAGGAGATAAAAATATTGTTTAATCAAAGTAAATTATGTTTCATATCTAATTGTAATCGTAAATCTATTATAAGAGAGTCCATTGAAATTTATACGCGTAATAATCTGGTTTGCAATGATACCGTTTCTTTTATTATTCCTAAGTTATGGTTAGAATTAATGAATAAATTCCTCGTGAGGGCTTGAATGGGATGAACCAAGTTGGAATTTCCTTTGATCATGGTCTATTTTTATTTTAATTTAATTTTTTACAATAGCGCGCGTGTTTTTTGGTGTTTTTATATCTCTTTGTCGCGTGTCATTTGTATTGACCGTGAAATTGTTTGAAATTTTTATTTTTAGTTAAGTTTAGATCATGGTCTATATTTTAATTTAATTTTTTGCAATAGAGCGCGTGTTTTTTGTTATTTATATCTCATTGTCGCGTGTCATTTGTATTGTCCGAGAAATATTTTGAAATTTTGTTTTATTTATATTATGACTATGGAACTTATGACGGTTCCGAAACATGTCAATGTATTTTATTTTTACCATAACACCTTTAAGAAAAATTAAAATTGTTATTAAAACGTTATCTTTCATCATGAAATAGAATTAATTATATAGGAATTTAATTTTTTGTTGGTGACAAGCAGGTTATGCTTTAAATAATTTTTTTAAAAAATCAAATGTATTAACGATTTTTATATTTAACCCATTTATGCCTAAACATTCCTAAATCGGTAGTTTCTATTTTTAGGAAATAATATATTTTTAGATTAACGTACTTTTCATCCTTTGATGATTATTTTACAAAATTTGTAAAAATAGTATTTCGAAAAGTACAATGAAATATGCATTTCAGGGATGTCTAACCTTCGATAAGCAGAGGAGCATTTCAGCTCTTGGCAAACAATGAAAGACACCAGGGGTGTAATCGTAAAAATATCAGAGGATATACGCTCTAAGCAGAGGGTATACGCTCAAGGCAAAGCGTATATCCTAGAATATGTAGACTACAGCTTTCTTGAAAAACAGAGGGTTTACGGTGTTCCTTAAAATAATTCAGTGGGTAAACGGCGTATACCCTCCACTACATCCCTGAAGGACACCATTATTAACAGGCCTCAAAAGCAAGCTAAGAAAGTTATCTCGCAGTATTAGTAGTCAGACATATATATGAATGCATCTCGCAGTAAAAAACATAAGGCCCCTATGGAGATGAAGCTTCATGTAAAAAAGAAAAAAAAAACCCTTCAAGATAACTGTAAATCGGAGTAAATTTCGAATTTCTGCGAGAGGTTATCTAGAAAATATTTGAATTGCAAGTATTCAAAAGATTAAAACTCGTCTATTATTAAAGTAAAATGGTAATTATCTATATATTGTTACGTTTTTTTGAGGGGACACAAAAAAGCAACAACTGATTCATTTTGAAGGTGCGAATTTGCGTTATGAATAGTACAGAAACAAAGGCGATACTGTGATCAATTCCGTGGATGGTTCCAAAGAGAGGTATTGTAAGAGCTTTTATTGATGGAAACAATTTCGCACAATTTTATAGATTAAAAAAATGATTAAAATTACTTAATATTTTCAAAATGTGGGGTGAGAAAATGACAGTCCTTTTCCACTCTTATGAAGCAGCTTAATGGGTCAGTGAAATAACATCAATAACAAAGCTTTCATGCTAAGGAAGGGGTGTTGGTGCTTATTTTTCTACATGTTACTTCTTAATATATTAAAAAAGTTATTGTTAACGTTTACAAATTCCTATCGTCATAATTTCTATAAAATAATGCATAAAAAATAAGTATAAATTAACCGAAAAACACAATAATACATGATTCATTTTTTGAAGTACTTTTCTTTTGATGCGTAAATTAAACTTGTACAGGTTTTTAAAAACACCTCCCAAGAAAATATCAAGGATTTAAAATACAGCACTTTTTAAAAGGAATTTTATTTTTAAAAAACGCTAGTAACAGGAAACCTTCAAAAGGGCGCCAAGAAAACGTTAAAAAGGCACCGCGCTGTACAGCCTGATGTATCATATTACACTTAAAACAGTTATAATCAAACAAAGTGAGGGAAGAAATTTTAAGCACAAATGAGGAAAAAAAAAAAAAATTAAAGCCAAATTTATACTTTATTTTCAATTAATGATTTTCCACTCATAGTTTTAGTTGTAGGTAGTCGTTGAATACTGAAGGCCAAATGTTTCATTTGCAAGATATCTAAAAAATTAAACAATTACTTTGGGAACTAATTTCATTTCTTCAAACTCTGCTTTCATATCTTCCATTTCATAATGGACATCGTCTGTCCCTCGGAACCACCTTAGAGCTAAGAAAAAATTAAATATAATGAATCAAAAATAATCTAATAAACACATTACATAAATAATTTTAATTTGAACGACAATGCGGTACCAACGAACAAGGGCACGAAAGCCCAAGAGTTCATGATAATCGGAAGCCTATTGCAATATTAAATACTTTTGTTACATTTTATTGAAAGTAAAATTAGATTATTCCAATTAGACTTAAAATTTTTTAGGATTCGTTGAAAACAAGTACGTTATTGTTTAGTTAAGCTCCATATAAACAGATTGCTATTTTATGACTAAGAACTACATTTAAAGTAGAATAACAGCTGTAAAAATTCTGGAGCCTACGAGGCTGTTAATTTTTGCAAATTGTTTTTTAATAAAAATACGAAATGGTGCACGAAAATTGTTATTGAAAACCTTTGATTGTATATTAAAAAAATATTCATTATACACTTTTAATGCAAAATGCATACATTACATTTAGTAGTATTCCAGTAATTTAAAAGTATGATAATGAAAGTTGTTCTCAAAACAGCAAAGTTTTTATTATCCACTTATTTTTAGTAATTATGTATAGTGCTTGCTGAAAAATTTCATGACAACAATATATATTACGGTGTTATATTTTTACTTTCTTCTATCTTTACAAGAAGAAAGTATTGGATTCATGAAAATTTTCGACTTCCGGTTTTCGACGGATTTATACGTTTTAGAAGGTCCTGAACACGTTTTGACTATTTTTAGAAAATGTCTGTCTGTGAGTCTGTCCGTCTGTCTGTCTGTATGTGACAAAAAATTTGTGGGCGCTCTATCTCAAAAACTAATGCTCGAAATTTAATAAAATTTTATATTCAGTTAGACCTTGATATGAATTAGTGCCTATTGGTTTTTGGTGAAAATTGGCCAGCAGGTGGCGCTGCTATACTACGTTTTTCATGATTTTCAAGATTGCTATATCTCAAGAACTAATGCACAGAATTTCACCAAACGTCAGATTCTATGACCCCTTGATATACATAGACGCTGATTACGTTTTGGTGTAAATTGGCCAGCAGGTGGCGCTGCTATGCCACGTTTTTCATGATTTTCATGATAGCTATATCTCAAGAACTAATGCACAGAATTTCACCAAACTTCAGAATCCGCGATACCTTGAGATATATAGCCGCTGATAAGGTTTTGGTGTGAACTGCCCTATAGGTGGCGCTGCTATGCTACATTTTGCACGATTTTTGCGATGGCTATATCTCAAGAACTAATCCAGAGAACTTCATCAAATTTTAGATTCTGTCACACTAGAATATATAACATAATTAGACGCTGGTTGCATTTTGGTATTAACCTTGCAGCAGGTGGTGCAGCTATGCTGCATTTTGCACGATTTTTCCGATAGCTATATCTCAACAACCAACCCACAGTATTTCATCAAACTTCAGATTTTGTTACAAAATGACATATAACATAATTACACGATGATTACGTTTTGTTATAAAAAATTCAACTGATGGTGCTGCTGTGCTATATTTTACACGGTTTTTTTTAAACTAGCTATATCTCAAGAACTAATGCACAGAATTTCATCAAACTTCAGATTCTTTTACACCATAACATAATTAGACGCTTTTTTACGTTTTGGCATAAATTGTCCAAGATATGGTGTTGCTGTGCTACGTTTTGCAATTTTTTTTGTCATAACTATATCTCAAGAACTAATGGACGAAATTCCATCAAGTTTCAGATTATGTTAGGTCTTGACATAAATAGATGCTTATCAGGTTTTAGTATAAATTACCCAACATGAGGCACTACTAAGCTCATTTTCTCAGAATATTAATTAAATTTTGCGTTTTAGGCTTTTCGGATACCAGAATCTCATTAGACTAGGTCAAATGTTCGAGGAAATTCGATAGTGGATAACTTTGGGGTCACCACGTTTTTTTTTTTTTTTTTTTTTTTTATATATTAAAATGTACTTATGAGATAGAAGAAAGTTTTGGGATTGACACATCCAACTAGTTTAATCTATATTTCAAAATAAAAACTTGTGGTACCGCATCAAGCGGCTATATTTAAGAGATTTGTGTTAAATCATCCGATTTCTTGTCGCCAAAGGATATAGCATCAATTAAATTGAAATAAAAGTACTCTATGATTTTGTGGCTAAACCTCATTTATTCCGGCGCGTAAGGGGCATCTCAAGTTCGAGCACAAATTTTCCTATTTGTTTTTTGGTATATTCACCGAATTACGCTTATTATCTTGCTTGCAAAAATAGTTCACGAGTTATACAGCACGAAAATGCAATAACTAGTTTAGTTATTGCTTTAGTTATTAGTAATGTAGCAAGTGAGCCTAATGCGAAACTTATATTGTTAAGCCCATCTACTTCAATTTCTTGAGCGTTGTGAATCATCGCGTTAATTTTTAATCTTGTACTTTTAAACCACGTATAACACGCACCGGTAAATTTTGATCAATTTTCTAATAACAAAAGTGTACGCTGTACTCCCTAATATACGGCATTTTCTACTATGTTAACTAATTTCATTAATTTTCTGAAGCAAATGGTGTAATTAACATTTTAGTAAGCATACATAATTCTATCTACTGAATTCAATAAAATTTGAGAGTATCGAAATTCTTATTATACTTACCTTTTTGTGCAGCAACGTCTTTTCCTTTCTTAATCAAAATGTGTTTAGGAGACTCTGGACATATTGGTAATGTAACAAGCATGAAGACGGCTGGAACAATGATCAATCCTGCGGGCATAAATTGCCAAACATGTTAACGATAAAAAAAAAAAACATAGAAATTATAATAGACTTTAAAATTGTTTATATATATATATTAAAGTATTAGGAAAAAGTAGAAACTGCCAGTGAATAGTAAACCAAATCGTACATAGAAATTTGTTGATACTTAAGTTTTTCGGGAAATATACCATCGTCTTTCGCGGTGTTTCTCATATGTACAAAAACGTCTTTTCTTTTAAATGAGTCTCGTGCACAAAACATTTAATGGTCGTAATTTACTTTTTAGATACAAAAACCTTTTTAATCTCATTCCATATTATCCGATTGTTCGCTATAGTAAGTCTAGATGCGATTTTAAGAAATATCGATCCCCCTGTCAAAAAAGTCATAGTTACGCTGGGCCCTCTATAACAGTACATGTAAGTAAATTTGCACATACACTCTAGGTGCTATATTATTTTTATGGTCGGACTTTCATATAAAAATCAGAATCTTTTGGTTAATTTCGTGTTGCATATCTAAAATCTAAATATTACAAGGTTAAGTAAGTACTACGTTAATCGCGTCCGCACAACAGTTTGATTGAACATACACTGGTGTCCAAAATTTAAGCATAATTGGTAATTAAGTAATTATTTTTAAGTAATGAAAGAAATATGAATCGGAATGTGCTGAAACTTTAAGTGTGTAAATAAAATAGTACGCGTCACATATTTTCGCTAAGAGTTTTCCCCGAAATCAAACAGGGGACCGTCAACAAATTGAAAAAGAACGAAGATCTTTTGGATAACCCTGTCAAAACTAATGTAGCAAAAGAGTTCAAATTGCACATTATGATTAATTGGCTTATTTTAATGTACTGTGTTAATTTTTACAAGGATAGCATGTATACTCGTAGAGAAATTAAGGTTTTTGTAAAAACAGTCCTAAGTTTTTTGCTTATAATTTGCAGAGTTCTTAATATAAAATAGTGTTCTTTTTTGAAAAAATGACAAACATCATTGTACACAATACCCTGTCATCAGAATCAAAAAATAATAAAAATTGCATGACAAATGAGCAGGTTTACTAAATAATTTTTTACTGCGCATGCGTGAACGCTATTAAAATTTCATTTGCATATTATGTTAGTTAAATGTATAGAGCAACTTTTGTGAAAGTCTCAAAAACATAGCTTAAAAATTCTGAAAATTATCGTTGATAGAATGAGATCAAAATCCTTTATTCCCTAAATGAAGCAAAAAGATGAGGGGCTGTATCCATATCCCATTGTTTAGTGCCTACACAATATTGCACGTACAACTATATTTAGGTAAAACCCCTGATTTTTTTGCTTCCTTTAGGAATAACGGATTTTGAGTTGATTCTATAGGCTCCCATTTTCAGAATTTTCAAGCTATGTTTTTGAAACTTTTACAGAAGTTGCTCTATACATTTAGCTAACACAATATGCAAATGACATTTTGATATCCTTGACGCATGCGCAATGAAAAATTATTTACTAAACATACTCATTTTTCATACAATTTCTATTATTTTTAAATTCTGATGACAGGGTATTGTGTACAATGATGTTTGTCATATTTTCAGAAAAGAACATTATTTTATAATAAGAACTCTGCAAATTATAAGCAAAAAACTTGGAAAAATTTAGGACTGTTTTTATAAAAACCTTAATTTCTCTACGAGTATACGTGCTATCCTTGTAAAAATTAACACAGTACATTACAATAATCCAATTAATCATAATGTGCAGTTTGAACGCTTTTGCTACATTAGTTTTGACAGGGTTATCCAAAAGATCTTCGTTCTTTTTCAATTTGTTGACGGTCCCCTGTTTGATTTCGGGGAAAACTCTTCGCGAAAATATGTGACGCGTACTATTTTGTTTACACACCTGGAGTTACAGCACATTCCGATTCATATTTCTTTCATTACTTAAAAATAATTACTTAATTACCAATTATGCTTAAATTTTGGACACCAGTGTAATTAATCGTACGCTTAAAAATGTTTATTAGCCAAAAAAGTTTTGTTTACAGAAGACGGCTCTAACGATTTTGACCAAATTTTATATTTTATCGTTTTGGATTACAAGAAGGCAACTGGGTTAGGTAACACGTTCGAGAAAATTCGGTTACTGGGTCATTTTTGGGGTCATTATGGGTCATGCTATTTTTATCTAGAGATTTTCTCAAGCAATTTTGACTAAAAATTGAATTTTTGGTTTTCGGGCACGAAAAAAACATTGGGCTAGGTTAAATGTTCGAGAAAAAATTTTAACGGGTCATATTGGGTCATTAAGAGTCTGGATCATGCTATATATATATATAAGCTATGTTATATTTAAATTGTTATTGTTATATTTAAAAAACGGCAGAATCAATTTCATCGAAATTTTGCCTGTAACAGTTTTTTGACACGAGAAAGCTAATGCGCTAAGTCACACGATCGAGATATTTCGATTATAAGAGTCATTTGTGGATCACGATGGGTCATAATTGGTCATGGTCAAGCTATATCTAAAGAACAGGTGGATCGATTAACGAAATTTTGCATACAACATTTTTTTGGCACGAGAAAACTATTGGGATAGGTCTCATGTTCGAGAAATTTCGATTACTCTTTCATTTTGGGTCATAAAGGGTCTGGGTGAAGCTATATTTAAACAAGTTGGAAATTGCACGTGAAGCGTAGCAAATTAGGTGCGTTCGTACGATAACGAGGTTTTAAAAATATTATTTTCATATATCAATCTCATAAAATTATAAATAGTGAATTACAATTAAAACGCTCATCAAACAATGTTCTCCCTATACCATTATGTCATGGAATACTTTTGTGTGGCCTTGTAAATCAATAACAAATGTTCTTTGCACCACAAATTATGTATGATGTATATTATAATATGTACTTTATAGTTGCATATAAATTTTATTAAGTTCGCATGAGTGTAACACGATTAAAATGCATCTGAAACATTTTTTCCCATTGACCGTAATGTAACGGAATACTTTTGATTGTCCCTGTAATTGATCTATGCATCCGATTTTCATAAAATTGGAAATAACTCGACAAAATTATGTAATAATTATGTATTTTAAATTTCAAATGTATAGAATATATTTGAAACTTTTTCCCCATTGACCATAATGTAATTGAATACTTTTGATTGCTCCTGTAATTGATCTATGCACACGATTATCAAAATATTTGAAATAACTCGACAGAATTATGTAATAATTGCGTATTTTAAATTTCAAACGATTAAACTGCATTTGAAATTTTTTTCCCCATTAACCGTAATGTAATGGAATACTTTTGATTGCCCCTGTAATTGATCTATGCATCCGATTTTCATAAAATTTGAAATAACTCGACAAAATTATGTAATAATTATGTATTTTAAATTTCAAACGTATAGAATATATTTGAAACTTTTTCCTAATTGACCATAATGTAATTGAATACTTTTGATTGTCCCTGTAATTGATCTATGCACACGATTATCAAAATATTTGAAATAACTCGACAGAATTATGTAATAATTGTGTATTTTAAATTTCAAACGATTAAAATGCATTTGAAACTTTTTCCCCATCCACCGTAATGTAATGGAATACTTTTGATTGCCCCTGTAATTGACCTATGCATCTGAGTTTCATAAAATTTGAAATGACTCGACAAAATTATGTAATAATTATGTATTTTAAATTTCAAACGATTCGGTTAGGTAGTTTTTGCGTTGTTATATGCGGACAGACGGACGGACGGACAGACGGACGGACTGAACGACCACTATAGGTGCTACGTATTATATAATTACGAACGCACCTAAAAACGGTAGGATCGATTTTAACAAAATTTTGTACACAGCATTTTTTTGGCACGATAAAACTATTGGGCTGGATCACATGTTTGAAAAATTCAGATAAGTGTTTCTTTATTGGGTCATTATGGGTCAAACCAATTTTATCTAAAAAAAAAAAAAAAAAAAAAAAGGCTCTAACGATTACCACAAACTAAAATTTCCAAATTTTGTATTCCACAGTTTTGGATTACAAGAACAGCATTGGATTAAGTCACGTGTTAGAGAAAATTCATTTACTGGATCATTTTTGGGTCATTGTGGGTTACGCTAATTGTATCTAGAAAATGACTTGTTCGACTTTGATTAAATTTTTTATTCTATAAGGAAAGGGCAGCTGACATCACTGTAGGCAAAATTACTGTGGATCTACAGTAATTTCCTGCCCGTATTTAAGGCTCCTACTATACACAAGAAGTCAAGGCGATCTGATTGATCTACGATTGATCTGATTTGTCTGCGATTAAAATCTCTGTTGTATGATTGGTCAACGTCACCCTGATGATTCCTGTAATGATCGCTAAAGCAAAAATGTAATTGGTAGATTGGTTGAAGGAAGCGTTTGTTTGTAAACATGCCCTTTCCTTATAGTTTCGGACATGAGAATATCATGGGGCTAGGTCACATGTGTATACGTGGGCTAGGTCACATGTTTGAGAAAATTCGAGTAATGGGTCATTTTGGATTATAATGGATCAGGGTCGAGCGAATTATATATAAAAAACGGCTCAATCGATTTTAGCAAAATTTTGTATTCAAATAATGTTTTATGGCAGGAAAAAATTATTGGACAAGGTTACATGTTTGAGAGATTTTTATTATAGGGGTCATTTGTGTGTCATGAAGGGCGACCATAATTTTATATAGGAAACAGCTCTCACCATTTTGACTATACTTTGTATTATACTGTTTTCGGGCAAGAGAAAACCATTAGGCTCGGACGTATGTTTGAAAATTCGATTAATGGGTCATTTTGTTTGGGTCGTAATGTGTCTGGGTCATTCTAATTATATTTAACCAACGACTCAATGAATTTTAACTAAAATTTTAATCGAAACGTATTTTGGCACAAGAGGGCCTGTGGCCTTAGTCGCATATTAGAAAAAAATTATTAGTGAGTCATTTGTGGATCTCTGTGGATCACGCTAACTTTAACAAGAAAGTGGCTTTCATGATTTTGACTAAAGCTTGTATTATATCTTTTTCGGGTACGAGAAAATTATTGGGCTAGGTCACATGTTCGAGAAACTTCGATTAGTGGGTCATAATGAGTCAAGATCAAGCTAATTATATCCTAAAAACGACTAAATTGATTTGAGCTAAATTTTGTATTTTATAGTTTCTGTAAATAAGAATATTATAAGATAAATTATTTATAGCAATAATAGAGCGAGAATTTCATTTTATATAAAATTTAATACAGAGTTTACTTTAACCGAGCATGGCTCGGTGTTCCGCTCTAGTTAAATTGATCTAACCAATCAGGCAAATTTATATTTTGTAACTAAGTAATCTTTTAATGAAACTTGTTTAAAATTGATGTTTTTTAATATGGAGAGATTAAAACCCGCAGAAAAAAAGAAATACAATATTAATTTTTGTCTCTAAATAGTAAAAGTTAACTTATACTTTTTTTGATAATTCAAAGTGATTCACAACTAAAGCTAAAATATCTAAGCAGAAAGAGAAATGAAATTACTCTAAACAAAAATTAACTATCTTAGATAATCAAAATGTATTCCCATAATATGAATACAATTGCTTAATATTAGATTGTCCAGGAATCCCTTTTTTCACGAAATTTAAGTTCAGTGTATTTTTTAAAGCAGCATTAAACAATATTATTAACCATAAAATAAGAGCCCACCACAGAATCAAGTCTTACATCCCAGTTCAAACAACCTCAAATTTGTGAACTTACCAAAGTTGCCGAACTTTTGGAGGGTTTTCTTTCTACAAATCCAATTAAAAGGAATTATTTAATAAAATGTGTCATTTCTTGGTGATACTTTAATTTCTTTTATTAAATAAAATTTCTGGTTCAAAATCTGTCAATTAAAATAATTTAGAAAAGAAAAAAATATAGGGAAATCTAGCAACTACGAATTATAAATAATACATTTAAAAGCTATATTATGTAACAAATCCTTAAATAGAATATTTGATAAACACCTAGATAATGCTTTATGTAGCTGTTAATGTGTCAAAAGTTTTTCTACACTTATGTCCAAAAATTAAGATAACAAACATAAAATCTGAAAAATGATTATTTACTATGTTGTTACGAAATAGTACAATGAGAGAAAAAATATAACAACATAATATGGAAAAAAATAATTGTGAATTAAGAAACAGGGTATATCAAAAAATATGAAATCATGAATCAGAGATAAAACATTTATCTCTGGAAAAGTTGTCTAATATGGAGTGTGACCTCCGTGCACTGCTATACAAACCTCACAACGAGCTCTCATACTGTTTAAGGCTGCATTTAGATTGCAATACTTTCAGTACAACTGGATTCTTGGACGAGCTTTTTGTATAGGACCCATTTGTGGTTTCTTCATAACAGAACGGAGGAGAATGCACAAAAGAATCGGGAGATAAGCAATTCATCCTACTTGACGAAAGGTTTTTTTTTTTTTTTTTTTTTTTTTTTTTTTTTTTTTTTTTTACCGGACAACCGTCCCTTTCCTGCAAAACTCATTAAAGATCAAAAACACCATGTCGCCACAACAAACGAGCCGACACCGAACGGCAAGAAGTGGTCAGATCTGTTTGGGCCTTAAGAGGTTGTCAATAGATGTTTGTGACATATACCATTCTTCCAAAAGCGCGAATTTTAACTCCTGGCGGGTCCTGAGAAAGGGGTTACGCTGCGCAATGGCTCTTCCTAGACCATCCCAAACATGTTCGAGGTCTGGAGATCTCGAGGACAAATTCATATGCGAATATCTTCAAGAAATTAAACTGTGTTCATTAAACTCTGTTGCTTCGCATTATCGTCCATAAACATGAAGTCCAGGACTATAACATCCTAAAATATCTTCATATAGATTTAAAAGGACCTGATCCCTAACGCCCGGCATCCATCTGTGTGTTCCTTTTACTGCATCCAAATGGAGAGCCCGTTTATTGTGGAGCCGAAGGAACCAGTCTTGGACATAACAAAAATGAGGGCATGTGTTTTTCAATAATGAATCAAGATTCACCATGAGCGACTCTTGTCGAATCTGTATCTGGAAAGAACGTGAAACTCGTTATCATCCATCCTACTTAAAAGAAATAGATTTGGTAGCAAAGAAATCCTGATCTGGGACGGATAAATGTTGAGCAGTTGTACACGCTGCACATCTTCGATGCGAGTCGTCAACGTACATCGCTATAGGGATTAGGTCCTTTGAAGCCTATGTGGAGTTGTTTCGGGGCGCTGTAGTCCGGATTTCATGTTTATGGACAATAATTGCGAAGCCACACATAGCTCACGTTGTTGATTTTCTTGGAGGAAAGGATATTCGCCTTATGAATAGCCCCTCGATGTCTCCAGACCTCGGACATGTTTAGTATGGTCTAGGAAGAGCTTTAGACAGCTTAATCCCCTCCCCACATCGAGCACCCGCTAGGAGTTAAAAGCCGTACTTTTAGAAGATTTGTTGCCACAAATATTTATTGATACCATGAGCAGCATAGGAGCTCTTTGCAAGGCTTGCTTAGCAGTGCACGGTGGTCAAGTCGATACATGGCAGACTCGTCTCGAGATAAATGTTTCATCTCTGACTCATGATTTAACACTTTTTGATATACTCTATTTCACAAATTTCAGTTTCACAATTCACAATTAAAATCTTTTCCGTATTGTTATTTGCTACAGTCTTTCTCTCTTAATAATATACCTGTTAACCGAATTTCATGGCAACACATTGAATAATTAATCAATTTTCACAGGTTTTATGTTTGTGACCTTAATTTTGGATATGAGTGTATATTGATAAATCAATAGTTTTCCTAGATATAAATTCAAGAAATCTTATAACATTTTTTACTTTGAAATCACAATGAACCAAATGCATGAGAAACACTCAAAAGTAGCGCAAATATTTTTTTTATACGAAATTCAAAACATTCTTACCGAATAATATAGGCCATCCTCCTTCAGTACCTAAAATTTCGGGTAGACCTAGAATCTGAGAGACTAAGATTGAAAAGGCGATGATTAACTGGTATATTGTGCCAACAGCACCTCTTAAATGGATTGGCGATATTTCTGTTAAATACATAGGAGCAAGACCTGCATTTAAACCTAAAGAGAAACAAAACACGAATGAGCAAAGGTTTATTATTTATTAGTGCGAAAAAACTTTAATAAAAGAAAAAACACACCGAGGATGATTAAGCAAATTAAAAGGAAGCTTAATAATAATAACATATGTACATGTATGTATATATACTGAACTGCATATGTGGACTTCTATGCAATTATAGAAATAAGAGTAAAATATGAGTTTTGCTTGCAAATTGGGGATGGCGTTTTCAATGCGTGGTTTACGTGCTTCAGAAAGTTAAAATTAATCTAACATTGACCGATGTGGATTTTTACATACGTGTGGATAAATTTTTATTTCAGCAAAATACTCATTTAAAACTAATCCAACAATGACTAGCATGGTTTCCACTTCTTAGACATAAGTATATATATTTTGAAACACTGAAAATAAATCCCCTTCCTCTAAGGACGCCCAAATGGGGGGAAATGAGGGCTTTATCTTCCATCCTCTAAATTTTTTAATAGTCAAGATTTTTTTTCAATTCAAGTTTCAATACCTTTAAAAACAAAGCATAGTTAGACATAACTAGAGAACATCAAAAAGCATAGGAATAAATTTCCATTTTAGACAGAATAAGTCTTAGGAGGTATTGTTCCGAATTTATTTTATCATAACCACGATTTCTCTTTCTTTTAAAGGTGATTTCTGTTTAAACAGATTCTGTTTTCATAAGTTTTCAATTAGTCCTTTCGAATAGCTTTCTTTTAACAAAGAGGAAAACACGAGATTGGAAGCAGATGCAGTTTCAGATAGATTTTTAACTTAGTCGGCTCAAATGTGTGACATTTTGCCCCCTGTTAGACGATAACTTTTTTTGCATAAGGAAGAATTTATAGACAAAATCTATTTTCAAAGGTATATAACAACAAATAATTTTGCGTTATCACAATTTTCAGATTAGATAGATTTAACAATAAGATGTGAATGTTCTAGCGCAATTTTTTGAAAAATTCATTTTTCCGAATCTAATAGAGATTGAAATCTTGAATATGTCGGCTTGTACGCAGACCGAACCAAAAATTAGCAAGACAAAATAATTTTCGTTGACCAGAAGCTTAGTTATTTTAACATCGCTAAAGTAGCATTGTTTATTATAATTAAAATAAACGCTGCTCATACCATACATGAACATAACTGTAAATGATCTCAATCTAGTGGCAAAAATAAGAAACACAATAAAAATAAAACAAGTTACGAGATTTTTTTTTTTTAAAGAGAGCAATCCTAGAAAGAAAAAAAAAAGAATCGAAACAATCCTGGTCTATGGAAAATGATGTAATAGAAAAAAATATATAAATCCGTACGATAATTCCCTAATCTTTTTGCCATGGTTGAAGAAATATTTTTTTTTCGCGATAATCGTAAGAGCCCAGAAACCTGCTCACGAGCCTTTTAATTGTATTTTAGTTCATCTATAGTGTTTATTGTACTACTCCAATTCAAAATATTAGAATTACCGAAAATGATACTATCACATAAAACGTATGATATCTAAAAAAAAATAAACTATGGGGACAAATGGAAAAAATTAAATTGATCACAAAGAATCTGAATTACGATATAGTGTTCACACGTACCTACAAAAAATTCATAGAAATTTAATAAAAATGAATTTATTCAAAAAATAAAAATATTTCTAGGTGTTACAAAATATTAGAATATTTGTAAACATTTTCGATTTGTCTGTGGTGATAAATTTTGCATGAATCATGTCTCTGTAGAATTAATACACATATAAAGGCTTGGTTTTTACCTTCAATTAGAGTTAGTTGGGAGTTCAAAATAGACCAGACAAAAGACATATAGAGACTGCAAATGTCATTCTACGCAATGAATGACTTACTCAACATATTATTGATGAAAAACTGAATTGCTCTCATGTAAATGTGCGTAAAGTTTAAAAATATGTAACACGCGCATTCCAAAGGAAAAAAAGAAAGAAAAAAAATAGACTCACGCGTCACGTGACCTGAGTTTTGCTAAATTAAAAAAATGTAGTTGTAATATTTTTCGTTTAAAAAAACTGGCAACACTAGTTCTATTAAAAATTTTTTTTTTCTTAGTGATGTTCGAATGTTGGTTGTGAACTGTGGTTCATTGTCTTGTGATGGTGGCGTGCGCCAGAATTATGTAAAAAACTTTATTTGTATATAATGTGTGTGTGTTAGTGTTCTATATGTAAGTGACGTCTTTTCAAGTAATAAAAAGTATTTAAAGAAGCCTGCAGCCCCCGAGATATCTAAGTTATGCTCTTTCTTTCTTCTCTTATACATTTCTAAGACGAATTCTTACAAAAATGGCTACCCAACGTCTGGCCACGAATCAATTCTAAAGTATTCAGCTATCTTAGTTCCAGAAAAGTTCAATATTTTTGATAATGAAATATGATTAATAAGAATGAAAAAAAAATGGCTCGAGCGGTCGTGCTCGTCTGTTTGTGAAGTATATTTTAAATGATTAACATAGTAAGTTTGTTTCGTTGATGTGAAATCATTCGATTGTGAAATATGCACGAAATAAAAATGCATGCATGTTTAATGCAAGAAAATAGCTCGAGCAGTCGTTGCTCGTTTGTTTGTGAAATGTGTTCTTCAATGCTTAGCATGTCCTTTGCCTTTAAAGCTCTCGTTCTTCCTTTTTGAAAAAATTTCCACGGAATAATCTTATGCCAAGTACCATTTTCATTTGTTTGTGATATATGTTCTACGGATTGAATTTGTTTAATTTTCTGCTTCAGTCATCGTCGTTTCATCTGATGTGTGTTTATTTTGGAACATTTTAAAGTTCGATAAATACTTTTTTCATATATTTTCAATAAGTAAGCCAAGTTTTAAAGTATCTATAATTCTTTTCGCAAGTTTACCTGTCTGTAACATTTTGCATATCACATATTAGTTTTAATTTATTGATTATTTTACAATTTATTTATGTATTGTGTAATTCCCCTTCCCTCCCCATGCTTATATTTTTATTCTTTACTTTATTTTCATTCTGTGCATGCATGTTTAATTTTTATCTTGATTAAATAACTTTTCTTACTTCGAATAAAAAAGAAAAACAATAAAAAAAGGGTTGATAAATAATAAAATAAGCATTTATTTACGTTGATGTTATTTTTCTTTCTCTTTTTTTTTTTTTTTTTTTTTTTTTTTTTTTTTTTTTTTTTCACAAACGGGGAAATAAATTGAGAGTGAAAAAAAGGGAAAAATATATTAAAAAGTATTTATACCTTTTAATTTCAAGTGTCATATGGTATGTGTTTATTATTTTTTGTTTGTTTTGTTGTTGGTTTCGCAAGATAAGAGAATTTAATTAGAAATTCTATTTGAGTGTTCTGTTGTTAGTTATTTTTAAGCATTTAATTTAGAGTTCCTGATATATTGTGAAATAGCATTGAATCTGATTTTCAAAACAGATTGAGTAAGTTTTTGCATTTTTTTTTTTTTTTTATGAAATAAGACTTTTTTTTAAAGTTATATTGAAAAATCTACATTACGTAGTCTTGTCTTGATAATATGATAATAATATTGATTGACATTTTAATTATTCAGATATGTTTTGACTTATTTAGAACATTGTTTATGAATGTTGCCAACAATTCAATACTAGTTTTATATCAGTTAAAATAATGTTTTGATTAAATGACACGTAATGGCAAACTAGTTTATTTATATCAGCAATAATTTAAAGTATATTTTCTTTAAAAAAAATAAAGTTTAAATTTTAAAGATACTTTAATGAAGTTTTATGAAGTTTAATTATTTTAAAAGTATATTTTGCTAAAGTTAAAGCTAACTGTTCTGTTCTATTAATGTCTTGTGTACATGAGTTGTAAAGCAAAGCTCACGTCTGGAAAACAATTTATTTAAACGAATTTTTAGCATTTGTGGGTATATATCTTGTTTGCTAAAATTACAAATGTCCGAACTCAATAAAGCACGAAAAGAAGACCTGTTTCAGGTCGCTGTAGAAATGAATTTAGATGTACAACCCTCTATTGACCGTTGTCACATTGCGCGATAAGATTAAATCCTCTCCCTCGTACGAAGTTGATTTCGTGAATTCGTTAGTCAGAAACCCAATTGCGACTCGCGAGGAAGAACAGCGTAGACGAAACTTAGAGGAAAAGCAAAAAGCAGCTGAGTTAGAACAGCGCAGACGAGACTTAGAGGAAAAACAAAAAGCAGCTGAGTTAGAACAGCGTAAATTAGAAATAGAAGAAAAGCGTCGTTCGGAAGAACTGGAATTAAAAAAGTTTGAGATGAATTTTGAGCTTGAGAAGCTTAAGTTACAGGCTCAGAGCCAAAGTGTTTCCAGTGGAGCGGTAGGTGGTAATGCGGCAAGGATAATGTCTCATCCAGAGAGTAAAATAGATATCCAGAAGATGTTGCCAACATTTAAGCCAGAGACAGATGATGTAACATTGTTTCTGGTGCTCCTGGAACGACAGTTAAAGCTTTCGAAGGTACCAGAACACCTCTGGGTTTCTTATTTACTAAGTGTTGTACCCTCTTCTATATCTATGCTTATTGCTCGTGAAAAAGAAGAAAACGCTTCAGATTTTTCTCATGTTAAAGGTCTACTTCTAAAAAGGTTTAAAATTAGCGCTGAAAGGTTTAGACAGCTGTTTTTCACGCATTGCAAAGATAAAGAAATTACTTGGAGAGATTATTACTTCGAGTTACGTGCTTACTTTGAAAACTCGCTTAAAGAGTTAAATGTAACGTCTTTTGAAGCTCTTCAGGACCTGATCATAGCGGAACAGATGAAAAGGCGCGTGCCTGTCGAATGCAAACAACATATACTAGATGATTAGGAACATTTAAATTCACCAGTCGACCTTGCCGGAAAATTAGACGCGTATTATACTATCAGGTCTACGTTTTCTAAAAAAGATTCGGTTATACCCCAGGAGAAAAAAAAAGTATTTTCGCCGAGAAAATACATGGAAGCAGAGTAAGCCTACAAAAGAAGACAGTTCTTCTCCTAAGTTTGCTAATAAACGTTTAGAATCCGATATATTTTGCTATGGTTGTGGCAAAGTGGGATTTATAAAGAAGAAATGCCCAAATTGTTCCCCTATGGTTAAAAAACGAACAGTGCAAGCTCATTGTCTTCAGCTATATAGTTTAAATACATCTGCAGTTTCAGCTCCAAATGTGCCTATTACGATCTGCAATAAGAAGGTGTTTGTGCAGATTCAGGAGCCAATCGTTCTATTGCAGGAGAACGAATGTATAAATTATTTTTGAAAACTGGTGTTGCATTGAATCCCCATACTCATGATGTAACCCTGGCTGAAGGAATTACGATGGCTAGAGAAACTTTGTCTGCCACTGTGCCCGTAGAAATTGAAGGCCGAGTTTTCAAAACGGAGTTTATTGTTTTACCAAATGCCAAAGGTAATAGAACCCTTTTAGGAATGGATTTCCTTCACAATGCTAACATGGTGCTTGATACTGCTAAAAAGACATGGCATTTTAGTGACAAACCGCATAAAAAGTTTTATTTTGTAGAAGAACATGGCGTGCAAAATAATACGTGTACTGATGCGGTTAAACTGTGTCCGTATGCCTTACGTAAAGATTAAGGCAAAAAGTTAAATTCCGATGACAGGAAAACACTTAAAGATATTCCAAAAGGATTTCAAAAGTGTTTTCGACCAGGGGGAAAGACAACCC
Organism: Maratus speculifer; assembly: GCA_964019185.1. Lineage (NCBI taxonomy): Eukaryota > Metazoa > Arthropoda > Arachnida > Araneae > Salticidae > Maratus > Maratus speculifer. The sequence continues at coordinate 277,354,972 of OZ025295.1, read as the reverse complement.
CAAATCTTAAACGTTTTGTAAATATTTCAAAAAGTGTGAAAGAACGTGTTGAAATGAAACAAGATCAGCGAAAGAAATATTATGATAAAAATCGTAGACAAGTATATTTCAAGCCTGGTGAAAAAGTATGGGTTAATCTACACCCAGTGAGCAAGGCAAGTAAAAATAAAACAGCAAAATTTATGCCTAAGAGAGATGGACCATACATAATTTTGACTCAAAAGTCACTAGTGACATATGACATTGCTAGTCTTGAAAATCCTACTGAACGAATTGGATCTTACCACGTTTCTGCCTTGTTGCCTTTCCAAGAATCTGAAACTATTCCAGTTGCACCCTTGAGAAAAAGAGAAAGACCCAAAAAGCATCCTGTTTCCTCTCCGAGACGTAGATCGAAAACAGAGAGGGAGGATGTAACACGCGCATTCCAAAGGAAAAAAAGAAAGAAAAAAAATAGACTGTCACGCGTCACGTGACCTGAGTTTTGCTAAATTAAAAAAACATTTAGTTGTAATATTTTTCGTTTAAAAAAAACTGGCAACACTAGTTCTATTAAAAAATGTTCTTTTTCTTAGTGATGTTCGAATGTTGGTTGTGAACTGTGGTTCATGTCTTGTGATGGTGGCGTGCGCCAGAATTATGTAAAAAGCTTTATTTGTATATAATGTGTGTGTGTTAGTGTTCTATATGTAAGTGACGTCTTTTCAAGAAATAAAAAGTATTTAAAGAAGCCTGCAGCCCCCGAGATATCTAAGTTAAGTTATGCTCTTTCTTTCTTCTCTTGTACATTTGTAAGACGACTTCTTACAAATATTTTGAAAATCAAAAATTTTAAAAATAATCATGCAAATAATGGTCATAAACGCTTTAACACATTAAAACAAGAGAGAATGCTGAAACTTATCGTGGAAATACTTTTGGAGTCTGAGATTCATAAGTGGAAAATAGCGAGAAAAAGATGCCTCAATTTCAAGCGCACTTTGAATAGTTCCGGAACATTTTTTCCAATCATGCGTGCTGAAGTCAAAACCTAGTAAACCCAAAAATCAGATTGTGGGGATGCGAAGACAGATTGCAATGGAGGTTTAGAAACTATAATAACAATTTTTAATAATGAATCGATGTTTTGAGCTTCACTAGGTCATCAAGGTATCTGTGTTTGACGTTGGAACCAAGAACTTTAATAGAGAGTGTTTGAAAGCTTCAGTAAAGCATAACGCTCCAGATTTCGTCATGTAATGAATGCCGAGTGCTTTGGGAAACTGCATTTTGACAGGAAGGATAAATTCTGAAGCATACATAAAGGTACATGAGTATTTTATGCTTCGCTTATAGAAACATCTAATTAAGGTCGACTTAATCTTAAAAAAAAGAGGCATTTTTTCAGAAATCAAAATGCACCCCTGCTTGGCTTGAGAAAAATAAAAATCTAATTACTTCCTTGGCCGAGCAATTCGCCCGATTTAAACCCCTTTTAGAATATCTGAGATTTAATGAAGGAAAAAAATTCCAGGATGCAAGATCCAATGATAGAAATGAACTCATGAAAAGCGTGAAACCCATCTGATGTCTGACTGCCAAACAATGTATAACGTTATTATAACCATTAAATATTAACTATTCACAGCTTTCCGATCAAATTATACTTTTTTCTGTTTTATTCTAATTCTTTGAACAGCTGTAATAAATATTCCGTTTTTGAAAAAAACTTTTTTCACTGTAATGGTAAAAAGCTTATATTCATCTATAAAATATGTAAATCATGAAAGTACACATCAAAATTGCCAAGCACTCATTTCTACCGAATCAAATGCAAATCTCTAAATGTATTGTGTTTTAATTTTCATTATTCTAATATTTTGAAATTGTGCAGTATGCCTAAAAATAACTTCGATATTCTTCCCATCTGGAGCCTGTTGTAAACGCATTACAATGTGTAGATTAAGATTTGCATGCTGTATATCAGCACGTAAATAACAAACTTCTTGAAATTTCTCATTTGCACAGGCTGGAATCAGAAATTTTCAAGGAATGGAGTTAAGGAAAATTTTATGAAAAGGCTTAGAACGTCTACAAGACAATCCGACTGTTCGAACGTTCCTGCGTTCACTCCCTTAATCATTACAAAGCATACTTTTAAATACATATTTAGATTTTTTAATCGTATCCCTTGAGTCAAGATTAATAGATCAAGATGCAACCCATTCATTTATTTTACTTCTTTACAATATGATGGGAATAATGAATAAAACTTGGAAAAATAAAATCATGAGTCAAGCATAGATTATGAAACAATTTCAAACACATACAGAATAATGTAATAAAACAGCACAGTTTATTAAGTTAAAATATTAAGTCCAATTCAACCAGATGGAAAAGTATATCATATTTAAAACCCAATTTCAGCTGTCTCCATAAACAATCGGTAAATTATCTGAATTCTTTGAGCAGCTCTAAGCATGATTTATAAATTTGTATCTATTAATTATATGCATGCCAAAATACAATTCAGTCAAGAAATACATACCTTAAAGTACCTAAAGTAAGCCTCAAAATTTCAAGCTGTATAGATCCTAGGAAATTTATAAATTCCAAATATATCCTCTCAACCTCCTAATTTTATCTATGTATTTCACAAAAGTTCCAAATATAAGCATCCCTTAAAAATTTTAAGTCTGCTAAAGAGGGGCTTACTTTCGGTATTTTACAGTATATACCTCAGTTGAAAACTTCCCTTTAGCAATTGCCGTTAATAAGAAGAATGGTACGTAACTCTTTTGTGCAACCTTGTATATGAGGAACATAATTTATATGCAGTGAATAAACTGCAAAAAGATTAGTTAAATTTCAAAGCGCATGCTGAATTGAAAACGCATTTATAGTAATTATTAGTCAACGACAGTACTGAAACCGAAAAATAAAATTCGCTTTATCATGTTTTGGGTTAGAAAACGGGGGATTGCAACTCAGGTAGGTGGGAGGGACTCAAAAAATTTTAAGTAGGTCAAGTGGGGTATAGTTTATGTATTTCTTAATTCTAAATTGAATTATACTATTTGCAAGTCGATACGATTATTTGTTACAGAGTTACGGCAAGTTTAATGCATCCAAAATACAAAATTATACTTTACTATTGAGCACAGCTCTCTTGAATCTGTTTAATTCCCAAAAGCGTTCTTTATATTATTAAATAATCTGAAAATAGCAATAAAAATCTGGGTCTTTTGAGCCTACTTCAAGGTCATCGACTTTGTCAAAATCATTGTATTCATAGAATCATGTTACGAGGGGGAGTCGAAAATAAGTTTCCCCTGGCGTCTGTGGACAATAAAAGTCAAACAATATAATGGGACATGAAAGGTACGTCAAAACTTTATTTTCCACATAATTACCGACTACGTTGAGACATTTGTCATACTGATTGATAATCTGCAAAAATCCCTCCAGAAAAAAAAAAAAAAAAAAAAAATCAGGGCTTTTTATATGGACAAGCTGTTAAATACTTCTTCCGTATGCGAAACCCTGAGATTTGCTGAAGGGATTTCTGAAGCTTATCAAGCGGTATGAAAAATGTTTCAATGTATTCGGTTAAATATGTGGAAATATAAATGTCTTATATTTCATGTCTTATTCTACTTTTTGATTTTCATACGCAACTATGACTCCAGTCGATAGGGGAAACTTATTTTCAGACTCCCCCTCGTATTTGTATTCATAAAACCTGACGCAACTTAATCACGAACAGTCATATCGACATGCGGATGGCGACATTTGATTCAGAATTAAAAACTACATAGTAAACTACATCTCACTTAATTCACTTTTAAAAAGTTACATTTTTCTCAAAGTTAAAAAGCAACTTTCATATCTCTCAAAAAACAGCACATTTTTTTTCAGGAGAATTCATTTATAGCGCCAAACGGAAGTTCCTTCCAAATTTTTCTGAATGGCCATCAGTTATTGCTATAAAACCTATTCTACTTGCATAAAATACAATTTTTAACTTTGTATTCATAAGATACAACGTAACTATATAAACAAACGATCGTATCGACTTGCGGATTGTGTCATTAGAGTCACGATTTAAAAGTTCATACATGAATGATACCCCACCTGATGTACCAATATTTTTTTTTTTTTAGTTTCCTCCTCGATGAATAAAAATATCCCCTTTTACACCTCCAAAAAAAACTTCATTTTATGGGTGCTCCATCGAATCTACATTTCTTGTGCCAAAACGAAGTTTCGACAAATTTTCGTGAATGGCTCGATAGTAGGGGGGAAGATGGGGATACTTGAGCCACTTTTTATATTTATTTTTTTTATAATTTCTTAGAACAAAATAAAATATTGAAAATGAAAATTTGATAATTTTTCTTCAATAGAAAACCACTTTCAATTAATTTTGAATTTTTTTCTATGTCTAATTAATTTTTACTTTTTTTTACATCGTGGCTCAAGTATCCCCATGGAGGGGATACTTGAGCAATGGCGAAGGGATACTTGAGCCAGTACGGAAAAATACCTACAAAAGTAATTTTTTTTGCTTTATTTTTGCACAAATATTTTACAGAATGATAAATTATGATGCATAAAGTCCTTCAAATCCAATTGAGATTAAAATTCAGATGTTTCAGCTCTTTGGCAACATGTATAAAGAACAAATTCAGAATGGTTGTAAAACTACACATCTTTTTTCTTTTACCTACATGGTAACTCAGCAGTGCCCTCTGTTGGGGACAATAGAAGTCATTTCTTTGATTTAAAAAAAAAGTTACAGTAACAGAGGTTACAATTTCAATATAAAATATTAATCTTAATATATTATATTAAAAAATAAATATTTAATATGTTGGACCTAACTAATTAAAGTATTAGAGATTATTTTACATTTATCTAGACAAACTATTTTGTTAGTCAAAATGAAAAATAAAATGGATATTTTCGTTTAAAAAAAAAAAAATTAAGCATTTTTTTTTCTAAGTCATTATTTTTTTAATAAAAAAATAAAATAAAAAATTGTGCTCCCTTTTATCCAGAAAAAAATCTATTAGTGAATATAAGGACGTAATTTTATTTTTTGTTTATTTTACCCATGTCTAATTTTCTAGTGGGGATGGTTGAACCATGGCTCAAGTATCCCCAATCTCGCTGGCTCAAGTATCCCCATTACCACTATTTTTGTTTATCAGAGTTTTACTAAGTAAAGCATGCAGCTATTTGAGCTATTTTAGATTCAAAATACAATTGAGATTATACGTATTAAATTTATATATATTCTTGAAACTTTAAACGAAACTTTGATAACAAAAAAATAAAAAAACATGCACCTAAATATTTACTTTAGATAGGGAAAAACAACTATTAATCACCATACTTTCAAAATGGTACCAAGGTATTTGATTTCTTTTTTACATGTTCAGAACTATAAATATGTTATCATAATGCCAGATTTAGAAAGAAAAATTAACCAACTGTAGAAATAATACGGGTGGCTCAAGTATCCCCACTCTCCCCTACTCAATTTTTGGTCTATTTTATTCGTACTGTATTTAAATACCTGAATTGAGCCCGATAACGAATCTTCCAACGATAAGCATTTCATACGAGCGAGCCATTTTGGAGAAACCAAGCAAAGCAGCAGCGACAAAGACCAGGATGCTGTTGATAATGAGTCCACCTCGGCTACCAAATCGCTCGGCCAAGTAAGCTGTACCTAAAGCTCCGAGCATGCCGCCCAAGCAGAATATAGAAACCATGATGGAAAAAATTAGAGTGACCATGTTGTTAGTGGGATATTCTTCGTGCTTCTGGAAGTAAGTCTCGTTGATGAAATCTTCCACCAGCTAAAAGAAAAACAAGAATAAAGTCTAATATTACCACATTGAATTAATTTTCATTACTCATCTGAACCAACTTTGAGGCTCAATACTTAATATAAAACATCATTTAATCTTTAACTAATTTTACTGGTCTCACAGAACACTGCTTTTTTTTCAAATTTTATAGTTTTACTTGTAATTTTCCGTTTAACGACAAACAGTATCAAAATTTTGTTCCATTCGGATCTTTAGCACTATCATCAGAGACTTAAATAGGTGAATGTTTATTATAATAGCCTTATCTTATGCATAAAGTTTAGTACATAAACACCATCCTATGAGTTAATCATACCTTTTATTTGTAGTTCGTTTTTGCAGTCTCACAGACTGTTTCACACTAGTTATGTAACAATTTCTGTCATATCAGTTAAAAGTAACATAATTCATTTTGAGCAATATCTCAAAGCTTTTTTGAAATCCAACCTGCCTACTTTCTAGCACATTTTCCAATTCATTTTTGTTCTCAAACTCAAAAGTGGCAAGTTTTCTTATTCAGAAACTAGCAGTAATCAGTTTCATTTTTTGGTAAAGACAGAATAGCTTTTAAAAAATTCTGTCAAAATTGACTTTTTGAACGAAATTTCCGGTCACGAAAGCACTGGAAAGGTGTGTGGGGGGGGGGGGGAATTACTAATAAGAGACATTTCTTATAATTCAAGTTGTAATTAATATATCGAAAAATTGATAACTTCAATTACAAATCACCTCAATCATGCCTACAAATACCACGCTTCTATTTTAGAATATGTCTCGACCTGTTGCGTTGTAGAACGGGGATTTTTATTTTTTTGGTGGGAGGGGGGGGAGAACTGAATAAACCGCCCAATTCCCTATTGCACTACCCAATATGCTTTTCTATTAGTTCCCGTAATTATTGAAAAGAAAATGTTATAGACAAATTCAGGGTGAGATATCGCGAAATTGACTTCATTTATCGTGATTTATTTTTCTCTTCAAACTTCGCGATATTTCGCCAAGTACCGTCAAACTAGATGAGAGTTTGACACTTGTGATATGTCTGTCTAGTTTTAAGGGAACATGGAATATCTAGACCACTAAATGAAACAGTACATAACATATTTTACTTAAATATAAACATTTTAGCCCATATATAAATTAATTTCATGCATAAATTAGCTTTCAAGAACTAATTAATTTTTTAAAAAAATTTAACATTGTTCGGTACACTTTTCTAAAAAACTGTTAAATATATTGCCTTAAACTTCGTTGTATCAGAAAACATGTTATCTGAAAATAATAAGAAGCAATTTTCATTTGGGCTTAAAAGAAATAAAATTAAAAATAATTTACTAAAAGACAATGAAAATCCTAAAAGTTTAAAAATATATTTATCATTATTTAATATATTTCCACTCGAACCATAATAATGGCTATTTTTAAAGAAACATTAGTTGCACAGTTTCCGAAAGTTCCAAACCGTTTACCTAAAATAGAATTTATTTAAAATGTAACAAAACATTAAAAACACATTTTGAGAAAAAGGCAAAACCACATAAACGTCCTACGATGCTTAAAATATTATTTTAAGACCTTCTAGCACCATAATCTTTTAGGTCCATAGTCATTTAGCACCATCATCTTTTAGGTCCATAGTCATTTAGCACCATCATCTTTTAGCTCTATTTTTTTTAGCCGATGATTAAAAATTCAAATTTGAACCATTTTATGTTCCGTGGCTCCTTAAGTGTAAGAGAGAAGCATACAATGATTACAAAATTTTAAAAAAAATCGAGAAATCACATTTAATAAAACTCATAAATTACAGAGGGATCCCTTTTTTAAATTTTGACTTGTTTCAAAACGTCTGCAAATCCTAGAATTTCAATCTGCTATATCTTGGCTTCTTTAAGATAGAGGAAAACTAAAAATGTTCCAGAACCGTTATATTAAAGAAAAAAAAGCTTATTTTTATTTTTTTTTATTTATTTATTTATTTTGCACATATTTATGTGGCCGCCAGTTTGAAATAAGGCGGCGGATGAAGCTGACCTACAAACTCTCAAAATTTTGGTAAGTCCTTATAGTTGTTTAATGTTTAGTTCTATTCAAATTGGTTCATAAATACGAGTATTATTACATCACAAAAAATATACATCAACATTTCTAAGCGACGTAATTTTGGTGTACTTGGATCGTGATCGGTGAAACAATAAAAAAAAAATTACTTTCCTCCGATAATAGATAGGTAGCTTTTAACTTTTTCAAATGGAAAGTATCTAAAAATGAGCATCAATATAATAGATCCTATTTGGGAACTAACAGGTTAAACATTTTGGCTTAATATGCAACAGAATTTGATTTTATCTTGAACAGCCTTTTAATTGTGCCAATTTAAAAATAACTACTGTAAGAAAGTTCGAGGGACAATGATTAAAAATATATAAATCTCTGAAATAATTAAATCATTAATCACTTTAAGGTCAAACGAAGAAAAACTACATTTGCAAATTACTTTCTCACATTCCACTCAAGGTTGCAGAAAAGGTTGTTCATATTATCCTTCAAAATTATTTTGATTGAAAAACAACTAATGGTTAGTTTGTCTAGCATAAATTGACAAGATTTAAAAGTAAAAGTCAGCTTATTCACACTATATTTTTTAACACTTTCCAAAATAGTTACTTCATTCCAACATAGTTGGAAAGTTATGAATATATATGTTTGTCTAGCCGTTGCCCATACTCTAACTGTCGTATACATATTTTGAATGCTATATAAGTGAAATGTTACTGAGATTTGTCATGGTATATTCGGAATTGAAAATAAAGTAACACATTTGCAATTCGTTCACACATTAATTCCATACATTATGGTCTGTGATGTAAAAATAGTTTGCTGTGCATATTATTGATGTTACGATATTCCGAACATAATGATATTGAAATGCATCACTAATGGAGACAAAAAAATGCTTCCTCAGGAGCATATAATATGGAGCATTTATAGTTCGTATGGGTAAAAATGAAGAGTCAAAATATTCATAATTAAACAAGCTTTCATTTAATATTTAAAAGAAAGAAAATTTGCATTTGACCAATCTTGAGATATTTATAAAAAAATAATTTAAAGGGATAATTTAAGTTACAGGGCATAGAGCGTGTATACAGCGTCCGAGTAATTGAAACAATTATGGCCCTTATATTTAGTCATTGTTGCAGGGTTTAATGCTATAACTTTTTCTTGCAAGTTTTTCCCGCGCCCTCAAAAATTTGGCAGTCGAGTAGATTGTCTTCTCTGAATCTATACATGCCAATAACAAGTTATGAATTATCAAATTTTGAAGATATTTTAATGTTTATTTCAGGGTTAACATTACTTTTTAAATAACCTTAAAAGTTATGAGAACATTCGTTCTTTGAAAGAGGTATCAGAAATAAGTTTGCTAAATAAAAATTATTTGAGTTATGTTTCATTTAAGTCCTATTCTGTTGCTATTTTCAGAAATATTGCATAACAAAAATATTTAAAAATATAAAATATTTTACACATATTGCTTAAAGTTTTTAACCATAGTCTATAAATTAATACACGTTAGAAACCAATATATAAAATATTCGAAAGTAGGTGGATACCTTAAAAAATGCTTTTCTCAGTTTTTTTTTACCCTTAAAGTGTCCAGAGAATCTATCCTTAAAGCAGTTTTACCCTACCCAATATTTTAGTCGTAAAAACTAGTTTAACGGACCGGTGTTGCGAATTTATTCAAACATGTTTGTTTAGAAACGGTGTGGATTCTCACACTTAAACTGTTCAAGCTAGTCACTTTTTTTTTTTTTTTTGGGGGGGGGGGGGGTTGTAAATTAATAATTTTTAATTTGAAAACAAATCTTCCAAATGTTATAAATTTTAATCATTTTGCTTTTATAAATAGAAAATTCCGAAGGGCTGAAAATTAAGGAAACAGGAAGCTCAAATTTTACACGGAATTAATTCCATTCTACAATTCTATAACATTTCTTTATTAACTAAAGCAGAATTCAACTTTTCAATCCAAATTACATTTGTATGATAATGCTATGAGAAATCATTTTTTTTTTCATTATATCCAATTTGTGTATACATATTAGAAACCCAGGCTTGGCCCACAGGCCAGGAAGGTGAAATGGTTTCGAATTTTCTGACGAGCCGGACCAGCAGAATTAGACTATTTTTTTTCAGCGGGTCGGTCCGAGAAACAAAGTAAACGGGCCCGACCAGCAAAGTAATTGAACGGTCAATATTGGCCGTGCCAACAAAAAAAATTAGATTTAAGATTAAGAGTTATAAAGATTTAAGCAGAAATGATAAAATACGAGCCTTTTTCAATGAATATCGCTTTAACCAGAATACACTTGTCGCCAAAACTCTGCGTACAGGTGATCATATTTAACGTTCATGATAAAATTTCTATCGTAATCTCGCTTAGGAAAATTAACATACTTATCACTAATTCTTCAAGATTACCTTATTTATACAACGAAAAAAGTTCCGACCTTAACATGAAAAAACAAGAATGACCGCCAAAAGTCAACGTACACTTAGTAAATATAGCTTTTAAAGACCTTTTATTGTGAGATAATTGTGACAATGTCAGTTTTTAAAGTAATTGTAGGCTTTTACTACCATTTATATACAATTTGAGATTTTGAATGCTTGTATTGTTCCATGGGAGTCAATAGAAAGAAAATCGGTACTGCCAAAAGACAGATCATCGTTGATCTTTGGAAAAGGGAAAAAACTCTTGGTTTAATTGGTGAAACTGTTAATAGGAAACATTCATCGAATCAAAAAGTGATCATGAACTACAAATCAACAGGACTTTCAAAATCCCACCCCAGATATGGCCGTCCGTCAGCACTGTATTCTCGAGAATTAAGCTATGTAAATACGCTCAGTAAAAATAAATCCAGGACTATCAGCTTCGCAGATGTCTAAAAATGTTTCTCAGAGATTTAAAAAAAAAAAACGTGAGTTTAACCACAATTCAAAGAGAACTGAAAAAGCATGACTATCATGGCCAAGTAACATAGAAGAATCCATTTATCTCTCGAGTGAACAGAGCTAAAAGAATGGCTTTTGCTAAAAAAAAAAATCTAAATAAAACACGACTTTTGGAAACAGGTAATATATTCAGCTGAAAGTAAATTTTGTGTTTTCGGCATTAAAGAATGAAAATATGTCTAGAGGAAACTCGGTACGGAGCTAAAAAAAGAGAATATTTTTCTGACTGCCAAACATGGAGGAGAAGGCGTTATGATTTAGGGGTGCATGGGAAGCAATGGGGTTGGTAATCTTGAGTTTATTGAATCAATAGTGAACAAAATTGATTATTTGAACATATTAAAAATCGCAAGGCAAGTGCAGAAAATCTTAGCGTAAGTGATAATTTTTACATTTGACATCACAATGACTCCAAGCTAACAGCATACATTGCGAGATTGTGGATGCTCTGCCATGCGCCATACCAACTCTGTAGACTACCCTCAGTTCCCAGAATGAAACCTAATAGAGAATTTGTCAGTTTTACAAGAGCGGAGAATCAGGGAGCATGTAATAACATCTAAAGAAATTCTGAAATATGGCATGGTAGATGAGTGGAAAAAAATAATCACACAAGAAATATCTAAGCTAATTAAATCCATGCCGAACAGGCTGAGAGAGGGGATAAAAAGAAGGAGATACCCTACAATGTATTAACTTTTGATTACAATGCACTATCGTAAAGGTTTTTTCCAGTGTACGCAGCCTTTTGGTGTACACGATTTGTATGGTTCTTAAATTATGAATTTTTGTATTATTTTATGCAACGATCAAGTGATTGTTGTTTGTACTATTTGAATTTATGAAGTTAGAAGAATCTCTAAAAATTGTTTCCACTCCGAAAGACTCCATTTACTTAGTGATCGTTGCATGAACACGAAAGATGATCGTCTGTACGCAGACTTTCGGCAAGTGTATGTATAAATATGCGTCACGAGCCGATACCAGTTTGACAACATCAATGCAGAAAATGTAACTTATACAGTATAGAAATCGGCATCGGACAGTCGCATTGTGTTTAACCCTGGCTTAATGCTTCTTTAGCAAAATAGTGATGGACCGAGATCAGGTTTGCATTGTTTTTCTACATATAGTTGAGTCTGACTATAATAGAACGCATAGTTGAACTATACTTAATTGTTCTCAAGATCTGTAGGGCAGACAGCATGATTTGTAAAAATATTAATAGCGACAAAGAACTTATGTTAACGTAATCTTTGGAAATATACTTCTTCATAGCTCTTAAAGTCACTTCTTAACAACGTGGAAGTGACATTTTCTGACTAAATTTTAACTGTAAAACGTATAAAATTGAAAAGCCTGACTGTTGAAGAGATTTGGAATCTAATAGTGTTTTTCTTTTTGATAAATAAGATACTTGTACATACTTGTAGAGCTACAAGAGATTGTCACTAATTTTTTTCCTTTCCCATGCTGTCGCTTCCAGAAATTCAATTCAAAACACTAATTTTGACGGTATTTTCTTAAATTGCTTGCATCAAAAATTGTATAGTGTCATTCTATTACATAGTTTCTGAATAAAAATACTTGCGAATCTTATGCGTTCAGTAAAAGAAAAGAATTAGTAGTAGAAGAACTCCAGAAAGTAGCTCCTTTGTATTTGAGAAAATCTTTAAAATGATATATCATAGAAATATTTTCACAAATCTACTTTTTATTATACAGCTTTAAAAGTTATGTTTTAACTTTCTTTTTTTTCTAATTTTTTTTTTATTTTTTATTTTAAGCCATATTAATTTTTTAATGAATCTTTAATTGAATGTTGAAAGTCTAAGAATCTGTGTAATCATTAATGCTGCTATTGTTATTTTCTGTATAATGTACTGTAAAATCATCCCATAAATATGCATGCAGTGTTCTTTAAAAAAAAATTTAATATGATAAAAATCTGAAAATTTTCGAATTAGTAGAAATTCTGACGGGCGAGAAAGGGCCGGGCCTAAAAATGTAAAAATATAAAAGGACAGGGCCCTAGAAATTCCGGCGCTTGCAGACCTCTAATACATATAGGAGAATAAAATTGTTTAATGAAAAATGTATGAATTCAACAAGCCACTTTCCGAAATAACATTTATAGCATAGACGAGTTTCTTGGTATGCGGAATTTAGAAAACTCTTCCCGAATGAAAGGAGTCCGTGAAATGATACTGTGCTACCCATAGCAACAGCTCGGCTCAGCTCAAATTTAAATAATCCTTCTCCAACTAACTATAGTTTTCTAAATTTATCTTACCAATTTGTGGCTTGACATCCAACTAATTGAACATATCTTAATAATCTAGTATTGTTAATAATTATCCAGAGCGCAATTACAGACACGGATTTAATGTGAACGCTTCGTACTGTAAACTTTGGAGAAGTTTAGATAGATTAAAAACAGCATTTTTATATTTAAATATTTATACAATTTCATTAATGTATAATGAATGGATGAATAAATTTAATGTAAAGAACGATGATTGTCTATAGGCGTTATTTAAACAAAAGAAAAATTCCGTATCGGAAGAACCTTTCCTGAGTGTCCCAGACATGCTGTACTTTATGAAATTTAATGTATTTGTTTACTTTATGTATTTGTTCCAACATAAATTCTCATATGCAAAATAAGCATTTTCTTCTCATAGTAAATGCATTAAAATAACTTTATTAAATAAATTCATATTAATCATTTTTTATTTATAAAAAGCACTTTTTGAATATAAAAATGTATATGTCAAAATAATGTGCATTAAAGCTAATTTTACAAATGTCACTGCCTGAAATTGAACTATTCAAAAATAAACGCTCTGTAAACTTATTTGGATAGCACGGTGTTTTTAAACGAAAAATAATAATACAGTAACCGATGTGTCATAGAATGTTTGTGTTTTAAAAGTGTTGGCAATAAGACCATTAAAAAATGAGTTTACTGACATAAAAATACTTGTTAAATGATGCGATCTACAAGGTAGAAAATACTGAAACAATTTTTACAAGAAGTTTTTTAGTATTCGAAAAAAACCAAGAATAAACATACTTTAACAATGAAAGTCAACAATGAGTTAATTATTCTTCTTAGAACAGTGGCGTAGCTATGTTTTTTTATGTATTTTGGCGCCCGGGGCCAGCAAGAAATTTTGCGCCCCCACCCCAATATAGATATATAACAATATCTCTCAATTTGGCGCCCCTAGGCCTCGGCGCCCGGGGCGGATGCCCCCCTTGCCCCCCCCCTTAGCTACGCCACTGTCTTAGAAATGTTACGTTTGGACAGACGTTTCACTTGAAATGTAGGCGAACACATGATGTGGCACCATGCCATTTCTCATCATTAACATAATATTATCAGTTTAAGAATGCTAATCTCATTTACATTTTCATCCAAATGTTTCAGGTTTGTGATATAAGGAAACTTAGTAAAGCCTCTAAAATCCATTTTATTTAATAACTAATATAAATTTAAATAAGTTTGAGTGTTTTAACTACTGTTCCTTTAGAATCTTATTATATATTAACCAGACCAGAAACTTCAGTTTTAAAGAATTCAGGGTTGTTAAGAACACCCGTGCCAAAACTCTGATTTTAAACTCTGTATTTCTTGACAATGGATTGTTCTAAATACTAGACAAATAGGTTGTTATTAGATATGTTTTATGTACTGAAGTTAGTAACTAAAAATTTTATAAGAGAAGTTTAATAGGTATAATTTTACAGTGAATTAAAGATGCTTGACTGTAACTTTTGTTATTGAAATATCAGAATGCGTTTATATTTTCGTCAAAAGTTCTAAATCAAAGTCCTAGATCTTACGGCTATGCTCATTAAAAGATCTCAAAAAACTATGTTTGCGCTACTTTCGCTTGGGATAGGATGTATTTTAAACATTGATTTAAACAAAGGAAATTTTTATTTACAAAAATTTATAATCATGTGCTTAAAAGATTTAATAAGAAGCACAGATTCAGTTAATTCTCATATTTTTTTTACCAAAGAAACAGTCCAAAATTTGTATCACAAATTTACTTTTCAGATATTTTTAAACAGAATATTGAAAAAATACAATTATAAATACTAGTATTTACTTTGCATGAATAATATTTATGTTTTTAGACACTTTACTCAGTGTATATAAAAGTTTTACACTATCTACTTTTTCTTTTACTTACCCATCTTACGTAATAAATGGAAAGTCTTGTAATCGTTTTAATTTTAATTTTTCTTTTACTGGATTTACACATTTTAGATACTGGAGATTCCGAAAAACATATCTTTAGAAATAAAAAGTTTGCCGTCCGTCTGTCTATGTATCTGTAAACGCTCTGCCTTCCAAACAAATTGAGATTAGACACTTAAAATTTGGTGTGTACATAATATGTAATAATGGGAAGAAGCCCACTGAATATAAATAAAATAGATTTTTCGACTATTTCTATTTTTTTATCCGATTATCGAAATATTTGTTCTGATAAAAGGCATATAAAATTTTTCGGTACTACTCTGTTATCCCGTCGACCAAAATACTATCGCCAAATTATAAGATTAAATGCCAATAATGGGTGATCGTGAATGTTAATTCAATGACATTAAATACGATATACGTGTTTAAAACGTCATTAAGTGATTTTTATTTCGACTTTTTATTTGTATTTTTATTAATATTCTACTAATTATTTGTTTTTTTATTATTTAAAATAAAAATTACTCCAATATGTATAATTTGGCGAAATCGGTCGACGGGATAACAGAGTAGTACCAATTTTTAAAATTTGTTTATTTTAAGAAGGGAATATAAAATACAATGCAAACGAATATAAATTTTGCATAAAAAAGGAAGTCAGATTAGCGTCACAATCTGTGTCAGCGGAAGGAAAAAATATTTCAATAAACATTTTTATTTTACTTGATAGGTGTAACGAAAAATTAAAAACAAATATTGGCATGTTTCGATTCCATCTTATAAGAACCATAATCATAATGAAATAAAAATAAAATACGAATCGTTTCACTGTCAATACAAACGGCTCGTTTTCTAATCGGAATTAGAAAACGTTAACATTAATCTGATATAAAATTTGGTCGTACTAACACTGCTTTATCTAGATTATATTTAAATGAGGAGATAAAAATTCTGTTCAATGAAAGCAAATTACGTTTCATATGAAATTGTTGTCGTAAACCCATTATAAGGGAGTCTATTGAAATTTATACACGTAAAAATTTTGTTTGCAACGATAATTTTTCTTTTAATATTCATAAGTTATGGTTAGAGTTTATAAATAAATTCCTCGTGAAGGCTTGAATAGGATGAACCAAGTTGATAACTAATTTTGATCATAGTCTATTTTTAATTTATTATTTTTACAATAACGAGCCGTTTGTATTGACCGCGAAACGATTCGTATTTTTATTTTATTATGATTATGGTTCTTATAAGATGGAATCGAAACATGTCAATATTTGTTTTTAATTTTTCGTTACACTTATCAAGTAAAATAAAAATGTTTATTGAAATGTTTATAAGTAAAAGGTGTATTTCTTAATATCTTGTGGTTAAAAAATATAAAAAGATTTAATAGCTTTTTTTTAGGGAAAAAAAATGTTGAAATGTAAAAGCGTTATGAGTATAAATGCGTTAAATATAGCGACGTCATTTTCTGTTAAAAGTTTAAAAAATTTAATTATGATATGAAAACTGCAGTTGTAATGATATGGTAACTTCCGTTATTTTTCATCTCGCTCCCGATTGCTACTGATGTGAAGAAATTATTTGGGATTATTGACTCATTGAACAAAGGTACCGTAATTTCGGGTGTATAAGCCGCGGATCAAACAATTCTTTTTAAACCCAGAAATCTTATTTAGTGATTCAAGACAAATATTTATGACGATCTGAGTAGTTATACTTATTTCTTAAAAAATAGTGGGTCGAAAAAGAATTGTTTGACCTGCGGCTTATACACCCGAAATTTCGGTAATATGAATTGGAGATCTGTTCGGGAATGGCTGAAGTACGGGGAGGACAATTTTTCAGTTTCTTTTACAACAATTTAAAGTGATTTTACTAACAGATTTCGAAAAATAAAAGTTAAGGCACAAATAGGTTAAAACTACACTGAAATTATTTTTCAAAGACTACTTACGTCTTGAGGTGCATTGACAACTCCTGTATTGTATCCATGCTGAAATGAAGATCCGAGAGCTGCAGCAGCAATAGCAAACACTAAATGGACAGTCAAACCCTAGAATAGATATAAAGATACATAAAATGTTATTAATGTTGCCCTCCAAGTTAAATATAAGAAGTACTGCTTATTAGCGTAGTATTTATTCTAAAGTTCTCAAGAGAAATTCGAATGTCTAACACCTTTCCAACAAAGTTGAAAAGTGTCTATGATTTCGGTTTGTCTGGCCGAGCTCCAACTCTCGTTCATATACTCTAGTTGTCCTGAAATTTTTGGACGTTATTGACCTTTACCCTAGCACAAAACCTATTTCAAATGAAGTTTCTAGCATGATTAGTTTATTTACAGGAACAGCCAAAAGTTTACTGTTACATTACGGTCTATGGGAAAAAATCATTTTAAATAAATTTTAACGATGTTACACATTGTCAAACATATTACAATTTATATGAATTTACGAAGTGCACTAAAATATACATTATGTAAAACAGTCAGTAAAAAGAAATAGCTATTAATTATTTACAGGGCCACACAAAAGTATTCCATTACACAATGTTAAAGAAGGGGGGGGGGGATTTGTGTGCGACATTTTAATCATATTAAACTATTTTATGAATAATAAAATTTGTATACATTACTGAGTCTTAATATAAGTTATATAATGTAGTCGTACATAATACAACGTGCATAGCATTTACAGGGACACTCAAAAGATTTCAAATAGCATATTCTTTCCGAAGTACTGTATAATCCGATGATGGCTGATGAAAAGATGAAATGCATCTTAATTATGATATTCGCTTTTAAGTTTCACTAAATCTATGTATATTATATGGTGTATATAAATGGTATAGTTGATATACATTGCTACACAAAAGAGTTCGCAAACGTTACTGAATATGAGCGTAAATTACTTAAAGGAGTTTTTAATGTAAGTTAGGTAGTTTTATGCTTAACTGCATTCACTTTAATAGGAAATGTATATAATCTAGATAAAATGCTATACAGGGCCATGAAAAGAATTGGATACGTGGACGCCTATGTACGATAATTTCTGATAATGTGATTTCAATAGTTTTAAGAGTGTTATTGATTAAAATAAGTTTTAGCCACATACTGGCGTGTAATAAAGGTACTAGGTAAATTACAAGTCTAAACAAAAGTACTCAAGTATGTTTCCATCTATTAGCATACAACCCTTGGCAAAAAGTTTCCGATCATTACATCAACACTACCATCTTTTGTAAGAAAAGATCATTTATTCCCACTGCATAAAAACGAAACGACTATTAGCGATAATACATTTGTGTTACATATAATGAACAACAATATGCAATAAAGAAAAATCACCATTGATCAATTTATAAACAGAAAAATTGTGTTTGAAATTTAGGCACCCAAGAAAAAATTATCCGATCATGTTTTGATTTGGAAAAAAATAACCGATCACTGTAATATTACATTTCATAAATCCACTGTTATTTCGGATGACAGTCGAAATTGTTAGTGGACTGGACTCATTAAGATTTTTACACTCATTGGGAACAACTTCACCCCAGCATTCCCTTATAGCTTTACTTAAGTTCTATATGGCATTTGTAATTCATCGAAAATCGATATTTCTTTTTAATATATTTCACATATTTTCGATGGGATTAAGATCCGGACTATTGGGCGGTTACGTTATGGTTTGAATTGGTATATTATCTACATTTTGTAGAAATTTCTTCATTGATTTGGTGCGTTGGGGAGCTAATTGTCATCTTGAAATAAGAAGTCATTTTGATTTCCGAACTATTGATCGATGCTGGGAATCAAAAAATCCACTAAAATGTCAATGTAAACTTCAAAGCTTACTGTACGTAACACAATACACAACTTGCCGACACTTTGTGATGTAATACAATTCCAAACTGCAAATGCAGGTGAAAATTTAGTCTTCGTATTGATACACTTATTGAACTTTTCACCAACTCTCCTCCAAACAAATGTTCCACAGTCATCACTTTTACCGATAGATATGCGAAATTCATTGCTAAAAATAACTATTTCATGTATCAAATGGCTAGTGCACATGTTTTTTACACCATTGCAGGCGCTCTTTTCTATGCTTCTTTATCATGTAAGATTTTGTTTTAATTTTACAAGATTTAAATCTTGCTACATTTAGATGATTACGTACTGCGGTCACATGCCTTTACGTTATACTTAGACCATTCGGAATCAAGTTGTTTTGAGGTTGCTCGCCGCTTTCTTTTCGATATTTTCACAAGTTTTCTTTTCCTTCTTAGGTATTGACATTCGTGGTCGTCAACTTCGAGGTAAATTTTCCACGCTATTAGTCAACTGATATTTTTTCCAAATATTGCATACTGTACTTAGAGCACAATTTCATAAATCAGCCACTTTCCATTGTGAATTTACTTCTTCTAATAATTAAATAATGCGGATTTTTGAATCGCGAGACAGGTTACACGAGTCATTTTCCAGCACTTCAGAGCCGCTTTTGATCTCGCAACTGGAAGATTTCTTCTTTTAAATAGGATTCATATATCATACGCATGCGCAGGCACTCTAATCTATCTTCAATATGCAAATTTCAAACTTTTTTCCTCAGTGATCGATTACTATTTTCCAACTTCGATCTTGATCGGATATTTTTTTCTCACGAGGAAACATTTTTGCCTGCATTATAATTATAAATTATATGATTGCAATATTGAATTCACTTTTTATTTATATTTTAACATTCTTTCTTTTATTTGGCATATTGCAAAACGTTCCTATGCTCTTGAATCGCGAAGTATACACTTCGAAATACAAAACTAATGAACTTTATAACAGTGATCAGAAACTTTTTGCCAAGGGTTGTAAATTGCTGAAAGAGACATTTCAACCAGCTAGGCGTTTTCTTGATAAACTAAATTTCCCCATTATATATATATATCAACCGACAGATCAAATACAGAGCTGTTCAAAAGTACTAGAAAAAATTTGGCTACAGACAGCAGCTTTATTTACCAAAAATAATGAAGTTTTGTTAAAAACTTCAGGAAGTGTTGGAAAGTGTTTCATAATCTATGCTTAACGCATGATTTTTCCTTCTTATTTCATTACTAAAACAATTTTTGCACATACAGATAAAGCAAATGAAATATTTTAACACTTTCGCACATAGTTGAAAGATATTAAAGATTTCGATTCGCCTGTTTCTTCGTTGCAACTTTTGTAAATATACTTTGACACGAAATTTATTTAGGTTAATCGAAACAATTATAATATGTTCGTTGTAGAAAATTGTATATGAAGCAGTTATTTTACAGGGGGCGCTTAAAACCATTACGATGTATTACAATTTTTCCAGAAATGTTTTATTGCTAGAAATGTTATGAATTCAATTACGAATTTTGCATCTTAACTAAACTTTAGTAAAGTGTGTGATTTGAAGTCCATGTATCACATATAAGGCTGCACAAAAGAATTCAAATAATTTCCCTTCATCATATCAAAATATGTAATTAACACTATTCTGGGAGGATAGGAAAGTGTTTATGGGTGATACAAGACTTTTTTTTTTCTTAATAAGTAACGTCAAATAATAGGCAAGGATTGTAAAATAGTAACATTAATAGAATAACATGCAATAGTAACTATACAAAACTTAATTCAACAGCATTATACAATTTAATGTTTGCATGTTATTACAAATAATTTATGCATTTTTTTATTATTTTAAACTACTTTTTAGTCTTACTAAAAAAATTAAAGAAAATAAGAAGATAAGAAAAGATTAAGAAAATATTTAATTCATGTAAATAAATTTGTGTTAAAAGAAAACTTTTCAGCTATATTTTGTAGCCTGTGAAACCTACGTTGGATCCTCCAATTTAATGAAACATTTCTTACAAACTATAACCGTTTCGGGTGTGATGTGCTATTAATAGTACACGTCTTTTCATCGAGTATTATTTTGTTTTGTCAATTATTTAATTACTTTCCACATATATGGATATGCCTTTCTTATTATGGCTTCATTTATATTTTGACATTTGGTAATAATAATAATTATAATAGTTTAATTCTCTTTGCATCTTTAACTATTCCTTTATTTTATATGTATGTTCCATTCTTTAAATTTAAAATATAAGTTACTTTTATGAACCAGTCATGTGTGATAAAACGCAAAAAAGATTAGAAAGTTGTAATACCCTTTCATATCTTGTTGTAATACTTCATTCTCCAAAACTCTTCAAAAACTCTTCCTTAACCAATTATTATATAAATATGAATAGAATAGTAAACTAAATAAATACATGTGTTAAATTTCAGGCAATGAGATAATCTCTAAACTTTAGTAAGCTTATTTCAATAAATACAATTAACGTTATCTCAATAAAACTAATTCTGGTCTCGAAATAAAAAAATCGGACCCGAAATGTTTAAAAATACTGGTATAATGTTAGATAAGTTCAAAGTACTATAAAACCATTTGCACAGCTAACTTTATTAACTATATTTATATATATATAATTTATCATTGAAAATATACGTTTTAAATGACCCACTTACCCAATAGACATTCTGTTTTGTATTCAATTGACTCCTGCATTTCGCATAAAGAAAGAATGTCTAAATATACAATTTTCTTATAAATATGCAATCGTGTAACACTCAATTCTTTGAAAAATTTATTTAAATTAATGCTAGAAGACCATGAATAAACATGGGGGAAAAAATGTCCTACTTTAGTGTTCAAATTCACAGCCTACATTCAATTTAAAGCCCTGACCATACGAGAACGAAATGTTTTCCCTTTTAAATACATTAAAAAAAAATACTATTTTATGCCCAATTTGTTTTTTACAAACATCCATAAAAACCTATCCATGGTTGGGCAAATGCGACCCTAATGAATACACGCATGCTCATGCGCTTAGAAAGATTTAAGAAAGCCTTGTGGAAAAACGAGGACAAATCAATACGCAAAATTTATGTCGCAAACTAACCTCCGATTAAGGAAATTTACTTTATAGAAGATTTTTGCGCTCTAAATCTTCCTGTCTCATGAAATCAGGCTATAAACTTTGGATAAAGAAACCTATAATAGTTTTGCTTCAGCAATATTTTTAATAGGTTTTAAAAAATTGTCATTTAAAATCATTTCTTTAATTACCTTCATTTACATTAAAATTAATTAGTTAAATATTAAAATATAAATAAAATAAATTTCTCTCAAAAATCATTTCATAAAGTAAATTTAGTTTCGCGATTTAAAGACTTACGCTAGTGACGCGAAAATACGCACAGGCTAGTTAACGTTAACTTAAATATCTGTTAAAAATTTACTTAATTATTTCACAATAGATTTTTTACTTAAAAGTATTTAACATATTTAATTCCCGTCGCTTTTAGCTTAGCAAAAAGATTTATGTTTCAAATCGAATTAAATAAATTATATAGAAAAGGTACAATTGTACACATTTAGAAGAGAAAGGTAATCCAGCAGGTTGCTCTTCCAATATTTGCATAGAATATTTAAGATGGATTCTTTATCGTGAATATTTTACTTTTTCGATTTTGGTTGCAGATTTATCTATTTTTTGGGGATACTTTTTCTGTCGGTTCCGGTTCTGACGAAGATTGAAATTTTTACTTAACATTCAATAATGATAATTGCACTTTTTTCTAATGATTTATACGAATTTAAAACTTTAATTGACAAGCATTTTTAAAGAAACTTATAAAATGGAAATATAACACAATGGCTGCTGTACAACTAATTAGGGTTTTTAGATTTCCCTGAAATAAAAGAGGGGGAGATTTTGATAGATATTAGTTACTTTTGGTTTTATCGCGCTAGCGTCATTTTTTATAACCATGTAAAATGTGCTAGTATTGTTTTCGATAGAAAATTTGTTAAAAAACTGTATTGGTAAATCGATTTAATCATTATTTCCTTACTGTTTTTGAATTATATTATTCTATCAACATTGTTCAACTAATTTTGCAGTCATATATCCAATTAAGAATAAAAATTAATTGCATTGCAAGAACCAAAATAAATCAAAAATCCTAAAACTCAATTATGATCAGGAAAATTTCAATAATGGACATGCTACAAAACTAGTTAGTTGTATTTAAGTATCAAGGGAGATAATAAAACAAAATATTAAAGCTTAAGATACAGATAATTCTAAAATTTTATAATATAGAGATATTTTTAGTACTTAATAATGCCAAGTTCAGATGATCTAATGCTGCAATAATAGACCGGGAGGCGGCAGCACAGGCAATCACCTCAGCGAGTTCAAGGCCGAAATTTCAGAATGGGTTAACATTCGATTCTCATATTGAAACGCAATTAATCTGCCAAGTCATATCTTGGAGGAAAAAAACCTGAAAACTATTCTAGGGATTGATTCGTAGATTTTCTATTATTTTTTTTTGCTCCCAATCCTGCATGTTTTCATACTTTTGGGGGCAGGAAAGCGCAACATTAAGCTTATGAGTCAACAGTTAAAATCTGTGTCTATGATGGCCAATTATCTACACTAGGGATATAGGCCCTAAAAGGGGGGATGCCTCCCGTGGGGGGTCTTTCTAAAGGAACCTAACGCGTATTTACGCAAGAAAATCCAAGGTTCGAAGAAAACCACAGAAAACTCCGAACGGGTAGTATGACGGCCGCGATTGGGCACGAGCCCAGCACCTGTCGTCTACCAGTTTCGGAGGCAGAACCTCTCACAGCCTATGGTAGAGCCCGTTAAAATCGGATTTTCAGATATGACTTGGGAGAGAGATAAACAATATAGAGGAACGAACTTGAGGTTTTTTTCTGTAGCTCTGTTCTTATTACAACCATAATGAACCAAGTTCTTTTCAAAAAGAGATAGTACATTTAGAAGGTGCATAAAATTGTCTTATTCACTCTCGCACTAAACCTATACTGTAAAAATAGATGATATAAGTGAGAAAGTATGTGAAAACAGATTTGGTTCACTATGGGAATAGATAAAACAAATTTTATGTAATTTCTAAATGGACTATCGCATTTTTTTTTTCCAAAATGTACTATAGAATATATACAATGGTTATGATGAACTCCTCATATGGAATTTGCAGACAAAGTAATATGGAAAAAATAGATTTTAAAAGGCGTATGTCCCAATCAGAAACTCGTTTCGAACATTTATTTTTCATGGGCAGCAACTGTAGCCAAATACTTAGTATAACCCTGTAAATTAACGATAAATTATATGCTCACAAGATTCTATCGTAAGGAGCTGTGTAAATATAATGCTACCAACTTTTTGATGATTTTGGATACCTCTTTCGATATCATAAATTATTATCCCTCGGACACCTTCCCCCCCCCCAAATAATGATAACCTTATCAATGTGTAAAGCTTTTTGATTTTTAGAATTTATTTCTTTTTTGAAGGGATATACAAAATCAGTTACATTGATTTTTTCGAATACTTTATTGATTAAAATGTAGAGAAGTCAATAAAATATAGCTTTTTATAAAAAAAAAACACTTAAAAGAAAAAGTTACTATTTAAAAATATTTTATAATAGATTTTTCTTACACAATGCATTCAGCAGTAATAAAATCTTGTTACACTTACCTGAACGGAGGGAGGCTGAGGTAATAGAAATTCTTATCAACAAAGCAAATGCACTAAATTTTTCTTATTTATTAGTAAACACAAGCTTCATTTAAAATATATGATATTCACATATGGTTTCACGAACCACGATTGCATATGCATAAACATATGAAGAATAGGAATGCCAAACATTGGGGTATTCTATATTTTAGAATTAAATAATTCCATAATAAGTAAATGTAGGTAATTAAAGATTTTAATAATTTTGTATTTTTATAAAAATAGATAAGAATTAAATAATAGATAAGATTTAAAAAATGATAACATACTGTTTTGATCAAAGACCATGTTACAAATATAAAGAGAAAATTTTGATAGGATCAAAAATGATGTCGATGTCAAAAGACAAATCCCCCCGCCTGCTAGAGATACCTTACGATATCATGTGCCAGACCCCCCCCCCCTCTCTAAAATGATAATGTAATAAATATGCACAGCCCGTAAGTGCTTTGAAGTACATCTGATACCTGGGTGATATATATAAATTTCAATATACAGTAAAACCTCCCCAAAGCGATCACGTTCCGTCCCAATAAAAAATGGTCCCTCCAAGAGGTGGTCTCTTAATGGAAGTCGTGTTTAAATTTACATTTTAATTGTTGTGGAAAAAGTAACAATGTTATTAAAGTTTATTTTACATTAGGAAAAAAATATATAAATTTAAGTATCAAAACAAAAGTTAATTACATAATTTAATTACTGCAGAGTTCTGAAAATGAATACATGGACGTTTACTTTGATTTTACAATTTTATCTTTGATGGCTTTTCTTTCCCAGTACTTTCGTAGGCCAGTAAAAAAATGCAAATCTTTTTGACAGCAAACAAATAATGACGCTTTCATTATCCATTTCTTTGAAAGTTTCCTGACCAAAATTTTGAAAGAGAATTTATTGACCGTCATTCATAATTTGTCATCAGAGTGAAATTCACTGCCTAAAGAGGCACAAAAGGGATTAAATACTTAAAAGTTACAGGAATACAAAAATCTAAATTTAGTTTAGAAGTTTGATGAATAATGAGCTCGCCAGAATCATTTTTCGAAAAACACTTTTTTCAAACGACCCTGTAAAAAACGAAATTTCTTTCATTTTCTTTTAAATAAAAATGGTCTCTTATGGAGGGAGTTTAGTTGGGATAGTCTTTGAATGGATTTAAAATAGTATTGAGCCTATGGGAGTAAATTTCGTTTCGTGAAGAGTGGTTGTTCAGAGTCGCTTTATAGAGGTTTTCGTATAGGGCGGTTTCACTATTTAAAATAGTATATCATTAACATACACCTCAAATGATTTTCCCCTTAACCGTAATGCAACGGATTTTTTTTTAATTGTCCCTGTAAATGAACTATTAATGCTACACATTTCATTTACAATAGCAAGAAGGGATGTAGTGTAGGGTATATGCGGCACCTTTTTTTTAGGACTGCATCATTGATTCAAGCATGCCATGTTAAACACTAATAACATACTAATTTCATGATAATCGGGTTATATTTATGAAAGTTAGAGCATGGTCGGGCAGATAACCGAATTCATAAGCACTTTTCATCTATGTTGGAAATTGTTAAAAACAAGGGTTGTATAACTTCAATCACTCTCATACGCCATGCCGTTATACCGGGTGTCCCAAAAATGACTGATGGATTTTAAAATTCAATAACTTGCAAATGGTGACAGCTATTTAAAAAATTTTTGGAGGAGGGTTATTTATAATGTCAGGAGTTTTTTTTTACCGTAATTTTTTATTTTAGTTCGCATCTCAAACAATAGGTGATACTGACGGCGATTGAAGGCCAGATGATCAATGCTGAGTGGAGCGTCGACTTGGCCTTCAATCGCCGTCAGCGCCACCTAAAACAAATCTGTTTTAATCTGAAAGTAATCAATTTAAATCATATATATATAATGTAAAAGCTGAATCGGAGGTTTCCTATCAACTCCAAAAAACATTAAGAGACATCCTTGAGCATTTTTTTTCTAATGGGGTTGGTAAGGACAGAATCAAATAGTCAAAATGAAATTAAATATGAAAACATTTATACTTATTCTTACAGACACGATCAGATGATTTTAATTGTGTATATCAGCTTATTTATAATCTTAAGAGAAAATTTTAAAATGAAATTAAAATGTGTTTATTTCATGTGACATAGAAGATAGTATATTTCGCTGGCAATAACATTAAAAAAAAAAAAAAAAAAAGGAAAACAAAAAATATCTCTCCTCGTATTTATGAAAAATAGGTGATGAATAAAATAAATTTGAAAGTATCTATTGCTATTTAAAAGTTTGAAATTTTGATTATCCCATCACTCTGTTTAGACTGGATAAATGTCATTTTGACTTTAGAGTGTAAAAAAATATGATTTATTTTATTTTAATCATATTTTTATTTAAATAAGATTTTTTTAAAATTTTAAATCAGATTTTTTTAATCAGATTTTTTTAAATTTAAAATCCGATTTTTTTAAAATTTAAAATCAGATTTTAAAAATTTAAAATCATATTTTTTTTTTTATTTAAAATCAGATTTTTTTTAATTTAAAATCAGATTTTTTTTTAAATTTAAAATCAAATTTTTTTTTAAATTTAAAATCAAATTTTTCTTTTAATTTAAAATCAGATTTTTTTTTAAATTTAAAATCAGATTTTGTAAAATTTAAAATCAGTTTTTTTTTAATTTAAAATCAGATTTTTTTAAAACTTAAATCGATTTTTTTTAAATTTAAATCAGATTTATTTTTTAATTTAAATCGGATTTTTTTAAATCAGATTTTTTATTTAAATCAGTTTTTTTTAAATTGATTTATTTTATTTAAATCGGATTTTTTTTTTTATTGTTAAAATGCTGAATAGATATCAAGAGTTCAATTTGTTTCCAGAACAATTGAACCACTAATTACTAACATAATCTACGTTCTTACATTTTAATAACATTTAATTATTAGTAATTGCAGAAATTATAAAAACTGAAAATTAGTAGCTTCATTATTTAGTAGAATCCAATAAAGTTACACATTAATATTTTGTTATGTAAAATTATAGAAAATACTAGGGATATTTACATTTATCAAAATGTTCAGTAACTGCATTTAGTACTAAATTGTTAATACTACATAAAATATTTGTAAAATAATCTTTAATTAAATAATTAATATACATTTTTATGCTTTAATTACTGAAGTGATAATTTATAACTTAGTATTCATTTTAGAAGGAAAAAAGCCAGGATGTTAGCTCAGAAAGGGCACTATTTAATAAGAAAATACATTATTAACGTGTTTAGTAACAATAAGGTAAAAAGTACATAAATTTTTACTGTGATAAAAAAATAAATTTTTAAAAAATTTATAAATTAAAAATAGGAAAATGTTAAATAACATGGCTTAGTAACATCTTGCCCCTCCACCCCCCAAAAATAAAGAAAATAAAAAAATTCTATTTTTTTTTTTTTTTTGTAAGATCTTGGACACATTAAAAAAAAACTTGTGATATAGAGAAGTTTCACCATCTTTTAAAAAAGCAGGGTGCATTTTTTTGCATTTTAAAAGGGTCCTTAAAAATGGCTTAGAAGAGAATTTCATTAATTATCATAAAAAAACAAAACTAAAATACTGACTACTCATTTTGTTTTGTACTAAGAAAAATTAATGCTAATCGACTAAATCTCAACTTACATGATGTATGTATGTATGTACTGTGCTAACCAAGATCCCCTGTAGTGTTTAA
Source organism: Maratus speculifer (assembly GCA_964019185.1). Lineage (NCBI taxonomy): Eukaryota > Metazoa > Arthropoda > Arachnida > Araneae > Salticidae > Maratus > Maratus speculifer. The sequence continues at coordinate 277,326,472 of OZ025295.1, read as the reverse complement.
CATTTTTATAGCAATTAGTTTTTCTTTTTCTTTTATACATCCTTTACCAACAGCTGTTAAATAGATGTTATTCTTCCATTCTGCTTTAGCTCCAATATTTGGTATAAATTTACTATCACAAAATTAGAATGAGAAAATAAGATTCTGAATGTTTGTTCTTTCTTCGGCAAAATTTATTATCCTTGCCATGCTTATTTTATATAAAAGAATGAATAATTTGATTACTTAAAGGAAATTATGACATCACAAATTATGTTAAATTAAAATCTTTGATACTTTTTTTATGCCTTTACAAACTTGCTGTACTTAATATGTTTTACAATCTTCAGGAATTAGTTTCGGAACAAATTTTTACAGCTATTTTTTTTTATTATTTATAAAGCAAAATACCTGTAGAAAAACCCCAAATTAATCTTAGATTTTAATACTTTTATGTCATTTTAAACATTCATAGTAAATTTTCAGTCCGTCCATCCGCATATAATAACGAAAAACTACCCAATCGAAAAGTTTGAAATTTAAAATTTATAAATTGTTGCTCAATTTTGTCGAGTCATTTCAAATTTTAAAAAAGTGGGATGCATAGTTCAATTACAGGGACAATCTAAAGTATTCCATTACATTAAGGCCAATGGAAAAAAAATAGTTTCGAGTGAATTTTAATGATGTTACATACTTTTCAACATAATAAAATTGATATTCATCTATGAAGTATATACTGAAATACATATTCTGTTTAATTTGCGGTGCAAAAAATTTTATTACTTTATAGAACCACACAAAAGTATTCCATTACATAAAGGCATAGGGGGAAACATTGTCTGAATCGCGTTTTAATTATATTGTATTATTTCACATTTTATAAAACTGGCATATACTGCTAAGGCTGAATAATGGAAAGCAGGCAGTATTTACGCGGACACACAAAAAATTTCGGCTACTATACTCTATCTGAAGTAACGGTATACAATTACATCAAAATTTGAATATTTTTTAAATTTCGATATGGTAACAACGCTTCATTTGTAAGTTTGACGTGCAATTTCCTTTTTTTCGGGGGGGGGGGGGGGGAAGGAGTCTAAAACTAACTCTAAATTAACTGACGCAGAAAAGATGTCACAATCATGGAGAGAATCCTACTCTAGAAGGATGACAATCTGTCATATCAGAGTTGAATTCAGACACTTTTCTCCGGGAAGGATTTCTGTGGATCCGGGGGGGGGGGGAGTGGGACGACATTGAGTTCTGGGCGGGGGACTGCACTTTTCCTCACTAAATCTCAAATATTTCAGGGAGTCATCTCACTGCTCTCAGGGAGAATGTCCCTCCCGGGCCACCTCCTGAAAAAAAAAAATACATGAAACTTTTATAACGACACGTATGATCCCAAAGTAAAAATGCTATAAATGTAGATTTACACATTTTCCAATGAAATATAACTATATAAACGTATTTCGCTTTCATTTTATTACTCACATTACTTAACTTTAAAAATTGCCATTTAACACTACTAAAGATCACATTTACTACTTAAGATTACAATAGTTTTAATTAAACTTGCGAAAATAACATTTTATGTAAAAATATTAATTGCTACTAAAATTTTTAATAAAATACGAGATAAATGAAAAAGTACTTAAAAATTATTTATTACCAGAAATAAAAATCTTAAGTCTAGGGAGCAAAGAACGATTTACTGAAGCATTATCAAGCTTTACGACTTGGTAACTTGTTATTACTACTTTAAAACAGTTTCATTTTTAAAGGAACAATCAAACAATTTTAGATTAGGTAAGTGACCTTATTTAACGTTCAAATATTATTCAATCTTGCATATTTAATAGATTTATATGAACTTTTCGACTTAAAACATAAAACATCAGTTTTAAACTCCTTCGAGGTACTTAAATATGTAATTTATTTAACTTAATAACTAAATTCATTCCGGATATAATAATGCAAAAACTACCCAGCCGAATTGTTTGAAATTTAAAATACATAATTGTTGCGTAATTTTGTGGAATCTTTTCAAATTTTACGAAAATCAGATGCAAAGTTTAATCACAGGGGCAATCTAAAGTATTCCATTACATTACTGCCAATGGTGAAAAAAAAATAGTTTCAAGTGCATTTTAATGATGTAACACTCTTTCAAACATAAAATTTATGTGCATCTATGAAGTTTATGCTAAAATATATATTCTGTTCAATTTATGGTGCAAAGAACATTTGTTACTAATTTATAAGGCCACACAAAAGTATTCAATTACATAATAGTATAGAAAAAAACATTGTCTGGATCGCGTTTAAAATATATTGTATACTTTTCTACATTTTATGAAACTGGTATACGTTGCTTTGACTGTGTAATGGAAAGCAGACAGTATTTACAGGGACACAAAAGATTTTGGCTACTATACTGTATCCGAAATAACTATAGTATTACATCAGCATCTAAATATTTTCAAAACTTCGTTATAGTATGAACGCATCTCATTTGATAAGTTTAATATGCAATTTTAGTTTTTTTTTTTGGGGGGGGGGGGGCGGGGAGGATTAAAACTACCACTCTAAATTAACAGTTGCAAAATAGAAGATGTCCCAATCGTGGAGAGAATCTCATTCTAGAAGGATGGCAATCTGCGGTATTATGGGAGACAACCGTACAAAAATACACGAAATTTGTGTAACGATATGTATGATCCCTAAATAAATATGCTATAATGTAGATTTATACATTTTCCGATGAAATATCCATATATAGCATTCATTTTTTTTTTTTTTTTTTATACACACTACTTAATAAAAATCTTTAAGAATTACCATTTAACACTACTAAAGATTACATAACAGCTTGCAAGAAACGTAACACTTTATGTAAAAACATTAATTGTTACTAAAAAATTTTAATAAAATACGAGAAAAATTAAAAAGTACTTTAAAATTATTTATTACCAAAAATAAACATCCTTAGTCTAGAGAGCAAAGAACGATTTACTGAAGCATTAACATGCTTTACGACTTTGTATAGCTCGTTATTACTACTTTAAAGCAGTTTTATTTTCTAACGAACAATCAAACAATTTTAGATGAGGTCAGTGACCTTATTTAATGTTCAAATATTATTCAATCTCACATATTTAATAGTATTTATATGAACTCTTTAGACTTAAAACACATAAAACATCACTTTTTAAAATGTATCGAGGTACTTAACTATGCAACATATTTAATTTATTAATTAAATTCATACACATTTCTTTAAAATGTAACCAAATTGACTTACTTCGTTGCGTAAGTGAGGCATTTGTAGTATGTAAAGCTATCTTCCGTGATGTAAAATTTAAATTTCCAATAAATAAATATATAAACAATTTAAAATAACTAATTAATGAAAATTGAATTAAAATATTTTTCTATACAAATTTAATAAGTTTTGTGAGATATGCCGCTGTCAGCTGCTAGCCATGCTCTCAAATTGTCTTTCACATACCCACAATCACCGAGCATGTGTTGCATGCCACTCCTTTTATTCGACCAATAGAAAACTGAATCGTACCACACACCTCCGTTACGTCATCACAAGGAGAAAATAGAAGGAGAAGAGTTGGATTTTTTTTTTCTCTTTTTCTCTTTCTAACGGATTTAAGTTTTTTTTTCTTCTTTTTCGTTGTAGCATAGCAATTTACAAAAGAGGGAAATAATCTGAATGCCTTTTCAAATAGCGATTCCAGCTTAGGGTGCGTGTACCCCTGGGGGTACATGAAAATAATATCGGTCATGGAGAAAATAAAAAAAATGGTTTGAAAAGTCATAAAAATGTTAGAAATGACAACGTAATTTGTAAAGATTTATTATACGATTGTGATAAAAAGGTTATTAACGTAAAAATGCAAGTTTGTGTTATTCTGTTAAGTGGAGTGTGAAGGAAGCATGTTAATGAGAAATGGGGGTACTTCAAAATAAAAAAACCCAAGAAAAGGGTTACGTGAAAAAAAGAAAAAAAAAGTGGCGAAGTGCTGCTTTAAAACGTCAATTTCGATCAAAATTTTAATTAAAAAACTCAGGGGTGCCCAGAGAGGGGTTTGGTGACGCAAGATGCGTCATACAATTTAGTTTTTTTTTTTTTTTGGGGGGGGGGGGGATTTGAGAAAAAGTACTTTTTTTGGGGGGGGGATTTTTAATTTTTTAATATTTCAAAATTTAATTCCAGAAATGTTCCTATGTTTTCTTTCTTTAAATTCTAGATAAGGGCAATAATAGCTCATTCTGCTATTCTCATTTCGCTATCTCTTGAAGGTGCAGTAGATTATAAGTAGAATATAATTTACAATTTGTGTTATGTTTGGCGGGGGGGGGGGGGGGCGTGTTAAAGTATGAAGTTTTTTTGGGGGGGGGATTTGCGTCATTAGGTTTGGGGGGGGGTCACCACTGAAAAAACTTACTGTTTTAGGAATTTAAAAAAAAAAATGAGAGCTTGAATTTTATGATACTGCAGCTTTATAAACATTTATAGCATTTGTTTAAAGAACCTTTAAAGAACTAAGTTGAAAGGATTTTTTTTTTTTTTTTTTTTTGGTGCAAAACTTATTATAACCCAATGAATACAGTTAAACTTCCCTATGCGACCATTTATTCCCATAGACTCAATACTAATTTTACCTCCATCCTGAGATCAACTAATCTCCCTCAATTTTTCGAAGAAAATAAAACAAATACCCTCCCCCCTTTTTTCGATAGATTACTCATCAAACATCTAACCTATGTTTAGGAATTTAATTATTATTATTATTATTATAATTACGGTACTTTTAAGTATTTAAATTCTTTTATGCCTTTTTAGGCAATGAATTTAACTGTGACGGCGAATTAAGAATGACGATCAATAAACTCTCTTACCCTATCCTTTCAGGAAACTTCTCAAAGAAATAGATACAAGTAATGAAATCGCCATTATTTGTTCCCGTCCAAAAATAATTGCATTTATTTTCTGAAATTGGAAAGGATTTGGAAATAAAAGTTATAAAAGATAAAATCGTAAGATCACATTCCTTTTTTAAAACTCTGCAGTAACTTGTGTAATTAACTTTTGTTTTGATGCTTAATTCTTTTATTTTCCTAATGTGAAAAATACATTATGTAACATAATTCTTACGTTATTTCAACAATTAAATCTGGTCTTAAACATGATCTCATTAAGAGACCACCTTTGGGACCAACCAATTTTTATTGGAACGGGACGTGGTCGCTTTAGGGAGATTTTACTGTACATGGTTTTAATTTATGAATAATTACCCTTTTTCAATATTTTATCCCGTTGTATTTTTCTAAAATTTATGAAATAGTCATGTTATTGTCAATCTAGTTCCTGTATAATATTATCCTATTTATTATAGAATTCCTTAAATGTATTTATATCTAGTTTTAAATTTAAAATCATTTAAATATTTTTTCTTTCAAATTTTTCGTTAATTTTATTCATTTTTTTTTATTATCGGAAATAAAACTTAATGCTTATGTTAGAGGTCTGCACAGGCCGAAATTTCCAGGCCCGGCCCGTTTAGACTTTTGCATTTCTAAGCCCGGCCCGACCCGTACAGGAATCAGTGAAAACAGGCCTGGCCCGTTTTGGCCCGTCACAATTTCTACTATTTTTAAAAAATCCACATTTTTATCAAATAATTAAGATTTTTTTAAAGAATATTGCATACATATTTATGGAATGATTTTATAGTATATTTTACAAGAAATACACATTAGCATTATTAATATTTACTTAGATTCTTAGACATTCAACATTCAAATAAAGATTCGTTAAAAAATAAATATGGTTCAGAATAAATAAATAATTAAAAAAAAAAGTTAAAAACGTCGAACTTTTGAAGCTCTGTGATAAAAGTAGATTTATGAAAATATTTCTATATCACTTTATTAAGGATTCCAAATCCAAATTCATTCTCAAATCCGAAAAAGCTACTTTCTGATACTTTTCTAAATTCTTTTTTTTTTTCCCGGAAAGGAATAAGATTAGCAGGTGTTTTTATTCAGAAACTGTGTAATCGAATAGCATTATCCATTTTTTGATACAAGCAATTTAAGAAAATGCTGTCAAAGTTACCGTTTTGAATAAAATTTCCGGAAGCGACAGCATGGGAAGGGATAAAAGTCTGCAACCATTTGACAAGAATTTCTTACATCTCAAAAAGATTATACAAATATCTTATTTACCAAAAATGAAGAACGCTATTTAATTCCAAAGGCTTTCATTTGTGAAGCTTGTCAATTTTATACTTTTACAGTTAAAAATTTGTCAGAAAATGTGTCAAACTTTCGCGTTGTTGAGAAATGAGTTTAAGAACCACAAAGAAATTTATATCCAAAGATTTCGTTAGCATATTTTCTTTATCACATTAATAATTTTATAAATTATGTTGTCTACCCTACACATCTTTAGAACAATTAAATCTAAATGAGGCCCGGCTCGTTTACATGTAGAAAAACAATGCAAGTTGATCTTGCCTTCCTTCCCTCCCAGCACACCCTTGCTAAAAAATATTAAGCCCGAGTTACATACAATGTAACTGTCTGATGCCGATCTCTGCACTGTACAAGTTAAATTTCTGTATTGACGCTGTCAAACTAGTATAGGCTAAGGACGCACATTTATACTTATTCTCGTTAAAACCATAATCATTAAAAATAGCTTATATTTTACATCGTGTGCTCAAATATTTATAACGGGCAGGCAGGCCCGCTAAAATTTTTTATCGGCCCGTATGGCCCGTTAAATTTTTTTGCCGGCCCGGCCCGTTTATTTTGTTTGTCGGTCCGGTCCGTTGAAAAAACTATTCTAATTCCGCCGGGCCGGGTACGGGCCACGGGCCAAGCTCCATGGTTTGAAATAAAATTTAAAAGTTAATTTAAAATGAATATGGTGTAAAAAATAGATATTATTAACATATACAAGACAGATATTGAAATTAAAGGTAATATTTAAAGTTTTATTTTAAAATTGCTATTGTGCTTAAACTTTTGACACGCTCTGTATACCGCCGTCGGGTGTAGATCTATATTTAGTGCCTTCATATATTCTTTAAAAAGCGCACTGCGAAAATATTGTGCATTGTCTGTAACTAGGGCTGGGCGATATCAGAATTTTAATATCGTGATATATCGCTGACCAAATATCGATATTTTAGATACATCGATATATTTCAATTCATATGTCACTCCATTATAGGGTCATAAATGTAACTGTCCTCTGTATAAAATACTACAAACACATAATATACATTGTGGCCTATGATAAAAAATCATTTCAAATGAATTTTAAAGATGTTACACACTGTAAAACCTATTCAAATTTACATGGATTTGCAAAGTGCACTAAAATATGTCTTCTGCAGTGAAAATAATAGTTACTATTCATTTACAAGGCAATCCAAAAGAATTCCGTTACACAATAATAAAGGGAAGAATTGTTTGCGACATATTTTAATTATGTTAAACGATTTCAAGTATCATAAAATTGATATACGCCATTGAGACTTAATATTTAATGCATAATATGAAGGGCATAGCATTTGCAAAGTTACATGCAGTGGCGTAGCTAAGGGGGGGCAAGGGAGGCGTCCGCCCCGGGCGCCGAGGCCTAGGGGCGCCAAATTGAGAGAAATTGTTATATATCTATATTGGGGTGGGGGCGCAAAATTTCTTGATGGCCCCGGGCGCCAAAAAACATCAAAAAACATAGCTACGCCACTGGATACATGAAATATTTCAAATCTTATATTCTTATCCGAAGTACTGTATATTATAGATGATAGCTGATGGATGGATGAAATAAATTTTCAATTATGATATGCGTTTTTAAGTTTTACTAAATCTCTGCAAATTATATAGTGTGTATAAATGTTATAGTTGATATACAGGATTACATAAAAGAGCTCATAAAAGTTGCTGAATGCGAGGGTAATTAACTTAAAGGTGGTTTTTTCATAAGTTATGCGTTTTTACGTTGTATTTTTACTCTCAGTTTACTAATAAATGTTTGTAGAATATAGATAAAATGATATACAGTGTCACGCAAAGAATTAGATTACATAGTCCCCCATTAATGATAATTTCCGGAAATGTGATTTAAGTAGTTTTAAGAGTGTTTTTGTTTGAATTAAATTTTGACAAAATACTCTCGTGTAATAAAGGTACTAGGTAAATTACAGGTCTGAACAAAAGTATTCAAGTATTTTGCATCTATTAAAATAAAATGTTAAAGTAGCAGATATGCATCAAAGTTGGCTGTTGGCTGCTCTTTACGGAATCTTGTCTGCTAAAAATACACAGCACAATTATATATTTAGCCTCAATAATAAGAAAGTGTTAATATATACAATAATGTTATAAGTAAAACTAATTATTCAGAGCCTTGTTTGATTTAGCCAAAATAGATAAATTGGAAGATTATTACAAAAATTCAAGAATACCAAGAGCCAAAATGATCCTTAAGCAATATATTTATACTAAATATTTTATAGTCAACTTAATGCGTGCATAAAAGGTATCAGTGAGATGATAAAAATAAAAAAAGGTTTATGAAAGCTTATAAGAGCTGATTAAAAAAAAATTTTCAATGATTTCAGAAGTGCAGATTTCCCTCCATCAGTGAAAGATGTATATTTTAAGTATGTCTGATAAACGTAATTTAAATGTATGTAATTTAAATGAAAGTTATTGTACTTTAAATGAAATAAATGATATGCGTATGTTTTAAAAAGAAAGATAGCGATAGAAAAATATTTGGTGATCTATAGTCCGCGCTCGACTAGCATAACCGCCGAAATGGCCGTTTGGTATATAAAGAATGAAGCAGTCAGCCAGGAACTGTTCATAACAGTTACACGACTTAGGCTTTTATTATATAGATGATTTAGAGGTCTGCACGGGCCCGGGCCGGCAGAATCGCTTCGAATTTTCTAACGGACCGGTCGACAAATTTAGGTTAGTTTTTTCGACGGGCCGGGCCGACAAAAAACATAAACTGGACGGGCCGGCAGAAAAATTGAATGGGCCAGATGGGCCGGGCCGGGTCGATAAAAAAAATTTCGGGCCTGCCGGCGCGTTCTGAAGATTTCAGCGGAAACGATAAAATATGAGCTATTTTCAACGAAAATGGTTTTAACGAAAATAAGTATAAGTGTGCGTCACGAGCCATACTAGTTTGACAGCATCAATATAAAAATGTACAGTGTAGAGATCGGCATCGGAGAATTACCTTGTGTGTAACCCGTTTTAATATTTTTTTAACTGACTCATGCCGGTCTGAGATCAAGCTTGCATTATTTTTCTACATATAGACAGGCCGGACCGGAACTAGACTTAATTGTCCTCAAGATCTGTTGGGCAGAAAACATGATTTGTAAAATTATTAACAGCGATAAAGAACTTATGTTGCTTAATCTTCGGATATATACTTCTTGATGGTTTTTTAATTAATTTCTCAATAATGCGCAAGTTTGACACATTTTCTGATTAATTTTAAATTGTAAAAGTACAAAAGTGATAAGCCTAACTATTGAAGAGATTTGGAATTGAATAGCGTTTTTCATTTTTGGTAAATAAAACACTTGTATAACTTTGTTGAGATATAATAGTTTCTCAAATGATTGCAGGTTTTTCTCCCTTCCCATGCTATCGCTTCCAGAAATTCTATTCAAAAAGCTAATTATGACAGTATTTTATTTGCTTGCAGTATTCTTAATATGCTTGCATCAAAAACTGGATAACGCCATTCGATTATACAGTTTCCGAATAAAGATACCTGTTAATCTTATGCGTTTCTGAGGAAAAAAAATGAATTTAAAAATGTTTCAGAAAGGAGTTTCTTTGAATTTAAGAATGAATTTGGATTTAAAATCTTTAATAAAATGATATAGAAATATTTTTATAAATCTTCTTTTATTAAACAACTTCAAAAGTAACGATGTTTTTAGCTTTCTTTTTTTTTTTTTTTTTCTTTTATTCTAAGCCATATTAATTTTTTAATGAATCTTTTTTCGAATGTTGAAAGCCTAAGAATCTAAGTATTCATTCAGTTGTTAATGTGTATTTCCTATAAAATATACTGTAAAATCATTCCATAGATATGTATGCAGTATTCTTTAAAGGAATCTTAATTATATGATGAAAATCTGAATTTTTTAGAAATCGTAGAAATTGTAACGGGCCAAAACGGGCCTAAAATATAAAAATTTAAACGGGCCGGGCCCGGGCCGAACTTTTGAGTTTTACAACGGGCCGGGCCGGGCCGAAATAATTTTCCTATGCCGGGCTGGGGCCTGGAAATTCCGGCCCGTGTAGACCTTTAAGATAATTGCAAAACACCTAATTACGTTAGAGCTTCTAGTTTCGTTAAAGCGCATTAAAAAACTGGATTATGTTTGATTTGAAATTATATCTGTATTTGTTTGAACCTTATTTTAAGACACTCATTTCCATGAAACTCAAGAAGGCCATTGAGAGTATGAAAATCCATTTTGATTATATTTGTCTATCATTATCAAATGTTGCATGTTATCAATAATTATTGTCACATAGCTAAAGTTTCTTTTAAAGCTACATTGATTTTTCTTGATGTTTGAGTAATATTAAAAGCAATATTGGTGTTAGAAATGTCAATGTAATTTCTATTGATATATGGTTGTGATAAGATGTTTATCAATAAAACAAAAAACATGTTTGCGTTATCTACTTAAGTGGAAGAGGAAGGTGAGCCTGTTTATCAAAAATGTGGGATTAAAAAAAAAGAGGGGGTGCGGGAACAGAATAAGGAAAAATTATTGATTTTAATAAATATCATGATCTACAGTAACTTTTTTTTACTTCGATAAATTTACTGAAGTAGAAATGTAAGATGAAAATCCAAGTTGATTTGATACAGTATTGAACTAATAATATTGAAGTATTAACACGTGTAATTACTTTTTGAAACATTAAGATGTACGTATGAAGTAGAAGAAAGTTTTGGGATTGGCACATCCAACTAGTTCATACATACAATAAAATATTTTTAATGAGATGCTACATTCCTTTTGCATAGAAAATATGACTAAAAAAATACTCTACCACCTTTCTTTAAAAAAATATTTTAAAATACAAAAATCCATAAACTCACAATGCTTGTTTAAAACCTGTTTTATTATGATATTTGAACTCCCTTCAACGTTAAAGAACATACACGAGAGGTTATTTCCCGCACCACTCTAAACAACAGACAGAAAAAAAAATGTTGGCGCAAATTCAAACTTACATTTTATTCAGAACTCTTGAAAGTATGTCGCGACACTGCTCAGGGATCGTATTTAAACAAGCATTCGGCTTGTTTTGTGGATCAGGGACAAACACACCTTGATCTACTATAATTATCCCATTCTGAAACCTACACTTAATTGAAAAGGTGCAAGAAAGGTCAATGACTCACACTTCAAGTTCATTTTATTGAAAATTTGTATGAATATGTAGCTGTATTTCCGATGTAAATCCTAAATTTTGTTATTATTATTACAAGATAGTATTCTTCAAAACTTGACGGTAAAGAATTTAAAGATTTCAATAGATGAAGGCTCACAACACCCAGATGTCGCAAAAAAATCAGACGGTACACACTCAAGGCAGAGAGTGTACATACCAGAGTTGGAAGAAAAGAAAAAAAAAAAAAAGGCCGGCTAAAATTTAAAAATACCATGTCGGTGGCTTTTAGTGGTTTTAACCCGCTTTTTTGGCCAAAATTGACTTTTTTGGCTAAAATTGACTTTTAAAAGACGAAGCATTTTAACTATAAACTAAACATTTTTACTGTTTTTTTTTTTTAAATTGATTTTAACGCCATTTAATTGAGGTAGAATTCAATATAACACAATTCTTGAATAATTAAGAGATTAATACACATGGATTTTTAATTAGAATTGCAAATATGTCAACTAATTTTTAAAAGGCCATATTAATTGCATTTTACAACTGATGTCACACTCCCCCCCCCTTTTTGTCATTTTTACTGCTTTATATGATTAAAAAGGACAATAGTTGCTTAGTTGCATAATTTATTACTTAAATAATTTTTAGGCGATTAATATACAAACCTTGTTTTACTACTCATCGACATTTATTTAAAATCGCACATAAAGTCATTTAATAAAAACAGATATTCTTTCTAATAAAACAATACTATGAATAACTCATACTGTAGTTTTTGCATGGATATGCATTATTTTAAATAGCCTTTTCATTTCATGCACTTACATGTAATAAAATCTCCTCAAATATAACATCTTTTCTAATTTTACTTTCAACATGCTTCATTCTAGGATTTTAATTTGTGCGTATGGACATATCTGGAATAAGTTATATAACAATTTAGTAGAGTAAACTTTTTGCATTATCGCTTTTTTAAAGCTATCAGAATATAAATTACTCATTAATGGGTGTTCCTAAGTATTATATAAGATAATTTTAATTATTAAATACACATAAGCTATTTAGTTTTAATCAATTTTAAAAGTAAATAGTAGTATGTAAGAACAATTCTATTTTGATGCGTGATATTTTCTTACTGTTTCATATAATCTTTAAAATGTGTGCTATACGTAGAACTACTTAACAAAGAATTTAATGAAATCTTCTGAATATTTATTATTTCTTTTCAGACATAATGCTTTTATAGATGCATTCTAGCCGTTATAAAGACTTATTTATTTGATAAAATTTAGTAGAAGTTTACATTTTTCAGCAGAAAGTATTTTTAACTGTATTAAAAATAAATTAATCCAAATGTACTATGAAGTATCTGTAAACCCTTTTTCTGTAAATAATAGCTGGCTTTTTTAAAGTGGATAAAAGCCTACAACCTGGTACATACTATAGCTTTCTTGAGAAACAGAAGGTATACGGTGCTCCTTTAAAAAATCCAAAAGGTATACGGCATATACCCGCGTATAACCTCCTCTATAATCCTAACAACACCATTAAAATATGAGAAAATTTCTCAAAAAACTCGTTCTTTTCTTAAACGTTTTGTAAATAAAGATACTTTTTAAGTTAAAATTTCTATAGTTTTCTGAAAGATAAACATTTAATTGTATTATAATTCCAATAGATAGCACAGTAGTTTTCTACATAAATGTTTTTTCTTCTTTCTTTTTTCCCTCTTTATCTAAAATGATCAGCTACTTTACTTAGTATATAAACTTTATCGAGCAATCATAACAAAAAAATACCAAAAATTTTAAATCATTTCAATTTATCTAACCGATAATTACATGCCAAAAACTTTTAATTTTGAATTTTAAACACAAAATCATTAATTAAAAATAATATTGGGAAAATTCCAATTAATAATAATGAAAAAAATTATAACTCTTTCTCCTTAAATAAAATATAATTTACATTTTTAAATTGTATTAGCAGAACGCTAACAGTATTAAAGAAATATCTTATGCAAGCTGCCAGATTTCGACACATTTTCCGTTTGGAAAATCAGAACTCCTCTTTCAGGTATTTAACAAGGAGAGGGCCAACTTTGATAATCACAGATTTTTTATTATTTTTATATATGTTGTAGGGTAGAGGCCCCTTAGTCTCATGTTCAACGGATTATATACAATCCCCTTTAAATCTCGAGAAACAGGGGGGAGTCTAATATTATAAGACAACTTAAGTGTGTATTCCGATCAAAACCGTTTATTTTCCGATTTATTTTTAGATCCACTTTTGATCTCAAATGCACCAAACTTTGAAAATCTCTTATTTAGAAACTGTATAAGGTGCCGTGTCCATTGATTTTTTGATAAATGCAGAGAATATTACAAAAAATGCTGTCAAAGTTGGTCTTTCGAACAGAATTTTTCAAAGGGGGAGATCTGAGATCGAAAAAAAGGGTCATGCTGAAAAAATAATTGTTGATAAATCAAATTCTAATTAATGCAACGAGAAATTACATCACACAGCATCTTATACATCACTTCGAAAATCATCCCAGCAAGTTTCATGTTTCTACTTTTAAAAATGAGTCTGAAAATGTATCGGAAAATTTTGAGCTGTTGAAGGTGGAAAAATATTTTTTCGAATACACCCTTAAGTACTTACTTTATAAAACAATTTTTACTTTGGCTTATCTCATTCGGTAGAACATTAGTTCCCTGATTCGCGAGCCTCGAGTTCGATCCCGGAGCACGGATTTTTAATGTTTTGTTTTATAAATATACTTGTAATTATAATTTAATAAACCCATTGTTCATTAAAAATCGTGTATCAATTATAATTTTGATGTATTTTGTTTTAATAGTAACTAAACCGTTTCATAAAACATCATAAAACTGTTATTTTTTTTACGTCTTTTAAAATATATTTCAAATATTCTTTAAACTGTTAATTTCTTAAAAATTACTTGTAAAATGCCTTTTATATATTCTTTGTTGATGTAATGATACCTAACAACTTGTCAATTCGTGAATTTAACGAAACACCAGTTATATATTACCTCAATAAGAAAAGTATATACGATGATACTACTACTATATTTTCAAATTTAGAAGCTTAATTATATTAAAAAGTAGCATAAGAATTAATCTACAACCGCTTTTCTGCATGTTAGAAATTTTTAATTTGGTTAACATATTTTTAACGTATTTAATTTTTAATGTATATGCTTTGCTTTTAATTATTTTGAGTTCAGTTTTATATTCTTTTTACATTTATTTTTACTTTTGCCACAACTAGAGACCGCAACAAAAGATTTTGGAATTTTTGCTAATCATAATAGATCCCTGTTTTTTAATTTCTTTAAGTGGTGAGAAAAATTTAATAATGATTAAAAAATCAAAAAGGCTAAATAAATTAATATTGAAATTAATATCTAAATTGTAATTAATGTACTATTTTAAATTGAGATTATTCAATTATAATTACAAGTATATTTATAAAATAATTAAGGAGAAAATAAATGTTCGCATTTCGATCATCTCGTATTTTCACGTTATTCATTTCCTTTATAAAGGCAAAACACAAACGATGTTTCTTTAAAATTACGAATTGACACAATTATTCAAATTGTTAAATTGTAATTATATACTCAATATCATTACATTGGTAAATAATTAATGAAAAAAAAAAGTTTTATATAACAATTTAGTTACAATAAATAAATAAATAATACATTACAATTATTACTGATATACATTTTTTAATTGACAATGTGTTTATTAATTTTCAATTACAAGTATATTTATCAAACAAAACATTAAAGAAAATAAATACAAACGCAGCGTGCTCCAAGTTCGAACCCGAGACCACAGATCAGGGAGCTAAAGCTCTTACTGAATAAGCTACGTCAGTGTAAACACTGTATTACAAAGTAAGTACTTATGCTGCATTTTAATATTACACCCCTCCCCTCCTGTTTCTCGAGATTTAAGGAGAGTAGTATAAAATCCGTTGAACCTGAGACTAAGGGGCCTCTACCCTTCAACATAAATAAAAATAATCAAAATCTGTGATTATCAAAGTTGCTCTCTCTTTGTAAAATCGGGTTTACACTGTGATAAATAAGTCACTTGAAATATTTTGAAGCGACGCACAGTGGGGCAAAAAACCTTCAAAACTGGCAAAAAATCGAAAAAATGAAATTTTATTTTGAACTACCAACATACGTCACTTTAATAGAGCAGATGTCAGTACACATCTTCCTAGTATTAAAATTTGCGCAAAGTTATTTTGATCGTCACTAGAGAAAGAAGTTAAACTGCATATTGTGCTTTGATAATAAGTGAAAAAAAAATCAATAATTTTGTTTCGACATTCGTTTGTTAATTTCGCTATAATAATTAAAAAATAATTTTTTTTGACTATGGAACCTTTAACTGCAAGTATGTAACAATAATTCATTAACTTTCAATTTGTTTTAATACGATTTTTATAGATATACAGACGCTTAGAATATATAGTGGTGAAATTTATAAAAAAAATTAACACTGTCTACAAACATTGTAGGTTTTAGTTATGAGTTAAGGCGAGTTAAGTGTTAATTATAATTTTTTCTACTAAGTATGAGTTTTAAAAGGACAAATATGCCAGAAAATCTTGCTCCTTTTTGCCACTTTTTTAATTGTATGGTCATTTTTATAGCTAATCATCTTTAAATTTTTGTTAGTGTATGGGTGTGCCAAACATGGTTATAAATATTTTCTTTATTAAATACGAATTTTAATGCATTGTTTATCACAAAACAATGTATTTAAATGAAACTGACTATCATGGAACGTTTTAACAAAAAACTTTTGAAAAGTAATGTGATTTTATGGTATAAGAGCTCCATAATCGGAGAAACTACGAACAAGTAAGTAGTTTAAATGAAAGAGAAGATTAAATGTTTTAAAGTTTAATATAAATTCCGATGAGCAAAAGCCTGGCGAAACAAGGGAAATGCTTTATAATTAACAAAGAGTTGCTTGGCAAATCGCTTTCATTTCCTAGATTTGAAAAACAAACAGAAGCGTCAATGAAAAGCAAACTTCATATTCCATCTGAATTTGTTCTGGACGATCAAAAATATCAAGAGTAAAACGGTTATACAATTCTAGTTCTACATATTCGTTAGTGTACGTGACATGTATGAGTTTAAGATATGAAAAACAGGAAAACAAAAAGTGTGTGTTAGCACTAAAACAACAGAAACAGTTTTTCTTCTGCTGTCTTTATAGTAATACGTACATTTTGCCTGAGAAAGGTTGATCTAATCCTTCAAAACGAGTCGCTAATATTCATTATAAGGTTTGCTTGAGAATGATTAAAATTACTAATTATGTTTACATTTTTTAATGCGATATTATGGATGATTTATAAATATCTAATTAGTATAAAACTATCTTAAATTCTTGTTTTTAACTCATTTTTCTACAAAAAATATTGAAAAAGGTTTGTAAATTAATTAATAAATTACTATTTAGCTTATGTAAAAGTTTAAAATTTTACTATTTTTCTTCTACAAAAGAATCCGTGATGTGCTTTTTTTGTTCAAAGTAAATTTTATTTTTTGCCAACTTTGGAGGCTTCCTGCCCCACTGTGCGACGATTCGGAAACAAAAATTTTCTGCCGGAGTAATGTTTCCAAAACAATCTTAACTTTAAGATACTATGAACTGAACACATCTTATGCCACAGTACACCCGAGATGTGTGCTTTGAAATTCAGATAGCCCAGCTGGATCACCCGTTTATGTTTTTTATGACTATATAGAAGTACTAAAGTCGAAGATTTTAAGTTCGCTACTTAAAAAACAAAAAACTAATTTTTGTTCAAATACATTAGTATTTCTCTGTTATACTTTTTGATAACAATGTTCGTAAAGGCCTTGTGATATAACCGCGTACCACTAATGATTACATGCAAAAATATTTTTAAGCACACCTTATTTGTGTCAGTAGTAGTGCCAGAAACTTAAGAGCGAGAAAACGCATAATACTAATTTGAAGTCATTTTGTGGGCCAGAACAAACAATTACAAAACGCTGCTTGATATTTTCATTTCTGTTGAACTGGGTCTTCTCACTCTACATACCGGCTGATAATTATTCGAGAACTAGATTTCATTTTAACAAACAAGTTCGGTAATAGTTTTTTAAAGCTGTTTGCTTGAGTTATCTCATTGAATAACCGTATTTCAACCTTCAAATTCAAAAGTTTGTTTACCTCAGATGAAAGAATTTTACTAACTTTAAAATGAGTTCGTTTATATGCAGAGTTATCATAAATATATATTTTTTTTTAATTTAGATTACTTATAAAATGCTACTGATATAGATTTTTCCTAAATTAGAAATAATATAAAGAAATTAAAGAGTTTATATCGTGAAATAAATAAATAATAAAAAATAGATAAATAAATAAACGTAATGTATGTATGTTTACAGATACATATCGAAATTTATGTTAAAAATCCACGGCGGCGTTTACGAATATTTAAAATTCTTAAATGCAGTGCTTGCATTAATTTTTCAACCTTTCAATAGTTATAAATAAAATACCAACTAATGTCTCCTCAATAAATAAATAAGATGTAAAATTTCCAAGCCACTTTAAAACGATATTAAATTTTAACTTTTAATTAATGTTATACCGGTCTCACAGACCACTGTTTTTTTTTTCAATTTTTACACTACATGGCCATTGATGAACGTCCACTTGCGATTTTAGACATTCTGTTAAATATCTAGAAAAATACGTGGGGAATAACCCTGAAACTCTCAGTGTATAAATATAATAGTACAAATCATACATTCCAGTGAAGATTTTTTCCCGAAACTCTCAGTGTATAAATATAATAGTACAAATCATACATTCCAGTGAAGATTTTTTCCCGAAACTCCATAGGCGTAAGGGGTCGTCAACAAATTAAAAAAGAATGAAAATCTTTTGAATAACACTGTCAAAACTAATCTAGCAAAAGCGCTCAAACTGTATATTATGATTAAGTGGCTTATTGTAATTAACTGTGTTAATTTTTATGTCAATAGGATGTATACTCATAGAAAAATTAAGGTTTGTATAAAAACAGTCCCAAATTTTTCCAAGATTTTTGCTTATAATTTGCAGAGTTCTTAATATAAAATAATAGTCTTTTCTGAAAACGTGACAAACAACGCGCAAAATATCCTATAATCAAAATTAAAAAATTATAAAAATTGTATGAAAAATGAGTAGGTTTACTAAATAAATTTTCACTGCGCATGCGCCAACGGTATCAAAATTTCATTTGCATATTATGTTAGCTAAATGTATAGAGCAACTTTTGTGCAAGTTTCAAAATCATAACTTGAAAATTCTGAAAGTGATCGTCTATAGAATAAACAGAAAATCCGTTGTTCCCAAAATGAAGCAAAAAAAGAGGGGTTTTATCCAAATGTAGTAATACGTCCCATATTGTGCATTCTATATTGACACTAATCAATGAATATATGGATACAACCCCTCTTGTTTTTGCTTCTTTTTAAGAATAACAAATTTTCAACTTATTCTATTGACGATTATTTTCAGAATTTTCAAACTATGAATTTGAGAATTTCACAAAAGTTGCTCAATACAATTAGCTAACATAATATGCAAATGAAATTTTGATATCGTTGACACATGCGCAGTGAAAAATTATTTAATAAACCTTTTTCATACAATTTTTATTATTTTTTAATTCTGATTACGGGATAGTGTGTGCAATGTTGTTTGTTATATTTTCAGAAAATAATATTATTTTATATTAAGAACTCTGCTAATTATAAGCAAAAATCTTGGAAATTTTTGAAACTGTTTTTATAAAATCCTTACTTTTTCTGCGAGTATACATGCTATCGAAATAAAAATGAACACAGTTTATTACAATAAACCACTTAATCATAATGTACAGTTTGAGCGCTTTTGCTACATTAGCTTTGACAGGGTTGTCCAAAATATATTCATTCTTTTTAAATTTATTGATTGTCCCCTACAGAGTTTCGGGAAAAAATCTTCACGGAAATATATGACTTGTACTATTATATTTATACACTTAGAGTTTCAGGATAATTCCTCTTATATTTTTCTAGATATTTCACAAAATGTCTAAAATCGCAAGGACGTTCATCAATGGCCATGTAGTGTATTAGTTTAACTTGTAATTTTCAGTTTAATTACAAACACTATCAAAATTTTGTTTCATTTGGAACTTTTAGTACTATCACAGAGACTTTTAAGTAAATGAATATTAATTATAATTGTCTTGTGCAAAAAGTTTAGTACGAAAGCACCATCCTATGAGTTAATCCCGCCTTTTATTCATTTTTTCAATCTTGCTGTCTAACAGACTGCTTCACACTAGTAACGATACAATTCCTATCCCATCAGTAAAGGTTAATAAATGTCATTTACCACACCATGTTCAGTGTTTTTGCGATGTTTAGAATTTTTACTGGTTATTAAGCACATTCTCATTAATGTTGCGCATCTTCTATTCACTGCAACACTCACATATATAAGCACACGTAAGGAATTATTATTAGTAAGTATTTCGTTGTACGATGTGTTTATGGATTTTGGCTTATTATCCAAATATTTATATAAATGCTTATTGGCTTATCAAATTGACACTTGACAAGTATTTTTTTTCATAAGTGACTGATAAAAAAATGCTTGTTTCGCATGAAAAAAATCATAAATTGATTTGCATGGGGCAACATTCTCAATGACTTGTCGCATGAAAATCAAATTTTGCAAGCATATGAAAATTAGTAAGAACACATCAAATAGTTATTCTGCTGTATAATGCAGAACATTTTGGAAAGCTTTTAGTCGTTGTTAGTGAATTATGGTTTTATCTTTGAAAGATAGCGTTCCATGTTTAAAGTGCTATTATCAGAGCGGTAGCAATGAACGATGTGCATTCATCTTAAAGAGGATGACGGAAAAGACCCATTACTCTTCAAGGTTTGAAGGAAATTACAGAGAAACCTGAAACTAGAAGTGTGTTATAAGATTATTTCTAGCCTAAATATAAACTCTGTTAGTTATGAAGGGAAATGTACTCTCAAGGCATCTGAAGAATATGCTGTTTTCCTTGTTGCCCTTATAAAGGAATCATCATTGAGAGATCTGCATAAAATTGTGCACAAATGGTTGCATTATTCCTTTACAAAATCATATGTTTAGTTAATCCAATCCACTAATCTTGCCCAAAAATAAACTTTCGTAATGAGTGGTAGTGGTGACCACTTCCAACATTTCTTATGATGTCATCATATTTGAAGCAAAGCAAACTTTGTGTGTGGGAAACATCATTTAATACCCCGCAAAGATTAGAACATTCCAGAAAAAGACACATATTTAAAGAATTTCCAGTTCCATTTCAGAAAGTATCAGAATTTTCAATCAGTTTTTTTTTTTTTTTTCTACATAAGAAAAATCATTTCGAATGTATCTATCGGTTCTATTGGGCCTGTCTGGTTGACAGAGGGTTAAATATATTCTTTATTGATAAAGTTACACACGAAAATTTGAATTCGTCTTCGAATAAAACTACTTTGAATTTTTGACGGAATGAATAAATGAATTGCGAATTCAAGTTCCATTGTAAATATTGTCAGTTTGAATGATACTATCACTCTTCTTATTTTGTTGTAACAGTTTACGATAACACTGTATGAAAATTAAAGTATGAAAGTAAAAATACTATCATTTAAAAATAACATGTAGTAATGTCTTCTTCATTTATATTTTATATTTATTTTTATTTCAATATACTTCTTCATTTACGTTATATATATATTTCTTCAATAGTATCTTTTTACTAATTTGTTATAGTAAATAGCTTCCAGCCAGTCGGGTGCATTGTGAGTCGAATTCTTAGCTTTTAGCACGACTCATAACAGAAACTGGTTGGATGTTTTTGCTTTTTTGTTAAACTATGCACCCCTGAAGAGTAGTTTAATAAAAAAGCCTTCTACTGTCCTTTTATCCATTTACCTTTCATTATTTTGGTAATCTGCCTTCTATTTCACTTCAAACATCAACTGTTTTCAATAAGATTACTGTAAAAATACTGGTTTCATTGGTTTATTGAATGGTAATATATGAATTACTCTGGTTATATAATGTCCATTTATCCATATATTTTTTAATAATTTGATAATCTGCCTTCTATTTCACTTCAAACTTCAACTGTTTTCAATAATATGATTGTAAAAATACTGGTTTCATTGGTTTATTTAATGGTATTGTCTGAATAACTTTGGATGTATTTATAAAAGTATATATATATATATATACTGTTAATTTTATTACTATTAACACCGCAGCGTAAGAAACTGAGAGACGATATCGTCAAGTTTTATCAGTCTGTATATATAAAGAACCAGACAGAATTTCTACCTCACTATTACTTATTATTTATAAAGATAGGAAATTTAGATAATAAAACCAAGAGCTCGTCAGACTGTTTAATTCCGGAAGCTCTTCCCATCTCTATTAAAAATAACTAACAGGAACTACTCTGATTTAACTAGAAAGTTTTTTTTTTCTTTCTGATGATATTAAAACTATGTAACATTTCAGAGGTGATATAAAAATTGTGCTTGCTCTTTATAGCATAACATGTATCTAATTTTATATTAAGATGTATCTTACATCCGTCTGGACTATCAGATTGCACGAAATTTTTAAATGCTCATTTAGATTGTTTTATATTTTACCACACAGACGTGATTTGTAATGAATTATTTTATGGTGTTACATTTTTTGCATAGTAGCTTTTAACCTAAAAGTAAAAGTCTGCACGCAAAAAAATTTTCAGGTCCGGTCAGGTAAAAAGCTAAATGTTCGGCCCAACACCGATCCGACGCGTAGAAAAGAAAAAATCTCTACCCGAGCCCGGCCGCAGAATTTTTACGAAACATAAATTTTTATGTCAATACGCTTAAAAATCGTCTCGTACAAGACCAAAAATACTTATTTTACTTTTTAATGTTTACAAACTTCATTTTCAGAAAAAAAAAAAAAAAAAAAAAAAAAAAAAAAAAAAAAAACACCCTTAGACTTTTTTTTTTTTTTTTTTTTAATGAATCTTTATTTGTCTATAAATTTTTCAATTATCGTTAATCCATATTTCGTACATTGGGAACTTAAAAATCTGAGAAATTCTATCCGATAAAATCTTCTGAGATGAAATCGCGCATGAAACACAAAAAGTGCGTTATAGACAATTACCTTTTTAGCGGTGAAGATGTATTATATTCTTTTCTCATATATTAAGCAGGTTCTTTTTCACAGGTTTTATTGTATTTTAATGTTAATGTCTAGAAATGTATTATTCTTTTAAAAGAATAAATATAAAATTTTAATTGAAGAATAGTGGTAGTCATTTAAAAATATATGCATTTTTTGCAAAATTTTTTAAGCTGCCCAAAGTTTATTGATTTTTGCATGGACCAAGATCTCGTTGCGACAATGATTTTCATACGACGTGAGTTGAAACTCAGACTGAAAATTTCTTTCCGTGCAGACCTAGGAAGAATAACAACAGCCCCGGCTCGATAAATAAAAAATATGTGAGCTCGGTACGACCCGATCCTTTAAAAAACAGCGAGACCCAAACCCAGCCCCGCCCCACCTTTACCCGAGTCGTTAGAAAAAGTCAGGCCCTGGGTCCATCCGAACCGAAAAGAGTGAATACCAGGCACGTTTCAAATGTTGTGAATGGAAATGGATCCAAACCAGACCCGTGCAGACCTCCACCTAAATATGCTTAAGTTTCATTATTTTTAATAATAATCTTTGGAATATTATATTTTTTTAATAAAGCAAAAATTACTATTCAAAAACATTGTTTTAAAATAAACACACACACACATAAACTAAAACATCGACTTAAATTATTCCCAATGCGACTGAATAAAGTCGTGTTGTTTTTCAGATGTTCCGAAACACGATCAACTGAAATATTAGTCCCTTTTTAATAAAATTCTAAAGTGTCACGGTTACCCCTGAACTTGTGGATTTTTCTGTAAGATTTTGGCTTCAAAGAGAGTTAGTGATGTTTGTAAAATTGTGTCAACTGGTTTTACGAATTACAATTATATTTTAACAACAAACAGTTCTGCTAAAAAAAATTATTTTATGCTTTAAAATTCATTAAAAACTAGTTAAGCACAGCACATAAACAAGAACAGATTAGTTAATTTTGGTATGATCGTCATAGAATCAGGCATCGCACTCAGTCTCAACTTCGAATAAATGATAAATGCATTCACAAATTCAAAAGCGGGAAAGAAATCTTTTTTATTTATTTATTTATTTATTTATTATGTTCCATTATTATCTATCGCCAAGTGATTTCTAAATTATGCAGTTTGTAAAAAATATATTAGATTATTGAATTGAACGTTTTTAACCCTCTCGGGTCCGAATTTACTGTGTTTGAAATATGTTAAAATGATAAACGAAATTATAAACATAAATAAACTCTATTCACTAAATATACGAGCAAACTATAGGTACAAACACTTGGCATTGCTTTTCATGTAACTGTGCATTAAAATTATTTGTGAAATGTACCACGACAACGCAGCATACAATTTCTTTTGCAAGGCAATGAAGCAATCGACCGCTTCCATCACCTTCTGCTAATGTTATTCGTGGTAATTTGCAAAAGCTGATCATGTATTAAGTCAGTTTTGACAGTTTAGTACTCATATTTATCATATCATACATGCCAACCTCCGGCTTTTTATAAATCAAATAAACATATTTTGAACCAAAAATTTATTTAGTGAACGATATCCAATAGATTGCAAGTTTGAACAATATTCAGTAACTAGATACATTTAATTAAAACAATTTTCCGGTTCAAAGTACGTTTACTTGATTTACAAAAAGCCGGAGGTTGGCAAGTATGTCAGATGGTAAGTAAATTTTAACGTTCGAAAAATGAATAAAATTTCGCTTGCAATAACTGCGATGGTAGTTACGAAATAACTGTGATGCAAGTTAAGTAATGACTGTGATGAGGTTACAGTATATTCTGTTTGTGGTGTAATGTTTCTGACTTCATTTAATATTTTGGAAACAATCACTAATTATGCAATAATGTTTTTTGCTACTGTAATTACCAACATAATTCCACAAAATGAAAATGTATTATGAAAATGTGAGATATACCTCAATTGTTCGAAGATATTTTTTTCCATTAAATTATTTTATTATTTCAATCTGAACACTAGAATTTTAAGTTAACGTAGGTAACACAATTTAGTTTTAAAAGTTAAAAAATGATAACGCAGTTCACTGAAAAAAAAATTTTCAATGATGTATTCAGTTCAAAAATGTGCCTTTTTGTTTCCATTACTTTCAACTATATTTTCCAATTCAATAAAAATTGTCTTAGAGTCGTTGTACAAAATCGGAAAAAAATAACAATGCTGTCTCTAATTTCAATTATTTTCAAAAAGAATATTAAGGCCTTAAAAATATATTTAAAGAAAAGAAGAAAAAAAATCTCATATTTCCAACATGTTATAATACGGAAATAAACAATCAGCTTTTCACTGAATTTATTATTATTTTTTATGTAATTTTAATAATCTGAGCATAGCAACTTTTCACTTTATTGTGAAAGCATGCTTCAAATATTATTTTAAGGATTTATTTTGTTTCCTTATAAAATTTCATGTACTCACAATTATTAATCAATTGCACAATACTATTTTAACAATTGTTTTCCCGCTCAAAAAAAAAAAAAAAAAAAAAAAAAAAAAAAAAAAAATATTTTAAAAATCTTTACAGATATTTATTTATTCTTCTTCTTCTTATTATTATTTAATATCTACTTTTTCGATAAGCATTATTAAAACTAAGGTCTTCTGGTGTATTAATGCCGAGTGCTAATATTACGCATAATTATGAAATAATCCGGAAAATGGCACCTGTGGGCTCGGCGCAGAAGGGATCTGAGTCCTATAAAACACAAACAACAGCTCAAAGTTAATTTGTTCCATTTGTAGGTTTTAGCGTTTTTAGAAGCAAGTAAAATCTTGATCTAAAATTTGCGAGGTAAGTTCTGTGATGTAAAAACTATATATTTACCAAGAAATATTTCGTTTATTATTTAAATTTGTAGTGCATTTCATGTATTTTCAAAATGTTGTAGAAGATTTTGGATATGTTCGCGAGATAGTTTGTAGTTTAATATGAACTGCGCAAAAAGTATATCGGGGTAATGACGCCATTCCTTGGCATTAATACCCCGGTTGATTCCTTACAGTGGCTGAACTACATTCAAAAGGGGTTTATTTTTTACTTTACGTATGAGACAGCATTATTGCCATTGTTAAGATGGTTAGATTAAAGGGAAGGGGGGGGGGGGTCCGATACCCAAAATTTATCTTTCTTTTTTAATACTAATATAAAAACTATTTTAAACTCTTATAAATAAAACGATATAAAAATGTTTTCGATGTTCTAATTCATACATTTTCAAATGAGGTTTCTATTAAATTCCCACTTGATTGTTCAATTGAATTTTAAATTTTAACTGACCGCTTTCTCAGCGTTCTCTTTTTCAAAAATTTCAAAATTAAACCTTTAAATGACGTGATATAAATTGTAACGTAACTAATGTGAAGGGGTCTGTGAGACCGTAAGATCAAAAATGAGGAAAAAGCATCATTAACTCATAGGATGGTATTTTGTACTAAACGTTTTGTACAAGACGATTATAATTAATATGCATCCATTTAAAAGTGTCTGGTAATAATACTAAAGTTCCAAATGAAACAAAATTTCGATAGTGTTTGTAGTTAAACTGAAAATTACAAGTCACATTATAAAAATTGCAAAAAGAAATGGTCTGTGAGACCGGTAACATTAGTTGAAGATTAAAAGGCGATCAATGATTAAAACTCATAGAGTACTATTTATGCACTAAACTTTTTGTACAGGATTAAGTTTGATTAAGTTTAATTAAGTTTAAACTATTTAAATGTTTCTAACAATAGTACGAGGATTTCAAACGGAAGAGAATTTCAGTTGTACCTATAGTTAAATTGAAAATTACAAGTTAAAATCTCAAATTTGACCGCCCCCCCTCAACCCGACAAAAAATTCAGCGTTTAGTGAGAGCGCTAACAGCAATTAAAGGTTAATTTTATTGCTAATATAGAGATAACGAAATACAACCTCATGAATCATGTGTAAAATTTAATAAGAGATCTCGCAGGGATATTGATAATAGGGAAATCTTATTTAATTAATTAAAAATATAAATTTATTAAAGAATGTTTAATATAACGCCGACATTTTAACTTTAAGTTTGAGCTTATCCACATTAGTGTGGAGTTTACTGGTTAAAAAGATTTTTAAAACTTCTATAACAGTATTAACAAAAATATTTATTACACATAATTCTAGTTATTATAAATTTTCGCATGATAAAAATATGACATTATGATTACAAGTAAGGTTAAAACCGTACAATGTTTTTTATAATTATATTTAAGCGAGACTTTTTAAGTAAACAGAAGCTCAGGGTGTTATATACTGTAGATGCTCTCCCAATCTCTTTTTTCTTTCACTTTCACAAAAAATTGAATATTTTCTATCGCACAGAATGAATATATGTAAACATAAATACTGATTTAGATAAACACAGTTAAAACCGTGCAATGTTTCTAATAATTTTATTTAAGCGGTGCTTTTTATTCAAAAAGAAGCTCAGGGTCTGATATTCTTTTGCTTCACACCCCCCCCCCCCCCATCTTTTTATTGCACTTTCACAAAAAATTAAACATTTTCTGTCGCTTAGAAAATTTTTTGTCAACAATTTGTCAATTTCTAGAATTGTAGAGTTTGTATTTTTAGAAATGGGCAATCTACATGGGATTATCCCATCTGATTTTATAGATTTGTTTGCATGGCGTTATTACCCGCATAGGTGGGTAATAACGCCAAAAAACATTGTTCAAGAAATAACGCCATTACATTTTATGAATGAATATCTGATAAATTATTTTTTTTCCTATAGATAGACAATGAGTTGCTGTATCAAATCCTGTATTTGTTTGAAAAATAGAATCTAAAATTAAGCCGTGAAAATTGGTCGAACCTTAACGTGGCGTTATTACCCCAAGATACCTTAGTTGGATGTACCAATCCCAAAACTTTATTCTATCTGAAGCATCTTAATATTTTAAAAAGTAGTTACAAATGTGAATGCTTCAATATTATTAGTAAATACTATAACATCTTTGATTTTCATATTAACCCTTTGTGGATCAACAACTCCGATTTGAAAAGTATTGACTCAGATGTTAGAATACATCATTTTAAGTATGTAAAAAATAATTAAAAAATTTAGAGAGTAAAACTAAAATAATTATTGACTAAAAGATACTTTTTCACATCTAGAATAAACAGAAACGACCACACGTCTTAAAAATATTGTCTATTTTCTAATACAAAAGTTTTTTAAACTATACAAAATTACCTTTAAAAAAACTACTTTTGGACGTCTCCAGTTTTTTTCAATATGACAAGACTTACTAAGTTAATTTTTGCAATATCTATCTGAAGCTTCTCAAATGATAAACAAAACTTTGGTATGATAAATTAACTCAATATCATTGTTTGTTGAGACTTTCACTGATCAATTTGTATTATCTGGTGTTAGTCCGGGAGCCGACCGTCGATTTACCTATGTATCGAGTAAAAGGACCGGACATACATCAAAACGTAGGTCTCAATGTGCACATTAAGAATATCACTGTCTGCCAGGTCCTATCCTGTCGGAACGCAAGGCAGCCGCACTTTTATGACGTCAATTTTGAGTGTTGACCTATGTACTTTTATTTCATCTTCTTTTTCTTTTTTTTTTTACGCTTGTTTGCTCTTTTTAAAAATTCGTGCTGGAAAATTAATAAGCAGAATAAATAAACTGATATTTTATTTGTTTAACTGATGATGCAATTGATTCAGTTTTAAAACAAATAAAATTGATAATTTTGTAATTGAAATTTTGATTTAAAGTTAGACCGAATTAGGAGCATAAATTATTCATTAACACATTTTTTAAAATAATAAATATTAAAAAAACATTGTTAATTAGATTATAATAATATAAAAAATATGATTTTTTAAATTAAAATCTTTTAGATTTATTTTAGAAAAAATAGTTTTTATTCTCACAGTAAAGTTGCATTAAATTCCATGGAAATAATATCCAATAAAATTCTTTTTCCAGGAAAGTAAATAGTCTTAATTATATTATCCAGAGAAACATATATTATATATTCTAAATTAATATTATTAATATTAAATTTTAAATTTAAAAATTCATCTCGCATATTCCGTAGATTAAAATCATTAAGGAATGTGCGCATGATAACACTCTTAATGCATATAGAAAGCTTTACAAACTTTATGCATATAAAAAACAATTTTTACAAAATAGAATCATAATACATTTACCTATAAATTTAAATCAAAATATACACAAAATTTTGTTTAAAATTTAATTTTAGCAAAAAATAATAATAATAATAATAATAATAATAATAATAATCTTTTTTTTCCCTTATAGGTGCAAAAAACACATTTTTTCCCTAAAGTCTATACAGAAACGCATATTTGGTTGATTTTTTAAAGCTGTAGCTTGCATAGTTTGAAAGTAACAATCTGCAAAGCTCCAAAATTACTAATTTGAGAAATCGCGTTTTCAAGTTTCAATATGTGTGGACCTTCTTCTCTACTCATTATAATTCAAGAATTAATAAAGCTTTTTTGAATGAGGTTTTTTGCATAATGTTGAGAAAAAATTCTAAAAAATAATATAAAATAAAGACGGAAAACTCATGTTTTGAAAGTTTAAAGGTCCTGTTCCCGTTTTAAAATTAAAATCCAAAAATATTTAAAATTATCCATTACTTAAATTGCCAAGATTCATTTAAATTAAAGTGCATTAGAGTAATTATGGCATTTAAATAAGCATTATTAATGTTGTTGTAGCATACTTTAACTACAGCGCTCTTTAATCCTTTCCGGCACGAACAAATTCTGTTCGAAAAATAAAAAATTATTGACTGAGACCGGAATTTACAAATGACTTTCTTAGAAATTAAGAATTCCTTGTAAAAGCAAAATTTTATTAAGATATTCTTGGTGTCGTTTGCGAATTCGGAATTAATGTCAGGTGTGCCCAAAGTAAGACCACTGTGCCAGCAAAAATTGACAAAAAATAAATAAATAAATAAATAAATAAAAAACGAAAAAAAATAAAAAGAAAAAAAAAACTAGTTAAGATTTTTTCTAATGCTAAACCTAAGAGAGCAAATATATTTTTAATTTCCCATAAAAAATAAATATTCTTATTTTTTTTTCTGTGTGCTTTTCTTAAAGAAGTTATCTTTCTTATTTATCTGCTTTGTTTTTCTTTCGGTTCCTCGATATGGAATTCAATATCAGTCTTCAGCGACACAAAATGGTCCACAAAAGTGTTCAGCAACGAAGATGGGAAAATGCTTTCTCCTCTAATAACTAAAAACGAAAGTTATTGGCTAAATGAAAAATGTTATAAGATGCGTTCAGCTTACGCTGTTGTTTAATTATTATTATAATTATTTTATATCTTTTTTTTTTAAGTTAAAGATGCTTTTCTTGTTTTTCCTTTAAGTTCTTTCCCTTGCCTTTTAGCATTTATATATGTTCAACTCAAATATAAATTTTAACGCATCTTATTGTATATGAATTCCAATCTTAAATACAAAATCCAATATTTATTGTGAAATTTTCTGAGGGAAAAAAATTATAAACGTAATTATTCTGTTAATTTTCTGATAAAATTAATAGTTTTCTAAATAAATGGATAGTTTAATGAATTTAATAAACTATAAATGCAAAATTAATACAGATATGCTTTGTGCAATCTTTATATATAAAAATCTTCTGTGCGTGTGTATGTAATTGAACTCCTCCTAAACGACTGGACCGATTTTAATGAAATTTTGTATGTGTGTTCCAGTGGATTCGAGAATGGTTTAGATTCACATTTCATCGAAATTGATTCAGTACTTTTTTAGTAATTTGGAAAAAAAACTAATAGTTAGTGATTTTTCGCTAATTAAAAGTGCTATATATATAAAAGAAGGATTTCGTACGGAAAAGGATTTCGTATTAATCACAGCACAAAAAAATCTACCGAACCAAAAATCTTGAAAATTGGGGTAAAAATACTTCTTATAACATCGAGTGCCGCTAAGAAGGGATTTTCGAAAATTCTCCCCCCCCCCCTCCCACGGAGGTTTAAAAAAAAAAGAACGAACTTTAAAAAAAAATCCTTTAAAATCGGCTTTTGTAGATATTTTTCAACTGATAACATATTTTAGGGCATTTTTTCATTCTGAATCGAATGGTACTAAGCAAAATCGTTTAAATCCAGTAGTTCGTGAGATAATTCACATTTTTATAATTTGGCGATGTCTTCGGCGCAAAAATCTGAAATTTTCAATCCTTATCTATATATATAAAAGAAAGTCAGGATTTCGTATTAATCACAGCACAAAAAAATCTACCGAACCAAAAATCTTGAAAATTGGGTTAAAAATACTTCTTATAACTTCGAGTGCCTCTAAAAAGGGATTTTCGATAATTCCACCCCTAAGATGAGTAGAAAAAAGAACGAACTTTTAAAAAATTCCTTAAAAATCGGCTTCTGTAATTATTTTTCAACTTATAACATATTTTAGTGCATTTTTTCATTATAAATCGAATGGTACTAAGCAAATTCGTTTAAATCCAGTAGTTCGTGAGATAATTCACATTTTCCTAATTTGGCAATGTCTTCGGCGCAAAAACCTAAAATTTTGAATCCTTATCTTTATATATATAAATCTTCTGTGGTGTATGTCACGGAACTCCTCCTAAACGACTGCACCAATTTTAATGGAATTTTGTGTGTGTGTTTCAGTGGATTGGAGAATGGTTTAGATTCACATTTCATCGAAATTGATTCAGTACTTTTTTAGTAACTAGGCAAAAACTAATAGTTAGTGATTTTTCGCTAATTAAAAGTGTTGAATAAATTCGATGAATAGAGTGAGGACCGAATACTCGAGCGGTCTAGGGCGCCAGATATAAGCTCTGCTTCTCGAAGAAAGAGATCGCGTGTCCGAACCCCGCACCTGTCAAACGTGTATGCTTTTTACAGTAATATAGCCTGTATTATAATTTTGATTAACTGACTTCAGAAAATCGTTAACTTTTAACAAAAAAGAGAAAAATAAACTTTTCTACCAAAAATTGAGCCGACTTCAAAAAATACTTAAGAGTGAAATATAATTTCCTTACATAATTGTAATAAGAAATTAAATTAAGAGCGTAGTGTTTATCGTGCGTATTACTATATTTAAGTACATTAATTTGGTTTTCTGGAGTCGGTGCCAAGAAGGACAACGTCTGTCGGTGACAGGACAACGTCTGTCGGTGACAGGACAACGTCTGTCGGGTCCGTTAGTATACAATAATTATATAATGACAATAACGATATAATAATTATGAACTATTTATAATATATAAAAATCATAGTATTTTGGTTAAAATTGTTATATAAACTTGTATGATAAATTTTGAATAAAATGTATTATAATATAAATATATATATAACCAATATAAATCATTACAAATTATCAACAAAAATTGTGAATCTTTAAATAATAAGGAAATTTATTCAAATTAAAAATATATGTGTGTATATGACATTAACTTAGCATACATTGGTTAAATTAATAAGCAAGGTATTTATTTTAAAAAATTCCTTTTAAATAAAAGATTTAAAGAGATTAAGTTTCGTGCTAGTAGATAAATACGTTGATTGAATACTGTGCATTTGTATCAAATTGTAACATATATTAAAAGTTAGAAACCCATTAAAAACTTAAATTGAATATTTTAAATTTAGTTACCGTTATTATTATGATATACATTAAAATGTATAAGGATGATTTCATTTTGAATTATACCTTTGTTATTTTATTTATATTGAATGAAGCCAGCAGAAAATTTAAGATTTTTATTTTAAAAAATCTTAAAATTAAATGTACCGTATAGATTTACATATATTCATAAAAAACAATACAATAAATTTCTTCAGTTACTCGTAAACAAAAATAATCTGGAAATATCGAATGAAAAAGGTAAAGTTTCATGTTTGTCGATAAATAAGTTGATTAAATACTGTGCGTTTATATCAAATTCTGACATATTTTAAAGGCTTAAAATACATTAAAAACATAAATCAAAAAATTTAAATGTAATCATTATTATTTACTATCATTTGTACTAAAATGTATAAGGACGATTGCATATTTTAAATTATATAATTAGTACTTTCTATTGAATGAAACTCAGAAATTTTCGGATCAGCATTAAACCAAAAAATAAATAAATAAATAAATAAATAAATATATATGTGTGTATATTAAAATTAAAAGCACTGCATGGATTTACATATATAGAAAGAAATATAACATAAATTTCTTCAGTAAGGAAATTCCGAAAGTATCGGATAAAAGAAGTAAAGTTTCGCTCTAGTAGATAAATAATTTGATTGAATACTGTGCACTTATGTCAAATTTTAACATATTTTCATTGGAAAAACCTATAAAAAACATAAATCGAAAATTTAAAATTTAATCATTATCATTTTTACTAAAATGTATAAGGAATATTTTGAATTTTATGTTTCATACTTTATCTATACTGAATGAAATCTATAGAATATTTAAGATTAGCATCAAAGTAGAAAAAAAAATGATTAAAATTAAAAGCATCACATAAATTTACATCCATCCATAAAAAAAAAAAAAAAAAAAAAAAAAAAAAAAAAAAAAAAACTTATTTAATTTTCTTATTTGATTCTTCAATTAAATAAGAATAATCCGAAAGTATCGAATGAAAGTTGTTACGTTTCGTGCTTGTAGATATATAAGATAATTGAATACCGTGCACTTTTGTCAAATTCTAACGTATTTTAAATGCGGAATTCCCATAAAAAAAACTTAAATCGAAATTTTCAAACTTCTTTATTATCTTTTATTATCATTTGTATTAAAATGTATAAGGGCGATTGCATGTTTTGAATTCTATATATAGTTGGTACTTTATTGATATAAAGGAAACCAATAGAAAATTTAAGATAAGCGTCAAAATGAAAAAAAAATCATTAAAATTAAAAGCATCACATAAATTTACATACATATATCCAAAATAAATAAATAAAAATTTTTAATAATTATTATTATAAACTTATATTTATAACTTTATTATATTATTATTAATAATTATTATTAATAAAAATAATCCGAAAGTGTCGGATGAAAACTGTTAAGTTTTGTGCTTGTAAATAAACAAGATGATTGAATACTGTGCTCGAATATCAAATTTTAACGTATTTTAAATGAAAAATTCCCATAAAAAAGTTAAATCGGATATTTTTATTTGATTATTATTATTTATTATCACTTGTGCTAAAATTATAAGGATCGTTGCATATTTTGAGTTATGCATATAGTTGGTACTTTATTTATATAAAGGAAACGAATATAAAATTTAAAATCAACGTCAAAGAAAAAAAATCATTAAAATTAAAAGCATCACATAAATTTACATATATCCCCCCCAAAAAAATAAATAAATAACATTCTTCAATAAATTAAGAATATTTCGAAAGTATCGGATGAAAGCTGTTAAATTTCGCGATTATAGATTTAAAAAAAAAAAAAAAAAGATTAAATAATGTGCATTTATGTCAAATTTTAAATGGAAAATTCCCTTAAAAACTTAAATCGAAGTTTTAAAACTTGATCATTATCATATATTATCATTTGTAATAAAATGCATTAAGACAATTGCATATTTTGAATTATGTGTATAGTTGGTGCTTTATTTATATAGATGAAACCAATAGAAAATTTAAAATCAATGTCAAAGGAAAAAAAGTCTTTAAAACTAAAAACATTGCATAGATTTATAAACATACATTAAAAAAAAAAATAAAATAAAATAAAAAGATAATTTTCTTCAATTAAATAAGAACAATCCAAAAGTATCGGATGAAATACCTTATTTTTCTTTCGGTTACTCATATTGAATTCCGCCTTACTCTTGAGTGACACAGAATATTACAATAACGTTTTCAAAAGGGAAGATGGGCAAAAGTTTTCTTTCCTCTTGGGCGCAACAGAGAGCGACGAGTTCGTCCAAAGTTATCACTGGCCAGATGAAAGATGCGATTACACGCGGTCAGTTTACTCTGATTTCTTTCTTTATTTTATTTTATTCAAAGACGCCTGCTTGTTTTTTTTTCTTTATACAGTCTTTACTCTCTCTATCTTGAACTTGACTTCTCTAAGTCTCTCAACTAAGTAAATAGGCCTCTTTCTCTAGAATTAATTTTTCTGCTCACATATCCGCCGGACAGTTTTTTTCAACATGAAGGTCATAATGAATATATATATGCATTTTTGTTTTTTATTGCGCAGTTTCATGCTAATCATTTCTCGATTGTTCTTTATTCTGTTATATCATTGTCTCCAAATTTCATAATGTCAAAATCTTTTCCAAGCATAATTTTCCTTTCATTTTTGTCATTAATACCAAATATGCTGACGGTTTTCATTCTTTCCAAAAAATTGAGTTATGTAATTTAATTATTAATACTGTCCCAAGAAGGTATTTTCACGGATTATAGAAGCTTTTGTAAAAGATGCATCAAAAGATAATGTAGTTTACAATTGCAAATAAAATTTTTCGAGTTAATGAACTAACGAAAACACAAGTTTTTTTTTTTTTTTTTTTTTTTTTTTTCGTGAATATTTTTGAATTTCATGAGTAAGAACATATTTTGTTAGACAAATGATGGATGTTGATTAAAGAGATTTAATATTCCATAAGAGCAATTTTTATTTCATGTTGAAATACGTTTTAAGTATTCTTGAAGGATGGCCTCTCTCATTTGTGGGCATGATAAAGTTCATCGGTACTGAAAAATGACCCGAGATTACTTCGCTTTATCAGCACACAAAAAAAGTGCAGGGAAGTTAACTTGCCTGCACTTTTTTTTGGTTCTGATGTGTAGTAGGGTGGAGCGAAAAAAATTTTTTTTTGAAAATCAAAAACGGGTAGGTGCCAAAAGTTGCCTTTATACTAGTACATCAACTGTGTGAAATTTTACCGCTGAAAAAAAATGGCTTGAGTCTGCGCTTTTGCTCCAAAAATCGAAATTTTGGGTAAAATTTGTCATTTTTTGACATTTTTTCAAAAATATAAAAAAATTCCTACAGAGCTGGTTAGTATTTAAAAGTGTTGCTTAGACCTTCATATTTATCTGCTTAACATATTTAAACTACAAAACAATATGTTTATTCCCTATAGCAGGAGCAAAACAGACAACTTTTAGTAAGAAAACAGCATTACCACTCTATTGGGTCATACAACGAATTATTGTTCTTAATACAGCTCTTGTTTTCAAAACTACCTTGTACATGCGTCGTGGAGGTGGCTATATTTCCTATACCACCCGGCCCAACTATTCGATCATCTTAGTACAGTGTTTTATTTATACATTGATTTGTGATTTTCATTATAAAAATTTGGCATAGTTTCGACGCTTCCACCTTGTTCATCTGTTCTTTGCATCCACATGCTGCTGTAACTATCTTCATGTATATTTTTACAGTTTATATAAAAAAAAATGAGAAGCAGAGTAATGCACGGGAATATTATTAAAGGGATCTATTCGGCAATCTATTATATTTATCATATTATACATTCAGTTCATGAATAGTGATTGGAAGTTCTGTTACCACAACATTTTTTCAGTCAATTGTATTTTTTTTACGTAATGATTTGCTTCAAAGATGATTTCAGATATTTCAACTATAAGTATGCCATCATTTATTCTACTTTTGCATTTTTTATATGTTGAGAAGCGAGTTGTTTCATGTGATGGTGATCGTCAGAGAGAATTGCAATGAAAATTTGTTCTCCATGTGTAAAGCAACCGCTGTTGTAAATAACTTTTTTTGCATTAGTTTTATGCCGTTTTCTAAGTGTTTTCGTATCTAGGTAATTTCCTATTAACTTTTAGATCCCCTTTTTATGAGCGGACAACATTTGATGGTGAAATGTCCTGGGCATAAACTTATAATGCATAGTACTTTATGAGGGAATGTACGGATTCTAATCGACTATAAGTGCTCATTTAAAATTAGGAGAATTTTATTTGTCCCTGTGAACCATTTTGTATGGGGTAAGCTTAGAATTGTGTATAATATTGAATCATTCGCTACTTCAACTCCAGTGAATTTCCTCTGCGTTAATTATTTGAGAAGTCGGTATAAAACGTTCTAAGCTACATGGATTCACCGGATTAATAAGGAAAATCTTTGTCTGCGTACTATTTACTTCCTATTGCAATTTTTTTTTATAAAATAGAGAATAATTTTGAAAAATTATTTTCTCAAATTGAGAAAAAGGTACTCAGAACAGACTAGAAATTTCTGTCGCAGATTGCAAAGCTAATTCATAAGGAAAGCTATTTCTCAGAAGGAATGGGGAATAGGAATTTAGAAAACATCTCACACAAAAGACAGCTCATAAAGTTACTAAAATTTTCCGCTTTATATAAGCACAGATTGTCAATCAGAGTTTATATGTTCACTCACACAATATATATTCCAAGTTTATACCGCGGGATGTTTTATACCAAATGTACTACACACCTAAATAATAGATCTAAAATCTTATTAGAAATTACTAGACTACGGAACAACACAGGAAACGACATAAAGCATACTAAAACTTCTTTAGAAATATTGTTGTTTTACAACAAGTAGTTTTTGCAAATTTTGTTTGCAATCCTCTGTGACAATCGTTATAATATTAAACAGCTAGCTTCTCAGCATATATTCAATGTAATAGGTTCAATAAATGATGACATACTAGAAATTAAATTCATACAATCAATTTTTAGGCAACTCATTGCATATAAAATGTAATTGATTGAAAGAATGCTGTGATAACAAAACTTCCAATTATAATGTACTAATTGCATGAAATTTTAATGAAGATAATAGACTGCTGAATAGGTTCAATTAAGAACATACCCAATACATTGCTCAGCTTCTCTTCTGTTATACATGGTATAAAAATATACATACAGCAGGTCACACCAGCATGATCCAAATCATCCAAAGTCAGTGAATATAAAGAAGAGATAAATTACTTTGATATATAGAAAACTTATACTCGTCTTCGGGAAAAAAATAACAGTTCAATACATAAATAAAACACTGGGCCGAGATGATTGGATGGTTGAGACGGGTGGGATAATGCAACCATCTCTATGAGTTATATACATAATAGTTTTGAAAGCAACTAGGTAAGAAATGCATTCAAAACAACATTTCGTTGTATGCTCCAATAGAGAGGTTAACGCTGATTTATCACAAAAAGTTGTCAGATTTGCTCCAATTATACAGACTACAGATATTGTTTTATAGTTTAAATATGTTAAACAGATAAATATAAAGATCTAAGCAACACTTTTAAATACTAACCAGCTCTGTAGGAATTTTTTAATATTTTTGAAAAAATGTCAAAAAATGACAAATTTTACCCAAAATTTCGATTTTTGGAGCAAAAGCGCAGACTCAAGCCATTTTTTTTCAGCGGTAAAATTTCACACAGTTGATGTACTAGTATAAAGGCAACTTTTGGCACCTACCCGTTTTTGATTTTCAAAAAAAAATTTTTTTTGCTCCACCCTAATGTGTAGTGTAGTGACGTTAACGTCACTACAGTAATAGACCTGGAGACGGCAGCACAGATAATCACCTCATCGAGTTCATGGATGAAAATCTGGGATTATTTAAGCCTCGATTCGCATATTAAAACGCAATCGGTCTGCCAAGTCTTATCTTGATAAAAAACACCTGAAAACCTGATTTTAACGGTTGACTCATATTTTACCATTATGGTTTCCTGTTCCCAATCCTACATGTTTTCATACTTTGACATTTCCAAGTCAAGTGTTCCTCTGTGTTTTTTAAATGAAATTACTTCATTTGACTAATTATTATAGATTAAAAAATTATATAAATTTTTATTTATGCTATTCGAATTATTAAGCTAGATAATTATGAGGCTTGTCGGTATTTTTGAGAAAAAAGAAAGGAAAAGAAAGAAAGAAAACATTTGGGTGCATATTACAATGCAAGAGTTTCTTGTTTATGTTAACAGTTATAACATTCTTTGATATCAGATTTGTATGGATAATTTTCAAAGCTGTAAGACACTTAATTAACTATTATAATGACATATGTAACAGTATTAAAAATATTAGAGTTATTTTCTGAGTTTTTTTTCTTTTTTCCTTCCCTTATAAAAAGAGATGTCTGAAAATTCGGGGGGGGGGGGGGGGAAGGAGGCCATTCGATAACATCTAGATAAACGCTAGAGTATAAATGATAATTTCAAAGATTTTTGTTAAAAAAAACATGTACAGATAAAAAAAACAGTTTTTATATACATATATATTCTTCTTCTTCTTATTATTATTATTATCATTATTATTAGATACATTTTCAGCAAAATGCTAATGACAAAAAAAATCACTCGTTTTCTCTGTGTTAATTTCATATATTTTTTTTTTTGGGGGGGGGGGCAACTTCTGGGGAGAACAGTGTAAAAACTTTGTATTTCTAAAACATTAATACACAGGAAAAGTAAAATCTTCCCGTGGTAGAAACTTAACAATTTTCCGAAAGATAATGCTCCTTCCTGATCACCCCTGAATTCATCACTGACCTCTCTCTACTAGCTTTCTACTATATCTCTCCTAGACCAATTTCTCTACACTAAATTTGAGAAAAATATCTTTTTTTTTTTTTTTTTTTTTTTTTCGCTTAAAATGTACAGTAGAAACTCGATATAACGCGGTTGTTGGGACACATGTTTCACACCCGCGTTATAGCGTAACCGCGGTATATCGGAATGGTGTCAAAGAAATGACACAAAATGATGAAAACACTTGTACGCTTAGTGAAATGTAATTAACTTTATCATCCATTGAACACAAACTTAATCTTATATTATAGTAAAAAAGTCCATAAGAGTTGTTTGGCGAATTGAGGCATTTCGTTTCATTTCGGCATAATGTATTACACTTGCAACATGTAGTAGATGAACACAATCTGAATCGTCTTGCCTCTCCATCAACGAAATTGCCTTCGTTAAGTTACCACATAATTTTCAGTTTCATCATCATCATCATCTTGCTCACTGCAATTTTTATGCGTTTCAACATCAATGATATCCTGATATTTTATGACTTCTGAAATTGGTTCGCTGTTGTCAATTTCTATCCAGTCATTTAAATCGTCAACTGAGATAACGAGATGAATATTACTAACCGCAGACTGCAAGTCCCTCATTGAGTTTCACTGAAATTTTAAACGCAAAATTTATCCTAAAATTGATAATTTTTTTTGGGGGGGGGACATACTTTTTCTCGTGTTAAATCCGAATTCGCGCTGTATCGGACCGCGTTTTTTCGGGCTTCTTAGAAATCTCTCGTGTATTTCGGCGAAGTTATGTAAAAATATATTTAACGATTATTAATATGTTGAAGTAATTATAAATGTTGGAAAAGGGCAATGGATTGCATTCATTTCCTTTTATTTGAAGTTACAAATTTTAAATTCTCAGTTTGTGTAGTAGTTTTTTAATACAGCAAATAATTCAAAATGCTGAAATCTAACTTATATTTTGCGATTTATGTTTTTCGTGAATTTTTACATAATATTGTAATTTTTTTCAAACTAATTAAAATTTTGGAAATCTAACTTTACAATTATAGAGTACACTTGTAATAAAAGCAGGATAGAAGATCTTTGGAAAAAAAAAAAGAATAACTATAAAATAAAAATAAATAAATAAAAATTTTCAATTTTTACTTTTTTTTTTTTTTTTTTTTTTTTTTTTTTTTTTTTTTTTTTTGTTAAAGCATTTTGTTTTTAGTAAAACCATTTAATTGTATGCCTGTATAAAAAATTTTGTCTTTACTAAATTTTTGCACATGTTATGACTTTTTTTTAAAGCTAATAAACTTTTCGTAAATCTGATCAATTCTACCAGAGTACACTTGTAAGAAAAATGTAGTAAAAGATTTTAAAAAAGAGAGAATGACTATAAAATGTTCTTGGAATTTAAGAAAAATGAATGTTTTTCAATAACCACCATATTTTATTGATTGAATCATTTTCCTTTATAAAATCCATTTAGTAGTACATCTTAATACAAATTTTCATTTTCACTGATTTTCTGCATAAGTAATGACATTTTTTTATATAAAATGTTAATTAATTTTTTGAAAATGCCAG
Organism: Maratus speculifer; assembly: GCA_964019185.1. Classification (NCBI taxonomy): domain Eukaryota; kingdom Metazoa; phylum Arthropoda; class Arachnida; order Araneae; family Salticidae; genus Maratus; species Maratus speculifer. Next base: position 277,285,482 of record OZ025295.1, on the reverse strand, counting down.
ACATATATAAGGTATGCTGGGATAAGTGGAATCGTAAGGTTTTTTTTTTTTTTAAGACATTTTGATAGCAAAATTTTCTTTTACAACGCTCTTTAGTTGATTATATTTTGCATGTTTTACCTGGTTTAAACTTTTTAAAGCTATTCCCACTTTTTAAAACAGGACCTAATAATCCATTTGTATATATATAATAAAAAAAGGTGTGTCGAGCATAGACCCTTATAACCTTACATAATGGCGCTATTTCCGTCATTTAAATTACAAAAAAGAAAAATCACGCATCAAGCATAGATTAGAAAACACTTTCCACCGTTCCCAGAATCCTGTAACGGAACTTCATCATTTTCTATAGCTATTTTTCAGGAAATTTGCCTTTTCATTTAAGATACTATGTCAACCGTTACGCACTAGAGGGAAAAATATGGTAAATGTGATCGCAAATCGCACAGAGGGTTTCATTTAATATCCCTTCCAAAACTATTTATCCTTTCATTAATAAATCCAAATTATTAATTTATAATTATTAAATTATTACATAGATGGTAAAACCAAGAAATTTAATTTTAAAATAATTATAAAAGAAAGTTCTTTATTTTAATCAATTTAAAAATGTTCAGATCTAATTATTTATATAAAATCCGAAATTCCAATTTTTTTTTTTTAAATTCGAAATGAAAAAAGTTTATCGGAGATATAAATAAAATTTAAAATTTCTAAAAAAGACTGTTTAAACGAAATTTAAAATGTTGAATCATTAATAAATCACAATATTTTTTAAAATAGAAAGAAAACTGAATTCCAAAAAATATTATGAATGTTGGTGATAATAAAAATATATAAACCCTTAAATTGGCAACAAATACGAAATTTCTTTTAATTAAATCTATCTTTGTATAAAAATTTCAAATTCCAGTGCCGATGTTCGAACTAAGAACCTTCTGTTTACTAACGAGATATTTTGCTTCCAAGTTATGATGTCTACACGAAAAACGTTGAAATTAAAGTTCTCTTTTAAAATTTAAATCACAAAAATGAACGCATGACATTGATCAAATTGATCTAATTTAAATAACAGATTTTTTCAAAATTTTATGATTTGTCATGTGACACGAGGTATTCAGCTGTAAGTACACAAAATTTGAAATCCCTGACCTATACGGTTCTTGTGTACGGACTCTATGACGGCCAGACAGACAGAGGACTGAGACGAATAAGGTTTCGACAGATAAACGAAATCCTAAAACAAAACTTAATTTTTTTAATCTGCGGTAAAATGCTTGAGAACATTTAAAAAAAAAAAGAATTACCATTATTTTTTTTCTTTTAAGCGAACAAACAAAAGGCACTAATTTCATCGAATGCTGCAAGGTTTTTTTTTGTGTGTGTGTGGTATTTAATATGGCTTAGGTGCGTAAGTTTAGTATTTACCCTTAATTTAAATAAAAGAAAAGTTCAGGTGCAAATATAGTACCGAATTAGACATGATTAAAATTAAGAAATATTGAACCAGACATAAGAAGCTATGTTTTGTTCAGCTAGCCTACTCTTCACATCAGTCTCACACAGCACACATCAATCTCAATCAGTCACATCAACAACTGCTTTCTGCTAAAGCTCTAAATTTCTGGCATCTTTAACACTAATTATCTGTGTTAGTATATATTTCCTCCCTTTCTCTGCTTGAAAATAAAATTTAATAATAAACTAAGTATAGAAACAGACACGGCTAAAATTAATAAACTTTATACTGAATATGTGGAACCTGTGTTTAGTTAAATAGGTCCATTCTTTGCATCAACGACACAAGTCAAGTTAGGTTCTGCAAGATTAAAATAGTATACATAAAATAGCTGTAGAAAAGAGTATTGTACCTTGAATCGCTTTTACCTCGAGACACTGACAATTTTAAATAAACTATTGGCAACAATAATCTTTTGTTTATTTCTAATAGTGACCTATAACCAACAGATTTCATCATAGTAACAGACAACATCAGTTTTAATTTCATTAGTCCAACGTTAATATTTCCCCCATTCTTGTTTCATTTTTAACCCATGTATTTTAACAATAAGTCAACTGCAATTCTTTTTTTATATAAAAGAAAAGGTTTTGGTTGTGATAAAATAATGACAGTGCTTCTAGATTTATCACCAATTCGATTTTATTTAAACCGTTTCATGATTGTACCTTTGGACATTAAACTATGTTGTACTTTGGGGCAAGTCCGATGTACAACAAATGCATGTTTCGTAATAATTTAGATAAATAAAAGTATTTTACAGAAAATTCCACAAAATACGTCAAATACAGTAAATAAAATAATTCAACTTTATTTTGGATGTACTTTATACAGGCATTTATTCAGTCGATGAAAACAAAATTTTAACTTGTATGTAAACTACAGGCCATTTCATTCTTCTGAAAAGTTTAATGAAACAGCTGAATTTATAGTAGCTAATGTATCAGATATGTTATCAGATGCATTCAGATGCAACAAGTTATCTCCATGTCTCAAAATTTCACATTTCCAATAGCGATTTGGTTATTTTCCAAAGCTGCAGCTTATAAAAGCAATATTTGTAGAAGAAAATGAAAATCTTGCATTTTAACAGTTTTTTAGTTATAGCTGAAATTGAAATTGCCCATCAGAGAACTGCTGCAGCAAGAAAAGGAAATAAAAGACCACCTCCAGATCAAAATAATAGTGAATCTGTTAATGATAAACTCATTTTATTTAGTACTAAAGATGATGACAGGATTAATTATGATCATAACCACAGATGTGTTAGAAGTAAGAAATCTAGAAAGTAGATTACTTTCTTACAAAAGTACCTGGGAGGAGAACTATTCCCTTTTATGTATCTGAAATTGGTTAATGTCCTTGTCAATGATGAATTTCAAGTAAAAATTCTAAAGCGCATCGGGAATAGCAGCAAATTTGCTCATTGGATTGATAATTTCTATGATATTTGCTTATCAGGTATTAAGTATTAACTCTCACATCCAATTTCTACAGATGTGTTTGAACGACAAATCACACAGCTGATTTTCCAAGTTGATTTTATATGATACGTTGTCAAACAATCAGGACTTTTGTAATTTGCTGTGTTTCGAAAGCATTATTGAACTTAGATTTCATTCTTTATTTCCTTTTAAAACTACTCGTTGGAGGCCACCGTAATACTTACCCATCATTTATATGCATATGAAAATAAAATATGCGAAAACTATTTATACAATGTATTTCAATTCCAAAACTAAATTTAAATGTTGTTAATACACATAATAATACTCTATTAATGAATTGCTGATGCACCAATTTCAACAAATTATATAAAACGCCAAACTACTCAAGAAGTACCAAACTACGTAAAAGAAACATCCTTATAACTCCAAAAATAATAATCATATTAACTAACAGTTTGCTGCGTCGGATTAAGCGTCTCATTTTCAATTAAAATATACCTCTGAATTGAAATTTGAATGAAATACAGGATCATGGAAAATCGAAGAAAGTGGAAAAGAAGATTACAAATATCTCGACAACTAATAATCCGATCGACTTCGTTCTTTATGTAAAATTTGTGTTTTTTTATTGCCTTTTACATGCATTCCTTAAAATAAAAAAATTCGAAAATTTTTATATACCTTTCATCAGAACGAATTTTTCGAGAATCCGGAAAAAATAGTTCCGGATAATCGATGTTGCTGATATTTAATAGGCTTCGTCCCATTCTTACATACTAAGTACATACAAAATTTCAAGTCTCTATCTCAATTTGTTCGTAAGATAGAGCGTTTACAGACAGACAGACAGACGGACGGCATTTTTTTTTTTCTAAAAATATGTTTTTCGAAATCTCCAGTGTCTAAAACGTGTAAATCAGTCAAAAAATTTTTTTCGATTTTCAAAACGATTGCAAGACTTACCCTATACTACGTATGATGGGTAAGTAAAAAAGTAAAAAATTTTATTTGTTAGCACAAAATTAGTTATTTTTAATGTACAAAATATTGTATTAGTTGTTGTACAAAATTATTAATAAGCTATATGACTATTGCCTTAATTGTACAGTATGTTTCAAAGTTAAACATAGTGTGTCCCAAGGTAGAATAGTATGTTGTACCTTCGGACAATTTGCCTTCGCTACTTTAACACTTTATCTACCGACGGTACTACCGAAGTACAGTTAAAATTACTTAATATAAAATTCTTTTAATCCATCGTTTAGTTGTAATACTGTATAGAATGAATTACAGATACATTACTTTATCTTGTTCCAAAAGGATTACAGGTTGCACAAAACAAAAAATATTTCTAAAAGAATGATTTATTTTGCCTTTGTATCTTTTCAGCTTTCTTGACACTGACGGAGGAGGATGGGGAATTTTCAAATCGGAAATATTTCTATATTTATATTTTAAGAACATCATATTTGTACATTTTATAATTCTACAAAATACTAAGAAAACAATTTAAAATAAAAGATTTGAGTAGGGTTTTAAGTATTCCACAAAATCCCTCTAAATTGAAATTTAATTAATCCTTCTAAATCCTTCAATCTTTCTAAAATCCTTCAAAAATTATTTAAGTGATTATGTAAATCTTTTAATTTAATCTAAACAATTTATGTAAAATGCTTTAGAATATAAAATTTTCATGAATTCATAATTCGGTAGATAAAGGGTTAAATGAGTGGCAATTTGTTATTTTCAAACTCTCTGAATTTCTAAACACCAACATATTTCTCTATATATTATAGAGAAATATGTTGGTGTATTGAAATGTTGCCTTTAAATTTTAAAGCTCATTGTAATCATTGAAATAAAAGATTAAAATGTTAAAATTGTCTCAAGGTAACACTTTCCCCTACGTATAAAATTATGAAAATAAGTCATGATTTGTTGTAGTCCCCGATACAAATTTCATAAGATTTTGTATGTTATTTATACATAATGATGATCTGATCAAAGATCATTGGTATAGCGCACTGACGTTTTACCAACTGAACCAATTGGAATGATACCCATGCTGGCACTTCCCACTATCATATGTTGGCAAGGCTACAGCCGCAACACAAGATAGAATGTTTTTTAGTGAGCCACCGATTCTGTAGTAAACACGAAACTATATAGAATCCAGCATCAACAAATTTGAATAAATATATATAATTCTTGTAAATTTTTGCACGCTTTGCGCTTCATAAAAATCCAAATTTTACTTGCTTAAAAGGTGCACATCCAACTAAGTGAAAAAGATCCAAGCCGGGAATTGCACCCGGATCATAAGTATAGCGCACCGGTGTTCTACCTACTGAACCACTTAGAACGATACCCAGTAATAGATAATGAGATAACGATTACCTTTTTCTTCATATAAGTTACAGAAAAAAAAAAAAAAACACTTTATAACTTTAGAAATTGATGTATAAAAATAACTTTTAACCTTGATTATGATTTGATATCTATTCTCTTTTTTTAATATATTTGAAAGAAAATGTTAATGCCAGTCCTTTTGTGCTAATGTTCATTTATATGACCAAGGTCTTATAAATTTCTAAAAAATGGAAAGTTTTTAAGCGCTTCCTGTAATTTTTCTTGGCAGTTACCTATTTCATTATTTTCGGGTAAAGATTGTCATTTCCTGGTGATTTTCGTAATCTTTTGAAAAGTGAACACATACAATATCCTTTTTAAAGCAATACCATTTGTTATCACTTATCATGCACTTTTTTATTTAAATTTCGAAAAGTTATTTAACTTCTTACCTCATTTTAAAATTTTACTTCATAAAGAAAAAAAAAAAAAAAAAAATTCTGAGCAAACGGTAACACTGCAGTTGATTTTTTATTTCAATACTAGTAAACCTGCGTAGTTTTTCTTGTGTTAACAATTATATTGCAGAGATTATGGCGATATATCATCTGTGGCGGGCTAAAGGAAAAATACCTCAGTACCTATACATTGATTTATAATTAATTTGTATAGACATTAAAATGTCTTATTGTCGTCGAAAGCACATCTGTTAATGCAATTTTTATATCTCAGCATATCACAAAGTTGGTTAAAAATTAATTCTGAAACATGTTATTTTACAATGTACCCACTGCCGATTTAAGCTACAATCTTTTGTTTTTAGTTTTCCCGTTCCAATTTAATTAGTTAACATTTTTTCATGTGTTTTTAGCATTTTAACATGTTTTGTTGGTTTATATTTGTTAATGCTTAATTATGGTGAGACATTCTGTATCTGTCAAATGTATAATCTAAAATATATATGTATATATATTGTGCAAGGGATGATAATATGATTTTTTGTTGATATGATATTTAGTTGAATAATAATCTCATTTTTTACACTCAAATCCTTTGTTACGGCATATTTTTATTTTAAATTTCCGTAATGTCTATGATTTAAAAATTAAAATTAATTTAATCTATAAAAATGCTTTAAACATACAAAATCGACAAAACATTACTCTAAGATAATGCGTAGTATTTTCATTTCATTCAGAAATATTCGATGACGTAAATGCAATCAATCTGACATCGATATCAAATTTTTCATCGATATAGACAAGCATGAAAGCAACACTGTACTTTGATTCAAATTAATATTTTGAAACGCGTGTTATTGCTTTGATGAAAAACAGGATTGATAAGGGATGCACATCTGAAAAAACAAAAACAAAACAGATATTATTTAAGTTCATTTGTAACTGTTGTCATTTCTTTGCTGATATTTCTTTAACTTTTTCTTTTTTTTAATTTGTTATGCTTTTACTGCTGCCAAAATCTATTTCACGTGTAGAACTTTACGCATAGATCATATTTCAATGCCAGTTATTTTAGAGTAATTTTAAAAGATACATTAGAAGCAACATCATTAGAGCATAATTTATATTCAAGGATATAACCAACAGAATAAATATAAAAGGCAAGAAGAACACGAAACTTTTTAGTTTTTTCAATTAAGGCTAAAAGCAATACTTTAATATCAAATTTCTATGCAAATTATTTACATCCTTCTTTTCAAAAGGTATTTTTAAGAAATGTTAGCATCTCAGATCTTACAAAGGGAGGGCCAACCTTGATAATCACAGATTTTGATTATTTTTATATATGTTGTAGGGCAGAAGCCCCTTAGTCTCTGGTTCAACGGATTTTATACAACGCTCTTAGTTCTCGATAAACAAGGGTGGGGGTGGGGGTGAGAGTGGGGGTGGGAGTGGGAGTGGGAGTGGGGGCTGATATCATAACAAAACTTAAGTACTTAGTTTGTAACAACGTATATGTCGTAGCCCAATCGGTATGACATCTGTTTGTTTTTCCAATGACTCGGGTTCGATACCAGAACGTGCAGCATTTCATTTTCTATCTTTTTGTTTTATGGGCCATTTTCACCATTCGCTTATATCTCATGGTAACAAACTTGACATTTCAAATAAAACTACTAGAAATGAACTAGATGCATAATTTCTAACTTAGATAATAATTTACATACCTTCTAAAACTATTTAGTAAACTTACTTAGCAGCTTACAATTCAGCGCTTATACACATGGTAACAGACATCGACATGACAAGTAACGGACTTGACATTTCAAATAAAACTATTAGAAATGAACTAGCTTGTATAATTTCTAACTTAGATAATAATACACATACCTTCTGAAACTATTTAGTAAACAATATTTAATTTAAAAAAGTGCAAAAATCATTATTTTAATATTAAAATTTAAGGTAACAGATTTGACAGTGAAAAAAAAAAATCAACTTTATAAAAGCTGATTCTTGCCACTATTACATTGCTTCACAATTGAAGAGTAAAAAATGGCAAATAGTAGTTGCGTGAATAGTTTAACTATATCGCGGAATATTTGCTGCTAACTTTAGGCAGAATTAGAAACCTATTTTAACTAAAATAGTCACAAGGTAACGGACTTGACGCAAAGTGAGGGACAAAATATTTCTATTAATTTCTTAAAGAAAATATTACTTGTAAACATTTTTTTTTTCATTTTTATAGAACACTAACAGTTCATATTTAAAATAATTAAATCTATTTATTTTAAAAAGTTAAATTAGATTTTAAAAAATAACAGTTAATTACATAAAATTTGGAATGGGAGAGGCATTTTTGGTTAAAATCACAATTTTAAAGATTTATATCTCTAAAATTTTTTTTTATTTGAAAAATTTTTCATGTTAGAAATGTTCAATGTAATCTTCTTTAGCAAATGCATAGCTGAAATCAAACTTTATATATTAATTTATGTTTGAATTTTCTTCTTTTTACTCTTGGACAGCATATGTAAGTGAAATTTGAAAATGGTCCTTATCAATATTCTTGTATTTATATTTAATAGCCTCATTGTCAATTGCAATGTGTGCATAAATTATTATTTTTAAAAATCTTTAAAAACAATTTATTTACAAATTAAAAAACATGTAATTTATTTATTTATTTATTAGGATGAGCGAAGCGAATCCTCTACTAGTCCACTCTAATGACACTTTGTCGTACACTTTACAAAAAAACTATACAGTATTTTCACTTGAAATTAAACACAAATATAAATTATGATCTGTAGATTTGCAGAATATTATTTTTTTTTACAGAAATACTTTTCAAAAAATTATTATTTTAATTAATTTATTTTACATGCATTTCCAATGCGGATGCATTTTAGCAAATAAATAAAAAATGAAACGCGTATATTTTCAGAAAAAAAAATATATAAATCATGGAGTAAATAATTATAGATAGAATCATGATTAATTTAATAAATGAAATATGTTTTCATCACTCCGCAAAATCGTTTGCACAGATGACACTTAAACATTTTAAAAGAATTGTATTATGGATTTTTTTTTTTTTTTTTTTTTTTTTTTTTTTTTTTTTTTTTTTTAGTAAAGTGGCAACAAAAGAATTGTAAGCAAATAAAATTAATTTTTAAATTTGCCATATAAATGAAAAATTAAAAGAACTGCTTAAAGTTGTTGCCTCGATTCAAGCTCTTTATAAATGCACTAAAGCAAAGTTGGCCGATTCAGAAACTATAAATGGACTTTAATCATTTCTTTATCATTTGGATTTAAAGTATTGTTACGTTCTTATTTGTGGACCGAAAAAGGTTTAGTGAACGGTACTTTAGACTTTGTTGCGCGTATTAAAGTAAATCACAAGCCATCAGACCAGTTACCGCGAATAATCATGGATAAATTTGAATACTGCAGTAATTTAACTTATAAGAATTGGTGCGTACCAATTCCCCCAATAATTAAATTCTGGAAAAATGGAAGCATAAATTGCTCAATAAAACAATTTCCTTTGCAATCAGTTTTTGCAGTTATAATTCATAAATCTCAAGGTTTGACATCAGATAAAGCAGTAGTAGATATTGGGGATAAAGAGACACCAGTTTGCTTAACGCACGTAGCGTTGTCGAGAGTGAAATTCCTTCAAGGTTTATCATTTAATAGAAAATTTCCTTACGAGAGATTCTACAATATAAAAAAATTTAATATGCTGGTATGCAGAAAAAAAAGAAGAAATTAGAATTTAAAAAAAAAATACATTTAATAGTTCTTAGTATCAACGAGAGTAGATTTTAATGTTTTTCCAAATATTTTGTTTGAATGTATTATTCTAAGATTGCTATCAAAGATTATTTGATGTGAATTACAAAGATTGAAAACATACCTATTTCAAATCATTTCAGATAACTCCAGAGGCTATTGGGAAATGTAAAAACATCTTTAAAACTTTTGATTAAAAATTAAAAAAATATTTTGTAAAATTTTGCTTCGAAAATATTTTTATTTATACCAATCTTATATCACAGATAAAAAATTCCGAGGAAATTCTTAATTATTTGGCTGAATTTACATTTCTAAAACTTAAATACGCCAAAACATAAGATAAAGTTTTTGCTTAATAAAGATGCAAAAATAATATAAAATAATAATGTTATTTTCAAATATTTATCTTATGAAATAATGCTTCGCGAATCCAAACAAAGCACGGCTTTTGCTAGTTTATTTTTATTTTATTTTATTTTATTTTATTTTATTTTATTTATTTATTTATTTATTTATTGTAAAAACGATTTATTTACAAATAAAAAAAAAATTTTCGTAACTAAATTCTTGTACAAAACATCTTAAAACTGTTAACTCTTTTTAAATCCCCTTTAAAACATATTTTATGCATTTTATTGTCGATGCAATGTTAATGACTAATTATGTCAATACGTGATTTTAAAGAAACATTTAGATATTGCCTTTTTAAGGGAAGTCAAAAACGAAGATAATACTGCACTGTTTATAAGTAAGAAGCATAATTTAAATAAAATTAAGCATAAGAATTAAATTACAAGATATTTTTGTTACATATTAACGGTTTATAAATTTCTAATACGTTTGCTTTCACTTTGAATTATTTCTTTCTTATTTGTCTTCTTAGTTTTATAATTTTTTGAAAACGATTTACTTTATTGTAACTAGAAGGCGCCACAGGAGACTTTAATTGTTTCTTTTTTTAGTTTGATATCGATAAGTGGTTTCTGTTTAAAATCTTTACAAAAAAAAAAAAAAAAAAAAAGAAAAAGAAAAAAAAAGAAAAAAAGAAAAAAAAAAGAAAGTGTGCTTTATTTTATAATTGTTTATAAACCTATAAAAATGGAAGAATCAAACTGTTCTTCGGAATTTTGTCGAAAGTGGTGGTGTTCGTTAGCTCTTAACACGGAGATTAAAGAAATGTATACAACTAACCGCTGAATGCAAAACTGGTGAAGAGTTACAGGCAGGGGCCGTAGCTAAAACTGAAAATAGGGGGAGGGGGGGGGGCTCAAGAAAATTTAGGAGGGGCATATATATATATATATATATATTCTCTCACTCTATGACGCAAAATGTTAAATTAGTGCTTGTTCACTGTAGGTACTATGTTTATTATTAAACTGAATAACTTCATTTTATGCTAAGAAAAATATATGACGATGAAAAATTTTAATGTCTAACTAGTTCAAAATTAAACATCATGTTATCTTCATATCTGCAAATAGGATGAGAGTTGAAATACTTATTTTAGATACAGTATAGTAATTTTGCAAAATTGTGAAAGGGTGCCTCAAAACTGAATTAGATTTTCGAACGGAATTTCCTTTGAATTATCGGAACAGAATTTCATTTAGTGACCTTGGAATCTTTTCCAGAGGAGGCTCAAAATATTTTAGGGGAGTGGGCACCCCCTTAGCTATGGCCCTGATTACAGGCCGATGTATTTGTCATTGATTAATTTCTCCAGGTCGCTTGCGATGCAGGAAAGACACTCTGTGTGGTACAAAAGAGAGTTGACGGATTACAGAGAAGACAATTTATGCTCGGTGAAAAATGTGACTTCGTGGATGGTAATGTATTTCTGAATAGAAATGGCTGAAGCACGAATGTTTGCAACACCAAGTACACACCATGAAAGATAGTGTTTCGCAGTTGTCTCAAGTATTATTAATTAAGCTAAGGGATGCCTGTTTTAACAGGGATGTAGTGAAGGGTATACGGGGGTATACGCCGTGTACCTTCTGGATATTTTTAAAAAGTTTCGTATGCCCTCTGTTTCTGAAAAAAAGCATTAGCGTACGCCCTGTCTATGAAGGTTCATAACGTCTGCGTATGCTCATATGCATCCTCTGCCTATAACAGTACACTTTTTTTTTTTTTTTTTTTTTTTTTTACGACTATAATATTGTTGTTTAACTGATCGAAAGACGGGATCGGCGTCTCTAATTAAATCCGTCTGAAAGCATACGACGCATGTCATCGAAGGTGGGTGAGTATTTAGTTCCTGGTGTTATTTTAAAAATTACTTCAAGTCAGTGCCGTCCAATTTTGATAGTTATGTATGATTGTGAAAATGTCTCACACTTTTTTGTTTCTTACTAGAGGAAACATGAAATCACCACTAACTTCACATCCCCGTGGTAGAAACGCGGCGACACAGCGACATTATTGCAGAAACGAAACAGCATCTTGCAGAAAATTTTCAGCCTCGAGCCACTAAGTGCATAGCTGATAGGAATATTATTTTTTACAATTGTTATTTTTACTTCAAATAAAAAATATTAAACCTTATCGTTCAATGTCACTTTCCAAGTGAAATAACAACCTTCAATTCTTGTTCACATTTTATGCATTTGACACCACTTTTTATGAAATATTTTTAATTATATTTTGAAAACGTATGCCGCGAAAGATATCCTACAAAACTTATTTTTAAAATATAGTAGTGCAAGTAAAATACAAATAAAAATAAATATGAAAAAGGCTAGCGTCGGATAAGGATTAAAGTTACTAAAGTAAGTAAAGTATGTAAATGTAGAACTTTCTAGAAGATAATTTTTTATGCAATTAAACAACTCCTTATTTAGTTTTGTAGTAAACATAACAGACATTTTTGAAAAATTGGCTTTTAATTAATAGGGTTAAAAGATATATATATACATATATATATTTCTTTTATTGATACCGAGAATAACAATGGCCTTATCCCCAGTATCTAACAAGAGGAAAAATTAGATATATTAGTTAATACTTTAATTATTTGTAATAATTAAACATACTTCCCCCCCCCCATTTCCGCTCCAAACCCAATAAATTCATCTAATTACAGTTTTCAAATCTGTGGTCTCACACGCTGTCAATAAACCTTAAAATAAAAAATGGGATAACCTATTATTTATTACAAATTACTGTAAATATACTAAATAATTCCACTAATGCTGATTCATTAATTTTATGGAGGTTTTTGGCATTTTTTTTTTCAGTCGCAGTTTAAAAACAGGTAAGAACATGGTAGATAAAAAGTAAATAATGCCTGGTTTATGATTATTAGATCTTTAATGTCTGATATTGAATGACTGTTTTCTAATTGTGTAATGTATAAATTTGCAATCGTTTCTACTGTTAAAAAATATTACGCTGCAGAAATTTTTTTTTGTTAATTTGGCTTGTCACAGAAAGGTTTAAAAAATTCTGCCACAGGGCTTCACGCTTGCAACAGCAGGTTATATAACTGTACTTTAAGCTGTCTTTTCTATCACACAGAGTGTCTTTCCTGCATATCTAGAGATTTGGAGAAATCAATAAATGACAGAAATAGATCGGTTACCAGTATTCTCAGGTACTCTTCACCAGTTGCATTCGGACGGGAGGTTGTATACATTTTTTTTTTCTTATCCCCGTATAAGAACTTTCCGACGACACCAATCTCGACAAAATCCCGATCAGGCAATTGGACTCCTTCACTAATAGTCCAAGAACCGACCGCATAAAACCCTAAATCATCGAACACAAGAAAAATTCTTTTACTTTGTGGAAGAGTAGTAATAGAGGAATCTAATGATCCACGTCTGCCGGATGCGAAAATCATTCCATAGATATGTATGCAGTATTCTTTTAAAAAATCTTAATTTTATGATAAAAATCTGAAATTTTTAGAAATGGTAGAAATTGTGTGGTATCAGAAAGAGCCGGGCCTGTTTTCACTGATTTCTGTACGGGCCGGGCCTGGAAATTCCTCTACATTGGGTCTGTTGTATCACATTTTGATAGGCAATACCGGCTAACAGCCATCAGTAAACTTTTGAGCCTCTACGCTTTTGATGGTAAAAATGTTTCTTTCTCTCCATCACTGTCACACTTTCTCGATCTTTCAACAAGCAAAATTACACTTAAGCTTTTTTGTTGTTGTTGTTGTTGTTTTTTTGGTTTTTTTTTTTTTTTTTAATTATTATTTGAAGAAATAAGGCACGAATTTGGTTCATTTCTGCTTGGTCAATTGGTAAAAACTTTGTCTATATTCTCATAAATATTAGACAAACCGAGTGATACAACAAATATTAAAAACCCCAACAACATATAGTCCAAGAGCCGACCGCACAAAACCCTACGTCATCGAGCACAAGAAAAAATCCTTCATTTTATGGAAGAGCAGTAAAAGAGGAATCTGATGATCCATGTCTGCTGGAAGCGAAGTGGTGCATAAGCCAAAAGTTGATACCACTAGTGGGTCACTCGTAGGTTTAGCATTGTGTTTGCCGTAAAATTAAAAGAATGAAAACATGGAAAATTGGGTGCAGGAAAATACAAAGCTAAGTCTACGAGTCAACCACTATTACTACTCTTCCATAAAATAAGGGAATTTTTCTTGTGCTAGATGAATTAGGGTTTTGCGCGCTCGGTTCTTGGACTATAATAAGACTTGGTGAATTTTGATGATATCTTTTTAATCAGTAAATTAGTGAATGTTTGTGTTTGTGTTTTTCATCAGAGTCCAGGATATTTTTCATTTTAAAATTAACAAAAACCTGTTTATCCTGAATTGATATTATTTTAACCCGACTTTAACCAGACCTAGAGAAGTCAAATTCCGACCAGAAATTGGCTTGAACTTTAAACAATAAAAAATAACTCAATCCGAAAAAAAGGAGTTAATCTGACACGACGCGATTCACTTGTCGCGTCGGGTAACAGCGGTTTTTGCAACTCGATCCAGAAGTCTAAAGAAATACAAGATTTTTAAATTTATCAGTTAACTCAAGAATCGATCCTGTTTACTGCTGTCACAAATTATTTTTAGTCGTTTAATAAAAGAAAACTTCTCTTTACAAAATAGATATAGCGTAGCGAGTCCATAAAAAGATGGGAATAAATATGCTATAGTATGTTAAAATTATACAGCTGATAGGATGGTTTTCTCAGAATATTACAATGTTTTTGTCAACTAATCGCAAGCGGAGATGCGAGCAGATAATCCAATCTGAGCCGATAAATGACGCCAGATGTTAGTAAATTATATTGATAACCCTATTATAAGATAGGTCAGCTTAGACAGAGTAAAAATTTCCCACATACTTCTTCTGATTGGATGATAATTAATAGCTCGTGTGTCGGAAATGATAATTCCGTAGGATTTTGTTTTATCAGCGCTTCGCCATCCAAAATCAGACTGACAGTGACAGTTATTTAGAATTGTTCCACATTTTATCCAAAAATAAAAAACTGTTATAGTTGACGACACTGTAGGATATATCTTCAGTGCAGCATTGGAAAAGGTTCATTGCTTAACCCTAAACTGAAATCCTGCATCAGTTCAGATAATTCAAATTTAAATATGTTCGGTCGATTTAGTTCAAGCTGCAGGTGTATCGCCATTTTTTATTACTTTTTTTGACAGAAGTATACAGAATTTTCTTTCAGATAAAAAATAACTGCACATTTGGAATACAATGAAAAAAAACATTCAGGTTATTTTTAGTAAATAAAGCTTATAAATTATTTTTTCTTCCAACATAGAGACCAAAGGGTTTTTTTATTTTCTTCTTACTTTGAAAAATAAAAATTCAGTTATCATCATCTCCATATAAAAATTAACACACAGGAGGAAGAAGGACAAAATGGAAGAAAGTCAAGAAAATTACAAATGCGGTATCAAGGCTAAGAAAAAAAAAAAAAAGCAAATGTGAATTTTCGTTTTTTGGCAGCTAAGTCCTCTTTCTTTCATAATGGTCCTTTGTATCATCATAAAAATATGTGTTTTCTATTTAATATTAGAAAAGCATTTTAAAAACTAGCATGCCGATGTCATCTTGATAATGGCAACAACCTATACTATCGATTTTGCTTTTAAACTTACCATTAAAATCTAAGTATGACATAGTTTGAATTCTATATTGAAAGAAAGAATTTTATTATTCATACATGTGTGATTTTTTTTCCAAATATGTGATAGATTTAACTGATCAGACGATTACTATATTTTTGAAGCGGCAAAAATGATCGTGAACTTTACTAATTGACAAATAATTAAAAGCTATATAAAAGTTTTGGTTTTCATGCAGTTTTCAGTTATCAGTCTGAAAACTACAACTAATTAATTCTTAATATATTCTGGTAAGAAAAAAAAAAGAAAAAAAGAAAAGAAAAATATTTGATTTTTCCTCGAATAAGCACCACTTTTATTTTCAAAGAAGATTTTATTTTTTCTACTGGAGTACTCTGCTTCCTATGAACTACACTCGTCAATCCCGGTTGGCACGTCACAAACTCTAAAAACACCTTAATTTGTCAGCCTTTTAAAATATTGCGAAACATTAAACTAATTTTCTTTTTAAAAGTGGCGATCTCCCTGTAAATGAGTTTCCATTCATTTCCCTTTGTTTAGGCCATTTTAAGGTTGAATCAGCTACTGTTAAACATTTATTGGCTACTGGCTATTTACATATTTGATTAAACAAGATTATTTAAACCATGAAATACACAGAGTCTTTGCCTCCTGGTATTTTTTTTTAACCGTGATATAAGAAAAAAAAATAAGTAGGGCATTTTAAATGTAAATTTCAAATTAGTTTAAGTTTCTTCGGTTTTACAAAATTATACAATTTGAAAACATTGATTTTTTTTTTTTTTAAGTCTGATTAGAAACGTAAAGATGTTTACTAATTTAACCACTTCGGGACGAGCGTCTTTTACAGACTTTTTAATTTTTTATCACCGTTTTTTAAAAATAGACATTTTTGCCTAATTGAATCAGTTAAAATGCTTGGATTAAACAAGGCAAATTTTTTAATAAAATTTTACTGGTGAGAATAACCAAGGATTCTGAGCAACTTATGCGGCACGTAGATTTTCATTATAGATTTTTGAAAGATGGACGGGTGGATGGATGGATTTGTTATGGACGAGCAAACTGTGTAGTTCCCTCGTCCCCAAGGGGTTAATGAAAATTTGTTATTTATTTGTAATATTATTATTTTTTATTACAAATCATTTTTAACTTACTACCAGAAATGTGGTTCGGCTTCTACTTTTTTTTTTTTTTTTTTTTTTTTTCTAAGTTTGCTTAAGAATTGTAGAAGTCACTTATTATACGAGTCGGCCTATACACGAGTTTATTTAGATGAACGATTAATAAATTTGATGTAAATGATGAGACAGCTTTAAGCAAAACTCAAAATTCAGCTCGTCGTACATTAAAACGAAAAAAAAAATACCTTACAACGTTTTTAAACAACCAACACTATAATTCATTTACTACAAGCTCTCAACTTAGAAGAGACTTGGAAAAAGATTCAGGCACCATAATTTCTGAAAATGCAGAGAACAGCTTCAATTAAATTAAACATAATTAAGATGTGAAAGGCTTTTAAAATATCTATTGCTGACACAGAAAATGGAAAATGCAAGACTGGAATGAGCAACATTTTATTATTATTAATCGACTTCAGACAAGTGGGTAAGAGTGATATCCGATCGCACAGAGGGTTTCGTTGAATGTTTAATTTCAAAGCAACTTATGCTTTAATTAATAAATCCAAATTGTTAATTTATAATTAACAAATTCTTACATAGATAATAAGACCAACAAATTTCATTTTAAAATAATTATAAAAGGAATGTAATTTATTTTAATCAAATTAAAAATGTTCAAATTAAATTAGTTAAATAAAATCCAAAACTCCAAATTTTTTGAAAATTCAAAATGAAAAAAAATTTAGCAATAAGTGCATTTTTCAATTTCTAAAAACGAAAAAAATTGTTTAAAGAAAATTTAAAATGCTGAAACATTAATAATTCACAATAGATTTTAAAACAAAAAGAAAACTGAATTCTAAAAAAATAATATTAATGTCAGATGAACGAAACTCCAATAATATAAACCCTTAAATTGACAAAAAAATACTAAATTTCTTTTAATTAAATTCATCTTAATATGAAAATTTCAACTTGAAGCACCAAGGATCGAACTAATAACTTCATGTTAGATTAATTTATAACACGATTTTAACCGGTAAATCAATTATAACAGATGTAAATTTTTCATGTGGATGAAAAAAGTCGAACCAAGGATGTATTGGAAGAGCATCAGCGGCTTCAGCCAATATATCCCTGGTTCGAATCCTGGCCCGGACTTTTTTCACCCACTTGGAAAATTTACATCTGTAATAACCTCATATTTACTAGTGAGACAATTTACCTCCAAACTATGATATCTTAGACCAAAAACGTTTAAGTTAAGGTTCTCTTTTACAATATAAATCGCAAAAATGAACATTTATGACATGGAAAAAGATAATTTAATTAAAATAATAGACTTTTTCAAAATTTTACAATTTGTCGTGTGATACGAGGTATTCAGCTGTAAGTACAAAAAATTTGAAGTCTTTGACTTCTACAGTTTTCGTGTACGGACTCTGTGACGGACGGACAGACAGAGGACAGAGACAAATAGGGTTTCATCAGATGAATGAAACACTAAAAAGGAACGCCTGTGTATTTTTCTTTAAGTATGTTCACACTGATTATTCCGAAACAACCCGATCACTTCAAATGATTTTTGTTTTAATTGGAAAAGGATACACTGGTCCCATTTGAATTTCATCACAATTAATTCCACTTTTTTATAAATTCAGCAAAATCCATTAAAATAAATATTTTTTCTCATTCTGTTGTATGTTAACTGCTTGCGAATCGCTGAGTTAACTCAATGCAAAGTATTATATAGTACCTGATTTACGACAAAGCATTCGGGGTGCAAGACCAGAGCCCCTGATTGTCAGAGGCCTTCAGTAGCCTCCAAATGCTGCTGAAGGTTCTCTAAATTATTGTCCAAAATCTTATGCAGTTTTAATATCAGATGGAATTTTACATTTCATTCTACATTCTATTGTGTCCAAATTGTATTTTTTATAATGTTATACATTTTGTCTTTTGAAACAACCGTTTATAATTGCTTTATTATATTGAGTATTTTCTTTTATCTTTATTACTTTAAAAATATATTGTATTTTTAATTCTTATTTAATCCTGATTCTGTTTTCGTCAGATTATTTGGGGGTTAGTGAATTTAACTTGTAGGCAATGAAGCCCCCTAATATTTTAAATAATTGTACCTCGCTTTGTGAAATTTATTTTATGAATTTTATGATTTGTCGTATGACACGAGGTATTCAGTTGTATTTATACAAAATTTGAAGGGTTTTGTCAGATGAACGAAACCCTAATAAAGGACAAATCCTAACTGTATATTAGGGTGGTCACAAGATATATGGGGAAAATTTAGGTATTTTAATCTTATCTTCGGGGACCCTCCTAAAAGTTGCCAATTAGTTAAAAAAATGAGATTGACAAAATTTTAGCTCATTTGAATAATATTAAGCCGTGCCTCATCATGGTTAGATTCTCGAAAATTTTTAATTTTTGGCAAAAAAAAATGTAGTTTTTCTTTCATTAAGTGAAAACTATTTGTCTTAGAAACTTGGTTCTTGTTTTATTGAATAGAAAATGTTGTTGCCTTGAATTATTGCTGTCAACAAGACTAATTCTCAATAACATTTAGTATTTTTCAATTCAGCTCGTGAACCATACCCTCAAAATGTGCATTTTAAAAAATAAGTCAAAAATGACAAATGAATAATTTTTATTACTCTTGATTTTTTTTTTTTTTGTATTATTATATTATTAAAAGGCAAGAGGAATTGAATATTCTTTGTAATTTAAAAAATATTTCATGAATTATAATTAATAATTAGTTATCTAGTTCTGTGCCCTTGTTCTTTCCCTACCCTTATCGGTATGATGGCAGAAATGCAACTGTCGAGTTTTACCCTTTTTATTTTATAATAATCGCAAAGTGAAATGAATCCGAGAGAAAATGCTAGACTAAAAGTACACTTGCTAGCTAACCACAGACTTTAATTTTAAGTAGAAGTGTAATACGACTTCGCAAACAACTATTTCGAAAAAACAAAGAACAGAGCTGATCAAAAACAGATTTAAAAATTCCGATTTACAACTCTGTTTTTCACTGAAATGTCCTCATTTTTTTTAACAAAGAAAATGTGGAGAGGATAGCAGTTTTAATCAGTTGTGGTGATGTAAAACAGTTGAAAAGAGTTTCTCAAATTGAAAATAGTATCGGAATAACTTATGAAAAAGCTATATTTTGAGCAATAGAAGAGTGGCTAAAAATTGATAAAATCCAAGCAATATGTTTAGATACCACAGCAGTGAACATTTCTCGCCTCAGAGTAACCTGCATTTTGCTACAGAAATTGTTAAAGGAAATATTTTTTGTATTTACTATATCGCCACCATAATTTACAAATTATCCTAAAAAAATGTTTTTGACTGTAAACTGCGCAGCGCGCACAACAACTGCCCCTCAGCCAGATATTTTTAAAACTTTTCAGACTCAGTGGTTTAAGTTGGATGAGACTAGGTATAAAAGAGCTATTGAAGATGAAATATGAGACAGAAAAAATTTAAGTCAGAAAAAATTTCAAGTTTTCTTACAGAATATTTTAAAAATGAACAGTTCAAAGATGATAATTTATAATTTATCCAACGTAATGTAATTTTCATAAGACGTCTTCCTCCAAAAGAGATTTTTTAAGGGATCTTGGTGATAATTATCATAACAGATGGAGGATACATATCATTCATTCTCTCAAAATATATCTTTTCAAGGATGAGTTCTCATAAAAAAAAAAAAAAATTAGAAAAAGAAGGTATTAGAAACGTTTACTTATTTATAATCAATACTTATTGCTAAAGCGTAGTTCAATGCTTCTATTGACATTTCAGCCCCCGATCAAGACGGCAATTATTAAAATGGGTTATTGACTGTAGAAATATTGTTAAATAAGTTGCAAACAAAGCACTTGCGGAAATGATAAACCGTCTTTGGTATCTTAACTCGGATCAAGTAACATTTTCATTTTTAGATGATTTTTTTTTTTTAAGTCAAAATAAGCATAGTTGTAAAATTAATGTCAATTAAAGAAGAAAATGATGATGATGATGATAGAAATGTAAAAGTAACAATAGATTTATTCAAAGTGGATTATTTATAAACAAAAAAGTTGATGTTTTAATTTTGTCTCAAACTGTTATTATTTTAAGAGATTCTATATTAATGTGCAATTTTTAAATACTGACTCCAATGTATGGTTACAGTGTCGTATGGTATGAAAATAAACATTATTTGAAATCAGAAAAACAAAATAAATAGTTTCAAGGTTGTAAATGACACAGCTTAAAGGGGGATAAAATTAATTCAGAATTTCAATTTCTGTTTAAAAGGACTAAAAGGAAAAGCAGCTTCTGCTCTAAAAATTGTATCTGTTGATGAATTTTTCTAGACTCTTAAAAAGCCACCTCATCTAAGACAATACCATCTTACAGTGACAACTGTAAGGGATAATATTTTTTTATATATAATGCTTTCTTTCTCGTAAGACAACTTTAATAATGAAATGCATTTGAACATTGTGTATTCTAATTTTTATATTTTGTTTACCCTGTTTGTCCTTTTAATTCTTTGAGTTTTAATATCAATTATTTTTCATTTATTTAGATTTTTTTAAATTAAACCCTTTATAATTTGCAAAATGAAAATTAAAAGATGAAAAGACTATGAGATAAAATGTTGTAGTCTTTTTTCGCATTTTCATAAAAAGTCAAATTTTAGGATTCACATCGAGTCCGGTCGTAAAAAATTTGCATAAGTTTAAATCTATAATTTTTTTACAAAGAAAATGGTTTTTGGTTCTTCAAAGAAAAAACATTTTTTTACGAAATGAGACCTGCATTATGTTCCTAACTTCAACTGTATTCATTTCATGAAGAAAAAAAAAAAGTATTTTTTTGCGAAAAATCACGTTTTTTCAAACTTTGACCTCGATGAGGCACCTGTTAACATTATCCAAATAAGCTGAAACTTTGCCAATCTCATTTTCTAGCCAACTGGCAATTTTTTGGGGAGGCCCTATAAAAAATTCAAAAATTGATTTTTTGCGACCACCCTACTGTATATTCACTTCTTTTAGTAACTATTTTTCGAAAAAATAAAAAAAAATTCTGAAACGCTCGATAACAGGGCATAAATGTAAGGTTTAGCAAATGTGACGCAGGGGAGACTGGGGCACATGTGAGCAGTTCACATAAACATAGCTTTTTCTCATAACTGGGTTAATTTCTATAAACAAAAACTACTCAATGTAGTAAACAGAACTTTTTTTTTTTACATATGGTAATTTTTTTAAATAATCTTTATAATTCTTCTTACGTTTTTTAATAGTTTTAAAAATTGAAAAAATTGTTCATATCTGCCAATTGTTATATGATGGGGCACATGTGAACACAAAAGAAAATTATCCTTTGACATGTGTTTTATTTTCTTATTCATGTGTTACTATAATCTTTAGTTATACTCTCTGTTAAATTCACCATAAAGAAAAACAATATCTGGGTCATTTTCTCTAAACAGCGATATTTTTGTCCCTGCTTCAAAAATAATGAATAAACTTGTATGAAAATTAAATAAATGCTAGAATACTTTAATTACATGTTTTTTATGTATGTTTAACAGGATAAAACATACTATTAATAAATAAAAGCCAGTTAAATAATTTTATATGTTGTAAAAATGTCATTCCCTTGTGTGTCCCTGTCGCCGCCTTAACGCCTTAAAAGTAGTTCCCAAAACTGACTATCCGAATATATTTGTAATTTTTTTGTTGGTTAAATTATTAAACAATATCATAGAACACTAAAATTTAAAAAAAAAACTTTTTTTTTTATAATAAAAAATGTCCCTTGGTTTTGTTGTCATTCCCCTGTCATAAAATGAAAGTAATGATTCTCAACTGTGGTAACACTTATATTAATCCAGAATTTCATCTGTGAACAATGACATCATCAGGGAAGATATCTTAAATTGTTCTTTTTTGCAGCATTAATTTTTACAAGTAAAACTTGGTGATTTCTAGTTACACATTGGTAAGTGTTTTTATTGACTGTCATTACCCTGTCTCTCTTATTTACCCAAATTTTGTAAAGAATGCTAAATCAACGATTTAGCCTTATAGGCCAGTCAAATTGTCATAAATAGATCCAAAAATTCTGCTAGAAGATTTTATGTTTTTAAACTGTTTATGGGGATACTAGTAACAAGAATTGCTGGTTTTCCAACAAAATATCTCGAGGCTAAATTTTGTGGAGCCAAAAAACCGCAAAATTTTCGGACTTTTTTCAGTTTTTTGCCTATAACTCAAAAAATATAAATTTGTTGAGTACCATATTAAATTACAAAAAGAAAGAACATTAAATTCTCAACAAATTTCATAATAAAACTGTTTTTCTAAAGTTAATATTAAGCGCGCTACAGCTTTCTGAAAGTGACTCTTTTTTTCTAACTTTGTGAAAAAATTACAAAAACGAAATTTGACACAATTTTTCATTATTTTATCCTTTTTAATGTAACTTATTTAAATTACAGGTATTTGCATGATAACAATCATAATGAATGGCAACGGTAAAATTGTAAAAAAAAATAAGAACATCATAACTTTTTTTTTATTTAGAGCTTTAGTGGAGAACATTAATGTTAGGTATTTAACTGAATATAAATACCTAATAAATAATACTTACGGTGACAATTTTACATCCCCTTCTTCTGGATAAATAATGTCGTAGACATTTTCGTAGTTGATCTCATTACATTTTTTACAAATTTCCGAGCATTTGAGTCTTAATTTATGAAAAGAACATGCTTTGCTGCACCGTTTTTTACAGCTACATGACACAACATGGAGCAAGGATTTAAGTACCGGGTCTTGACACATTTGAACTGGCTGAAAGAGAGCCTGTGAGCCCAACCACATCCTTCAGAAAGGTATCGTGCAATAATGATCTTTTCAGAATCCTGAATGATTTCTTGACGGGTAGAATCTGGTTTATTGAACATGCAGGCTATTTTACCAAGCTGGTCATGTTTTTTCAAAATGTTACAAAACTTTGACTTTCTTTGCCCAAAAAGAGCAAATGTTGTATCGCATCCGCAGATTGCATGAGTGAAAAAAACATTGCTGAATTGTATTTGAACGACATGGTTGAAAACCACTTGGTTTCGATGTTACGATGTTTTTTTATAGGGTTTCTACAATTTGTGCATTTTCTGCCTGCCTTTTTAAAACTTTCATTTTTCATCAATCAATAGGTCTATTTAATTTTCATTGTTGGTGATGAATTTTTTTTTTTTTTTTTTTTTTTTTTTGAGATGGGAAGCGAAAAATTGATCACTTTCTGAAAAGTTAAAAAAAAAAAAAAAAAAAAAAAAAAAGTGACATTTAAAAAAAAAACCAAAGCGCGCTTAGTAATGGGTTTAGAAAACGTTTTTGTAACAAAATTCATAGAGAATTTAATGCTCTTTCTTTTTGTAATTAAGTATGTTACGCAAAAAGTTTATAATTTTCGAATTACAGGCAAAATACTGAAAACATCTTTTACTTACATTCAGTTAAATACCTAATTTTAATGTTCTTTACTAAAGCTCTAAATACAAAAAAAGTTACAATGTTCTTATTTTTTTTTTCAAAGTTACCGTTGTAATTCATCATGATTGTTATCATGCAAATATCTGTAATTTAAATAAGTTACATTAAAGAGGATAAAATAATAAAAAATTGTGCCAGATTTTCGTTTTTGCAATTTTTTCACAAAGTTAGAAAAAATGAGTCACTTTCAGAAAGTTGTAGCGCGCTTAATATTGGCTTTAGAAAAACAGTTTTGGTATGAAATTTGTAGAGAATTTAATGTTCTTTCTTTTTGTAATATAGTATGGTACACAAAAAATTTATATTTTTTGAGTTATAGGCAAAAAACTGAAAAAAGTCCGAAAATTTTGTGTTTTTTTGGCTTCACAAAATTTAGCCTCGAGATATTTTGTTGGAAAACCATTATTTCTTGTTACTAGCATCCCCATAAACATTTTAAAAACATAAATTCTTCTAGCAGAATTTTTGCTTCTATTGGCCCTTTTTTCTGACAATTTGACTGGCCTATTATTTGTATTAAGTTTTTAAAGTTTACTTTAAGTGCAATTTAATTTTGTGTATATAGTTAAGATAATATACAAGCTAACCTTAATTTTTGTCATTCCCCTGTGGTCATTCCCTTGTTATATGTAAGGTAGGGGAGTGACTACAGTCTCTAATTTTCACAAATTATGAATATTTATTAGAAAATTAGTTAGAAAATTAAATATTTTATGTAATCGTCACACACTATTTGCTGTTTTAAAAGTAAAAAATGCATGTTTTTGTTAGTTTTATTCATCAAAAGATAAAAAATTGCTATTTAAAAAGTTGGATTTTTTTATTTTTTTTATTTATTTTTTTTTTAATAAGTACATAATTTGAGTAAAAATAAACACTCACTGCTCTAAAAAAGCAAATGAATCGGATAAAGCAGGATGATTACATAGTTGTCAAGCATAAACTTAATAAAATGGTTTGTGCTTATTTATCAGTTTTAAAAAAGTATTCGCCGGCTTAGTTAAAAAATTGTAAGCTCAATAAAATATAAAATGTTTATGGTTTTTATGAGTGTTCTTGATAAAAATAACTGTTAGATTTATAATAGCCTCTAAAAAAGGAACAAATGACCAGAAAATATTGTATGAGAAATCAGCTGGAAACATTAAATCAGTATCCAGATTATTATCTATAGGGCAGAAAATTCCAAGGAAACGATGGAAGATATATTACAGAAATAGTCGTGCAAAAAAAGAAAAATATCACTGAACATTAAGATTTCTACCTTACTGAAGATATTGTCTCAGTTGAACATGATGAAATCCAGTGGTTTTAGCCATCAAAAAGCAAAGACTGTTCTAGCCAAATAAGCCAAAACAACAGTCTTACTACCAGGCAAAACTCGAGAAAAGGTAATAAGGTTATTAAAACTACTTTAGTTGAAACTAAATTATTCCAATAGACAGGAAAAAAAATTCCAAAACATAGTCAGATGGAAGAAAAAAAGTTGGTCACAGTTGGCGAGTAAGAAGGGATCGAGCAAAATTAGCTAAACAAATTGGAAAAGTTGAGAAAGAAACTATTAAAGACTCGTCAAACTTCTGAAACGTACAAGAAGAAGTTTTATAGACTTAGAGACAAATATTCCAATCAAGAATCAATTGGAAAATACATTAGAATTATCTCAAAAAAGATTATTGCAGCGCCTGAATAAAAAAAAAAAAAAAAAAAAAAAATGATGTTTGAAGAAATATTGACAAAGTATTTGGCAAATGGAAAGAGCAATTTGAAAAAAAGAAAAAGCAAAACATTTTTTAAAGGAATAATGCAAGGAGACCTTTTTAAAAAATACAAGGTAGTAAGTGAAACAAAGTTCTTACCTTCCAAAATACACATAACACACAATATAAGACTTTTATAGTTTGCAGTATTTGCGGAAACAGCGAACTGGATTTTTGTTACAATTCTAAAGGTACGTTTGAAGATATAAGACCCAAAATCTCTGAACCCAAACCATATAAATCGCAGACAAATACATTTTATTTTACTGACTTTCTCCATAAAAAATTTTCAAAATAAAATTGGTTTTGAGCTTTTGTATATAATAATGTTTTCTTATTTACTATAAAATTTTGTGAAAAAAAAAATAATAATAATTTGTAGTTATACCTGTTTGTCATTTCCCTGTGCCTGTTTGTCATTCCCCTGTCTAGTTGAAATTTGAAAATTTATTTTTGTGTATTTAACGTAGTAAAAGATTACTGCTGACTCTATTTTATTAGTTAGAGACGTTGTCTAAACACAATGAAAACCAATTCTAAAGAAAAAATAACATTTTTTTTTTTAATTTTTGATGTCCAAATTGAGCAGTTAAGAGAAAATGACCCATATAAAAATGATTTTTTTTTTTTTTTTTCAATAAATAAGAAAGATTATAGTTCACTTATAGTTCACATGTGAAACAGAAAAAATTTATTCCATACATAAGTTAGTTTTGAAGAACTCATTAACTTTTTACATATTTTTTTAACAGTATGCCTGTTCCGTACACTTTTCTAAAAAACTGTTAACTATATCTTTTTAAAATTTGTTGTGGTATAAGAAAACATAATATTTGAAATAAGAAGCTATTTTCATTTTGGCTTAAAAGAAATAAAATTAAAAATATTTTACTGAAATACTTTGAAAGTTTTAGGAGAACATTTTTCATTATTTATTTTTTACTCGGACCTATAATGCTAGTTGTTTTTAAAGAAACAAGTTAGTTACACAATTTTGAAAAAAATTCAAAGATTTACTTAGAAAAGGTTTTTAGAAAAATGAACCAAAGCATTAAAAAAAATACGTTTCGAAAAAAAAAGGCAGAAAACTGTATACACACTCACAGTGTATAAATATATTATTTTAATGGGGTCCAGGACATAAAAATCTTAAAATTTTCTTTAAAAAAAAATGCATTAATTTTTTTTCTGTTGTATGCTTAAAATGACGTTTATATCATGTTTCTATATTAAATGGAAGAGGAAATATTTTTTTGTTTGGGTTTGTTTAGAAAATTGAGCTTTCAAGCAATGGTTGGCATGAAATGACTTATAAAAATACGTTTTTCTTCATGATGCTTTTTTTTTCGCAATTGTCGGATTTAAATTGTTATAACTCAAGAACAGTTAAAGATAAATACTTCAAATTTGGGGCATGTCTTTTTTTATTATTTTACTTTAATTTTGATTCAGTAAATTTGAAAAAAAAATTACTTTTGAAAATCTGATTTTTTTTTTTTTTTTTTTTTTTTTTTTTTTTTTTTTTTTACAAAAGTTATACTATTCTTTTTTAAATTTTTACTTAAAATATTTTTAATTTTTTTAATTTTTTAATGCTGAATTGAAATTAAAATTTAGATATTGCTGATTATTTAAATGTAAAAAAAAATGAAATTCTAGAAATAATATTTTGAGTTATAACGATTTTTAAATATCCCACTTTTTAATAAGTTTTAATTTTTTAATTAAAAAAAAAATATATATATTGAGTTATATCATGTGATTTTGTTTACTAATAATATAATTAACCATCGGGAAAAAAATCAGAATTTTATCGCAATAAATAAAAATTATTTTAAAATGTGTCCCAGACCCCCCCCCCCTTAATATCTTCTAGCACCATAATCTTCTAGCAGGGCTCCAAAATGGTCCGCCAACTGAACATCAATATTTTTTAGAAAGATTTTTGCTTTATATTTTTCTTGCAAACTGCGCAGGGAGCGGCTAGTTTTAGCACAAATTCTGTAGAAACCTGCTATGAAATTCTCTTTTAAAAAATATTGGTGTTCAGTTCGCAACCATTTGGGAGCCCTGTTCTAGCTCTATGTTTTAGGCCAATAATTGAAATCCGACAAATATGAACCATCTTATGTTCTATGCGCCCTTAAATAAATTATATATTTTAAAATACCAAATAAATGATATATTCTAAAATACCTGTTTTGTATCCACCTCGCCATCCGCCATTCGTCTGTTTAATTCACTTAATTGAATCTGAACAACAGCAGGAAAATTTAATCCGAAAAGAATAGGTGTTGGTAGCCTCCTTCCATTACACATCAAGTTCGAACCGTTTTCGTACTGTTTAGCTTCCATTTTCGCCGGAACTTGGATCATTTTTTCAGAATAATATATTACTTTGAATTTGCATTCGTAAAAAACAAAATTTTCTTTTTATCTGAGATTAATGATTTTTTATATCCTTCGGGAAACAAAAATCCTTTTGTATAAATAATATTTCTTCCTTTAATTCAAATGAAGAGACAAATTAGTTTCTTTTGAATTTCATTTTTGACGTTTTAAAAAATGTCGCAATATTTTTATGTATGGTTTTCTAATTTCCGGAAAAATTAATCCTTATAACAATAATAACTACATCTGTCGGTCCATGATAAAGTTTTATCAATTGTTTTACAAATCTTAAAATACATAGTTTCGGATTTTTTATAGAAAAATGAATAACTGACTTAAAATTGCATTTATGATGGAAATATTTGCAAAAAAAGTGCATTTAGTTTTGAAAAGAAAGAATTCTTTTAAAATTCCTTTTTTTTATGTGGTTGCAATAATGATGATAATGACAATATTCATTATCAGGATCTTAATTAGAATCGATATTATTGCTTATATAGTTTGCCTGTTTTAGCCATCTTTATCTTTCATCTGTAACATATCCCAATTATAACATCTACGGAAAGATATATGTGTATTTCAGATATAAAGTTCTTTTAAAATTTCTAAATATAAACTTAGTTGTATAATATTTTCACATTTACCAGTTCTTGCAAGTTGCGTATCAAGAAATAGAGAAAACTTTTTCACACTGTAACTGTTTGCAATTGTGTTTGTACAGTAGTCTTTTATTCCGTAGCAACCAAATTCCATTTTCAAAAATATAGAATTCATAATGTGTTCATTGAAGTATTTGGAATTTTTTGCGTGTTAGCAAATTGTAAGAAAATCATGTGAAGATCCTGAAATTATTTTTTTGGTTTTAAATATTTATTACCATAGATGAAAAAATGTTAGAAACATAATTCCATTTTTAAAAATGCATTATCCATATCATGTTCATTAAAATATTTACCATAATTCAGGTTGGGGAAAATTCAAGAGAAAACCGTATAAAGATAATGAGATTTTAATATATTTTTTTAACATTCTTTATCACCAGATGTCCGATTTCAAAACACACATATTATTGCAAAATTCTTATATTTTTAACACATATAAAGAAAAGCCATGGTATTTGTAAAATAGTAAAGTTTGTCCCGGGACAGTTTTGACTTTTCACTGCACCAAGCGTTATGAGTTCGAAGAGGTCATGGATGAGTCCAGCTGAGATATCTTCGTAAGAAAAAACACCTTTCTGATGCAACTGTTCTGGTTCACACTGGTCTGAATCCCCATGGCAACATGTCATTGTGCGCTTGCCTCGTTTAATTAAATTTAGAAGGGACATGAAATTAGGATTGGGGAGTGATCTGTTTCCTTCATTTGGCTATCAATTCATCACCTCGGTGTCGGAAGTTGACAGCGCTGCCGATTTTAGAAGTGGATTAACTTCTTCTTGCCCCGAAAAAAAGGAATATCTTATTATCCATCGAGTAATTGTCGTCTGCTGGTCCAACGTAAAATGACGTCATTAATCCTTAAAAAGATGTTTACTTGGGAAAAGTCGAAGGGTTTAGTTAACTAAGTAACTTCTTTAAGATAATTATTTTCTAAGCTATTATAATAATGAAAGCAAACAAATATATTTGCACAAAATTAAATAAAATTGATTAAAGAAGTTTCATTACGCTTATTTTCCACATAGACATAAATAATTCGTAATAAAAAAGGAACAAATAAAATAAGAACCTCCTGGAGCAGGCTTTTTTAAACTGTGGCACACGTTCCATTTCTTGTATAGAGCATACCGTACGTGAACCTTCTATTTTGAACGAAGTGAGGTAAAGTAAAATAAAAATGCGCAGATTTTCCAAACAGACATCCATAACTAAAATATTTTTTTTTCCAAAAAAAAAATTAATTTTTTTAAAAAGAGAGAAAGAAATTCTACCGTAAAGCAACAAGATTTTATTTTGACTCTTGTATAATTTTATTGGTGAAAATGAAATAGTCAAATGCATTTTGAATTAATAAGTAAAACAAATGTAAAGCCAACAGATTTCAATAACTATTTTTCTGAAAAGTTAATACCTTTTTTTTTTTTAATCAGATAATCTTTTTTTTTATTGAAAGTACTCTGTTGTCGTCACTGACGAAAGTTTAAAAAAAAAAATCTGCCATTATTTAATGAGATTTGGAGAAATTTGATTGTTACAAATGATAGCAGCTGATTTCAACAAAAACTGTAAAGATTTTTCTTGTGCTTAGTAAGACTTATACTTGTGAATGCATTTTCTTCACTTAATTTAAATGAAAGCAAAGTTTCGGAATACATAAAATATTGAATTAAGAATGACTAAAATTAACAAATTTTGAATCGGACGTGAATAATCTATGTTTGGTTAATCAAGCCTACTCTTCAAATCATCGATAAGCCAACTTAGTCAATTTGAGGATGTCAGTCAATGACTATCTTTTTGACTTCAATGACTATCAATTATAATAGCTAATAAGTACATATATATATATATATATATATATATATATATATATATATATATATATATAAGTGCATGTCAATAAGTCGTAAGTTGTTGCAATCCCCCACCCTTCAAATTATTTTGTGGCATTTTTCATATTATTCATACATAATTGTACTGATACTCCATGTATCAATGTCTATAAAGGAAGATAATTTAAATACCATTTCAGTAATGAATCATGCAGTTTGAAATATTAACATTCAGAAACTGATTTATTAAGTTGGAAGCCTTGGCAGAAGCATGCTTTTTTCTAACCTCCTTGAATATTTTACATACGCATTACATTAGCAATTCGAAAAAATCCTCAAGTGACTTTCAGAAACAATTTTTTTAATAATTAATATGATTTTTTTTAATTGAAGCTATCTTTTCGAAGGTGAATGTACGATTATTATTATTATTATTATTTTAATTTAGCGTGCAGAACGTTAAACATTGCAAAAGAAGACAAAAATTGAGAGAGTGAATTTAGGATTTTTAAAGAGTTAATGTTAATATTTTTTACATGGATTGTGGCTTCCTAAAGGAAAATAAACATAGATTTAAATATATAGATATAGTTTAGTATTTGTTCCATGTAGGCAGACGATACCGTGCTACCTATAATTAAAATCTCAGTGTCCAGAAAGTGAAAAGAAGTTAAGTGTTTTTATATTATTATTCCAAAGTTGTGTTTGAGAAATGTGCAGACGATAATGCAGCAGTGAGCTGTGAGTGAGTGTTATTATTTTAATAAAGTGTTTTTTAAAGAACCAGTGCATATGGAATAATTTGTGTAGTGTGTGCATTAATATTTTACATGGTCCGACGTTCCGGGAGGTGAAAATAATTATGTGAGTGAATAATCATCGAATTTGAAATATGTGCTGATGTTATGTTAAGAGTTCTACTAAAGATCTGTCCAACGTTCAATATGAGAGTCTTCGAATAATATCGTGCTTAAATTAGTGAAGTGTTGTGCTCAAATAATGGAAGTGTTGTGTTTAAGAAGATATTGTTTTAAGAGTTAATGAATATTTTGAGAAAAAAAATTTTTGATACCGATCGCTGGAAATTTTTTTGGAACTATGCTTTATGGAAGCAGTCAGAAGTTTAGATGCTGTTCTTCATACTTCATGAAAATTTTCTTTGAAATGTCTTTGCCAATTAAAAATAAAGAAGTCATATGTTGGTTAAATCTGAAGATGAACTGTTTAAATTATTGTGTGATTAAGATATGGACAAATAAGTTGGCTTTTTGTATATTCAGTGGACTTTTTGCATATTGAAAGAATAAAGTTTTCAGTCTGTTTTCGTGGGATATGATAAGAGGAACTGTGCTGATTTTTTTAAAAGTTTATCGCCTCTAGAGAGACAGTGCTAGTTTTATTTTATTAGTGTGAAGAACGGCGATAAGACCTAAGTATGATCTGCGTCCCAAACATTGGAGTTTATGCATTTTTGTCGTGAATGTCATGGTGCAGCAAGTTAAGTGTGTAGGCAGCATGAAAGTTTGATTGCCCTGAATGCTCACAAAAACCTTTCAGCTTTGTTTTTCTTGAACTGTGCTCTACATAGCCTATGACGACTTTGCCCAGTTGGATTTTTTGCTGTGATGCCTTATGGTGCCTGAAAGGACTTCATCCTGATGAGTTTTTGTTTTGGTCCTGAACTGTGATCTACAGTGCTTGAAATGACTTTATGAATGAGTTTTTGTTCCAAGGAATCATGGACTTAGTTGTGACAGACTGTATCCTGCATACCTTCAAGAGCTCTGATAAACTGGGAATCTACTTGGCCATGGCGTTTTTGCATATTTTCTCGACAGACAAAGTACCGGTTCTGGTACTTTGTGTGATGGAGGACTTCTGCAGTAAAAGTGAAATTTTTAAATTTCTTTTTATTGAAAATGAAATAATTTTCTTTAGTTTAATAGAAAATAATTAAATGGATAAATTTTTAAGTAGTTTATGGGAAAAATATTATATAGAGATATTTATTAAAAATGATGTGTTAAAACCTTAATAGTTTTGCTATATTTTTAAATTTAAACTGATAAATTTAATTTTGAAGTTTAAATATAATGAAGTTAAAAATTGTTACATCTATCTATCTATATATATATTTTTTTTTTAATTAACAGGCCTGCATTTGAGGATTTTTGAAAAATTTAAGATTTGAGAGTATATTTGAACTTTGAATAAAGTGTGTAATGTTTTAATAGACTCTTTTATATATTTAAAATTTAAAGTTTAAAAAAAAACTTATTAGGTGCTTAAATGGTAGGAAATCAGTTTTTGGTGCTGTCTACGGGCGGAGATTTATGAATTATTAATGAAAGTTTATAGATATTTTTGAGTAATTTAATATTTTAAATTTTGTTTTGTGACATGGCTCCAGAGGTTTACTTGATCTTGCAGATTTCCTGGAGTTTATGTCCTATTCTTTTTAGTTTAAAAGTTTGGTTTTTTATATATATATAATCTTAAAGTTTAGCATATTATGTTTTAAAAAATCAAGTATATTTTTTCTCAGTATGGGAGGTTTCTTGATTATTAGTGTTAGATTTAGGGAAATATGATCTCACGAAAATTTTGGCATATTAAGTACAGAATATTCTAAATAAATTTGAATTTTTATTTATTGGATGAATTTTATTATTTACTTTACACCAGTCATTGATTAGTGCATATAATCTATAATCGGAGATAAATATTTCTTTTCTTTTTCTGAGTTCTCATAAAAATATTAATTTTTGCAATACGTTTTACAGATTCTTTTTTTAGAGTTTTAGAGTTGATTTAGAGTTGATTTAGAGTTTTAGAGTTGATTTAGAGTTTAAGAGTTGATTTAGAGTTTTAGAGTTGATTCAGAGTTTTAGACTTAATTTAGAGTTTTAGAGTTGATTTAGAGTTTAAGAGTTGATTTAGAGTTTTAGAGTTGTTTTAGAGTTTTAGAGTTGATTTAGAGTTTTAGAGTTGTTTTAGAGTTTTAGAGTTTTAGAGTTGATTTGGAGTTTTAGAGCCATTGAAAAGATCTACCATTTTAAGTGTTAGGATTTTCGAGTTTGGTCTGGTACATTTATTTTTGTCCTGTTAAATGTATATGCAAATGTTCAATGAAATATGTATTAAATATGATTTTTTTTTACAGATGAAATGAATAATTAATGTTTGTTTATATCTGTTTCATGTATAGTTGATTTAGTATGTAGTTTTTCTGTAATTGTGCAATTTTTTTGAATATAAATCACAAAATTAGCAATAGATACTTTCCATTTTGGGAAATGTGAAAGGCATGATCCCGAAA
Organism: Maratus speculifer; assembly: GCA_964019185.1. NCBI lineage: Eukaryota > Metazoa > Arthropoda > Arachnida > Araneae > Salticidae > Maratus > Maratus speculifer. The sequence goes on along the minus strand of OZ025295.1, from coordinate 277,251,121 downwards.
CTTGGTGCTACACAGATACCCAAATTGGAAAGATTAAATTAAATTAAGTATTGAATATATACATTAAGTTCTCTGTGGATAGCTTGCTGTTGTTGTTATAGGTTTTCCGTTGAGGGCAGTATAATTGACATGTCTTTTGAGAATAGTATATTCTATAGGGATCAGTATATTTAAAGATTTAAATTGTTTACTTACCCTCTCTGGTGAACAGAAATGTAGAATCTTCTGCGTTGGATATCTTAAGTGAATAGTGTATGAACACCACACGAAAGCTTGAAGATCCGCTGAAGTTTTTCTGTTGGCTGAGAGGTAGTTGTCATAGTGAAGTATGGTTTAAGCAAGTTTGGTGTAATCAGAATTTGGAAACTTTTGCTATGGAGTTTTGGTTAAAGGATTTTTTGCAGTTATTTAGTGTCATGCCTGCTCTGTGCTAATTTGAGAAATAATTTTTAAAGTTGACTTTTGTTAATTGGAAGTTGCAAGTTGATCACGTGTAAGGCTAAAAATTCAACTCTTTTGATGAAGGAGTCTTTGAAGATCTGATCCATTTTTTGATTGAGTTTATGGATCTTTTTGCGGATATTTTTTTTGGTATTGAGTTTAAGCAATTGTGAAATGTTGAAATAGATATGGAAATAAATTAATAAAGTTTTTGTTATATTAATGTAATAGAACAGATTTAAATATTTTGTGTTAGATTCAACTGTAGGATTGCATTTTTTTTAAGTTGTTAGAATTGTCACCTGAATGTGGAAGGAACATCTTTCAGCTGGCTTGTCAAATTTTCTAAATGTGTTAGACTTGGTCAGATAAAATTCAATCTCCAGTGAATATAAGTGCAATAGTTTGGGGGAACCATGTTGTAGTGTAAGAGCGAATGAACCCTATGGTCTAAACTTGGTTTAGTTGGAGGTGTTTAGTATGTGATGGACTCTCATGGAATTGCTTGTTTTCAATTCTTGGGCTGAATTTTTGGATATTTAATGGAGATTTTTCGGAATGAAAATTTTTGTTTTGAAAACTGATGTTAAATTTGCTAAATGTTCCTGTGTTTAGTGGAGGGAGATTGATTTTCAGATGTTAACTTTACACCTCGCTGAGTGACAGAAGCAATCATGTGATAGTATATTCAGTCAGCTGTGTAAGTTTTAGAGCTTGTTAGGAGAGTCTAATTTTTGTGAAAGTGTTACTGGTGGAAGGTACTGGTAGACTATTTCTCGGCAATAAGGAGTTTCTATGGTCTTGGTGTCAACATTGGTTGATCTGTCCTAATATGTTAAGTATGAAAACAATAGTTTATTATTTGAGGTTTATTTGTGCTTGTCTGAATTCAAGTAATCTCTATCCGTGCTATAACTCTTGCCTATGTGATTTTATGTTTTTCGAGAGAGTGAGGTATGAAGACCTAGGTCCCCAGGCAAATTAAGAGAGAGTGAAAGGGTAGCCGGGTGTACACGGCGCTGAAAGTTGTATGAATGTTATGTACCAATTTAATTATATGTGTCCTCCGGATTCTTAGGAGATGTTGTAGCTGAAACTTTTTTTTTATTGAAAATTGGCTGCTGTGAAGGATAGGATTATTTTTGAGAATGGAGTCATGTGTTGATGCCAGACTGGGAAGTTTGTATGTTGTAAAAATAAGATTTGGTTACCTTTGAATTTAATCATGGGGTTCCACTATTCTTAAATTTTATAATTGAATATTAAAGATTTTTTATCTATTTATTCAATATGTGAAAATAATATTTTTATATTGTTTAAAATATTTAATTGTGTAAGATATATTATTAATTTATATGATAATTGAAATTTCTTCCTATGATCGACTTTGAAGATTGTTTAATGAATATTACAATATTGAAAAAGTTTAATAAGTGTAAGATATTGACACGCTATGTTCTTGTTGAAATATATGTAGGGTTTTTCAAGTGTGTATAACGTATATAAAAGCAGTATATATCAATATTTTTTAATATGTTTTAAAACCTAGGAGCCAGATCGAGTGGATCTTGTTGGTACGAGAGTAATTTTAAGTGACTACCTACCTGGTAAAAGTTGTTTTTTGATGTGTGTAAATATTATATAAAAGTTTTTATTTTGTGTATAAATATGTTTGAATGTTTTGGGTGTTGGGCTGAGTTGGAACTTTGGCTAATTTTTATTGTTTATTCCCGGTTATTGTGTCTTCTTTAAAGATTTATTAATATATTTGGAGTTAGTGTACAGGTGATTAAGTGCTATTGAGATAATGGTCCTTTTTAAGATATTATCCTTTTTTGTTCTAAATATGGACATCGTCAGGATGCACTAGTGTGTTAGGCTATGCTTAAGAGGATTAAAACTATAGTGGTGTACTTTAATATTCTTGTAGTCGCCTCTCCTTTTTAGATAAAAGTGTTAAGAGGGGGGTTGATAGGATTTAACATCAGTAGGATACTAGCAGTTCTTATCATTTTTATCTCCTTTCTAATATTTCTGTTTAGCACTAAAGTGTAAATGATATTTAAAGCAAAGGCTAAAAAGTTTATTTATCAATTGTTAAAAAATTAAATTTAAAGTTAAAGTTCTATTTAATTTAATCATAATTGAAACTAATTGTAAGATTTGGTAAGTGGAGAATTGAAAAGGATAATGTAAAAATAGGAGATCTAGTGTTGTTAGTAGAGGAAAATACACCAAACAATAAGTGGCCATTAGGCAGAATTATTGAAGTATATTACGGTAATGATGAGAATTTTCGCGTAGTCCAGGAAAAAACTCAGAATTGAATTTTTAAAAGATCGATTAGTAAACTGTGTATTTTCCTATGCCTGAAAACCATAGTACTTAAAAAAACGATAAAAGATAAATATATATATGTGTGTGTGAGTGTTATATTGTTTTTTCTTTCAATATTTATATTTGAGTAAACATATATAGTGACCTTTTGTATTTATTTGTGTAATTAGTGTACTTGGTAAAAAAAGAGTTATTATTGAATGTGAAACATGTCAATGGGGGCCGGTATGTTCCATGTAGGCAGACGATACCGTGCTACCTATAATTAAAATCTCAGTGTCCATAAAGTGAAAAGAAGTGAAGTGTTTTTATATTATTATTCCAAAGTTGTGTTTGAGAAATGTGCAGACGATAATGCAGCAGTGAGCTGTGAGTGAGTGTTATTATTTTAATAAAGTGTTTTTTAAAGAACCAGTGCATATGGAATAATTTGTGTAGTGTGTGCATTAATATTTTACAGTATTCTTCGTTTTTTTCGTATTTTTATTTCCGAAGCTGGTGGAAAATTTTAAACATTGTACAAGAAAACGAAAATCGTGTAATAACTTCAAATTTGAATTGCTTAAAAGGCTCAGAATTAACAGCGTGAGAAAGTGCCCAAGCCTGAAATTGTACCAGGGTCAGTGATTATACAAATCAATGTTTTGCCACTGAGCAATGCCAGACTTAGCAATTCTCACTCTTATATGTTGACAAGGCTCCAAAAAAGCAGCATACGATGGAATCCAAGGTTGGACACTTTCTCATTCTGTTGGCTTTGCGCCTTTTAAGCAATTAAAAGATCAAATTACAAAATTCAAGGCGTGTGAAACTTTCTATGAAAAATTTCCAAAAGTTATATATGTATACATAAATAGACAGATAGATTTATTAGTGCTATAACTTTCAAATTTCTTTTCAAGTGTAAGCATTAATATTTTTGAAACGAATCAAGGCATTCTAAAGGAAAATAAACGTAGATGGGGTTCAAGTATTTTTCAGTTTTTCCTATTGGGATTTCCGAAGCCGGTGCTGCTTTTTAAATACCTTACAAATAAAATAAAATCGTGTGATTTCCTGGAAATGAATAATTTTGGAAAGATTAATATTGATTTTTATTATTATTATTATTGCTGCATTCGAAAGTAAAATGAACGTAAATGTGGTTTGGCACCTTCAGTTTTGTTTCGCATTTTAATTTGCGAAGCCAATGCAGGCTGCAAACATAGCAGACAAAACGGAATTCAAGAAAGTATGTTTTGCGTACGAATTTTTTCCAAAGAGTTAATATTAGTACTTTTCAAAACAGACTGGAAGATCTAAAAGGAAACAGGACATAAATATGGTGCATTTTTATTTTTATTTACAACTTGCGAAAAACATCTTGTTTTTATTTTTTTATTTTTTATTTATGTATTTATTTATTTTATTATTATTATTATTATTTTTAAGTGTTAACATTGATAATTTTTCGAACTGCCTGCGGTGTTTTAAATGCAAATGCTCTTTTGTTGTTGTTTGTTTGTTTGTTTGTTTGTTTTTCATATTTTAATTAGTTAAGTGGAGGAGAGCTTCGAAAGAGTATGTGTGTGGGGGGGGAGGGATATGAATTCGCAGTTTCTTAATATAAAATGACCTAAGAGGTCATTTTAACTGTTACCAAATGAATATATCTCAGCTCAAATACAAAATATATATATATATTAGATAAACTTATCAGAAAGGAAGAAACATGGGATATTTTGAGGGAACGCCAAATAGCAATGCCAATCCACTCCCTGTATATGAGTACATATTTATCACATCATAGAGGAGCCATGAAAATAAGACTATCCATAGCACATATGCTTCTAAAATATTTATATAGAAAAGAAAAAGCAGATAAGAGAAAAACTGAAAATTTTTGAACGGATAATCTGAGAGTATATGAGGAGCCCAGAAGCCAAGGGGTATAAGTGACAAAATTGAAAAAATTGAGTTAAGTGTACAGGCTATCTGGAAATAAGCCTATTTATTTGTAGGTAAAAAGTTATGAGTGATTTTTTAATTATGTACTGTGTTTTAGGGGTCAGTTACTTAACCTCTTTCCCAAAACTGTGAAACACGTGGAGGCCAAGGGGTATAAGTGCAGTTGTAGCCGTTAACGTCTATATATAGCAGAAGTGCGACCAACGACATACAAGGCCATTTGCTTTTTATATATTAAAAAATGCATTTTAACTGTTAACAAGTAAGAAAAAATCATGCATTAAGCATAGATTATGAAACATTTTCCAACACTTCCTGAAATCTTTAAAAATGTTCGCTATTTAGAGTAATAAAGTGTTACTTTCCATAGCCAAATATGTATTCTAATACTTTTGAACAGCACTATGTTTTATCTGTCAGTTTATATATACTGTATAATGGAAAAAAATAGTTTAGCAAAAAAACGCATAACAGTTTGAAAATTCTCTATTAGCAATTTATACCAATAGATGGAAACATACTTGTATATTTTTGTTCATCCTGTATACTTTTCCTTGAACCTTTATTATACGCCAGTATTTACCTAAAATTTAGTTCAAACTAAAACACTCTTAAGACTACTGAAGTCACATTTCCAGAAATCATCATCCATAGACGACCATGTATAAAATTTATTGCGTAAACCTGTATATCATTTTATCTATATTTTACAAGCATTTCTTAGTAAACTAAATGCAGTTCAGCATGCCTTATTTCAAAGCAATCTTTAAGTAAATTACGCTCATATTCAGTAACTGTTACGAGATCTTTTGTTTAGCCCTGTACATGAACTATAACATTTATACATGCCATATAATATGTATAAATTTAGTGAAATTTAAAAGCACAAATCATAATTAAAAAAGCATTTCGTATATTCACCAATCCTCAGATTCAGATTCTGATTCAGCCAGGTGGGAAGGCCTGCCAATTGGTTTGAGCTCAACAAGTCCCACTCAGCAATGTTTATTATAAAAAAAATACAGAACAATTATACAGTAAATAAAGGTAGGTAACAAAAATAATTGAGATAATGAAATAATAATAGGTAACAATAGTAAAATAGACTCCACCAATCCTCATCGATAATATACAGTACTTCGGATAGAATGTACTATTTGAAATCTTTTTTGTGTCCCTGTAAATACTATGTACTTCGTATTATGCGCGAAATAACTTATATTAAACCTCAGCGATGTATTCCAGTTTTATTATACACGAAAATTGTAATATAATTAAAATATGTCGCAAACAGTTCCCACTTTATCATTAGGTAATGTAAATCTTTTGTGTGGCCCTGTAAATAAATAATAACTATTCTTTTCACCTCATATTTTACAGTGTTTATTTTAGTGCAATTCGTAAATGCTTATAAATTTTAATATGTAACAAGGTGTAACATCTTTAAAATTCATTTATAACTATTTTTTCCATAACCCGTAATGTAACGGAAAAGTTTTCATTGCCCCTGTAAATAAACTAATCGTGTTAGAAACTTCATTTGCAATAGGTTCGTGTTGAGGCAAACGAGAATAATTCTCAAAAATTTCAGGGCAATTGGAATATATTTACGAGAGTGAGGGTGCGGACAGACGGTCAGACATACCAAAATCATATTCACTTTTCAACTTTGTTGGACAGTGTTAAAAAATATATAAAATTCCGATGTTTCAAAACTTATAATAAAATTTTAAAACTTATATTAGAACAAAAGTTTTTCCTCTCATTCATTTATATCAACATTGTTCATAAATTTTTCTTAAACTCATTTTTTTATTTCATAATTTTTTCTTTTATAGAATTTATATTAAAACAGAATTTTGTCCTTTTATTTATTCGTATCAACGTTGCTCTTAATTTTTTCATAAATACAATATTTACTTCATATTTTTTCATTTCTTGTGTTCATTCGGCACTTGTACCTTTTAGCTCCAAGCAGTTTTCATTACTGCTTGGAAGCCAAGGGGTGCAAGTGCCGAATGATGATAAACATTGCTTAGTTATAAATAAAAAAGAAATTGTATTCCACTTTATTTTTAAGCAGTTTTTGAAATAAGAGTCTAAAGATCACTAAGAAATAAGCAAAAGTTTCATATCTCAATTCATTCAATTACAAGTGATGTTTAACTTTGAATTCAATTTACTCGAAATCTAATTTTTGTCACTTGTACCCCTTGGCTTCTGGGCTCCTCATAAAATACACAGATGAGAAATATGTAAATTAAACAGTTTTAAATAAAAAATTCTGGTGTAAAATATTTTTATATAAAACTCGAGTAAAATTTCCAGTCTTTCTAGTGTTAATTTATTTATTATGAAATGGTTAACTTTCGTAGTTTTTTAAACAGATTGTTCCGTTGAAAACTTAAGGGGGCTCAAGAGTTAAAAACTTTTCAAAAAATCGATTTTTTTTTTATGATCTAATTTGATTATTCATTGAATTCTTAACTCAATGCAAAAAACCGCATAAAAATATTTGCATTTTTAACGGAGTTATAAGCATTTATGTATCAACACTTTCATAGCCGCATCCATATAATTTCAACTTTAAGTCGCGTTTTCTCAAAACTTGATTTTTGATGCCTAACACCAAGATTAGAAAAAAACTATTTGATGGAATGGCTTTTTTTTTTTTTTTTTTTCATGCATATAACATCATTATCTAGATTATGAATTAATATATTTTAGATAGTTTAATATTTTGTATATTTTTAATGGAAAAAAAAGTTGTATTTTTTAGGGGTTTTTTTTTTAATTTTCAACTTTGAGAGATTTTTTAATAATTTTTTTTTTAAGTGATAGTTATGTCCTTAATTCATAATCTAGATTATGATGTTATATGCATGCAAAAAAATTTTAAGCCATTCCATCAAATAGTTTTTTTTTAATCTTGGCGTTAGTCGTCAAAAATCAAGTTTTGAGAAAACACGACTTAAAGTTGAAATTATATGAATGCGGCTATGTAAATATTGATACATAAATGCTTATAACTCCGTTAAAAATGCTAATATTTTTATGCGTTTTTTTTTTTTTTTTTTTTTTTTTTTTCTTTTGCATTCAGTTAAGAATTAATTGAATAATCAAACTAGATCATAAAAAAATCGATTTTTGAAAAGTTTTCAACCCCTGAGCCCCCTTAAAGACCGTAGATGCGGTTTAGTGTCTCTCGTTTTCTAACACTTTCCAACAAAGTTGAAAAGTGTTTATGCTTTCGGTTTGGCTGTCCGTCTGGTCGTCTGTCCGCGCTCTAACTCTCGTAAATATTCAAATTGCCATGAACTTAGGTCCAGAATTAGTTAAAACTCGATTTGGATATTAAAACGCGATCAGTTTGTCGTGTCATATCTTGGTGGAAACCACCTGAAAATCCGATTTTAGCAGTTGACTCGTAGGTTTACTATTGTATTTTCCTGCTCCCAATCCTCCATATTTACATATCGTCACCTCAGAGTAAGATAGTTCTATCTGACCAAAAACCAATATCGAGTTAGAAGACTTTGAAAATCAGCATGCTGTGTAGGTGCAGCAATTAAAGTTTGCAAAAAACTTTTGGCATTAATAGGTTCATACGTAGATATAGACAGTAATTCTACAGAATCAAAGTTTTTAAATAACATTTTCATGGATTTTTTTACATTTAAAAATTTTTATAGAACCATATTATTCTCAAACGTCGTGTTTTCCTTAGAATAAGATGATTCTATCATGAAAAAACCATATTTTTCTTAATTTGTGTAATTTTTTATAGTATAACAAAGTGAAATTTCGTTGATTAATTCGAATAAACTTCAGTGGATAGTAAAATATTTATTACTACCTGTATTGTAGCACAATAACAGCAAATTGCTGCTTCCACTTATATTGATACTAATTAAACCATCTTCACAAAACTAATGGATATACGTAAGTTAAATACATTATTTAACTGAACATATAGTTGAAATATTTAATTTTTTTAAATAGGAACCCAACAATTTTCCTTTTTTAGCGTGCTATTTCAGTGGGGGAGTATGAAAATTAATACAAAAAATTGTGATTATATTAATAAATGAAAGTGAAATGAATTATAAGAAATTTTTCGTATTACAGTCAGGTATACTCTTGATCAAAAGAAACGACTTTATATGTCTAAGGAAAAGACGTTCTTGTTCTTTTTAAAACAACAAAATAAGTTTGAAGCTTTTTTGTTGGTCGAAATTTTGGAATGTTCAATAAACCACTCTTTATTTTATATTGCAGCTAGGCTAATTTCTCTTAAATATATTTTGAAAATAGAACCTTTCATCTCTCGAAAACTACTTTGGCATGGCTCTGCAGGTACAGAGGTATGAAAATTATTAGAATAATTGTGATTTTTTCAGTTTTTCTTGATTAATATTGCATATACTTGCAATTTTTCAAGAAAGGTAATTTGTTTTGTTGGTCTAGTCAATTTTGAACTCCTCTAAATTACTTTTGGGAATAAAAAAATTTTAAATGTTGCCATTTTTTAAAAAGAAAGGTATTTTATCCAAAGTAATCAAATTGTTTCCATTGCATAGTTTGATTAGCAAACAAATGCAAATTTCAATTTAAATTTTGTCTGCTTGCTGTGTTAGTATTTTTTCCCTTTCTTGAGTTAGTATTAGTATTAGTTTATTTTTAAAACAAATCTTTTCGCTATTTTGATTAGCTTATGCTAATTGACAGCTTTTTCTCGTTTGTCAAAGGATTATTCCATGATTAAGGGTAAAGCAAGTGATATTTCTGTTAGAAGACTAGCTGTGATAAAGTGTCTCATTCAAGAAATAACGATACAATGCACGAAATCGCTAAAAAAGCAGAAATATTGCACGCATCTGTGTATAGAATATAAAGATTTTTGAGCTCCAAATGTGAATATGAAACTTTTAGAATAAGGATATGTGGAAGGATAGGTAAATTTACTGCAAAAATAGAAGAGAAATTAATTAAAATTGTTAAAGCTAACAGAAGAGCAACTAGTCATAAACTAAAAACCTTTTTGTAAGCGTGTGGAATAAATATATGTGATTCTTATATTCGTAGAAACTTAGCTCAGCTGGAGTCAGTGCTCGTCATCTTCGAAAAAGGTTAAAATCACATCCTTTAAGGCAAAGCAGAGATTCGCTTGGGCAAAAGTTGTGCAATAACAATTCAGAAATTACTGAAGCAAGTTCAGAAATATTAATTTTCCCTTAATTAATCAAAAAAACTTAAGTTGTTCATTTCTTTTCTTGAAATCATGTTTTTTGCATACTGGCTAAAGATGTAAAACTGTTTTTAAATTTCTTTGTAAATTTCTTTATAAGAATATTTCTCAACAAATTACATATTTTAAGGAATTGTTTAACTTTTAGGTATGTTTTTCTGATGAATCAATGTTTGCCATATCAGAAAAAGCACTCAGTATCTCAGGAGAAGTACCAGTGAAGAATTTTTACGAAATTGCATCGAAAAAAAAAAGTTAAACATCCTACTAAATTAATGGTTTAGATCGTGATGCTTTCTTAGCGTACTGGACTTTTATATGTTGTAGAAGGCAATAAGAAGCAGTAACAGTATGAAAAAGTGTTTGAACAAAGTCTAATTCCACAATAAAAAGACTGGTTTCCAAATGGAGACTTCATATTCATTCATAATGGAGCTCCGTGCCATAAAGCTTCATCTGTAACCAAATTTTTCGATGAAAAAAATATAAAAAACTTTCCATGGCCTAGAAATAGCCCAGATATGAATCCCATACAGAATCTTTGGGGCATTGTAATTAAAAATTTAAAGAATTGCAGCATCACAAACAAAAATGATCTGATAGAAAGACTCATCCGAATTTGGCACTATGACAATGAAATTCAAATTAATAGCTAAAAGTTCATACAAAGTATGCCAAAAAGTACCAAATCTTCAATAAAAAAGTGTGGAATGCACACTAAATAATAAATATATGAATATTTAAAAAGTAATGTGTTATATTTTTAATATAACAAGATTTTATGAAAAATTTCGCAATTATTCTAATAATTTTCACACCTCTGTATTTTATTTTATCTTTGTTAATGCAGTCCTTCTTTCTCTGTGCTACTTTACGATCTGGTAAAGTTCTTTGTGGAAATGATGTTGATACTCCTCGTTGTTTGGAGGGGCTCCTTACCTTGGTCTACGGAACGAGATTATAGGAAAAAATTTTGGGACACGAGAGGAAATCTAAGAACTGTTCTGGTTTCATTCTCAGGTTCATAAATGGATTACTGCGATTTACTCTCAGCAACAAACGTATAATTGAAAGTGGCGAAAAATATTCTGCTACCTTCATTGCTCTTTCTATCTAGCTCTGAATATTATAAACTTTTTGCACACATGAATGTCCAGGTGTACAATACCCTAGAGTAATGTCTATAATATGTGGATGAGATTGTATAAGTATTGCAATTGCACAAGGTATCATTTGGTTTCTATTCTGAGGAACACAACTGTCACAATATAAAATTAAACTATCAGCATGTCAGTATCTTCCGAACACTCGTTAATACAGCTGAGCTTATGACATTCCAATCTATGCCTTACATGTCATCTATCCGCAAATAACAATATGCTTTCTTTACTTTCTTTCATGTTCCATGAGCTGTCATGTTATACAAGTTAATTTTCTTTATAGAAAAAGTTGCTGACATCAATTTTTTGACACGTTATAACTTTTCTAATATAAAGCAAATGACTGACTTACCAGGGGAATTTCTGTCATCATTTCTGAGAGTTCTGGTGGATTCAACTTTTTTTGTGCAGATTATGTTTAAATTGCATGTCATTATTAATTTCTCCTTGGGTTTCAGCATGTTTATATTCCTCACAGTGATCACATCTACCTTTCTTTGGTTTCTTTTACTTCTATGTTGAACTGCGTATTAAATATGTGCCAATAACATGAAAGTTTCACTGGCTCTACATTGTTTTCTCTGCATTTCTGAAACCACAAGTCATGCATTTTCTGTAAGTTAAGCGCTGATTCAAAATATGTTTTTATAGTGCTTGCTCTCTTGTAGTGTGACTCAATCTAGGAAAAACTTTCAATATGAGCTTTTATTTTATTCTTGATATAATTTAGATTATTCTGCTTGAAAATTTACCTCGGGGTATTTTGTTTGCAGCTGGAGAGAAGATATTGCCAGTAGGATGTGCATAACTACATAAAGGCACTTTTAACTTACGAAAAACCCATAGTCCTGCTATCAATTGGATTTGTAGGAATCGCTTTTACTGATTTTTTTAAAATTGTTTCAGCATCAAGAATACCTAGAATTGGTGCTTCATCTAAACTGCCATCTATTCTTCCCACAGGATTTTCTAAATCTAAATTAATTAAAATTAGTCCTTCATCTCTGCTTGTATCAGATCCATTAATAAAATCAAACACTATTCGTTTTGCTTATCGACGTACTAAAAAACATATTTAAAAGGATTTTTACTGATGAAAATTTCCTCTATATTTTACCAAAATAGATTCAATTATCGAAAAAATATATTGTTTCACATAAGAAATAAAAGATTACCGATTTTCATTATATATTGTAAAATAAAATCATAATATATTATCTTATATGCTGCCTGCAATTACTTTGCACATAGAACTCTGTTATCTGACTGCGTTCAACAATTTCTGATGGAACTATATTATTCTCTTTCGCAAGCGGATGTAAACTATATATATCGAAATTTTTATGCAGAAATGCATTCATTGATACAGATAGAACATTCCTATACCAAAAAGTAAATTTTTTTCAAAATGTCAGTTAGAACCTTATTATTCTCAAGTGACGATATGTCATTGTTTGCATGTCCTCCATGTTACCATGTTTCACTTCAGGTCAAGATAGTAAGTACTGTTTATCAAACATAATAAAATTGATAGGGTAACACCCCCAGTAATTGGCATGCACCAGTGATTGGCACATTTTACAAACATGTCCTAAAAAAAGATTTATATCCAGTCTTTTAAAAATTCAAGACCATATATCAGTTATATGCTCATTTACGTTAAAGATTATAACTTTGATTTATTTTACAAGATGACAATAGAGCCTAAGAAAGACAAACAAGTATGGCTTGTATCAAATTAGCCATTTTGTGGCAAATTCTACTTCTTTGGCTTAAGGAAGGCATGCTTTTCAATTCATTATTATCTGATTTATAATATATTTTAAATTTTAATTGACAACAGTTTTGTTTAGTTAAAAAGGGTTACTTTAATTGTGTAAAAGTATTTTCTACACAAATATTTGGATTTCTGAAATAATGGTAGTTGCCAATTAATGGTGCTTCAATTTTGCTAGTTCCAAGTAATTGGTACCTATTCCAATTACAAGGAATTCGCAAGGAATTTGAGATTAAACCATTTATTTTGGAAGTACTTTTAAAATTATAGACTAATTTTGTTTATCATTTGTTTTTATTTGAAAATATAAATTTTATCAATAATTGGAATCCATTAAAGCTTCATATGACAATTACTGGGGACAGCATGACAATTACTGGGTATAAATGTAAGTATATTGTATTGTTTTAAAGTGTTCACATTTCAGCCTAATATGCTGATTTCTTACTCTCAAAAACCTGAAATATGGCATCTTCATCTACAGTAAATTAATTTAAAGCGATTAAACCCAATGCAAAATGTAAAGTTTTTTTTAATATAAACATATGCCAATTACTGGATCACAAGGTGTCATACATTGGTGCTCTAGGTGCCAATTACTGGTGATTTCAGCAACTTTTTATAAATATATTTTTATAAAAATACTTTCTCAATTTTTTTTTTTTTTTTTTTTTCTTTTACTAGGCAAAATAGATGCACAGATATGCATTCTTTGATTTAAAAATATTTCCAAGTAAATAGCTTATTTCTTTGTAATGAAAATTTAAGTAAGTTTAAAGAAAAATTCTTAAAGTGCCAATTACTGGGGATGTTACCCTATATTGTATTATGAAAAACTCTAATACATGTTTTTTGGTAAGTATATGGTATGCGTTTATCATTTATTTCTAGAATCATACGTAATATCCTGAGATGAAAAATAGTGTAAAACATATTTTAATAACGTTAAACAAATTCAAACAAGACAAATTTATAAACATTATTGGGGTGCACTGCAAGATGCTATCTATAGAATAGGACTGTTATCATTTATTTACCGAGGCACACAAACGATTTCGATTACAGTGCTGTCCAGTTTGAATTCAATGGGTGGCACAGGTGGGTCCCCCCCCCCCCCTGATTACTTAAATGTTCCCCACCCCAGTCCGAAGATTTGTGATTTTGTGTTTTTAATGGTCCAAAGGTGTCATTTCTTCCTCGGACTATATAATGTATGAATTTAGCACTGGTGCTGTAGCTGTACATAAGCGATAACTGCTGGAAGTGCGTTTTTAATTATGCTATGGGTTTTTAAGTACAAGAATTCGCATATTACCTGGTGTGAGAAAATTCTATATCATTATATACATATCTGTGCGAAAGAATTTGTACGAGTTACTCTATTTCTATCTAATTTCTTAAAGGGAGAAGATATAATTTCGTTATGTAATTTCGAGTTAAATTATGTTCTGTAATATCATTATATACATACACATATTATATCATTATATGCATACATATTATATACTATGTATGTAATATCATTATATACATATCTGCGCGAAATAATTTGTACGAATTACTCTATTTCTATCTAATTTCTTAAAGGGAGAAGATATAATTTCGTTATGCAATTTCTAGTTAAATTATGTTTTGTAACCTGTATAATATAAATAAATTCATACTATACCAGACAACGCAAAGAATTGTGTAGATTATCTGTTATAAATAGTATTTTTTGGAATTATGTTTTTAGTAACGTTTTGCGTTTCGTACCTGAATTAAATTTTACTATATTTTAATGCATTTATACATTGCATATGACTTTCATTGTAGTTAAAACAGTGCATCATAAAAATAACTGTGAGCATGTTTCCCCATTGCGCACAATGTAATGGGGCTCTTTTAAGTGTCCATATAAATGAATCAAAAATGCTACACCCTCAATTTTCCACAGAAAACATGCCCTAATAACCATCAAAAACATATATAAATTACATGGCAATCTGTGTACGCGTTGGAGCACGATGAGTTTACAGATAGACAAACTGAAGTTATAAATACTTTTAATCTGTATTGGAAAGTCACTAAATATGAATGTTATTTTTTTTTTTTTTTCTTTAACATCCTGCATGTTCGGGAGAGTTTTGCAATCATATAAAAAATCCTATTATGAATTATGACTTTTGAATATTCTTTATAGGCATTTTTTACAACTCATTTAATGAATATTAAATAAAGCAAGATTTGGAAATACTAGTAGACATTGAACCAACCGTTTCGTTGATTAAATAAGACAAAATTTATTATTCAAATTTCAGGATAAAAAGTGATAAGTGGTTACAGATACCCCTCAATTTGTGGGTTATTTCATTGTTTTCTTATATGTTATAAAATTTAAAAAGTCCTTCCGGCAATGCCGGGAGGAAGAGGTAGCTTTCATATACTTATTTATTTATTTTATATTAAGTTATATAAATCAAATATACGAAGCTCAAAATAGTGGAACACGATTATGTAACACTGAATACTAGTTTTTGTCAACACTGAATATTAATAGGAATTTTTTTAAATTAGTCATCTTTTATTCAACCTGGTTTTATTTTAAGCGATTTGTAGGGCCGTTAAATTCCACGATATCCATTTTAAAGCAGCATGATGGATAAAAAAACCCAATGAGCTTGATCGAAATCTTAATTCATGTGAACATGCACACCCACATCGAAATCGATTTATACGAGTGTTGCCGCGGGCAAATTGACTTTTTAAAAAAATGTCACCCACATTAGAAATTCAAACTGCTATATCCCAGGCGTTTTTCAAGGTAAAGACAAAGCAAAAAATACTCCGGAATTCATTATTAATATAAATAGTTTAGAAAGAACATTTTTACAATTTCTAATTTTTTGTTTATACATCATTATACATTTAAAAGATTTTTGGCAAATTTAAGTGGCCGCCATTTTGAAACAAGATGGCGGATAAAGTTGGCCCATGAACTTGGTCAAGACATTGGTATGTACCATGAACACACGGAGTTTGCGTATGCACGGAAATATGCGTATTAATGCGTGACAAATTTCAGACCGTTTCAAAATGTCAATCTCACTGGAAATTGAAAGTGCTAAAACTCAGCCATTTTTCAGGATATTGATGAAACAAAAAATGCCCTAGAACCTTTGTATCAAGATCAAAACATAAAAGAAAAATCTTTTTCAATTTCTTACTTTTTTGCAAATAATTTTAAAATTTAAATTTAAAAAAATAATATTCCGCCATTTTGAAACAAGACGGCGGTTGGAACTGGCCAACGAACTCGGTCCAGGCATATGTATGTCCTATCTATGCACCAAGTTTCGTCCAAATCGGTGTATATATAAGCGTGTTATCACGTGACGAAAACCAGATCATTTCAAAATGTGAGCAATACTAAAAATTAAAAGTACTATAACTCAGACATTTTTAAAGATATAGACGAAACAAAAAGTGCTTTGGAATCTTTGTATCAAGGTCAAATGCATAAAAGAAAAATCTTTTTCAATTTCTCACTTTTTGTACCTAATTTTAAAATTTAAATTTCTTTTAAAAAATTTAAATGGCCGCCATTTTTAAACAAGATGGCGGATGGAACTTGTTAACGAACTCGGTCCAGGCTTTATTAAGTACTATGTCCACACCAAGTTACATCCAAATCGATTTATAAATACGAGTGTTAGCACGTGACAAAATCATATCGTTTCAAAATGTCAGCTATAAGAAAAATTCAAAGTGCTATAACTCAATCATTTTTTAAGATATAGACACAGTACAAAGTGTTCTAAAATCGGTGTTTTGGGATCTAGCACATAAAATAAAAATATTTTTCAACTTTTAATTTTTTCGCATTTATTTTTAAATTTTAATTTTTTTTTAAATTTTTAAATGGCCGCCATTTTGAAACAAGATGGCGGATGATGCTGGCCAACGAACTCGGTCGACATATTTGTATGTGCTATGTACATACCAAGTTTCATTCAAATCGATTCATAAATTCGTTAGTTATAGCATGACAAAAATTAGATCGTTTCAAAATGTCAGCCATAAGAAAAATTCAAAGTGCTATAACTCAATCATTTTTTAAGATATAGACAAAATAAAAAGTGTTCTGGAATTGGTGTTTAAAGGTCTAACACATAAAATAAAAATATATTTCAACTTTTAATTTTTTCACATTTAATTTTAAATTTTAAATTTTTTAAAAATGTTTAAATGGCCGCCATTTTGAAACAAGATGGCGGATGATGCTAGTCAACGAACTCGGTCGAGATATTTGTATTTACTATGTACATACCAAGTTTCATTCAAATCGGTTCATAAATACGATAGTTATCGTATGACAAAAATCAGATATATTATATATATATATATATATATATGGTTATATATATATATATATATATATATATATATATATGTGTGTGTCAACATTTGAACGGAGGGTGGTTTTGGGGTCTGGGGGTCATGATCGGTGAAAATATACCAAAATTTTCTGGAAGTGCTTTCCTCCGGACGGCTGCAATAGGTAGCTTTTTACTTTTTGTAATGAAAGCTACCTAATAACGCTTAAATTTTTCCCATTTACCAATTTATTCTGTATTCGGTTTTTAAATTATTAAAGAAATGGTTAAGTATGTTATATTGAATATGTAAATACCAAATTTTACACAAGCAAAGCAATCGAATGTGGCACATCTCCCGACTTATAAGTCGATATGAAAAATATTTCGTTTATACTTTAACAAAGAAGTTAATTTAATTTTAATAGTTACTTTAGTAGTATAAAACAGCCGTATCAACGAAAATTACTTTGCTTCAAAAACCTCAGATTCAAAACCTCAGGTAGGAGCAACTCATTATAAAGAGACAAAACTATGCTCGTGGAATTTATTAATCAGAAGTAGGCATTACACTCTCGCGGGATGACCCCCTGTATAAAAGACAAGACTGCTGCTCTACATGTTTACATGAGAGCGGTAAGAGATAGAATAATAAGTCACCGTCAGATTTGATTGCCAATGTGTCAAGCCAAAATCTTGGTACCCTGGACTATTATAACCCCAAAGATATAGCACTTAATGAAATTTTGAATTAAAAACTAGTCAACAGGACCCAAGGCGGATCTGGAGAATCCTCAAGGGGGGGGGGCGATTTTAGAAATTTGGAAACTCCAGTCTGATGCATGGGTCGAATCTCATTTTTTAATGCGGGTTGTGTTTCATCTACGTTTTTGCTGTGGGTCGGGTTTGGGTCCGGTTAGCTTCCATTTTTTTGCTCGCGGTTCGAGTTAATTTCTGATTTTTTGATTTTGGGTCGGGTTTGGGTCCGGTCGACTATTACATTTTGTTGTTGGTCAGTTTGACTTTTACGTTTTAGCTGTGCTTAGCGCAGCAGGGGCAGTTTGACATACAATCACTCAAAAAAGTATTGGGACATGATACAATTGCATAAAATTTTATTTGTTATATAATTGATATATGCGAAGAGAAAAAGGAGAATATACTATATCATACTTTGATGAATGCAAATAAAAATAGCTAAAACACAATGCATATTTTACTGTAATTATGGTTAATATTTAAAGTAAAAGAATTGCAGCCAAAAAAATTTCTCAAAAAAGTATTGGGACAGTATCTAAAAAAATCAAGAAGAAATTATGAAAGAGATAGCTAATGTCTTGTTGGGCCACTATTATGCTTTATGACCTGTCGTAGTCTATTTGGCATAGATTTTACCGAATTTGCGCAAAAGGATGAGTCGGTTTTGACCCATTCTTCGACTATATACTTTCTTAAATCTTGCTTGTTAGAAATAGGATTCTCATAGGTTTTTTGCTGAACACAATCCTAAATATACTCAACGGGATTAAATTCTGGACTCTAGGCAGGGGTCTATATCACATCGGGACAGTGATAGAGAAACCACAACTTGCAAATGTAAGCATTATGTTTCGAGTCATTATCTTAATACAATTTAAAATATCGTGCAATTCCCAAGTTATTTCCACTTTACATTACATTCTGTTTCGTAATGTCAAGATAGACATATTTGTCCATTGTACCATCAATAAGTTCTAAGTTTTGACACCGGAACTCGCCATACAACCCCAAGCCATTTGGTTGCCGCCTCCGTTTTTTACAACGTATCGTACAGAAGGTCGTCATTTCTTTTGGTCTGGAATTTTGTATTTGATCTGCGCCAAATTTTTTGCTTGCCATCCGATCCGAACATGTTATATTTGCTTTCACCCACAAAAAGAACCTTCTGCTTGCCTCTTTACATAGGTTTTAACAAATAACCGACGTCTAGCCCGTCGGTGTGCTTCGCTAATCTAGGGTTTTTTCCTAGGTACTCTGGCATGAAACTTAAGTTTTCTTAAAATATTTCTGATAGTTTCAACATTTGCAGATTCTCTTAATCTTTTTTTCAGTTTTCAGGCTCAGTTTAACGGCGGCGCTAATTCTACGATTAATGTGAACTTGTCTCTCTTCGCGTTCACCAAATGTCCTTGAACGCCCTGATCTTTGTTTTTCAACGTTATATATTTTCTTGAATCTGGAGACCATACTAAATAATCTAAATTTACTCAGCCTTAAAATTTCCCCTATATGACAAACTGATTTCGCATCTTTCTAGTTTTATAACCAGATTTCGAACATCTACAGACATATCTTTGTTTCCCCCCTTTCTTACATAAAAGACATTAATATACTGAAATTGAACGTGTAACGTGTGCATAAAATGTATTAAAAATACAGGTGGTAAATTATTTTTTATTGATGCGATAAATATGTTTTAACTTTCTCATTTCAAAAGTGTCCCAAAATTTTTTTGAGATCTATTTGAGGTTGTATAATATTTAAAAAGGTACAACAAACTGCAATTGTATAATATTTAAGATTTTTTTTATACGTAATGTTTGACAAACGCTAAATTATTTCATTTTTAATGTTGTTTTGATGTTAATGATACTAATATTTTTATAAATAGCTTAACATTTGATATTTGCCAAGTGTCCCAATACTTTTTGGAGCAACTGTATATTTCTGATTTGGGGCAGTTTAAGATTTGGTTTTTACTTTTGCGAGAAGAGTTCGGATTGATCCGAATTGATTGGGCTGAGTCCTTTGATAAAATTCATTCTTTTTCGCAATTTTTGGGCTAAATGAACGTCAGTTTCACGATCCTATGAAGAAATTCGTGTTTTCTCCGCGATCATTTCACAAAATTTGATGACCGGTTCGATTCTATTTTTTTGCTGCTGGTCGGGTTAATTTTTACTTTTTATTGTGGGTCGCATTTGGATCCGGTTAACTTCTATTGTTTGCTGCGGGTCAAGTTTATTTCTGATTTTTTGCTTCGGGTCGGATCAGGGTCCGGTTAACAACTATATTTTGCTATTGGTCGGGTTGACTTTTATTTTTACCTGCGCTTAGCGCATCGGAGTAGATTGTCATACATTTCGGATTTGAAGCAGTTATACATTCGGTTTTTACTTTTGCGAGAATGGTTGACCCAGTTTTGATCGCGGTCCTTTAACGAAATTCGCTTTTATCCGAAGCGATTTTAGCGTGGTTCGATTTCTCCGTGATCCTTTCGCAAAATTTGAGGGTTTTTGGCGACTTTTTGATGAAATTCGTGTTTTTTTCACAACCCTCTAACGAAATTCGCGTTTCTTTGAATTTTGCCCTAATTTGCGGCTATTTGATAAAATTTGCATTTTCTCTGTTTAATATTTTTTACGATTAACAAGTAAGAAAGTTTTCAACTCAACTTGGGCTCGAGGGAAAGAATTTAGAGGAGTGTACGGGTCATGGTCGAGCCAGTAATGTTTATCATACTATCTAGATCAGACATACCGAACGTTTAGCTACACGGGTCGCGATTGGGCCAATAATGTTTATCATACTATCTAGATCAGAGACGGATTATTTAGTTTTTATTCCGGGCCGAGCCACGGCCTGGATTTTTTGTCCAATGTAAACTTCTAGGGAAAATGAAATCCAGATCAGGTTCGATGTTCGGTCTGGAAGAAAAAGAAGCTTGTCCCCACCCGAATCTCCAAAAAAAGCAAGATCAGGACACGACCCGATTCAAAATGAGAGAAAAACCACCCCAATCCAAGTCTCGTGGACTTAACCTCTTCAGGCCTGAGCATAAAATAACTCCACAAATATATATTTATTGCTTTTGCATAATCAAAATGACACCATAGATGACAGAAAGAACAATTTTTAGGAAATCAGTGCTTCAGGGGACTGGTAATTTAGGTTTACAAATATGGATTTAAAAGTACTAATCCCCTTAAAACATCAATTTAACTATCAGTATAAAAATTTACGCAATAACAAAATTAAGGTCTTTAAACAAGTAAATGATCAGCAAGTCCTCTTTTTTTTTTTTCTTTTTCTTTTTTTTTTTTTTTTTTTTTTTTTTTTTTGTAAAGCAGTTAAGTTATATAATCATGAGTAACTCTTACTTTCTTGGCCACAATGTCTTAAAGGTATTTTAAAAACTTGGATGAAAATAATATTTATTTTATGAGGTAATATTCATCATTGCCGACGTTTATTAGTTTTGTTTTAAAGCAAAAAACATTCAGCTGTATAGAAGTAAAATAAAATTGCAAAAAAATCAAACAGTTTAGTTTTTTTAAGGAAATTAATGGAGGTGCACATTTGTGTACCTCAGGTCTGAAGAGGTTAAACTGGCGCGATCCGTGTCAGGCCGTGACGGGCCCAAGATTCGCCCAAAGTTATTTCTCGTGAGGATGCATGATGTCACTTCGTAAGCCTTTTATTAGCCCAAGGGGGAGGCTTCTCCCCTTCCCCCCCCGCCCCTTAGAGCCGCCACAGCATACGGGCTGTGCCCACCTCAGATCGAGAATTTAGCCTTTATACCGGACGGAGCCTGGGCTTAAAAATTTTGGCCCGTGTATACCTGTAGTAGGAAGGAGGTCCACGCCAGACCCGACCTGTAAAAAACAGTGTGGCTCGATCCAGCTCTGCAGAAAAAAAATAAGACCCGACCCGATCCGGTTCTGAAAGTGCGAAGACCTGACCCATTCCCAGTATAATAAATTAAAGTTGGTGCGACCCGACCCGGGTCGCGCCGGTCTCGGGTTTAGTACCAACAACTTTTCCGTGCGGGCATCTAATGTCGTTCTGCAGATCCTTTATTGGGCTCAAGGGGGGGGGGGCGATCGCCCCACCGTACAAGTATGCATGCTAACGCTGAGTAATAGGAAACATACATTTAGAAGCAGTAAAACAAATGCCGGACGCCAATTTCAATATAAACAGAATATATATTTACATACGAAAAGACGTTTGTACTGTCTATTAAATTGAGAATGAACAATAAGTTTATACAACAGGAGCATATGGCCTAAGAATATCTTTTTTATGTACTCTTTGACCAAACGAAAGTATGCTTGTACAGATAATGATTTTAGGATGAGAAAATATTTGTTTTTTATTTACTTTATTAACGACTTCGGCTGAACATGGAAAATCTTAAGTAACTGAAATTTAAAGCGCAGAAGAGAAGAGATAGGTACATTCCTTTTAGAAAAGAAAAGGAGTTTTGTTTAAATTTATCATTGTGAAAGGATGTCATGTTACTTTCAACATCACAGTCGAGATTAAAACTGATTTCGGGAGATTTATTGCTAACATCTGGAGCCCAACGTAGGGTCGACATAGCAATTACTGTGGATTTAACAAGTCTAAAACTAGAAAAAAAAAATCTTCAAATATCTTTCACTTAATGTACAAATAAAGTTACAAAAGAATTATCGAAACAGAACATTGATCTAAAAAGTCTTTCTGTTTTACAGTAATAGTTAAAAGATAAATTTGAAAAATTAGTTGAATGTCAGAAAAATATCAGTAGCATTCTTCTGAAAACGGGAGACTCCAAGAATGAGTGTGAAGATTTTCAAACAGCCGAAGAGTACCGGGATAGACACCTTGAGTTGAAGACTGGGATGGAAGAAAAATGCATTTATTTACAATTATCAATTTTTGAAAATAGAAATAAATCTCTTGAAAAGAGAAGTTTTAAACTGCCGATGATTGAATTGAGTAAATTTAACTGTGTTGTTAAGAGATCCCACTACTGAATTAAAAACACCCGGATGATAATAATGTTAAGTCTATCGGAGCGTTCTTTTCAAATATCTCGCGTATTCTTTTACATGATTTTTTTTACATAGGATAGCTGAGGGCGATCTACAACCGGGCTAGTTTTTACCTTTTCAATTTAGATTTCAGATTTTTTTTAAATTACTTTAACTTTCGAAACCTGTTAGAAGCGGTTCTGAAATTGAAACTATTATAATATAAAAAATATATTACCAAAATCGGAAAAGTAAAAACAATCCCGGTTGTAGATCGTCCTCAGCTATCCTATGCAAAAATATTAAAATTTTAGCGAGATATTTGAAAAGAGCGTCACCATAGACTTAACATTATCATCCGAGTCTTTTTCACTCAGCAATGTGGGCTCTTAAGGCATTTTTCTGTTAATCTGCCACGGATGATGTATCATCAAATACTCTCTGTAATATATGATACTCCATGGCTCACATGAGAAAAGCTGTGAAGAAAATATCAGAAAAATATCAGTAAAATCAGAAAAATATCTTTTGAAAACGGAAGGCTCCAAGAAGGAGTGTGAAGATTTTCAAGCAGCCGAAGAATATCGGGAAAGGTACCTTGAGTTGAAGACAGGGATGTAAAAAAAATGTATTTATTTACAATTATCAGTTTTTAAAAAAATAGAAATGAATCTCTTGAGAAGAGAAGTTTTAAGCTGGTCAAGATTGAATTGAATAAATTTAACGGTGATGTTAAGGACTATTTGTCATTCTGGTCTCGGTTTCAGAAGATACATGAAGATAAAAAGGTTTCGGATTCTGGCAAATTTCAGTATTTAATTCAAGCGGTAATTCCGAATTCAAAATCATCCAGAGTGATGGAGAGCTTTTCAGTTACAGCAGCTAATTACCAGCAAGCAATACACCAAATTAAAGGGCATTTGGTAGTGAAGATTTGCTCGTACAAGTACACATAAGGAATTTATTAACGATAGTCATGAAAAATGCCATCGCTGTTCGAGTGAAAGCAATTTTGCCTAAATTATGCGACGAATTCGAAGGAAAATTAAAAGTTCTAGAAAGTCTAGGACGTACTCAGAAAAAAATACGGAGATTGCCTGGTCCCGTTAATAGAATCTATTCTCCCTGGAATAGTCCTGATGTCATGGGAAAGAAAACGGAACTCTGAATGTATAGTGCATGACCAGCGTTCACTGAAAATTTTAATGTGTTTCCTTAAGCAGGAAGTTCAAAGTGAGGGCATGGTTAGCGCGCAGTGGTTTTGGTGCTAATTCAACTAATAAAAATATGTTCAAAATTAGACTGCACATGTTATATACAAAAACATGGCATGCACATAAAATCCTTTGAAGCTACAAAAATAAATAAATAAATAAAAATTCAGATTTATTTATTTACCAAATGATTATTAGATAAATAATAGCCATCATTATAATTCTTTTAATTTTTAAAAAATTTTCTTACCTTTTGAAAACATTTCGTTTTTTGCAAATTCGGTGTTTCTACATTCAAATTATAAAATTCAGTATTTATCGCTTTTTATTTATAATTTTAATTATTCTCACATTCGAATAACAAACGCAAGCTAAAAATAAAAGCTACAAAAGACAAGAGGGAAGAAATCAACGGTTTTTCCCCTTTTCTTCCCAGCGTGATATGAACAGTTCATCAGTGCTTCAATAATCATTCTGTGATTTTGTTCCTTTGAATTAATTTCATGAGAAATAATGTTAGTTCTAATATCCATAACTGCCAACATCTTCCGCTTTTTCAACTCGGAAAATTTTTACAGTAAATTTCAACATTGCAAAGTGCCGAAATCTGCCGATTAAATAAGATAAAAATTTCTTTTAAATTTTTCCGGTCCAAAAAATCGGAAGAGTTGGCAGCTATGAATATCGATAATTTTCCTGAAATAGAAAATATTTTTCTCATACAAAGTTGATTTTTAATTGAAACTTCCATAAACAGATCTTTCAGCAAATACATAAAGAACAACAAGCTCGTTTGCGTTCAATTATAATTAAAATAAATTTAATGTTTTCTAAAATGTAATAAGTGGTATGTAATATTTTATGAAACGGTTTACAACAATATTTTTTATGCATTGTTAATACAAAAGTGTTACTTTAAACAAATTTGCAAATTTTTTTATTTCATTTATTCCAAACTTGCAATGATGGCTTACTTCCATCTCTAAAACAGTTGTGTTTATGATACTTTGAATGGATATAGATATCCGTAATATTTTAAGTAAAATTTTTAAACTGATAACTACCATAAAATCCCGATTGTAACCCCCCTTCCCGCTATTTCAAAAGGAAAAGAAGTCAAACTTTTAGAAGGGTTGACTTATATAATAGAGATTTTTTTAAAGCATCAAAATATTCTTTTTAGATGTGTTCGTATACAAAAGAGGTGGTAGCCGTCGAAATTCGACGAAAGAAAATGTTTCAGAAGGAACTGTTTCATTGATTTATACTAAACCTGCAAAATTAGTTACAGTAAAAAAATGCATCTTATATTGATCAGTCTAACTCTCAAACAAATATTATAAAAATAAGTCTTATATTGATCAGTCTAACTCTCAAACAAATATTATTTTAAACTAAGATTAACAAAATGCTATAAAACTGAGTTGTCAAAATTTTAAGATTAAACTTTAATCGCATATGTAATCAGTAAAATATAATAAAGATCAGTTATTATTATGAAGTTACTAATTGAGGTTCTTAAATTTGGTATAAATGCGAATGAAAAAAAAAAAAATTCTTCTAAATTGACAGGATTATAGAATTTCATGCGAAATTAAAACCCATCATCATTTTCATCTTCTCAAAATTTACACACGCACTTCTCACATTCGTATTCACCAAGTTTTAAAAAATGATGTTTTACTTTCATTATTTTTAAATAACTTTAACTCAAAGCTTGAAGGCCCCATTTAATTGATGAATAAAAGCGAAATAAAATCGAAATCACCTAATTTTATAACCGACGACATTTTTGACAAAATACACACATTTTAATTTCTATTTTTTTTTCTTTTTCTTTTTTAAGAGAACTAGTAGATCGAACCCGGGCTTCCCGGGTTACATAACAAAGATAAAAAACATTTCTTTTTTTAATTGAAAACTCTAATGAACTTTCTACATGTAATATGCGTTTTAAATAGCTAACTAACTCCAAAAAAGCAGTCTTTAACCCTTTAATCCCTTGAAGAGGGTGGGATAAAATATATTTCACTTAATTTTAATTGTTAAACGCTACATTGACACTAGTATTTTGAAATAGCAATTTTTTTTTTAATACTTGAAGAAATGCTTTTAAATATTTTGAAACAAATTTGTTTTTAAATTCTGGTGTCAAGCAATCATTTCAGCATTTTAAGAATTGAAGTGCTTGGTTAAAAGTCTTTCGGATTTTTACATTCATGTTTCATTCATAAAATAATAACTGTGAAAAGTATTGGTATGGAGATTTGTATTTGATAACTTTACATATTTTTTTTATCTTATACAATTAAAAAAAATTAATCTCAATATTGTATTAAATCAATTTTTGAATTGAAATATTACATAGCGGGAAAACCAGGGCCGTAGCTAGAAGTGATCTATAGGGGTAGGGGGGGGGGGGCTCAAGAAATTCTAGGGGGGCTCATATTTTTTTTTTTTTTTTTTTTTTTTTTTTTTCTATGACACAGAAAGAAAAATTAGTGCATATTTACACTGTAGGTATTATGTTTCTTATTAAACTGTTGTAATAACTTCATTTTATACTAATAAGATAAGTATAGGATGATGAAAATTTTGAATGTATAACTGGTGCAAAATTGAATATCATGTTAGTTTCATACGTACAAATAGGATGAGGGAGTGTTGAATTACTTATTTTAGATACAATTTAGTAATTCTGCAAAACTGAAAAGAATCTCAAAACTAAATTAGATTTTTAAACAGAATTTCATTAGAATTTTCGGAACAGAAATTCATTGAGTGACCTTGGAATCTTTTCCAGGAGGGGCTCAAAATATTTTAGGAGGGGCTGAGTCGCCCATAGCGCCCCCTTAGCTACGACCCTGGGGAAAACATGGTTAGACCGCTTAAAGGGTTAAATGAAAAATATTAATTATGGAATCAAAAAAAGCTATGAAGTTTATCAAAAGTCACATTTCCGTATTAGACGCATGCCAGAAGTTATTAGCCAAAGATTTCATTACTAACGGCAGAAAATTTGTTTCTGGTCATTTCAGTGCTTCGAGCGCGTAATTCAATTACATGTCTGTTAAATTTGTATTTATTTTATTTTATTATTTATAAAGGAAATTTTAATTTTGCTATAGTATATTAACCGGAAACAAATCCCGAACTCTTTATATTTTTCTAAAGACAAATAGATTAATCTATCGTAATCTAGTTTCACTCGGTAAAAATAAATTTAAAAATAACGCGTAGCTGATTTTTTTTTAAACCACAGTCAATCAGTAAATTGAAATACAGTTTTAAAACAAATTCAAAGTATTTTCAAAGTATTTTTTTCTTATTTGACAGTGTAAAAATTTAAGTTGTTTGATTACATGTTGAATTTGTAATTTTTAATAATTTAATCTGCGTTTTTAACCATTCTTTTATTGTATTACTCATGCAACTTTAATTTTATCATGGGGAATGATCAGGAACAATATTTATAGATTTTTGAATAAACTGAGTATCATTATTTCTTAATGGAGATACGTGATAGAGATTTTTTTTAAAATGCTTGAAAAATATAAGCTCGCAATAAATGAGTCAAATGGGATAGTTTTTAATCAAATTGCATTCGAAAGTAAATTTCTTTTTCTGTATGACGAAATAAAAATTGAAAATGTATGACGGTTAGAAGATTAAAAAATTGCAGTAACAAAAATTTCAAAAGTCGTTTTATCCTGAAATGATGTCATTCGCAAAATAACGCCAGGACGGACGCACGGACACATTTGTTCGTAGTTCGTTACAACATAGATTTTGCGCATATGAAAAATCTTACTCGCATACTAAAATTCTAAATGTAAAGAAATGACTGCAAGTACATTTTTTCTCAAAAAAGTTTGCTCCAAAATTAACTCTATGACAAATTTAAAATTCGTTTTATAAATTAAAATACACAACACAGATTTAAAAAATAAACATTAAAATACGCAAACATTGCACTCTGTTACTTCAACGTGCAAAGAAGATGCCGTATTTTTCGTGAAACACGCGAACCTTGATTTTTATATATCCTGCCAAGCCAAATTTTCAATTACATTTTAAACATTGGATATTGGCGAATTATGAAATCTCATTTCGTCATTTACATCGTTCTAATTCTACTTCAGATCAATTTTCTATGTGAAAAATGTACTTTTTTTTCTTTTTCTAAAATATATTTGGAAAATAAAATGGTGCTAAAAATAAAGTAGAAAATAAATAACATAAAAAATATAATTATTCCAAAAAGGAAGAAAAAATGAATAATTTTGTTTTGCATTTTCCTTCTGGTAAAATGACAGGTAACAAAAAAGAACTAAAAAAATCGTCTGCTCTAGCAAGTTTAGCTGAAATTTATAAAAAAAAATTACATTAAGCGAATAATGTTATTTTAATATAATTACAATTGAATGTCTTAAACAATTGGACAAAAACTTGGAGAACCGGACATTACTTTAAACCTGGAATTATTGCCAAGATCATCTTTATTTGCTTGTCTAACTCGGCGAAAAAATTCAACCCGGAGGGGGAGGGGGGGGGAGAAGAATCACACTGAACAGTTACTAAATCCTTTGACATCAGCCGTGCATTTTTTTCTCTAAATAAAAATGATCTGCTTAAATTTAAGCATTCTAAAGTAGCATTTTATTTTATTATGAACTAAAAACTATAGTATTAAAAGGTTCCTTCATTTTTGCAAAAACACGCGGTTGTGTTTGGGCTTAATGTAGCAGATTTCAGGGTTACCTTTTTTGCATCACTCCCAGCCACCATAAGTCCCTCTATTTCTTCTTTTTACTTTATGGCGATTTTTCTTTTACTTTGCACAGAAATGGAGTACTCAAGTTGTCACCCCCAGAAAAATTAAATTAAAAACTACAAAAAAATTAATATCTCAAGAACAAATTAAGATACAGTTTTCGAACAAATTACATTTAAAAGTACATATTAATCCCTACACAACGGTGTAAAGATTGAAAATGTGCAATATCTAGGAGTAAAAAAATTTGCATTAATGAAAATTGCAAAAGTGAAATTTCATCAGAAAGTGTTGCCATTCGAAAAATGACGTAATCGTTACTCACAGATACGTTTGTTTTTATAATATAGAAATGAAGTGATTATGTTGCCACAATTACAAAATTGGTACTAAAAACTATAAAAAATTAATATCTCTAAAACGCTTTGAGATACAGCTTTCAAACAAATTACATTTTTTTAAAAATCTCAATATGATGGTGTAAAAATTTAAAAATTGCTATGTTTAGAAGTGTAAAATTTGCAGTAGCGAAAATTGCAAAACCGAAATTGCATGGGAAAATGTTGCCATTCACAAAATGACGTATGCGTTACGCACAGATACGTTTGATTTTTATAATACAGATAGATAGATAGATAAATACGTAGCACCCATAGTCGTAGTTCTGTCCGTCCGTCTGTCTGTCTGTCCGCATATAACAGAGCATAAACTATCCAACCAAATATTTTGAAATTTTAAATATAATAATTGTTGAAAATTTTTGTCGAGTCATTTTAAATTTTATGAAAATCGTAAATTTTACGAAAAATATAGTTTAATTTCAGGGACATCACGAGTTTTCCGTTACATTACGACTAATGGGGGAAAATAGGTAAAGTGCATTTTAATAGTGTTATAGCCTTTCAAACAGAATGAAACTGACATGCATCTACTGAAGTGCACTAAAATATAACGTAGAATTTGCGGTTCAAAAAATGTTTATTATTCATTTACGGGGCCACACAAAAGAAATCCGTTGCATAATAATGTAGGGTGAAACATTGTTTTCGGCGTATTTTAACCACGTTAAATTATTTCACCCGTAATCAGGGCCTGATTAACCTGTGAAGCTGTGGGAAGCACAGTATCATTTCAGGGCCCCCTTCATTCGAGAAGAGTTTTCTAAATTCAACATATCCAGAAACTTATCAATGCTTCCGAATATTATTCCAAAGAGTGTCTCAGTTGAATTTGTATATATTTCATTTAACAACTTTTTTTTTTTATGTTCTCCTTACACAAAAATTGGATACAATCGAGAAAAATATGCAAAAACCATTTTCCATGATATGAATGCGGAAATTAAATTGGATAAAAAGGTTGAATTCAGAATGTAAGCACAGCATCAAATATCAATGTTTTGCAATACACCTCTCAATTTGACAATAAATTATCAATATCTTAGTTACTCATGCAGCCAAATTCAGTATTACTTAAACTTAGTATACAAAAAAAACATACATCTGAAATAATGAACAAACTAAAAAATTGCGAACAGGTGGTTGAATTTGATTTATTACATGAAAAATTATTTTTTTATGAAAGCTATTTTTATGAAACACTTCATAATATATATTATAAGATTTGTAATTTGAAAAGAAATTGGCATTTTGGAATGGAATTAAATCCATACAAAATTTGGGGCCCCCTGTTTTCTCAATTTTGGGGTCCTTCAAAATTTTCTTTAAGAGAAGCACCGTCTTCTTGTGCCTATTCGATAATCAGGGCCTGTCCGTAATGAAATTGACGTACGTTATTAAGGGGGCTCAGGGGTTGAAAACTTTTCAAAAAATCAATTTTTTTATGATCTAATTTGATTATTCATTTAATTCTTAACTCAATGCAAAAAACGCATAAAAATATTTGCATTTTTAACGGAGTTATAAGCATTTATGTATCAACACTTGCATAGCCGCATCCATATAATTTCAACTTTAAGTAGCGTTTTCTCAAAACTTGATTTTGATGACTAACACCAAGATTAAAAAAAAAAAAAAACTATTTGATAGAATAACTTTTTTTTTTTTTTTGCATGCATATAACATCATTATCTAGATAATGAATTAATATATTTTAGATAGTTTAATATTTTGAGTATTTTTAATGGAAAAAAATTGTATTTTGGGGGGGGGGGGGTTTAATTTTCAACTTTGAGCGATTTTTTAATACTGTTTTTATTAAGTGATAGTTATATCTTTAATTCATAATCTATATTATGATGTTATATGAATGCAAAAAAAAATTAAGCCATTCCATCAAATAGTTTTTTTTTTAATCTTGGTGTTAGTCGTCAAAAATCAAGTTTTGAGAAAACACGATTTAAAGTTGAAATTATGTAGGTGCGGCTATGTAAGTATTGATACATAAATGCTTATAACTCCGTTAAAAATGCTAATATTTTTATGCGGTTTTTTGCATTGAGTTAAGAATTAACTAGATCATAAAAAAATCGATTTTTTGAAAAGTTTTCAACCCCTGAGCCCCCTTAAGGTTTACTACGAGTTACTTCCTGCGCAATAGAAAGTGCATAGTATTTGCAAGGACACACAAAAGATTTCGGATACTATATTGCAACCGAAGTACTGCATATTAGAGATTATTGCTAGATGTGAATTTTTAGTTGTGATATGAATTTTTAAGTTTAACTACATTTTTCTATATTGAAAAATGTAGTTAAACATTTAATTATTTTTAATTAATTAAAATTTATTAATTAAAAATTAGTGTGTTTTATTTTTTTTTTATATTTTTATTTTATTATTAGTTTAATAATTAGTATTAGTTTATTATTAAATTATTAATAAACTAATACTAATTTTAGTAGTGTGTATAAATTCTGTAGATCATATGCAGGGTAACACAACAAAAACTGCAAGGGTTACAGAATATGTACGAAAGTAGCTTAAAGGTGGTTTTTAAATGAGTTATGCATTTTTACGCTGAACTTCATTTAGTAAACCTAGATATTTTTGCAGAATTATAGAAAAATTATATACAGTCTCACGCAAACAATTAGACACAGGGCTATCTATGGAAGTTAATCTCTGGAAGTGTGATTTCACTAGATTTAAACGTATTTTAGTCTTAATTAAATTCTACCCAAATAATGGCACACACGTATGTAAAGATAGTTACGCAAAATACAGAGCTACACAAAAGAATTGAAATATGCTAAAGTCTATTGGGTGTAAATTTCTTAAAATAAAATTTAAACATATTAGGCTTTTTAACACTTTACAACATAGTTAAAAGTGAATTATGTTTGTCTGTCCGCACTCTAACTTGCATTAATACAGATAAATTGCTCTGTAATCCATGTATGTTATTGAGATTATGTCATTCTCGATATTGAAAATAAATTACGAAACTTCTTAGTTTACTTACAGAGCCACTCAAAATTATTCCATTACATTACGGTTTATGGGGAAAAGTCCAATTAATGTAAAAATGTTGCACTTATAAACGTCATCTGGTCTGTTCGTCTGCCCGCATAAAACAGCGCAAATTTACTAAATAAATGGTTTGAAATTTAATTTTATATAATCGTTGGAGAATTTTGTCAATTACATTATAAATAGAAGTTTTCTTATACGTCCATTAAAAACGTTTCAAAAAATATATATTAAAATATTTAATTGCTAAAAATGACGTCAAATACTAATAAAATACATTAAAAGATCTTAATAATTTGACATGTTTCGATTGAATTTTCTCAATCATCATCAGAAAAAACAAAATATAAAAATATATATAAACAATAAAAAAACAAATAAACACAAAGATGGAAAATGACAATAAACTGTTACAAATGAAATTTAAAAAATAAATAAAAATCACGCGCGTTATATTTTAATTATGTTTCACGTTGCTTAATTTTAATTTTCAAATTATCTAACAATTCAACCCAAATATTTAGTATTTGAAATGACAAGGAGTCATTGCAGACCATTGAGCTTCTGACGTAAATTTCAATAGACTCTCTAATAAAAAGTTGCAAATAAAAATCTGACCTATAAATTAATCTACTTTTATTAAACAAAATATCTATGTTTTCTATTTTATTTAGTCTTGATAATGCGGTTTTATCTCTATTAAATTTTATGTCTGCAATGTGTTCTTTACATCTCAATTTGAATTTTCTCTGAGTCATGCCAATATAATAATTCATATATCCAACTTCTTTAAGAAATGGAATAATATAAACACCTGATAAGTCAAATTTATCAATTGGGTCAATTCTAGTGGTTAAAATTGATTTTAATTTTGGACGGGGTCTAGCAATTAAATTTAAATCAAACTTTTTAATTGTGTTTTAGCGGATTTGGAGAAATTTGGATAATAATTTATAACAACCCTTTTCATGTTATTCTCACTGTTGGTTTTATTTTCAAAAACTGCACTGTTCATTTTTTTAACAAACTTTTTAATTAATTAATTAATTAATTTAACTTGATATCCGTTATTAATAGCTATTGTTTTAATTGTATCTAATTCATCATTTAAATTTTCAGTGGAACAAATTCGAAAAGCTCTGTTAATTAGGAATCTAAAGATAGATAATTTATAAGAATATGGAGTGCAAGCATCAAAAGGTATAACATTTAAGTTAGTTATTCGCGTTTGAAATGAAATAGACGCCCTCTCGCGGACAAAGTCTGAAACGAAATAGAACTGATACCGTGAGCATCTTCCGCTGAAATCAGTGTTTAAAAGGCCGATAAATAAATAAACAGTTCTATAATAAATAAATAAATAAACAGTTCTATAACGCATGTAACGTTGGGTTCTTTGTATTAAAATTATCTAAAATCAAAATTTTATACAGAAAGTTTAGATCTATAATATAAAAAAGTACATTTGACTTACTCATGGCAAAATAACATGACAGCAACACAATGCTTGCATGATTCGCTTGCTCCAACTTTGCAAGAGCAAGAAATTTTTTTTATTTTCAAATTTTTGTTTTCCTTTACTAGCAAACCTGAAATAATATGGGGATTTCCTTTTGTTTGGCTTGTTTGTAAACACGAGCCTACAATCTGTATTTCTTCTTCTTTGCATTCTTTAATGCCGCACATTACTAATCTCTTTGAATCAATAATTGCTTCAGCTTCTCTAAAGCAATTACTAGATTTTCCAGCATCTAGAAATTCTAAAATTGTCGATATTTGTAATTTATCTCCCATAATTAAATAAAAAAGATTAAAAAAAACTGCACTTTAAATAGCTCTTTAAACGGGTTTCGCTATGCTGCAGCATGGAACAAACAGCACTACGTAAACAAACGATTATCAGGTCTATACAACGCCACCTTTCGGTCATTACAAACGCGAATTGGTTTCCGATATATTGAACGAATTAGTTTATTATTTTCTCTTTTTAATTCAACATCTAAAAAAGGTAATTTCGTATCGGTTTCAAGTTCGAAAGTAAATTTAATCTTATTATCTAGATCATTTAACTGTTGAATAAAAATTAGCAATTTATCGACTCCCTACTGCCAAACAATAAAAATATCATCTACATAACATAGCTATACTAAAGATGTTAAACTTAAATGTTGTACCTTTTGATGCTTGCACTCCATATTCTTATAAATTATCTACCTTTAGATTCCTAATTAACAGAGCTTTTCAAATTTGTTCCACTGAAAATTTAAATGATGAATTAGATAAAATTAAAACAATAGCTATTAATAACGGATATCAAGTTAAAATAAATAATTAATTAATTAATTAAAAAGTTTATTAACAAAATGAACAGTGCAGTTTTTGAAAATAAAACCAACAGTGAGAATAACATGAAAAGGGTTGTTATAAATTATTATCCAAATTTCTTTGATTCCGCTAAAACACAATTTAAAAAGTTTGATTTAAATTTAATTGCTAGACCCCCTCCAAAATTAAAATCAATTTTAACCTCTAGAATTGACCCAATTTATAAATTTGACTTATCAGGTGTTTATATTATTCCATTTCTTAAAGAAGTTGGATATAGGAATTATTATATTGGCATGACTCAGAGAAAATTCAAAGTGAGATGTAAAGAACACATTTCAGACTTAAAATTTAATAGAGATAAAACCGCATTATCAAGGCTAAATAAAATAGAAAACATAGATATTTTGCTTAATGAAAGTAGATTAATTTATAGGTCAGATTTTTATTTGCAAATTTTTATTAGAGAGTCTATTGAAATTTACGTCAGAAGCTCAATGGTCTGCAATGACTCCTTGTCATTTCAAATACCAAATATTTGGGTTGAATTGTTAGATAATTTGAAAATTAAAATTAAGCAACGTGAAACATAATTAAAATATAACGCGCGTGATTTTTATTTATTTTTTAAATTTCATTTGTAACAGTTTATTGTCGTTTTCCATCTTTGTGTTTATTTGTATATTTTGTTTTTTCTGATGATGATTGAGTAAATTCAATCGAATTATTAAGATATGTTAATGTATGTTATTAGTATTTGACGTCCTTTTTAGCAATTAAATATTTTAATATATATTTTTTTAATTTCGTCAAGTCATTTTAAATTTCATGAAAATGGATAAGAATTTAAAAAGATAATAACAAAAGCTTTCTTCATTCTATTAAATCATATACTTATGTAATTAATTCTATGATATCCCATAATAGATAATGATTCTGGGTTTACCATATTGATTACGTGCTTTTTAAGATGGAGTCTTGTTATTTTAGTTATACTGAAATTAAGATATATAATCGTAGTATATTTTGTATTCATGCATTTTTGCATAGGAGTTTAATAACTATTGCATCAAAATCTGAATTAAAAAAAAAAAAAAAAAAAAAAAGGTATAATAATACGAACACACCTTATTTGCCACGTTTGACGTACAATTTCCAACGCGTTTATCTATAATTTACAAGTAAATACGGAAAATACTGGGATTCTTTCGTATTTCAGCAAATTTATGATAAATACTAGTATCTAAATGTTTCCTCTCTAAAATTTCAACTAAACAAACTAGTCGTTGGGGGCCACCGTAATACTTACCCATCATGAATATGTATATGAAAATAAAACATGTGAAACTATTTATACAATGCATTGCAATTCATAAACAAAATTTAAATATTGTTAATGTACATAGTAATACTATATTGAAGAACTGCTGATGTACCAATTTCGACAAATTATATAAAACGCCAAACTACTCAAGCAGTACCGAACTGCGTAAAAGAAACATCCTTATAACTCCAAAAATAATAATTCTATTAACTAACAATTAACTGCGTCGGATTAAGCGTCTCATTTCCAATTAAAATATGCTTTTGAATTGAAATTTGAATGAAATACAGGGTCATGAAAAATCGTAGAATGTGGAAAACAAGATTACAAATATCTCGGCAACTAATAATCCGATCGACTTCGTTCTATATGCAAAATGTGTGTTATTTTATTGCCTTTTACGTCCATTCCTTAGAACAAAACAATTCGAAAATTTTTACATACCTTTCATCAGAACGAATTTTTCGAGAGTCCGAAAAAAATAGTTCCGGATAATCGAGGTTGCTGATATTAAATAGGGTTCGTCCCATTCTTACATACTAACTACACACAAAATTTCAAGTCTCTATCTCAATTTGTTCGGGAGATAGAGCGTTTACAGACAGACAGACTGACTGACAGACAGACAGACAGACAGACGGACGGACGGCAGAAAATTTTTTCTAAAAATATTTTTTTCGGAATCTCCACTATCTAAAACGTGTAAATCCGACAAAAAAATTTTTTCGACTTTCAAAACGATTACAAGACTTACCCTATACTACGTATGATGGGTAAGTAAAACGACTGAGCAAAATTTAAATGTTTGAATTTCTTTTTTTAAATTACTTCTTTATTTTTTTTATTGCAACAGTCTTTATGAATTGTCTAACCTCCCCTCCTCCCCCTCCTCCCCCCCCCCACACACACCATCTACTTGTTTTCATTTTATAATCTTGTGCTTAAACATATCGCCAGTGTTCTCGCTGGCATTTGACCAACGTTAGTAATTTGGCTAATTAAAAAAACGAAAGACATTCGCCAATTGAAAAAGTATTCGCAAAATAGGTTCGCCGTGTAGCCAAAAAAATCTTTAACTCTTTAATGTATTCCTTTTTTTCAATATGTTCTAAAATAATCTAAGTTTTTATAACTGCGACAACGATTGTTATTAATCTAATTTGTACTATCTGCTACAAATATATTAAAATCTGTATACACGAAAAATCTGTATATATGCATATGTATGAAGAACGAAAAAGAAAAGAAAGAAAGAGCAAAAATTGAGCACTAGCAATTTGGCGAATCTAATCGCTTGTTTACTCGCCAAATGAAGAATTTAGTCGTAATTTGGCGCATAGGCGAGCGACAGCGACAACACTGCATATCGCTCAGAAACTAGAGAAACATATATGGGGAGTTTAATAGATAATATAGCTAATGATTGGTGACAAATGGATAACAGAATAAAAAGCATGTGTTAGGCTCATTTAAGAATATTATGACGGACTCGGGTAACACTGGACAGGTCATCTCGTTTGTACTAATAAAAGAAAGTTTTCTCTCTCTGTGTGTTTGTTTGTTTGTTCATCTGTGTGCAGTAGAAAGTAAAATATACTGCACATAGAAGTTTGAAAATTTGGGTGAACGGAGTCCAAAGCAACTCCTAATGCACCTCTGGTTCAGATTTCTGTTCTTTTATGACCAGGCCTACAGGACCTCTTTCAGTTTTTATGCCCTAAATTATTCATAATTTGTCCCATTTTTAGCACTTTCCAACAAAGTTGAAAAGTGCTTATGCATTCGGTTTGTCTGGCCATCTGTCCGCGCTCTAACTCCCGTAAATATACTCGGGTTGCTATGAAATTTTTATACGTTATTGAGATTTACCCTAGCACGAACCCTATTGAAAATGAAGTATCTACCATGATTATTTTATCTACAGAGAGAATCAAAAGTTTCTCATTACATTACGGCCTATGGGGAAAAATCGTTAATATACTCGGATTGCCATAAAATTTTAGGACGTTATTGAGGTTTACCCTAGCACGAACCCTATTGAAAATGAAGTTTCTACCATGATTAGTTTATCTACAGGGCGAATCAAAAGTTTTCCATTACATTACGGTCCATAAGGGAAAATCGTTAATATACTCGGATTGCCATGAAATTTTAGAACGTTATTGACATTTACCCTAGCACAAGTCCTATCGAAAATGAAGTTTCTACCATGATTAGTTTATCTACAGGGCGAATCAAAATTTTCCCATTACATTACGCCCTATGGGAAAAAATCGTTTCAAAGGAATTTTAAAGATGTTATACCCTGTTAAACATATTAAAATATGCATTCTATAAAATATAAGGTGAAAATGTAGCTATTATTCATTTACAGGGCCAAACAAAAGAATTCCATTAGATAGTGGTAAAAGGTGGAATTGTGTGTGACATATTTTATATATTAAGCTTTTTCATGTATAATAAAATTGATATATGTCACTGAAGCTTAATATAAATTATACGCTACTGTCTTGCATAATATGAAGTACATAGCATTTACAGGGCCACACAAAAGATTTCAAATAGTATATTCTTTCCGAAGTACTGTATATGTGTCCGATAATGGCTGATGGAGGGATGAAATGTATTTTAATAATGATATGCGCGTTTATATTTCGCTAAATATATGCACATTATATGGTGTGTATAAATGTTATAGTTGATATACAGGGCTACCCAAAAGAGCTCACCAACGTTACTGAATATGAGCGTAAATTATTTAAGCGTGGTTCTTAAATAAGCTATGCATTTTTACGCTGAGCTTCACACAATTTACTGAGAAATGTTTGCAGAATATAGATAAAAGGATATACAGGGCCACGCAAAGAATTCGGTACATGGACGCTTATGAATGATGATTTATGAGAATGTAATTTCAGTTGTTTTAAAAGTGTTTTAGTTTACAATAAATTTTAGCCTAATGATGACGTGTAATAAAGGTACAATGTAAACTACAGGGCTGAACAAAAGTATTCAAGTATGCTTCCATCTAATAGTGTGAATTGCTGAAAAAGAAATTTCAAGCTACTGGGTATTTTTTTGCTAAACTAAATTTTCCCATTATATCAACTGGCATATGAAATACATGGCTGTTCAAAAGTACTGGAATACATATTTGGGTACATTTGGCTATACACCATTATTTCCCTAAATAACAAAGTTTTGTTAAAGATTTCATTAAGTGTTGGAAAGTGCTTCATAATCTATGCTTAACGCATGATTTTTCGTACTTGTTTTTTATCCGATCTGGTTCGTATTTTAATCCTTTTTAATATTTAGCTATTCCCCATTTCTGAATTCCAGTTAAGGCCCTGGATCCCTTGAACTTTTTATGCAGCATGCATTTTTCACCTTCTAATTGTGTCAAACTCTTAATGCATAACGTTAAAGTTGAGTCTTGGACTCTGCTCCCCCAGTCAACCCCTTCATATTTTTATTGGAACCCTAGTACCTTTTTTAAAGCATTTCTTAATGATTAATGTATGCCTTGTGTTCAATTTCAACTAATTAAAGGTCTAGAGCTCAATGTACTAAAATCTTTTAACATGTTTTCATCTTAAGGCCTTACTCTCTGCTGCCAGTTTGCCTGCTTCGGGCCTCCTATAATAGCTCTCTTAAAAGCGATCCGATTCACTAGCTTCTTTTTATAACAACAACTTAGGAT
Source organism: Maratus speculifer (assembly GCA_964019185.1). NCBI lineage: Eukaryota > Metazoa > Arthropoda > Arachnida > Araneae > Salticidae > Maratus > Maratus speculifer. The sequence goes on along the minus strand of OZ025295.1, from coordinate 277,211,305 downwards.
CTCCAAATACTACACGAATAGCCAAAAAAAAAGTAAAAAAAGAAAAGAAAAAAATTCTCTGACTAAGTATTAATACCTTTTAACGTGTTTTCGTCTTATGGCCTTGTTTACAATTATAATTTGGCCTCTTTTGGTCCCCCTATTATATCTTCCTCTAACATGGTTCAATTCACTGGGATTTTTTTCTAACAACTTCATAGGTCCTCCAGCTACTACATGAATTACAAAAAAATTACTTAGACTGTAGTTACCACTAATTTTAAATATTAATCGCCTTTTTAGTGCTTTGGTGCATCTCTTTAAAAACCATTCGATTTTCTTTTAAATAGTTCTATGATTCTATAGCTATTTTATAAACTATTAGAAAATTTCCTTAGCCCCCAACTACTACCTTTTTTTAATATTATATTAAATCTTCTCTTTCCATATCAACTTACGCTTACTCACTACATCCGTAAATGAAATATTGCAATTATGTTAAAAGTAATTCATTAAATTTAAACGGGGGAGCCTGCACCCTTCCATTTATTTAGGAAGTATTATTTCCTCAGGTTCTATAGGCCCGATTTCAATGAGAATTAGTTGATTCAATTTAGATTATGACTCAAATATTTTCCGTTTTATGAAAATTTGTCTTAGACCTCAGTTACTAGCATTTTCGAAAATTAATGGTGCATTCTTTTCTTGGGTCTCCAATGTACCCGATTTCAATGGTAATTGAATTATTCAACTTACCATTTATCTACTTTCTCCTTTATATAAATTTATCTTATAATTTTCGAATATTAATGTGCATTATTATCTCCGTTTCTCTGGGCAGTATTTCAACGGAAATTGGTTCATTCAACGTTACTTAGAATTAGTTTACAAATTTTAGTTCCATATTGCACAGTCAGGGCTCGCATTCTTATCTCATGATCTATGGATTCAATTACTACGGGATTTAGTTTATTCAATTTAGTTTTCTATTATATCCGACGTGTGCGAAATATTCCTGGTATACACTGCAATAGGTCGCCGGAACCACAGATTTGTTCGGAAAGAGACGTGTTAGGAAAACGCTAGACACTGCCGAAGGCAGTGAGGCCCCTAAAACTAGATTCATTGAATGATTTTTCAAAGATATAAAATTATGCAAACTTGAGTTTTGTTTACGATTATTATAAAGGGCCCGGGATTCGTCGGGTGGCTCAGCTCGTTACACATATAACAGCTTATACTACGTAATTTCAAAACAAAATTGCGCAGAAGTTTTCCGAGTGACAAGAGGGCGCACAGATTTTACTCTGTGCAGGGCGCTGAATATGTAGCTACGCCACTGATAACATCGTTTCTGACATTCCAGAAATGTGATAAAAGGTGGACCAATCACGTTATTCATTCAATGGGAGACAAAATAGTTCGTCTTTTTGGTTGATGGATTCCCACCACGACCAACGATATAGAAAGCCACTTCATAGTTTAAAACAAGGCTACCTTATCATAATAACAAGGCTTGTCATTCGCCAAATTTCCTTTGTCTGCAGTACACGTGGTCAAAAATCATATGATTTTCCCGTAGGTAGCGCCATCTACTGTGATAGCCTGAATATTTTCCATTTTTTTTCGATGAATTTGTGCATGGAATATTAGCAGTAGTATGCACCAGGTGGCGTTACGTATGAGACAAAGTCATATAATAAGTTGACAATTATAGGGACAATTTCAACAATAGATTTTCTCCTGAATGCGAGGCCTTGATATTATGATAAGGTGGCCTTGGTTTAAAAAGTCACATGGAGTGGGGTTTTTTTACACGGTGATTGGTACATAGTGGTACATCGTTTTGTACCAATCGCCGTGTAAATTTTATCCACACCGAGGTTAACGATATACAGGCTATCCGATACACCTGTCTATTTTTTGGACAATCTGAGTCATATGATACTAAAAATCCACATCTACAGATGCACGATAAGAACATATCACATGACTCTAGTTTTCTAAGGTAAAAAGTAGCGTGGTAGCCTGCTTTTTTCGTTAGTATCGGATCCTCACCACGTAACATTTTAAAAGTCATACACAGACTTTATATCACGGAGTAAGAAACAGGAGGGGAAACTTAATGCGCATGACTCTTCGAAAATACAAAGTGAAATTTTGGTAAATAATGAGGGGGCTGCGATACGATGTAGGCTGGTTTTTCAGCGGTCTTTCAATATGACTGTATGCTTAAGATGCATATGTTCGAATTAAAAGATATTTTATTTTATTCGTTTATGTTTCATATTGATATTTCATAAAATAAATTAAGATGGGATATAAATGCTGTGTTCGTGGATGTAAAACAGTTTATGATAGTAAAAAAAAAGGGCGATGGGGAAAAAATAAGTTTATTCCGTGCTCCACAAGTGAGTGATGTTTTTTAGGCTTTAATATAAAGCTATTTGCTTGTAATTATATTTAAATTCAGACTTTTTTATTGTGTATAGATCTTAATGCATATGTTTTTTAAATGTTATGTGGAATAATAAAGCACAGACTTTGTTTTGTGTCTAAATACAAAGATTTCTACATTTTAGAAAACATTAATTAGCCAAAGATTTTTTAAGCATTTTTATAGCATTTATAAGTAGTATTTATTACTTCTTGTCCATTTTTTTTTATCAGGTACTAACTGAATCTGAAGATTGATGAAAATTCATGCATTAGATCTTGAGATACAGTTATTGCGAAATCATGAAAAATGCAACATAACAGCGCCATCTGTAGGGCAATTTACACAAAATACTAACCAACACTGATCTATTTCAGAGATTAACTAAATCTATAGTTTTATGAAAATCCATGCACTAGTTTTCGAAATATGACTATTGTGGAACTTGTAAATAATACAGCTTAACAGCGCCACCTATTGAGTGATATACACCAAAAACTAACAGATCTATATTATATCAGGATCTAACAGAATCTAAAGTTTTGTGTAGTTATGTGCAGTTATTCTTGAGATAGAGCTATTGCGATAATCACGAATAATGGACCATAGCAGCGCCACTTGTTGAGTGATATACATCAAAAACTAATCAGATTTAGTTTATATCAGGATCTAACAGAATGGTAGGTGTTGTAAAACTATGTGCAGTTATTCTAGAGATAGAGCTATTGCGATAATCACGAATAATGCACCATAGCAGCACCACCAGTTGAGCAATTTGCACTATAACATAATCAGCACCATGTTATATGAAGTATTAACTGAATACAAAATTTCTTGAAAATCCATGCATTAGTTCTTGAGGCATGGTTGTTGTGGAAATTGTAAATAATGTAGCATACAGCGCACCTGTTGAGCGATTTACACCAAATGTTTATCAGCTTTAATTTATATCAAGTACTACCTGAGTATCATTTTTATTAAAATCTGTGCATTAGTCCTTGAGATACAGCTGTTGCATAAATCATAAAAAATGCAATATACCAGCGACACCTATTAAGCGATTTACACCAAAAACTAATTATCATCACTTTATATTAGGGACTACCTAACTACAAAATTTTATTACAATCCGTGAGTAATTCTTGAGATATAGCTGTTGCGTAAACCGTAAAAAATGCATCATAACAGTACCACCTGTTGAGCGATTTACACCAAAAATTGATCAGCATCAGTTTAAATACGGGACTACCTAAATATAAATTTTTATTACAATCTGTGCGTAGTTCTTGAGATACAGATATTGCACAAACCGTAAAACAATGCAGCATAACAGCGCCACCTGTTGAGCGATTTACACCAAAAACTGATCAGCATCAACTTATATCAGGGACTACCTATCAGACTATATTTGATACATTTTTATTACAATCCGTGCATTAGTTCTTGAGATATAGCTGTTGCGTAAATCGTAAAAAATGTGGCATAGCAGCGCCACCTGTTGAGCGATTTACGCCAAAAACTAATCAGCAATATTTTATATCAGGGTCTACCTAAATATCAATTTTTATTAAATTCCGTGAATTTTTTTTGAGATAGAGCACCCACAAAATATCCGTCACAGACAGATATTTTATAAAAACATGTTTTTTGGAATCTCTGACCTCTAAAACGTGTACAATCCGCAATCCGTCGAAAACCAGAATTTGAAAATTTATACAAATTCATTACTTTCTCCTTGTAAAGCTAGAAGGAAATAAAAAAATAAATTGGTGTTGATAGAATAAATTTGGTGTTCTCTCAATCTCCTAGGACGGGGCGACCCCCCTCTCCCCCTTCACATGGGACTGAATGTCCGGATGGAAAAGATGGGGATTTAAAAGCAAAAATTCCTGAATGAGCTACGAATAATTTTGATTAATAGATTTATTTTTACTGCACAGTCACATATAAAAGATAGAAACAAAGTTTAAAAAATAATTAATAAAAAAACAATGTTTGAATTATTTTAAATGTGTATTCTGGAGATCCTATAATTTACACAATTTTTTCCCTCCAAATAATTAAAATAAAAATTTGCTTTAATTCTACATGCATTAATTGCATAAATATCCAAAGTTATGGATTATTAAAATGGTCTAAGGTTATAAAAACTATACGCGAAATTAAAATTTACTCCAAAATATTTGATTAATACTTAATTTCTAAAAATTATAAGTCTATTTCTTTGCGATATTCAACTTACTTACAACAGTTATTTTAATCCGCGATATTCAATGTTTTTTAAATGGCCTGCCCTTTAGTTTTTGTCAGAATGATCTCGTATTTTAAATGACTTAAAAAAGAAAATGAAGCGCCAAGTACCTTTAAAAAAAAATGTATGTTGTGAAGAAAACTTCAATTAACTAGATTTTCAATTCTACAACTTTCTAAAAATTCAGATTTTTCGTTAAATTTTTTTTTTAAATGGCCATTTTTTCCATTGAAAAGCATTGCAGAAGCATCGATCGACAGCCCATATGCAGCGGTGTCGCCCCCTATTGTTAAAAAATCCGCATGGCGAAATTTTAACATTACTTTCCCCTCCTGCTTCTTACTCCGTGCGTGCTCCGGTGGTCGCGCTCTGAATTATCAATCAGATCACGTGATACTTTTCATGATTGTTTTGAATTTTATCTGACTGAATATAAACATACATTTCTGTTACGAGAACGATCATTTATAAAGACAGAAAGATTTGGTCGTTAATTGCACCTGATTTGAACGATAAAACTACGAAATAATTAAATTATTTCAAAATTCCTTGCTTATATAAATCCTACTCCATGGATCTTCCTTCGCCCGGGCGGCCCGATCTTCGTACCGTGAACAACTTCCGTATTTGACCTTACACTGAAACTAATGGCAGCATGTGTTTTGGCAAGCAGCCGTGCTTTGCAATGTAAAATTTTATAAATATTTTGTAATTTAATTCTCGCAAAGCTTCAGCTTATTATAAATGATGAGTTCTATTACTTTCACGCTTAGCAGTTGTAAGTGGTAAAAATTCATATTAATTACCCGATGTTTTTTGTTTTTATTTGATTATTTAAGTTTTGTGTCTTGTTATGTTTATTTACGTAATACTCAGTACAAGTTTATAAAGTCTTTATTATTGAATTGATTTGCTTTTTATGTTCAGATTAAGTCCGTTTTAATATTGAGATGATTTTATTTGTTATTTTTAAACAAATCTTAAACTGATAATAGATTTGTTTACATCTCGTGTATTTGAGATTATTGCTTTTGTAAATAGATTTATGGGCATTTAAATATTAAGAAATTTGTTTTCTTCTCATGTATACTATTACATTAATGCACATTATTTTTAATTTGTATAAGTTTAAATTCTGTCCAATCCGATCCGATTGTACTTTATCTTTTTTGTGCATTACAAATTAAAGAAAACTTTAAAAATAAAATTTTAAAGCAACTGCATGGCAAATTTTATTTCCTTTTGGTGTATTTAAACTGTAAATTGCATAATTTAATTAATCTGTATAACTAATTCAAACATAATTAAGCAATTTTATCTTTATTATTATCATTATTTTACTGTTTTGTTTGTCTACATCTCTAGATTAACATTCTGATTGAATTGTCGTACATATTTGCATAATTGGCATTGAATAAAGTATAATCTGCACTTTATCATATTTTATTTTGTTTTGAATGTTCAAAAAATTATTTATCTTTTTTTACTTTATTTTTATATCTTTTTATTTCTGTTTTTAAGTTATTGCTTTATGAAATGCATGTATATTTTGTTGTCGATACCGTATTTATTGCAATACTTGCCTTTTTTGTATCAATAAATTTAAAAATAGTCGAAGTATTAAATACCATCTAGAAGTTTTATAATTTTCATAAATTTATTATTTGGCTGCCATGTAAAAATAACTACTTCAGGTTCTTGTTCCTGATTTATTATCTAAGACATATACTGGTATGTATGTTTCATTAATCCTGTGTTAGAATAGTTAAATGGTAATAATTATTCGATGCATTGTTTTTTAATTTCAATAGTGACCAACTTAAGTTCAGTTAAAAAATATAAATAATTTTAATAGTATTTTTTGTCAGAAAATATGATAGTCTAGTTTTTCAGTTACAGTCAAAAGAGACAACAATATATTAAATTTTTCTGTATTATAAGAGTTTTTGCATTGCATGAATTGAATATTTGTTTCCAAATAACAATTTCAATATAAATATTTTTATTTTATTTAGTTCAGTGACGTAAAAATACACTAATTTTATTTGAGTAAATTGAGAATTGATTGGCAAGGTTATTGCCCTTTCTTCATCTTTTTCTTTTTTCTTAAATTTTAATTTTTTTTTTACTCTATTAGTTTGATATGCCATATTTATCTGGAAATTTCTGAAAAAAAAAATTCAAAGTGTAAATATAGTAATATATTACAGACTATATTAATTTACAAGCAGGTAATTTTTTCTAGTATTCACATTTCTTTTTAAAAGAGGCAGGGTGCATTTACTGAAAAGGGCACTTTTTTATCAAGAAAAAGAACACATTTTGAAAGGAGATTTTAAAAAAGCACATTCAGTGAGTTCCTTCAGCTGGATTGTTTTCAGTGCAATATCAAAGTGAACTGCAATTGTGCTACATTTACAAGGTTCCCAACATGGGAATTTTTGGAAAGTCAGGGAATTTTTAAATGTATAGCGTCAGCTGGAGTAATTCCTGGTCAACAACTTTTAGGGGTAATTCTTGGTCACAGTACTTTTCAGTATTTGAAAATGTCCTCACCAAGATGAAAAAAATCATAGAGATAGGTACTCTAAACTATCTTCTTTTGAACTTATCATTTTAATTGTACAAGTACTATTTATTTAGTTTGTGGGGGAGGGGGGGGGGGTGTTTTGAAACTGCTTGCAAAACTTTCTGTAAAATTATATTGATCTTAGTTATGGCAGATTTTTATAAAGATCTTTGTCATGACTTGAATTTGAAATATTTTTCTTTTATTACTTTTTTGGATCAATCAACTACTTTAACTATTAAAAAATTATACTTTAAAATGATTATATTATTTTAAATAATTTACAGAAGTTGATCAAATACTGCCCCATGTACCTGGGGTGAATCTTGATCATTGGGATTAATTCATAATTACTGTCTATTTCATCATTCAATTCTTTTAATTGTCGGCAAACCCTTTGAGCATCAACTGTAAAATTAACTCTAACCACATTATTTCTCACATTTTAGTTAATTCTAGTTTATAATTAAACTAGAGACAGCTGAAATAATTCCTGATCATTGAGTTTCTGAGGTAAATCTTGGTAATTTTTGCTTTAGTTATCAAAATAACAATTTATCACATCGTAAAAAATTTGAAACATACTTTGAACCATTTGCTTTGAAATCTATGCCTTAATTATTCATCTGGATGAAATTTAATATTAAGAAAACATATATTCAAAACTGACACAAATTTCTGCAAAACAACATTAACCTTGATTTTTTACATTATACAATGATTTGAATCATTCTTAAAGTTTTAAATATTTTATTTTATTTCAACTATGACACACCAGTCTTTAATAAAAATTAAAAAAATTTCCTGATCTATCTATATTAAGCAGTTTTATATGAGCAAGTCAAACTAATCTTATATTTGTGAGGTAATTTCTAGTTAATGCTTAATAATGTAATTTTACACAATATTTATACTCAATATTTTATTATCTATTAGAACTGTGCAATAGGGCTGGATGATATACTTTAATATACTTCGGTATTAAAGGTTAAAATTTAATATTTTTATTAGTAGCCAGTGGCCACTAGAGGCTGAATGTTTAGTAGCCACTATTGTCAAGTTAGTGGCCACTAAATACTATTATAGATGTTATTGAGAAGAAAATATCCTGTAAATTCTAATCAGAATATTAAATAGTTAATAATTATTTTATATGTAAAGAAAAGCATAACTTCATTCAAACTTAGATTTTTTTCCCCATTGTACATACAGTAGACTCCCTCAAATCCGCACAGCTTGGGACCAGAGGTTTTGCGGATTTTAGAATTTTGCGGATTTCTGGTCATTGCTTTGTTCACATTTAAAAAAAAATAATTTGAATGTAATTAATAATGAAATCAAAAGTATAATGAATGCATACAATATACTAAAATATTAAAAAAAGTAATAAACTAAAATAATAAAAAAAATAGATATTTTTTAAAATGATTAAAATACTAAAAGGAAAGATAAAGTTAATAATCAGTAATGTACAATTAAATATTCATTATAAAAGAGGAAATGTGTTTTTCCTAAATTATTCAATGAAACTTGCCTCGTAAAGGTACATTACTAATTCACATCAGGATCATAAAATAATGAAACTTTATTTCAGGTTTAGCCAGACTTAATAACTAAAAAAGCTTGATTAATACATAAATATACTTGGTAAGATTGTGATTATCAAGGATATTAGCAAATCTTTATTTTTTCAGGAATAAATTATTCTTTCTTCATGAAAAAATATGAATTCAATAACATTAACAAAAATTATAAATTAAAAAATGTATGGAATTGATATAAAACTGAAAAAATCAATTTTTGCACCTACATCTGAACTGAAAGTTTCATTGTTTACATCCGTAAAATATGTGCAGATTTTAGAGAGTTGCGGATTTTAGGAGTGCGGATTTGAGGGAGTCTACTGTAATAAAAATGAGGATTTTTTTTTTCGACCACTTGATGAATTTAGTAATATTTTCCGCTATTGGGCAATGGATTTTGCGATTGTTTGAAGAAATTTGCTGTTTTTTCGCAATTTTTTTTACGAAATTTATCGTATCTTCACGATTTTTGTACAAGATTTGTTTTTCCGCGATTTTTAAAACTAAATTTGCTTTTTAAGCGTTTTTTTTTTTTTTTGACAGAATTTGCAGTTTTTTCGCAATTTTTTGAGGAGATCTGCCTTTTTTCGCGATCTTTTGACGAAATATGCTGTTTTTCGTGATCTTTTGATGAAATTAGCGTTTTTTTTTCTTTTTTTCCAATTATTGACAAAGATTACCTTTTTTTGACGAAATCTGCCGTTTTTTCGCGATCTTTCGGCGAAATATTCCGATTTTTCGTGATCTTTTGACGAAATCTGCCGGTTTAATGCGATCTTTTGATGAAATTTGCCTTTTTTTTCAATTATTGACAAAGATTACCGTTTTTTCGAGATTTTTTGACGTAATCTGCCGTTTTTCACGATTTTTTTTTTTTTTACGAAATCGGCCGTTTTTTCGCGATTTTTTGACGAAATCTGCCGTTTTTGCGATATTTTGACGAAATCTACCGGTTTTTTGCACTATTTTGATGAAATTTGTCGTATTTTCATCATTTTTTGACGAAATTTACTTTTTTCTTCGGTTTTTTTACTGATATTTGTCGAAATCCTTTGATTAAATTCGCATTTATCCGCGATCCTATGACTAAATTAGCAATTATTCTTCAAACGATTGACAAAATTGATTGTTTTTGGCGATCTTTTGTCAAAATTCGCGATATATTTTGTCCTAATTTTCGGATTTATGACCGAGTTTTTTTCTGAAATGATTGATCGCCATTTTGGCGATCAGATGCATAACATAAAGTCGCCAATTTTTTACATTTAGTCGCCATGTGGCCGGTGGCGACCGCGAATTTTAACCTTTATTCGGTATAGAGATGGGAATGGTCTGAAAAATTGGGAAAAAAACCGGTTTTTTCCGAAGGCTTATTTTTCAATTTTTCTGAACTGGAAAAATTGAAATTTCATTTATGAAATAATATAGTGAAAATTTTGTAATAGCTACATTCTCATACTTTTTATTTTATTTATTTTTATGTTGAGTGTCTTACATGAAAATTTAAATGTGGGTAATCTGATCTCTGAGCAGAAATCTGTTTGAGAAGACTTGAAAGGATCCTTCTCATTTTTTTCTTGTTTGAAACACAAGACCCTTTGCAAAATTTCTCTCAAAAATAGACATTTCAGAAAAAGTTTATTCAACAAATTGAATCTTTTGCAAGTGCAGTGTTTGAAGAAAAAAAAATCTCATGTCATATAGCAGCTGAATTTGATTAAGTTGCATATATGTATGTAAATAACCTTATTAAAAATTTCTAAATAGGAACCTAAATATAGTAATAATTTCTTATTCAAAAATTTTGAATATATTTTGTACAAGTATATACAAAAAGTTCACAATTTCACAAAAACTTGATTACATGAAAACAATCTAGATATGTAATTAAATGCAACTTCTCTTTTTAAAAATTAATTCATGTGTAAAATTATTGCAATAATATGCCGATTAATGGAAATGATAAAATTAAAAATTCAACATAAAATTTTGAAGTATGTATTTATTACTTTAATCTACCTTTTCAAGAAGTAAGTATTGAATTCGTGAAAAATTTGACTTATAGTTTTTGGTGTATTTAAACGTTTTAGAAGATCCTGAACATGTTTTGATGGTTTTCGGAAAATATCTACCACTCTGTATGTGACAAATTTTATGGGCACTCTATCTCTAGAACTGATGCACATAATTTCACAAAACTTTAGATTTAGTTACACCTTGATATAAACTTGAGATGTTTAGTTATTAGTGTATATCGCCAAACCGATGGCGCTGCTATGCTGCATTATTCGTAATTTCCACAATAGTTCTATCTCAAACTAATGTATGTATTTTTATAAAATTTCAGATTAAGTTAATCTTTGACATAACTTCGTGCTTATTACTTTTTGGTGTAAATTGCTCAACAGATGATGCTGCTATGCTGCATTATTATAGATTATCGCAATAGCTTTACCTCAAGGATGATTTTTCTTTTTAAATCAAACAACAGCTTCAGACAGTTTCTGATATATATTAATGTTGTTTAGTTTTTGGTGTAAATTGTCCTATAGGTGGCACTACTATGCTTCATTTTTCAAGATTTCGTTATAGCTGATTAATTGAATGTTTTCTCAAGGTGTTGAATCTAAAATTGACCTCCATTTTACCTCCATAATGTACAGTAATGTTGCAAAAACATGGGCAGTTTGCATTAGAAAAGTAGAACTGCAATGAAAAAAAAGCCCCATATTTTATTACTAACTATGTTCCAAATTATACTTTCCCTCTTGATTAAACTTTGAATTTTTGTAGTTTTCTAAAGCACAGTAGAAGTTTATCTCTGTATGTAACTGCTTTTGTTAATTCCTCAAATAGTGAGCATTTTCTATTTGTAGTGTTCTGTTTTCATAACTTTTGAGTAGGGATGCACCGGATATCCGGCTCCTGCCGGATATCCTGCTTATTCGGCACTCAAACCGGATATTCGTTCCGGCCGAATATTTTAATATCCGTTTGCCGAATAGTGAAATATCTTTTAAATTCTTTTTTTTTTTTTTTTTGGAACAGATGTAGCATTCGCCCGGAATCCGCCATCTTGTTTTTTTTTTCTTGGCGCGAAAAACCCGTTTTCGCCAAGTAGAAATTGTCGCCAAATGGTCATTTATAAGCACTTTAGGCTTAAAGAACTTTGAAAAATTTGCGATTAAACATTTAAAGAAAAGCGGAAAAGAAAAATTATATTTTAACAGAAATCAGCACTTAAACGTTTTCCTAAGAAGGGGAAGGGGGGGGGGAATAAACAAATGGTAAATACATAAATTTCAAAGTAGTACAGTAAACCAAATATTCACTATTAAATGCATTCAGAAAAGAAAAAATAAAGATAAAAAAATGCGATTAAACATTTAAAGAAAATCGGAAAAGAAAAATTATATTTTAACAAAAATAAGCACTTCAAACGGTTTTCTAAAAAAAGAGGAGGGGAATAAACAAACGGTAAATACATAAATTTCAAAGCTGTACAGTAAACCAAATATTCATTATTAAATGCATTCAGAAAAGAAAAAATAAAGATAAAAAATTGCGATTAAACATTTAAAGAAAATCGGAAAAGAAAAATTACATTTTAACAAAAATTAGCACTTCAAACGTTTTTCTAAAAAAGGGGGAGGGGAATAAACAAACGGTAAATACATAAATTTCAAAGCAGTACAATAAACCAAATATTCATTATTAAATGCATACAAAAGAAAAAAAATTATTGCAAAATGAAAAAAAAAATCGGGTCTTAATTACAATAACTCATAATAACAATATTAATTTGAAAAAAGGGGGGATGGGAGATTCGTAATGAATGACTAAAGAAAATCAAATATTCATTGTTCGTAACACATAAACATTCATTAAAAACACATTTAGAAAAAGAAAATTAAATTATTTGGCAATCAAAATAAATTTCACACCAACACAATAGAAAGCATCTAATAATCATCGATTTTCTTTCCTTCCACTGAATTTCCTTTATAATTTCCAAAAATTTTTTAAAAACATGAATTTTTTTGTCTGCACACGCTCTATCAAAAAGGAACAGATTGAAACAATGATTGAAAAAGAAAACAAGTTGAAACAATACAACCTGGCGACCACGTGTAGTAGATAAAATCAGCAGCGAGATCATAGCGTCCGATCCAGCATAGCTTCAAGAAAGAAGTGACGACGTCAGCAAAATCTGGCGATGGCGTCAATAAAACTAGGGTTGCCAGAAACTAAAATAGGAACTCCAACGGGAGAAAAACATCGCCCCTGGAAAATCGCCAAAAAAGCGCCAAAAAAAATGGCGGAGATTTCCGGGCGAATGCTACATCTAAGCCTTTTTTTTACATAAAAAAAAAAAAAAATTAATTTGCTCCTTGCCAACCTTATCTTATTAAAAACCAATGTTAGATAAATAAATAAATAAATACGCATATTTTCACAGTTATGAAATTATAATGTTTATATGTAAATGAAGACATATTTACAGTATGACAATATTTTGTCATAACCTATAACAGCAATTGTAAAACCAAAATTAGAATATGTACTACCATTTCAAATTTTTTATTTCTCTTAATTGTTCTTAAATTTCAGTAATGAAGTAATTTTAAACCTCTCAAAAGTTTTATTGTAATTTTCACCAGTCAAAACTTAACTGCTGTGTTCAATTATTCTGTCATAACTAATTGTAAAACCAAAACTAGAATATCAATTACAATTTCAACTTTGTTTTGCCTTTCAATTTTTTTTTTAAATTGCACTAATGAAGTAGTTGACTTTTATAATTCTTCTAAAGTGTTTTGTTAATAATTTTATTATTAATTTGAGTTATAAATATCAACAAAAGAGGAAGATATAAATATCTAATCTGAAAGTTTCATGAAGTTGCTGTTAATACATCAAAAATTCTGAGTCAGAAATGTGTACAATGGGGCCATGTTGTAATCGCTAAAGTATTGAGGATTAAAAATCATGTTGAAAAATAAAGTTTCCAGAAAACTAACAAGTTTATTTATGAATAATCATGCTCCAGATTCAAAGTGTGTTTGTTTAGAAAATCAAGAACAAAATGGTGCTGTTATTAAAGAAACCTTTCAAATTTTGCTGGAACCTGGAACATCAATTGCACAAATTAAGCAGTCAACAATAGAAAAAATTGTGGTAAAAACAAAAGAAAAAAAATCATTAAATATACAAATTGCATTTTTTAAAAACATCTTTTAATCAAATTTTTCAAAGCAATCGAATTATGCCTTGTTATAAGTCACCAAGTCATGTTAAAATTGCAAGTGACATTTTAAATAAAGTTCATTCTGAGACTTGCTCTACAATGCAAAAAGAGCTTAATAGGAAAACTGTAACTCTCACTCGGAGTCAAGAGGAGTAACAAACATAAATATCCCATTTTTGTTAATTATGTGTCAACAGGGTAAAAGCATTTTTTTTTCTATTAGTTAATTGATACAATGCAACTAAAAAAAGCATCTGGACACTACCTTAATCTGGTGAGAGACTAAAGAAAAGGCGGAAACAAATATGCATGTAAAGTTAGAAGTTTTATAAGTAAAATTGAAAAGGCAAAATAATATTAAATTTCAATATTTAACTGTTACTATGCATTTGTTTATAAGTAACTTTGACTTAATAAGTGAATTAAAATCTATTAATACTTGCATAATAAAAAATTACAATATTTTTTTTTCTTTAAACAAGCATAAAATTGAAATATTATTAAAATAAAAAATGAGATTATTCGGCTGGATACCGGATATTCGGTAAAATTGTGTACCGGATAATGGATATCCAGTATCCGGCAAAAATCCACATCCGGTGCATCTCTACTTTTGAGTTCCACTCTTAGAAATATAAAATTACCATGTGGAAACATTATTGAATATGGTTTCTTATTCAAGAATAGAATACCAAGATTATAAAACTAAATCAAAACTTTGAGTTGAGATTGGAAAGCTATACCAAAACTAAACATATTTTATAAAGGAAATAAAATTATAATTCTAAGAAAAAAAAGTAATAATATAAAAATATACATTTTTTAAACAAACAATGGAATTTTTGAATACTGATATTTATATTAATGAAAAAACTGCAATAATTTCTTTAAACTAGTATCATTTACTTAAAAACTATACTTATGTAAATGGAATGCATAATTTATTTTATTCCAAACTGCAGACATATTGGCTCAGGTTTTTACATTAGGTCAATTGGTAGTTAAACATGTAACTGAAAAATCATTTCAACAGAGATATGATATAACAAACGATAGCATTTAATAAAAATTCTTAGGCTGTTGAAAAAAAAACTAAACTTTTAAAAGCAGGCTTTGCTACTTTCTTTTTATTTTGTAATATAAAGTGAAAATAATTTTCATTTAATACATATAAATGGGAAAAAATGTTTATTATTTAATATTCTCTAAGAAAATATAATTTATTTGGGAGAAACAGTCATGAAAAGTCAATTTTTCCATTTTTTCCCGAAAAAAACCGTTTTTTTTTTCCGCCACTTATATTTTTCCGGAAAATTTACATCTCTACTTCGGTATTTCATTAAGACCCCAGTAATAATATTCAGATTTCTATCATTCCGATATATCATTTCAAATAATATTTTATTCTACTTCCAAAAATTCAGAAATTGCGGAGCTATGGATTTGCCAAATATCAGCATAGAAATTAAGTTACTTTTGCAAATACTGCACCGATATTGATATTTGTGTGATATTTGCAGTTTTGTGCAAGTGTAGTGCACAAACTGAAATATGTGCGAATAGTTTTTCTGCTCTGATGTACTACTTCATTCATCGGAGATTGTCAAAAGTAATTTGTTGAGTCTGCCCAAAAATGTAGTAGAATTTTTTTTTTATTATTATTATTATTTTTGCATTGTAATAAAAAGAATTTATAGGTAATTTAATTATTTTCATTTAACATATCTATTATCTTATTACTGTTTTATATACATTTTCTTGTTTCATTTTAATAATTTATTATGTTTAACTTTCCAAAAGTTTTCTGTAATGCACATTTTAGATAGGATCCTGCAGAAAAAAGATTTGCATTTTACATAAATATTCAAATTTATGTAAACTTTTAATGTGTAAAAATTAAAATATTGAATTTTCGTTTTTTCTAAATAATCAACACACACACATATATATATTATGTGTGTGTTTGTAGTATTTTATACAGAGGACAGTTGCATTTATAACTTTATAATAGAGTGACATATGAATTAAAATCTATCAATATATTGAAAATATCAATATTTGGTCAGCAATATATTACAATATCAAATTCTGATATCGGCCAGCCCTACTGTGCACTCTAAAAACTATTGTTTTACAACTTTTTTTTAACCAAAAGAGTAAAGTAGCATCCTTAACTGTATAATTCTGACAATTTATCTTCCCTAAGTTTGTCAGTATATTTTTCATAAATTACTTTATGGTTGATTTTGTAATGTCTTTTAACATTCTACTCTTTCCAAACTGCAATGGTGTTTCTACATATTAAGCATAAAACTTTGTTTTTGTTTTGAATGCAAAAACATTGCATTTCCCATCTTTCTTGAAATCTTCGATGCTTTTCATTTGATCAATCTGTACTCATATTGATTTTTAAAAAATGTCGATCGTATTTTTAAAAAACATTAATTATTTTAAGAAAATACTATGTTTCATAACAGAAAATGCACTAGAAATTATAGACTGAATTTGAAAGAGAATAAGTACAGTAGAGCCCCGCTAATTCAGACCCTGATAATCCGGATCTCCGGATAATTCGGATCGGTTTGGTCATTTTTTTTTTTTCAAGTTTGAGAAGCGATTGGCTAATTTCCATAACATTAACTTGTTTCATCGTCGTATTCTAAATAAAAAAAAACTTTTTCTGACATGTTTTTGGAATAATTAAGCAAAGTAAACATTATTATTGTCTGCAAATATTCAATAAGTTTAACAAAAAGGTGATTTTCTGTTAGTATGTTATATTTTATTTCATTTTTTTCCCTAATTCTCCGGATTTTTGATAATCCGGATTGGGTCCGGTCCCAATTAATCGGAATTATCGGGGTTTTACTGTAGCTAATACAATTTACTGCTGCAATGCAAATTCTTTGTATAACAAATGACTAGTGATATTCAAGTATTCCCTCAAAATTTCCCTAATGATCATAACATTTTCTCCATTAATAAATCTCAAATGACTTTCAGTAAATGTTTTGAAACTTGATAAGAACATTAAAGTATGAATGCAAATAAATAAAATCAAGTGACAGGGATCTGTTTAGGAAAAATTTGGGTCCGTTAACGGACTCTTCACAATTTTTATTACGGTAAAAACAGACCCTTCACAATTTTTATTAAAAACAGACCCTTCACAATTTTTATTAGGTTAAAAACGGACTCTTCACAAAATATTTTATCTTAAAAATGGACCCTTCATAAATTTTTTCCCCTTAAAAGTAAAACCTTTCAATCGCCTTCGCCTTCAGTCAGATAGAAACGCAACGGCGGAAATCGGGTTTTTCTCTTTCACAAAACAGCCAACTTGCACCTGCGCCGAAAAGAGCTTTCGGTGACATATTGAGCGAGCACCGATCGCAGCCAATGAAGGGTACAGTGCAGAGACGAAAAGTGATTCAGCATTTTTTGGGAGTAAAAATTCTTTCTCTTGTTTGGCAACACGTCATTTTATTTATTTCCTAAAGCTATCGTGTACTCGTCTCGTGGTCGTGTATAGTTCTTTGATATATTAGTGTGTTGAACTACCATGAAGGGCCTAAGCGTCCAAATCAGAATTTAGGTGGTACGAGAAACGCTGATTACTACGTTAAAAAGATTAAGAAATCAGAAGCTAGGGGATGCCCCAAAATTCAGTTGTTTTAAAAAAAAAAAGATTCAAATGACGCCGAAAAAGAACCTGTTGATGATGCGTCACGTGTTTCAAAAAATGATGCCGAAAAAGAAACTGTTGATGATGCGTCACGTGTTTCAAAAAATGATGCCGAAAAAGAAACTGTTGATGATGCGTCATGTGTTTCAAAAAATGCTATTGATAATTTTAAATTTACTGGACACAAAGGCATCTTTTTATTGATTTTACAATTTTCTGTTTAAAAATGAATTGTGACAGTATATGTGTTTGTAAATTTATATACTTGAATAAACCGAATGGATTATTTCACAATCTCTCTCTATATATTCATCATTTTTTAATCCATTTCTGGATGTAAATCTGTCCCAGATTTCTTTAATTATTTCCCCATCAGCTGTACGGCAGTGGATGCTGCAGCTGCACATTTTTTTTTTTTTTTTTTTTTTTTTTTTCATATTAGCAAACTAATTTAATAGTATTAACAAAATTCTGGACTAAGAAAAAAAAATGATAAAATTATTTTTTGGTGTCGAAATTTATTGTATTTTCTTTGTAAATACAAATTTTGCTTATATTATGAGTTACTATAGTTTCTTATGATAGTAAACTGGGTCCAGCATTTTTGGGTTGCAGATAAATTTTGTTTTGCTGCAGATTGATACAAAAAATTCTGCTACTAAGATTGTTTCTTGTTATCTAGTTAAGAATTTGAAAACCAAAAATTATTATTAAAAGTAAAAATCTTTTATGTACATTTTAAAGAACTTAATTAAAAGTTGAAAAGAATTATATAATGTTTTTACATATATATATATAATATATAATGTGTGGTTCATCCAAACGGGAACATTAATACTAGTTTTGCAAAATTTTGTTTTTCACAATTTTACAAAAACAGGACCCTGTCACTGAAGTCCGAAGGGACTTGAATTTAATGTTATTTTTAAATTCACAAAATTAATAATACATTTTTCACAATTTCACAAAAACAGGACCCTGTATGAAAAGTCTGGACAGAGCCCTGAGTGATCTATTTTTGTTAGTTTTAATTTTATCACAGCCATTTCAATAATCTGAATTTATTACAATTTTAATAAATATATATATATATATATTAAATTCTTCACCAGTTGTCTAAATATCAAAAATTAAATTTGATAGAGAGAAATGACATGGAGCCACTAATTCCCCTCCCCCCCTCCTCCCTGATTTAAGTAGGCAGTACGGAGGTTGACACGTGCCAGTCTAATTGGAGATATTTTGTCTATGCATCAATGAGCAAACCAGAATCCCTTTATGTTTGGATGAAAAACAGTCTGTCTGCCCCCAAAAAAAAGATTCAAAGTTCATTTATAAATTGTTATTTACATGACCACATTTTTTAAAAACATTATTGCTAAATAAGCAATATTTTTAATGCTATGTACAATAAATAATTTATGATGAATCAAGTATTAAATTATTAGTAAAATGTAAATAAAAAAATGCTTTTTGCAAAAACCCCATCCTTTTTTTTTCATTTTGCATTTGAATATTCATGAAACTGAGTAAAACTCACAAATAATGCCAGAGGATTGGGGGCACTCACAGTTGCTCGGCGGGCCACATGTTTGCACTTAAAGGTTAAAATTCACGGTCGCCACCGGCCACAGGGCGACTAAATGTAAAAAAATGCCGACTTTATGTTATGCATCTGATCGTCAAAATGGCGATCAATAATTTCCGAAAATTAAAAAAAAAAATCGATCATAACTTCGAAAACTAGTACATAAAATATATCGCGAATTTCGACAAATGGTCGCCGAAAATGACCAATTTCGCCAATCGTTTGAAGAACAATAGCTAATTTTGTAATTTTGTCAAAAGATCGCAGGAAAACCCAAAATTAATCGAATTATTTTGACAAATTTTGGTAAAAAATCGAGGAAAAAAGAAGTGAATTTCGACAAGAAATGATGAAGATACGGCAAATTTCATCAAAATATCGCGAAAATATGACAAATTTAATCAAAATATCGCGAAAAGATGGCAAACTTCTCCAAAAGATCTCGAAAAACGGCAAAATTCTCCAAAAGATCGCAAAAAAAGGCAAACTTCTCGAAAAAACCGCAAAATAACGGCAAACTTCTCAAAAAGATCGCGAAAAAACAGCAAACTTTTCCAAAAGATCGCGAAACAACGGCAAACTTCTCCAGATGATCGCGAAAAAATCACAGATTTCGTCAAAAGATCGCGAAAAAAGGCAGATCTCATCAAAAAAATCGCAAAAATGGGTAATCTTTGTCTATAATTGCGAAAAACAGCAAATTTCGTCAAAAGATCGCAAAAAACGGCAGATTTCATAAAAAAAATTAACGAAAAAACGGCAGATTTCATCAAATGATTGCGAAAAAACTGTAAATTCCGTCAAAAAAATCACGAAAAAATGGCAAATTTCGCCAAAAAATCACGAATAAACAGCAAATTTCTTCAAAAGAATCGTGAAATCCATTCACCAATAGTAGAAAATATTACTAAATTCATCAAGTGGCCGGAAAAAAAAAAAAAAAAAAAAAAAATATCACCATTTTCATAATTGGTGATAGGGGGAAAAAAATCAAAAGTTTAAACGAAATTATGGTTTTCTATACGTATAAAAAAATAATTAACTATTTAATATTTCGATTAAAATTCCATGTAACAAAATTCTATATTTGGGCAAAAAAAATTTTAGCGTA
The DNA here is from genome assembly GCA_964019185.1 of Maratus speculifer. NCBI lineage: Eukaryota > Metazoa > Arthropoda > Arachnida > Araneae > Salticidae > Maratus > Maratus speculifer. The sequence goes on along the minus strand of OZ025295.1, from coordinate 277,190,854 downwards.
GTATGAAATAGTATATATTGACAGGTAGCGAGGTAGCTATTTGTTTACATCAATCCAACTATGAAAATGTCGTTTATTTATTATAGAAAATGTATAAAACATTTTAAGGGGACACCAGTACTTTTGAAACCATCAATTTTGAATAATACTGTAATAATGCGTATATGTAATATACTGTAATATATATATTTTTTTTTTCTTGCGTATATAAAAAAAATGAAAGTAATTCAGCAAACTCTCAATTTAAATATATTTTTTTTTTAAAGTAACTATAAACTTGAATGTTAAATCCAAAATCCAAAAATATTAAATACACCATGGAGAACAATTAAATCAAACCTCTACCTCAGTTAGCAAAAAAAGCCTTAGTATTTTTTTTAAACAAGCAAATTATAAAAACACAAACAGGGAGAAAAATCAGTTATTTAAATGGGTCTTTATGCTGGATTTATTAACATAATTTACAATATCTCACAATAAAGGGCTTGAAAATAGTGATCCTGGGGAACCCAGAAATCATTTCTAGGTACATATATATATTTTTTTTTCAGGATCCCGGTCGGGAACCCAACAAATCGCCGTGGCTGTGGCGGCAATTTTGTCAAAATCATTGATAGTAATTAGTGGCCATTAACTTGACAATAGTGGCTACTAAACATTCAGCCTCTACTGGCCACTGGCTACTAATACAAATGTTGAATTTTAACCTTTATTTGCACTGCTGTACACTAAAGCTTTTTAATCAAAATCAACATCTGTTATTACAAATCTTTTTTTAGAAGAAAAAAAATCATTAATATTTAAAAAATATTTTTTAGTATTTTTCGGTTTGCCAGGCACCAGTGTTTTATATACATACATATCTGTATGTATTTATAAATAGCCTGGTGCATGGCTAACTGAAAAGTACCTATTATTTCTACTATAGTATTGAATAAATAATAGAACTTTTTTTATTTCTAGAATGCATCATTGTGGAGCCCTTAAATAGTCCCAGTTCTGGGATGGCAGGCTATATCAGTAGATCTGTATCACTGAGTCCTATTGAACCTAATTCTCCCGGCCTGCCCAACATATCTACAAACATGAAGCAAAGTAATGGCAGCTCTTCACCTAGAATTACCGATGTGTCTAGCTCACCTTTAAAAATTTTTGTTTTAGCTAAGAAGAAAATCAATGACATCTTTGCAAATATCAACGAATATGTTGAAGAAACCTACATGTTCCTGAATTGTAAGAATCTTTTATATTTCTGTAATTAAATTGTTTCATAGATGTATACCTTATGTGACCAAAGCAAATTTTTAAGCTGAAACTGAATTTCGATCCTTTTCAAGTTTCTGCTGAGAGCAGAAAAAACTTTCTCTCAAGTTTTGTTTTCAATTAATAAGTACAAAAAGTAATATCAGTTAATTATTCATGTATTCAAAAAAATATATATAATGTATGATACAAACAAAAATAGGTATTACATTTTTTAAACTAAAATTGTTTTTCAAGTTACTGTCAAATGTTCTGTATCTAACAGATTTTTTTTTTTTTTTTTTTTTTGTGATGTAACAAGTGAAGGGAAAAATAAGAAATTTCATTACCAGCTGGTAACTATTAGTGCCAGTTTTATAAGTAGCCACTTTCTTTAAATTAACGGCTAGCTTTTTTATTTAAAAATATTAATCAAACTTTTGTTAAAACTTCTATTAGTATTAATCTAAAATTGAATATCATAAATAAATATGCTATATAAACATATTGTAAACAGAAAAATAGAATAACTTGATGGAATGTAAGAAAAATTTACCCTCTCTTTGTAGGAAAGTGGCAATAAGGTGACTGCTGACAGGCATTATTTTAATAACCTTTTTCTCTCATTCACTGGCTCTGTGGCTGGTGGCTAGTGCTAATTTGACCTATAATTAGGGATGGGACGAATATTCGGCCACTATTCGGTATTCGGCCCTTTTGCCGAATATTCAGTGGGTCGAATATTGAAGGCTTGTTGACCGAATACTTCGGCCGAATACCTGTAGCCGAATATTTAGAGATATCTCGCCGAATATTGCTAAAATCTCGCCGAATAGTGAGATATCTTGCCAAATAAATTTAGGATTTAAAGAATTTTATTTCTTGCATTTTTTTTTCTCTGATCCAAATTGGCTACTTAATTCATGAAGTCATTCTCATTCTTACTTATAAAATATACAGTTATTCAGATATTAAAAAATGTACAGCCTTTCTGTATTTACTATAAAAGTTAGTGATATTTTAGAAATGCTGTCCAAGTTTGAGTTTTAATTGTACGGGAAATGTCTTCATTAGTTGACACAACTTGCTTTATGAAGATGGTTTTATAAATACTTAAACATAAATTCTAAATACTGAACAAAATAAATGTTTTATTCTATAGTTTCCACTTTTAAATAATTATTTGCATAATTACCGACTTAAATATTTAACATTATGTATATATTTTTAATTTACATCTTCCTTCATTCAAGTTGTTATCAATTTCTCTTTATCCTTTTAATGCTTGTGTAATATTGAAGTTGAATATTGTATGCACTGATTCAAATGTCAAAGATTTTGTTAACATATGCATTCTACTTTAAGCTTAACCTTTTGCTTTAACGTAATTTGTAATCTAAAGCTTGGCAACTGATTTCAGAACAGTCCCATTCTTACGAATTTGCTTACCATTAAAGACACAAACTCTAAATAATCAAATGTACTTCATTAAAGGTTATTTCAGAAAATATTGCCTCCTGAGTTCTGAGAGAGAGAGCTTAAGAATATTATTAATTTTGGATGGAAGAAAGGGTAAAAGTATCATTTGATAGTAAAAGTGAAGTATACATTCTTCATATTTTAATGGAAATATCTTACCATCCTGACTTACTGAAAATCAATTGATGTACATTAGGATAAAAGAATATAATGCAATTTCATAATTTTTTTGTGTTAAAATAAGTTTTCAAATTTAAAAATACATTTAAAAGCACAATTAAGAGTAATAAGTATTAATGAGCTCCTATTTTTTTAATTTATATAATCAAAATTTATTTTCTTTATTGGAAAAAAAGTTGGTATTCGGCCGCCGAATATTCGGTATTCGGCCTAAAATTTGGCCGAATATTCGGTATTCGGCTATTCGGCCAAATCACTATTCGTCCCATCCCTACCTATAATAACAAGTAAAATGCTCTAAAACTTTATATATTTATAATAAAAATATTTTAATAAATTTTGATAGAGAATTCTACCTTTAAAATGATGAATAATACTTGATTATTGTTAAAAAATATTTTTTTAAAGATATGATGGTAAGTAGTACTACTGTGAAATCCAATTTATGTACATATATTTATATACAAACTGACATTTTTATTTATGAATATATGTGTTTGTTTTTGGTGAAAGAAAAACATTATTCAAGCATTATATTTAAACAATTATTTCTTTTTAACTTTAAAATTATTCACTATGCAGTAAAAAAATTGCAAAACAGATTTCTAAATGCTTAATTTTTAGTTGATCAAAAATTTAACTCTTTAACCAGTAATTCCACATGATATTCTTGTGCAAGACTCACTATGTGGATAGTACATTCAAAAAGATCCTTTTTATTTTTCCTTTATTGAATCATCCCTTTTGAACATCAAACAAGCGATCACTCCTCAAATCTCAATCATTGCAATAACAGAAATATCATCTATCTCCATTACTCCGATCTATTTTCTACTAATTGTCCATTAAATTTAACAATTACTGTTTTTAGGTTATCATTATGACTATTGATAGTAGAATTTGGAAATTGATTGTTACTTTTATTGATAATTATTTTATATGATGACAATTTTCAGTGGTAGTAGAATTTTTGAAAATCATTTATCATTAATACTGATACTATAAGAAGCTTGTTTAAATAATGCATTTTAAGGGAATGTTTTAAGCATAAATTAAAATATTATTTGCTTTGTTTTAAAATTTGGCAACAATAAATAATAATAAGACTTTTCAAAATTCTGAAATAAGTTTCTATGGAAATAATAAAATTTTAAATAAGAAATTTACTTAAACTAGCGTTTAAGAAATTCAAACATGTGCCGGCAAAAGATGTTTAAATTGCTATATAAAGTTTTTGGGTTTGCAAATTTTTTATTAAAGTGATGTTTTTTATTTCATCAGACCTAAACATTAAATAGCTTTTAAAATAATTTCTATGATTTAAAAAACTAATTGCTTTAGTGAGTATGCTTATCAATTATATCACTATAAAATAATTTTCAGATTTTTATGGACAGTAATTTTCTTAATATAAACTGAAAAAGACCTCTGTTGACAAAAAAGTATTTGCTACAACAACAGTGGTAGTTCTTTTTTTTTGGGGGGGGGGGGAGGGGGTCTAGAGATTTTATTAAAAGATAATTAAATTTCTTAATCTGCGTTGAATTCAGACACTTTTCTCCGGTAGGGATTTCTGTAGCACTGTAGGGAACATTGTAGCTTTCTGGAGGAGAAATTGCACTATTTTACCATTGAAATCGCAAAATCTCAATTCTTCCGAGGGGGGAAGGTATATCTCATTGCTCCAGGGAGAATTGTCTTCCCTTCATCGGGCCACTCCCTGAATTGTTTTTTAACTGTGGTTGGTAAAAGAATCACAAAAAGTGTATGATTTTGTATGTTGGATAGCATTTTCAGAATATATTTCATTCAGTTAATAAATAAATAATATTAATCTTATCACTTTCTTTTTTTCAGCTTTGGCAGATAACGATGTTGTAACTGAAGCTCAAGTAAAAGAAGTTTATCAACTACAAGATAAAATTAAAGGTATTAGAGAGGTACTTGCAAGAGATCATATGAAAGTTGTTTTCTTTGGAAGGTAAAAATTTACAGTAGCTTTGTGATAATTATTACCATTTAACTTTTGCCAGTGTGGTAATTACCATTTAACTTTTGCCAGTGTGGTAATTACCATTTAATTCTTGCCAGTATCTTGTTTTCTGGGTAATTTCCAGTATAGGTGCCTTAGAGAGGAAAAAAAGAATTATCTATATACTTTCTAGCAAAGTACTCTGTTTCATGAATATAAGCAATAATTTTTTTTTCAATATTTATACTTTTTTAATATAAAGAAGTCATTTATCTATTTTTATATATGAATAAAAATAAAGGATATGTAGAAAATAATAAATACTAGCAGGGTTGACCGAGCTAAACTCGGTCAAAATTAACTTGGTGTTCAACTCGATATAGTATTTTCACTGTATCATTCACTCTGTATTATTACTGCAAAACATGTTATTATAAAAACAATCAATAAGAAAACTATGTAACTATAGATATGTTCATACGTTTTACTTTATTTTAAATTTTATAACGAAAGGACATCTATTGAAATCACTTTTTTAGCTCGACTCTGATTAATTGAACCATGCATCTCGAATCCTATTAATAATGTATAAAAAAATTCTTCACATTCTGAAAGACAACATTTTTTGCCAGATATATCCAAATTTGGAGACATTCTTTCATTTGGTGCCAAATACGTGTTGTGGCTTTCATAATCTTAATAGTCAATTTTTCAACTAAATGTCGCCAATATTTTGCCAAATATCGCCAACTTATTGGTTGCTGTCATATTCTTGTGACCCTGACCCATATTACCCATAATGTCCCACTAATCAAATTTGATCAAACATGTGACTTAACTCAATGGTTTTCAGGTAATCAAAAACAGCAGAATATAAAATAGAATCAAAATCGTTTAAGCCCTTTCCTAGGTAAAATTAGCTTAAAAGCATTCAGCAATGAAGCGAAATGGCCCACTCTGACTCCAATATAATTTTGTTTAACATGCGACTTAGCCCAATAGTCTTCTGTTGACAAAAGATGTTTCGTTACAAAATTTAGGTAAAACTGATTGAATCGTTGTTATATATAATTAGAATGACCCTAACACTATTATAACCCAAAACGACCCATTAATCGAATTTTCGCGAGCATGTGTCCTAGTCCATAGGTTTTCTCTTGCCTGAAAACATTATAATACAAAGTATAGTCAAAATGATGAGAGCCTTTTATTTCTACATAAAATTAGCATGAGCCATCAATGACCCACAAATGACCCTTATAATCAAAATCTCTCGAACATGTGACCATGCTCTTTTTTTGTGTGTGTCGAAAAATGTTAGATACAAAATTTAGATAAAATCGATTGAACCGTTTTTTAGATATAATTAGTTTGACCCTGACCCATTATGACCCAAAATGAGCCATTAATCGAATTTTCGCAAACTTACCTAACCCAATGATTTTCTTGTGCTCGAAAACGATAGAATACAAAATTTAGTCAACATTGCTAAAGACATTGTCTAGATAAAATTAGAATGGCCTAAAAGTGACCCACTAATCGAAATTTCTCAAACATGTGACCTAGCCCAATGATTTTCTCGTGCCAAAAAACATGTTGTACACAAAATTTCGTTAAAATCGATCCACTCGTTCTTTTGATATAGCTTGACTATGACCCATCATGACCCACAAATGAACCTTATAATCGAAATTTTTCGAATGTGGGATTAAGCCGAATAGTTTTCTCGTGTCTAAAAATTGTTCATATAAAATTTCGTTAAATCGATCGTGCCGTTCTTTAAATATAAATAGTTTGACCCAGACTCTTTATGACCCAAAATGACCCTGTAATCGAAATTTCTCAAATATGAGACCTAGCCCAATAGTTTTCTCGTGCCAAAAAAATGCTGTATACAAATTTCGTTAACATCGATCCATTTGTTCTTTAGATATAGCTTGACCATGACCCATTATGACCCACAAATGACCCGTATAATCGAAATCTCTCAAACATGTGACTTAGCCCATTAATTTTTTCATGTCAATAAACTGTTACATACAAAATTTAGTTCAAATCGATCATGCCGTTCTTTAAACATAAATAGCTTGACCCAGACCCTTTATGACCCAAAATTACACATTAATCGAATTTCCTCGAACATGTAACCTTGCCTAATGTTTTTCTCGTGCCCGAAAACCATAGAATGCAATTTTTAGTCAAAATTGTGTGAGAAAATCTCTAGATAAAAATAGCATGACCCACAATGACCCCAAAAATGACCCACTAACCGAATTTTCTCGAGCATTCTACCTCCCCAATGGTCTTCTTGTAATCCAAAACTATAAAATATAAAATTTGGTCAAAATTGTTAAAGTCGTTTTTTAGATAAAAATGGCTTGACTTATAATGACCCAAAAATGACCCACTAATCGAATTTTTTCAAACATGTGACCCAGTCCAAAAGTTTTCTCCTGCCAAAAAACGATTGGATACAAAATTTCCTTAAAATCGATCCAGCCGTTCTCTAGATATAAATAGCTTGATCCTGACCAATTATGACCCAAAATGACCCAATAATCGAATTTTTTCGAACATGTGACCTAGCCTAATGATCTTCTCCTGCCTGAAAATGGTAAAATCCAAATTTTTGTGAAAATCGTTAGAGCCATTTTTGAGATAAAATTTACACACACACACACACAATTTTTGCTCGCATTATAGTATAAGATATATGTTACAAAATTGATAGTTTACTCTCTAACTTTTATTCTATCCTTTGCTGAAACCATTCAATTAATATACTTTTTACTTAATTGCTAATTCATCTTGTATATCTGCCTCAAATTAATACAGAGATGCCAAGTATTAGCTTGTTCATAATTATTATGGATATGCAGCAAAAAATATGACATTACAAGCATCGTTTAAAAATTACTACAAAACAAAATGTGAATTTTGTCAAAGGATTGCTTGGAAAAAAAAAAAAGCAAATTTTGTGAAAGATTCTTTGAAAAAATGTGAATTTCTTCAAAAGATTGTGCAGTAAATGCAAATTTTAACACAAAATTGAAAAAAACAATTTTGTCAAATGTCACATAAAAAACATGAATTTTGTCAAAGAGTTGCATAAAAATCACAAATTTCATTAAAAAGTTGCATAAAAAATGTGAATTTAGTCAAAAGATCACAAAAAAGCATGACTTTAAGCAAAAGATTACTGAAAAGGCACAAATTTCTCAATTATTATAGAAAATGTGCAAATTTTGTCAAAGATTTGCATAAAAATACAAATTTTGTTAAAAAGTTACATAAAAAAGTCAAATTTTGTCAAAAGATAATAGAAAAAACACAAATTTTGCCAAAGGGTTGTATGAAAAACAATAATTTTATCAATGGATTGTATAAAAAAAATTCCAATTTCAACTGAATTTTTACACAGAATCATTCTTGAACTCTGTTATTGTTACTGGTAACATTCATTAAAATTTGGCACTTCTGTTAATACTTTAAATAATTAAAAAATGTAATATGTTGAATAAAATGTTTGTGTGTATATAAATACATATGTTTCCGTGAGACCTGATATCCATTAAAATGGATGTTTCATAATGTATTTTATTTTACTCAGGTTTCAGGAGGTTATAAGCAGGCATAAAAGGTGAATTTGTTTTGTTTTTATAGCTAACCATCAGGGATCTGTTAAGGAAAATATTAGGTCCTCTGATCCTTACCAGTGCAATGTAAACCTGTTTTAAATTATTAACCAGAATTTATAAACAAATTTATTAGAAAATACGAACATTCTTATTTACGAGTACTGTGTAACCTCGATTATCTGAACTGATTGGGACTGCTAATACCTCAGATATCAGAAATCTTGGTTAATAGAAATAGTGTATAAAAACTCGCTATGCTCGCAAATTTAACATCTCTTAAAATAACAAAGAAAAGGATGTTTTTTAAATGATAAAAATAAACATATATAAAAAATTTTCACAGCTCAAAAAATTTAAAAACGAAATCTATTAATAGTAGTAAACTTCAAAAAGCAAATTTAAATTGTTTTAAGTATACTATATTAAACATTGAATGTTGCATTTTCAAAAATAAAACCAATCTCAAGAAAATATGTTTATTTTAATTTAATTACACTAATATGTTAAATTTATATTACTTTTAAAAAAAACTTTCGTTGGAAAAGTCCAAATTTTTTATCAGTGGCTGCTTGATCATGCCAGTTTTTGAGCAACAGAAAATCTATAGGCATAACGTCTCTTCTTTGCTCCAAATATTTTAGGACAGTTGCAATAGTTTGCTAGTCAAATGTTGGGGAGTTAATTGATTGATAAAATGATGTACTAGGTGTTTAATAAAACCATATGGCCACTGGAAACAAAATAATGTTAGCTGACACTTCTCAGGTTACAGTGTTTCTTGGAAGTAAAAGTATGTTTTGGGCAGAAGAGCCCAAAACATACAGTGAACTAAAAAGTGTGGTCTGTTTTAGTGCTCATTAACATCCCCAAAAGAAAAATCACTTTTTTGTTATTGGCTTGGTTAATGGAAACCTCAATTAATCAAAGCTTGTTTAATTGAGATTCTACTGTATGTTAAGAAAGGAAATTTGTAATTAAATATTCTGGGTACCAGTAAAATAAAAATCAGGTGTCTTTTTTTAAGGACATAGATTGTTTAAAGAATTCCAAGTTATATTTCCTGAATTGTTGTTTTTAGGTTAATTTTAATTATCTTTTAATGTTAATTAAACTGATGTGCAAAGTTTAAACTACAAATTGCGATTTGAATTTTTACAAAAACTGTTAATAAGAAGTGTTTCATTTACCACTAAGAAATTTAAATAAATCTATGCAATAAGTTTTAAACAAGCTGCATTCAATTGCCACAAGTACGAATAACTAGAAAGAATTAATAGGTTAGCTAAAAACTACTTGATCTGTGAATTATGTATTTGTGAAACTTGCATAAAAAGATAACATAAAATGCTGTGTAGCTTTAATTTTAGAATTTGATGACATAAAAAAAATAATAATAACTGTTGAATATGGAAAAAGGGATATAAAAAATGTTTTTTAATTGGCCAGATGCAGATAATGTTGGAATTATTACTGAGGATGAAGTAATGATTTTCCCTCAGCCAACTTTAAGCAGTACTTCATACAGTACCATTTACGTTTTCAATTTCTTTTTCAGCATACATGATTTACTAATGTGATAAAATTAATCTTTGTATACCTTTTTATATTTATTTAACACTGCTTTGTAAGCTAAAATAAAATGTACCGTACGTACGCATGTATCAATCAACCCCCTAGCTTTGAAATGCAAATTCTGCAAAAAATCAAAAACCTGCATATAAGTTGACCCCCCCCCCCCTAACTTTTTACTTCAATTTTGCACAAAATTAAATCAAAGATGCCACATGCCAGTACAAAAAAAGTAGTTATGGAAAAAAAAAAGAATCACTGAAAACTTTTTAATGATATATTGTTGTTATTTGTATATTTTATATATATTATTTGTTCATAAAAAGCCACAATTTTTCAATATTGGAAGTTTTTTTTTCTTTTATAATTGACTCATTTTAAATCGACCCCCTACCCTCCTCTCCACTTAAATTGCTTGCCGAAAATTGTCAGAAATTTCTCGAATTATACACAAGTATATACAGTATGCCTTTAAGTTTTTAAAAAATTCTATAGATATACTGTAACACGCGCTTTTCAAAGGAATAAAAGAAAAAAAAATAGACTCACGCGTCACGTGACCTGAGTTTTGCTAAATTAAAATAAAAATTTAGTTGTAATATTTCTCGTTTAAAAGAAATCTGGCAACACTAGTTCTATTAAAAAATGTTCTTTTCTTAGTGATATTCGAATGTTGGTTGTAAACTGTATTTTATATCTTATGATGGTGGCGTGCGCCAGAATTATGTAAAAGCTTTATTTGTATATAATGTGTGTGCGTTAGTGTTATATTTGTAAGTGTCGTCTTTTCAAGTAATAAAAAGTTTATAAAGAATAATGCAACCCCGAGATATTTATTAAGATAAGTTATCACTTCTTTCTTCTCTTCTACATTTGTAAGGCGACTTCTTACAAAATGGCTACCCAACGTCTGGCTACGAATCAATTCCAAAGTATTCAGCAATCTTAGTTCCAGAAAAGTTCTTTGATAATGAAATATGATTAATAAGAATGAAAAAAAAATGGCTCGAGCGGTCGTGCTCGTCTTTTTGTGAAGTATATTTTAAATGATTAACATAGTAAGTTTGTTTCGTTGATGTGAAATCATTCGATTGTGAAATATGTACGAAATAAAAATGCATGCATGTTTAATGCAAGAAAATGGCACGAGCAGTCGTTGCTCGTTTGTTTGTGAAATGTGTTCTTCAAAGCTTGCATGTTCTGTGCCTTTAAAGTTCTCGTTCTTCGTTTGTGAAAAAAATTTCCACGGAATAATCATATGCCAAGCACCATTTTTATTTGTTTGCGATATATGTTCTCGAATTTAATCTTGCTTCGATAACGCCATTTATATTTGTTTGTGAATTCTACGTTTTCTGTGCTTTTAAAAAAACTTTCAGTTCTTGTGCCTGCAGGTGTAACTCAACAAATATTTATTTAATCTTCAAGTTACTTTCTTAAAATGGATCCATATTTTTATCAAAAGAATGCATTCTTTCCACAAGTGTCTATATTTTGTTTTCTATTTGTAAAATTTTTCATATTTTTAGTTTTAATTTATTGATTTATTTTACAGTTCATTTATATATTGTGTAATTCCCCTTCCCTCCCCATGCTTATATTTTTTATTCTTTTGTTTATTTTCATTCTCTGCATGCATGTTTAATTTTTATCTTGATTAAATAACAACTTTTCTTACTTCGAATAAAAAAGAAAAACAATAAAAAAAAAGGGGTTGATAAATAATAAAATAAGCATTTATTTACGTTGATATTATTTTTTTTTTTTTTTTTTTTTTTTTTACAAATAGGGAAATAAATTGAGTGAAAAAAAGGGAAAAATATATTAAAAGGTATTTATACTGTGTATTTCAAGTGTCATATGGTATGTGCTTATTATTTTTTGTTTGTTTTGTTGTTGGTTTCGCAAGATAACAGAATTTAATTAGAAATTCTATTTGAGTGTTCTGTTGTTAGTTATTTTTAAGCATTTAATTTAGAGTTCCTGATATATTGTGAAATAGCATTGAATACGATATTTAAAACAGATTGAGTAAGTTTTTGCATTTATTTATTTATTTATTTTTATGAAATAAGACTTTCTTTTCTTTTAAAGTTATATTGAAAAAAACTATATTACGTAGTCTTGTCATGATAATATGATAATAATATTGATTGACATTTTAATTATTCAGATATGTTTTGACTTATTTAGAACATTGTTTATGAATGTTGCCAACAATTCAGTACTAGTTTTATATCAGTTAAAATACTGTTTTGATTAAATGACACGTAATGACAAACTAGTTTATTTATATCAGCAATAATTTAAAGTATATTTTCTTTAAAAAAAAATAATTAAGTTTAAATTTTAAAGATACTTTTATGAAGTTTTATGAAGTTTAATTATTTTAAAAGTATATTTTGCTAACGTTAAAGTTCACTGTTTTGTTTTATTAATGTCTTGTTTATATGAGTTGTAAAGCAAAGCTCACGTCCGGGGAACAATTTATTTAAAACGAATTTTTAGCATTTGTGGGGAATATATCTTGTTGTTTTGCTAAAGATAAGGATGTCCGACCTCAATAAAGCACGAAAAGTAGACCTATTTCAGGTCGCTGTAGAAATGAATTTAGATGTACAACCCTTTATGACTGTTGTCACATTGCGTGATAAGATTAAATCCTCTCCCTCGTATGAAGTTGATTTCGTAAATTCGTTAGTCAGAAACCAAATTGCGACTCGCGAGGAAGAACAGCGTAAACGAGACTTAGAGGAAAAGCAAAAAGCAGCTGAATTAGAACAGCGTAAATTAGAAGTAGAAGAAAAACGTCGTTCGGAAGAACTGGAATTAAAAAAGTTTGAGATGAATTTTGAGCTTGAGAAGCTTAAGTTACAGGCTCAGAGCCAAAGTGTTTCCAGTGGAGCGGTAGGTGGTAATGCGGCAGGGATAATGTCTCATCCAGAGAGTAAAATAGATATCCAGAAGCTGTTGCCTACATTTAAGCCAGAGACAGATGATGTAACATTGTTTCTGGTGCTCCTGGAACGACAGTTAAAGCTTTCGAAGGTACCAGAACACCTCTGGGTTTCTTATTTACTAAGTGTTGTACCCTCTTCTATATCTACGCTTATTGCTCGTGAAAAAGAAGAAAACGCTTCAGATTTTTCACATGTTAAAGGTCTACTTCTAAAAAGATTTAAAATTAGCGCTGAAAGGTTTAGACAGCTGTTTTTCACGCATTGCAAAGATAAAGAAATTACTTGGAGAGATTATTACTTCGAGTTACGTGCTTACTTTGAAAACTGGCTTAAAGAGTTAAAAGTAACGTCTTTTGAAGCTCTTCAGGATCTGATCATAGCGGATCAGATGAAAAGGCGCGTGCCTGTCGAATGCAAACAACATATGTTAGATGATTGGGAACATTTAAATTCACCAGTCGACCTTGCCGGAAAATTAGATGCGTATGATACCATAAGATCTACGTTCCCTAACGAAGACTCGGTTGTACCCCAGAAGAAAAAAGATTATTCTCGTCGAGAAAATACATGGAAGCAGAATAAGCCTCCAAAAGATAGATCTTCTCCTACATTTAATAATCGACGCTTAGAATCCGGTGTATTCTGCTATGGTTGTGGCAAAATGGGGTTTATAAAGAAGAAATGCCCAAATTGTTCCCCTACGATTGAGAAACAAACAGTGCAAGCTCAACGTCTTGAGCTGTATAGTTACTGCTGAAACTGTTTCAGCAGTTTCAGCAACAGCTGAAGCTGCTGAATCATCATTCAGCAACTGCTGAAAATGATCATGTATTAAAAATACATCAACAGTTTCAGCTCTAAATGTACCTATTACGATCTGCAATAAGAAGGTATTAGTCTGTGCAGATACAGGAGCGAATCGTTCTATTACAGGAGAACGAATGTATAAATTATTTTTGAAAGCTGGTGTTGCAATGAAACCTCATACTCATGAAGTAACATTAGCTGATGGAACTAGGATGGCTAGAAAAACTCTTTTTGCCACTGTGCGTGTAAAGATTGAAGATCGAGTTTTCAAAACAGAATTTATTGTATTACCAAATGCCAAAGGTAATAGAACACTTTTAGGAATGGACTTCCTGCGCAAAGCTAACATAGTGTTAGACATAGCTAACAAAAGCTGGCATTTTAGTGATAAACCACAGAAAAAGTTCTATTTTGTGGATGTATACGAAGAAGAAATAAGTACGTCTGCTCATGCGGTCGAAATCTGTCCGTATGCCTTACCTGAAGATGAACGTAAAAATTTAAATTCCAATGAAAGGAAGAAACTTAAAGATATTCCGAAAAAGTATGAAAAATGTTTTCAACCAGGGGGAGCGAAGACCCCATATCTAAAACATCTTGCAAATAATTCGAAAGATGTAAAAGAGCCTGTTGAAATGAAACAAGGAAACCGGAAGAGATATTACAATAAAAACCATAGACGAGTACATTTCCAGCCTGGAGAAAAGGTATGGATTAACCTACACCCAGTTAGCAATGCAAGTAGAAATAAAACATCAAAATTAATGCCTAAGAGAGATGGCCCATACATAATTTTGACTCAAAAGTCACTAGTGACATATGACATTGCTAGTCTAGAAAATCCTACTGAACGAATTGGATCTTACCACGTTTCTGCCTTGTTGCCTTTCCAAGAATCTGAAACTATTCCAGTTGCACCCTTGAGAAAAAGAGGAAGACCAAAAAAGCATCCTGTTTCCTCTCCGAGACGTAGATCGGAAACAGAGGGGGAGGATGTAACACGCGCTTTTCAAAGGAATAAAAGAAAAAAAAATAGACTCACGCGTCACGTGACCTGAGTTTTGCTAAATTAAAATAAAAATGTAGTTGTAATATTTCTCGTTTAAAAGAAATCTGGCAACACTAGTTCTATTAAAAAATGTTCTTTTCTTAGTGATATTCGAATGTTGGTTGTAAACTGTATTTTATATCTTGTGATGGTGGCGTGCGCCAGAATTATGTAAAAGCTTTATTTGTATATAATGTGTGTGCGTTAGTGTTATATTTGTAAGTGTCGTCTTTTCAAGTAATAAAAAGTTTATAAAGAATAATGCAACCCCGAGATATTTATTAAGATAAGTTATCACTTCTTTCTTCTCTTCTACATTTGTAAGGCGACTTCTTACAATACTTATTTTGTTTTTCATTCTTTAATTACTGATCTTAATGAGTAGATATCTCATACGTGGATACATTTACAATAAAATATTTCTATACTTTAACGTCTAACATCTGCTTACTTCTTTAGTTATGCTTCCTTTAAATTTAAATAAAGAGTAATGGGCCCACTTACCCCTTCTTAAATTGATATATTCAAATTAAACTGTTTTAAAAAATTTGCAAAAAGCTTCCTTGATACAATTTGGGCTTACAAAAATGAAGTGTATGTATTTTTCTTTTATTTAAAATATGATTTGGAATATTTTTATTCATTCATCAGGACAAGCAATGGTAAAAGTTCGGTTGTTAATGCTATGTTGCAAGATAAAATTCTTCCTAGTGGCTTAGGCCATACTACAAATTGTTTCCTTCAAGTTGAAGGTTCTGAATCGTCTGAAGCTTATGTCATGACTGAAGATTCAGCAGAGCCTCAGAGTGTTCAGGTATTTATAGTATCACTTTTTTTTACTAAAACATATATTTTTTATTAACACATTGTTGTCTGGAAATTTTATGCAAAAGTTGCTTCATGTCATTATTATTTTACAATTGATTCATGATCTGCTGTTGTCAGACTTGCCAAATGAAAATATCGTAGTTGCTATGATTTCGATCTAAAAACTATGGTATAGGTCAAAATTAACATTTTTACCCAATAGCCACTGGCCAGTACGCAGATTTTTTTCACTGGCCAGGTTTTTTTATTTACTGGCCAGTAAAAAAAACACCAACATTTTATACAAAATTAGCATAATTTATACGAAATTTTTTTGAACTATCAACATTGTAATTTATTAATATCTTATACTTACCATTCGACTAAAAAAACTGGCATTACATCAAATGCAAAAATATTGCTGCAGTCAAAATAAAATGTAATCAAACAGAAAACTAAAAAAAATTGCATTAATAACCAAATTGAAATACAGGAACTCAGCAATCCGCATTAATGGGGTCCCGCAAAAACAACATAAATGTAGTAAATCTCATAAATAAAAATTATATGGCAGCACAAATATATTTATGAAAGCTAAAGCAAAGTCAGAGAAAATAAATTCATAAGTATTTTGTAACTGTGTTAGAAATTTTTTAAAAGACAGAAAGGGACACAAAACATTGATTTCTTTATCTAAAAATCTTCCATTATGAAAGACCTTAAATTGTTAAAAACTCTTTAAAATATGGTGTTTAAAAATACATTTTTTTTAAATAAAATAATTATGCTTAAAGTGACAGACATTATTAAATTGTGCAACTTTTTGAAAGAATTTTTTCATTTCCCTCCCCCTCCATTAAAATTTTACATATTGACTATTTGAAATTACATGCTTTCATCTATATATAATCATATTTTTTTGCTGGAAAAGAAAAAAAAAACATTAATATATTACCAAGTTAAATATCAAAATAGAATTTTTATATATAGAATTTTTCAAAATAAGAAAGCATTCCATGCTTCATTCAATATTAGTTAAAGTAATTTGAGATCTTACTGACAACATTAACAAAATAAAAATTATAAATGATGAAGAATGTTGATTGCTTACCTCATGCATCCAAGCACATTCAAACTCACACAAAACAACTTTGATTCATTCTTTTTTCTTTTATTAACAATAGAATTTATTCATGAATTAAATTAATAATATTAATTGAAATAAATGAAAAAAATATTTTTTTTTTAAATATTAAATATATATGTATGTGGGAATAAAGGATGAAGTATTCAGCAATAAAAGATAATAAACTCAATGATTTAATGAACGTGATATCTCAAATGAGACTCGTGTGGTGATGCGTGGAAAGAACGAGGTGTTCTATAGATTTTTCAGCGATGGCGAGTTGGATGGATTTTTAATCCAAAGCTCAGGGAAGCTGGTTTATGCTGAATATTATTCAGTTCTACTGTTATATTTGAATGTTACGTATATATTTTATGTCTATTAAACCTGTTTATATTTTCAAGAATATTAGTTTTGCTTAAATCATAAGTTAATCACTTAATATCCCACATGTATATATTGTCAATTCATACATTTGTATATCTATTTTTGAAATCTCTACAGATTTTTCAATTATCAATTTGTTTTTGTTTTTCAGATTGAAAAACTCCACTAATATTCAAATAATTTCTGGTCACTATTTCAATATTAGTGGTTTTAACTAATTATATAGTCTTCCCCCCCCCCCCCCCCCCCAAGTAACAATATGCTGAAAATGGTTTTTTTTATAACTTCTTTAACCCAACATGCAAAATTGGGATTTAAAGTTTTATCCGATCAGTGTATTAAACTGAGATTTCAAAACACTCATATTTAACAATTCTTAAATGGCATTTTATATAAATTCATGCACAAATTGGAAATACCTCAAGCAAGGACAAATGATTTGAACACAAGATAAGATAAAACTACAACATTATTTCTTAAGCCTTGCCATTATTGCAAGAAAATTTTGTTCTGTAGAAGTTTCAGTTTTTGTGGCTGTCTGGAACTTGTGGCACCAAGAATGCTCCCAAAGTGTTGTTTCTTAATTGCATTATTTTTCAAATATGCTCCATTAATTGTAGTACTGACTGGAGATTCTGGTTAAAAAAGAACAATATAATCTCCACTGTTTTATCTGTAAAGAAGAAAAGAACTTCATGAATAAAAGGGATGAGCTTTCATGAAATAACTGGTGCTAAAGGTTAAAATTCACGGTCGCCACCGGCCACAGGGCGACTAAATGTAAAAAATTGGCGACTTAATGTTATGCATCTGATCGCCAAAATGGCGATCAATCATTTCCGAAAATTTAAAAAAAAAATCGGTCATAAATCTGAAAATTAGGACATAAAATTTATCGCAAATTTCAAAAAATGATCGCCGAAAATAACCAATTTCGGCAATCGTTTGAAGAACAATCGCTAATATCGTCAAAGGATTGCGGGAAAACGCGAATTTAATCAAAAGATTTTGACAAATTTCGGCAAAAAAATCACGGGAAAAAAAAGTAAATTTTGTCAAAAAATGATAAAAATACGGCAAATTTCATCAAAATATCGATGAAAATACGGCAAATTTCATCAAAATATCATTAAAAATACGGCAAATTTCATCAAAATATCGATGAAAATACGGGAAATTTTATAAAAATATCGATCAAAATGCAGCAAATTTCATGAAAATATGGCAAATTTCATCAAAATATCGCAAACATAGGACAAATTTTATCAAAATATCGCGAAAATACGACAAATTTCATCAAAATGTCGCGAAGAAACGGCAAACTTCTTCAAAAAAATCGCTGATCTTGTTAAAAGATCACGAAAAAAGACAGATCTCATCAAAAAATTGCGAAAAGCGTTATTCTTTGTCAATCATTGCGAAAAATAGCAAATTTCGTCAAAAGATCGCGAAAAAAACGGCAGATTTTGTCAAAAAATCACGAAAAAACGGCAGATCTCTTCAAAAAATCGCAAAAAAAACAGCAAATTTCGTCCAAAAATCGCGAAGAAACAATCAATTTCATCCAAAAATTGTGAAGAAACAATTAATTTCATCCAAAAATTGTGAAGATACGATAATTTTTTTCAAAAAATTTCTTCAGAAGATCGCGAAATCCATTAAAAATCATAACTTTGAACAAAGTTATTATTTTCTATATACATAAAATAAGTAACTATTTAATATTCTGATTAGAATTCCATGAAACCAAATTCTATATTTGGGCAAAATAATGTTAGTGTAGTGTAAAATTGTACAGATTGACAGGTAGTGAGGTAATTATTCGTTTACACCAATCCAACTATGAAAATGCAGTTTATTTATGATAGAAAATGCTATAAAACATTTTAAGGGGACACCAGTACCTTTGAAACCATCTCTTCAATTTTGGATAATACTGTAATATATGCATATATGTAATATACTGTAATATTTTTTTTTCTTTATATAAAAAAAATGAAAGAAAGTCAGTAAAATCTCAATTTAAATAATTTTTAAAAAATAACTGTAAACTTGAATGTTAAATCCATATATAAAAATATTAAATACACCATGGAGAACAATTAAATCAAACCTCTATCTCAATTAGCAAAAAAAAAACCTTGAAATTTTTTCAAACAAGCAAATTATAAAAACATGAACAGGGAGAAAAATCAGTTTAAAGTTTTTATTTAATTGAGTCATTGTGCTGGATTTATTAACATAATTTCCAATATTTCACAATATAAGGCTTGAAAAATAGCAATCCCGGGGAACCCAGAACAGAAATTCTTTCTGGGTACATATATATATTTTTTTTTCATTCAGGTTCCCAGTCAGGAACCCAACAAATCGCCATAGCCACAACGGTAATTTCGTCAAAGAATCGCTGATAGTAATTAGTGGCCACTAAGTTGACAATAGTGGCTACTAAACATTCAGCCTCTACTGGCCACTGGCTACTAATACAAATGTTGAATTTTAACCTTTAACTGGTGCCATTTTGCCTTTTCAGGGGTCTTTCCAAACCTTTTTCATAGCATCCTGTTTTTGTGAAATTGTAAGGTTTTTCTTATTTTTGTGAAAATTTTAGTCATAATTTTGCGAATTTTAAAGTATTGATGTATTCAGATCCTTCATAATAAAAAGCTAAATAATATGTTCTTTGGTGAGTTCATCTTTTATAACATAAGGGATAAGACCCATTTTTAGGGAAACCATTTTTCCTGGTTGGTAATTTTTATAATTTCTTTCTTATCTTTAAATGTGAATATTTTAGTAATTAATGCTTCTAAAATTACTAATGTATATATTTTTTTATTAATCTGATATTCCAGTCTGTCTCACAACTGGCACATGCTTTGAATTCTGAGAAGTTTGGAGATAGTTCACTAGTTCGTATATTTTGGCCTAAAGACCGCTGTCCTCTCTTGCGAGATGATGTTGTTCTTGTTGACAGGTTTGTTGGCAGTTTTTTTATTGTTATAATACAACATGGAATTTCTTTAATAGATAGCATAATTAAATAGTCTGTAGATGTATTGTTTGTTTCCTTAGGGTAATTTATAAATGTCACATAATTTGACTTTTAAGTTTGATATTTAACATAAATGTTCTCCTATTTATAATATTATGGTGAATTTTATTCCTAAGCTTGCATTAAAATTTACATATTATTAATATTTTTTAAAAGTTTGTGTTTCATCTCACTATTGTCTTAAGCATTCTGTTCATTGCTCATATTCCATCAATTTTTAAATGGTTTCAATGTATTTATTCTTTTTATTTTATTTTATTATTATTTTTTTTTTCTCTCCCTTGTCAGCTTTGTGCTAGTCAATTTCCAAGCATGTAGCAAATATTTTCTTTTTTTGCAAGTTACTTTTCAGGGGCTTAAGATTCTTGAAGTTTCTATGATTTAAAAGCAGGAATTAATAAGCTGAAACTGGTAGCAAGAAAATGTCTAATCATGGTTCCATCTAAGAAAGAATCATATCTAAGCAACAATTATTTTCATTTTTTATAATAAATTGTATTATAAAAACAATAATTGGTAATTATGTATGTGGTGCTCCTACACTGTTTATCAATGCAAATAAAAAGTATCAGTTAATGAGTTGCTACAGCAGCTTATCAGTACAAATGATTTTTTAAACAAAGTCCTATTTATAGAAATATTAGGAAAGAGTCTTATCAAATTTGAGGCTCGTTTTTCTAAATCAAGATTTGCTTTTGTCAATGAAAACTTTACAATAATTCAAGTATCACAAGTATGATACCAAGCATCTTGAAGCTTTGTTTTTATAACTAAAAAAAATTGGTAAGTGGGAGTACAGTTTTCAAACAAATTGCATTTGAAAGAACATCTTCCCAACCCATTCATCAGTGTAAAGTTTAAATTATGTAATGGCAATGTATAGAAGTTTAAAAAATCACAGTAAAAACAAAATTTTGCTCAAATCTTGCCATCTTCAATATAAGGTCAACTTTTTTTGTTTTATAATATGGATTTTTAAATTTTTTAATCTCAGTAAAGGATTGATCTTTTTTTTTTTTTTTTTTTTTTTTTTTTTTTTTTTTTTTTTTAGTCGTTCCTATTAGTTTTATATATACTGTTACAAAATTTAAAAAAAAATAAAATCTTCAAAACCATTTCAAAATTTTAACTTTCATTATGTGGCATTGAAGAATTGACAATTTTAATTGATCTAAAGACTTTTTGCCAAAACTCACAAAATATATATATATATATTTAAAAGGTAAGATTTTTTTGCTTAACCACTTAACCGGCTGCCCCGAGATAAGTCGGGAGTTAAAGTACTGTTTCCCCATATCCGTCGCCGGTTAAGTGGGTAATATGTGGCATCATCTCTAAATTTCACTTCAACAGTGTCACAGAAAAAAAAAACTGTCGTCAATAAAAATTAAGTATTTTATATTAACTAAAATATTTATATTTATGGAAAATATCATTTTCTGTCATTTCTGCCTAAAGTGAGGCTAAATAACTTGAATCCTCTAAACACATGACACATAATGTTTCTCTCCTCTTCCACCTTAGTAAATTTGTTGCGTTGTAATTGGAATTACAGTTGGCTGAAATATTTCCTTCCTTCATCTCCTGAAAGATGTATGGATAATTTTGTCTGTTATTGACTAATTGTAGAATTTTTTAAACTGTTATAATGATGAACAGATCTGAAATTGTGATCTTAAATTTCTTTTATATTAAAGCTGTTTTAATTTGTCTTTAGTTATTTGAAAGAAATATACAGGTGAGACCTAGTTCCTCTTTGTTTAATAAACTGCTTACGGTACTTAAATTGCAAATTCATAAATTTTAATGAAAGTTTTTCTGAAACCTCTGCATTTTCAGTATTAATAATTTATCTTTTATTTTTCTAGCCCTGGCATTGATATATCGCCCAATTTAGATGAATGGATTGATAAGCATTGTATGGATGCTGATGTTTTTGTTTTAGTTGCAAATGCTGAGTCGACGCTCATGGTTACAGTAAGTATTTGCTTGTTTTACTATTGTAAGGATCAATGACATTTCTCTCATTTTACTTTATTATCAGCAAAATTTTAAATGCAATGATTTTTTATTATAGGAAAAGAATTTCTTCCATAAAGTTAGTGAGAAGCTATCCAAACCAAATATATTTATATTAAATAATCGTTGGGATGCCTCTGCTTATGAAGAGTTCCTCGATAAAGTATGTTTATATTTTTTAATTTATTAATAATTTTTATTATATATCTAAATAGCTGTTTGAAATTGTGTTAAATATTAAATACTGTAATTTTTTATGATTCATTTCTCTTATAAACATTAGAAGACAACATTTCTTAAGTAAGTTAAATTTATTTATTACTCTTTTCTGATGTTGTTCATCAAGTTATTTGTTGCTTTTACAATATTTCTCTTTCACTAATAGTTTGAAGTGACTGGGAAATTTCTGTTAAGGAGGATCAGATCTTATTGTCTTAAACAGTTTTCTAACTTTTTACTCTCTGAACACATCATGTAACCAAATTTTAATGTTAAGAGCCTATGTTTTTCATGCAAAGATATTCACAAGTTAATGTTTAATTAATGTCAGCATTCTTTCTAAATTTCTTGTTTCATGCCTGTTTGTGTTCCGGGGAATCCCCGGAATTCCAGGGATTTTACTAAAAGTGCCCCGGAAATTCCGGAGTTAATTACAACAAATCGGCATACTTTTTTTTACCTTTCTATGAAGCTTTCCTTTCATCTGGACGTTAGTAGCTGGGAAGCTTGATTCGAAAGTAAAAAATCGCCCTTTAGTTTAAAAAATAGTGCTTCTCTTGCTCCTCATTAAAAATCTAGCGCCCCTCTTGCAGCTCATTTAAAAAAAATAGCGCCCTTCTTTCCCCTCATTTGAAAAAAACGCCCTTACTGCTGTTGCGTCCGAACTGAATGCGTGCCTGCTAGTTGTCTTCTCAGTCATACATTTAAGATCGTGCGTTCTCAAAGCGTGCATTGCGGTAGACAAGTCTTTGACAGATCAAGTTTTTTTATAAGATTTTGTTCCGAAATTTCCAAGAACTAAAAACATTCTGTTCTTTTTTTTATATCATGGATCAGAAAATTGAGGCATAAAAAGTATCGCGAATTTCAACAAATGATTGCCGAAAATTTTCGTCAATCATTCACACACACACAAAAGAAAAAAAAATGAAATGAAAAGAAAGAAAAAAAATGTGAATTTCATCAAGGAATCGTGGGGAAAAACGTATTTCATTTTAGAATTGCGAGGAAAACGCTAACTTCGACAAAAGATCGCCGAAAAAGCGTTAATTTCATCAAAATGCAGCAGACAAAAGTGTGAATTTTGAAGAATCGGAAAAAAACTTCGAAGTTCGTCAAGGAGCTATCGAAAGGATGCCAATTTTGTCAGAGTATCGGGTGTAAAATAGAAATTTTGTTAGAGAGAAACTGAAAAACGCGAATTTTGTTTAAATGACCGCGGACAAAAGACTAATTTCGTCAAATGACCGCAGAAAAAATGCTATTTTTCAAAGGGCCATTGAAGAAACGCGAATTTTATCTAAGTATAGAGACAAAAAGTGCGAATTTCAACAAAATGCCTTGTAAAAATGCAAAATTTATGTCAAAGGACTGTGGAAGAGACTTTTTTTTCTGCAACTCTGCAAAATTCACGTTTTTTTTTTTTTTTTTTCGTAATCCCTGAACGAAATTCGTATCTTTTCACGATTCTCTGTCAGAATTCGTTTATTTCATGCGATTCTATAACAAAATTTGCATTTTTAACAATTTGTCAAAATTTGCGATACGTTTTATATTCGAATTTTCGGAGTTTTGACTGATTTTTTTAATTTCCAAAATGACTGGCTCAATTTTTCTTGATTTTGTGGAAAATCTGATTAGAATCACAGAGGTGAAAAAATATGAAATTCACAGCAAATTTTCTGAAAGGTTACAACAGAAGTGGGAAAAAGGGGGGAGCAGTTCCATTGCAAAGTTATGTGCTTTTTTTTTTTTTTTTTTTGCGCCTCTATTTTGAAATTTGCGTCTTTTTGCGATCGTTTGACGAAATTTACCATTTTTTCGCGATCTTTTAACAAAACTTGCCGTTTTTTTACGATCTTTTTTCAAAATTCGCCTTTTTTTGCGTCTTTTTATAAAATTTGTCGTTTTTCGTGATTTTTAGCAAAATTTGCCGGGTTTTTTTTTTTTTACAATCTTTTTACAAAATTTGTCTTTTTTTTTTCATGATCTTTTAACAAAATTTTCTGTTTTTTACGATCTTTTTAAAGAATTTGTCGTTTTTCATGATTTTTTAACAAAATTTGCCATTTTTTTACTATTTTTTATAACAAAAATTTGCCGTTTTTCGCGATCTTTTAGCAAAATGTGCCGTTTTTTCGCTATGTTTTAGCAAAATGTGCCGTTTTTTCGCCATGTTTTAGCAAAATGTGTCGTTTTTTCGCGATCTTTTAACAAAATATGCTGTTTTTCGCGACCTTTAATAAAATTTGCCGTTTTTTCGTGATCTTTTAACAAAATTTGTCGTTTTTTCGCGATCTTTTAACAAAATTCTTTTTTTGTGGATAGGAATAAATGTGCAAAGGGTGAAAAAAGGTAACATTTTTTGATGATTTTATAGTTTGTAAATATTATAGGAGTAAAATCCACAAAAGAATAAAATATTTGAAAGGGGATACTTATGAAGTTAATCGGTGATTATGATTTATATACTATTGTAACTTATTTAAAAAAATGAAGATTTATTTTTTCAGGGGATTTAATCAAGTCTTACAAACAGGCATGTTGTTTCCTTTTCAATATTTTAAAATAACTTTTGTTATGTAGATTGATGTCTAACATAGGTGTCTTTGTACTTTTACAATTTTTATTACACTTCTTTTTATCTTCTTCTTTATTTTATGGAGAGAAACTTTCAGAACTAGTTCCAAAAATAACAATACAGGGATACAATTCCCAGTATTAAGAAAAGTCAGTGAATTTACAAATAAGTATTTTCTAAAAAGTCATAGAAAAATCTATCAAGAAAGGGAAAAATAACATGAAATTCATCAAATTTGTCCAGGGGAAAAAGAAAATCACAAAATTCATCAAACAACCGGAGGGGGGGGGGGGAGGCTTTTAATATTTGTCAAAGGACTAAAGGAATTTACTATTTGCCAAAGGAAATAAATAATGAATTTTGTTGTATGTCTGTTTGGTCATGGAATTTTTTTAGATTTGGTCATAGAAATTCCCAGACATATTTTACTGAAAACTCTATTGTTAATCAGAAATGTGTTTATGATGCTGTTCATATAACCATGCGTTATTGATATTATACATGTTAACCAAAAATTCTTTCTTATGTGTGAACACTGTAAAAACAAGGAGGTATTATTACTCTTAAATTGGCATTATGAAATGAATCTGATTAGTGAAAAATAAATTACTTTTATTCATTTATTATTATTATTAAATTATTATATATATATTTTTTTAACTAGTATTAGTTTTTAGAACTATTCATTTCAGAAACTATGAATAAAACTTGCATTATATATTTTTTAAAATTTATTCATGAAACCGGAAGATGAGTATCAGTATTGAAATTTGGGAGTATATTGGAGCAGAACTGGAAGTATATTGGAGCATGGTATCGGCAATAAAAAGTAGATCTGGTTTGGCAGTCGGATTTTAATTCCTTTAGAAAAGTAGAAATACATTACCTTATAGGATGCATTGCAAACATATACATATTTGACATCAAATACCACTTAAAATACAATGTTGTAATAGAATTCTCCCAATATTGTTTTTTCATTCTACTAAGAGAGAATTGTTTTTTCATTCTACTAAGAGAGATTAATTTTCAAATTTTCATGATTTTACTTGCTCCACCTCCCACTCTCCCTTTTTTCTTCCATTAATTATAGTTTTAGTTTTAGCATTTGTTTATATTATTTGGCACAAAATTTCATTTTGTTACGACTAAGTTATGTTAAGATCCCTATTAGAATTGGGCGATGTAGAAATTTCTTTAATCAATTTAACATCGTGATTTAGTGCTAAATCATTATTTAACACAGGTTTTACCTTTTAAAATATTTAAGTCTATTTTTAAATTTTTAGCAACAAAATATAGTCTTTTTGCACTTCCCTCATCTTCCTATATTATATATATATATATATATATATATATATATATATATATATATATATATATATATATACATATATATACATAGCCAGTGGTGCAGCCAAGGCGGTGGTTTAGGGTTAAAACCCCTCCCAGAGCTAAGAAAGATCGCTGTAATTGCCGTTTATATGAATCAAAACCAAACTTAATATTTAAATGTTTTGGCGTATTTCGGAATCCACCGCTTTATTGAATCAGATTTCATTTAATAAAGTGATTCAATTAAAGGTGAAAATTCTACTTAAAATTGTTGAAGTGCATATTTCATGCATTAGGTTAAGTAAAAATTGGTTATTTGAACTAAACAATTTTCTGAGATATATTATGCTAAAAGAATGATGATTTCCTGCCACACACATGCTTTTTGTGTTTAATTATTCGACAGTGAATATTCTAATCAGTACTAATTCTATTAACTGGCGATTCAAATAACCGGCAATCACCTTTATTAGAAACACAAAACCCCCCTAGAACCGAATTCTGGCTGCGCCACTGTACATAGCTTTTAATTTTTTAAAATACTTTTGAAAAGAAGTTCACTTTTTCCCATATAAAAAATTTAAAAGTCCAAAAAGCACACACCAAAAGAAAAAAGAAAAAAAAAATAGTGAATTATTTTAATACACTTTATAAACTTATTCTTAGTAGGTTCCCTATAAATAACAAATAATCTATAGTCTTCTATAAAATGTGATAAAGAGTTGATTAGATATATTTGTTTTTCATTATCAGGAGTGAAATGTTTTCTTTTTTTTTTTTTTTCCAATGTTGTGTGAACAATGTGATAACTGCTAGTAAAAAATATAATTCTAGTTTACTGTTGCAAAGCAGTTGAAGTTTTCTTTAATTAAGATTTTTTTGTGAAATTCAAATATAGTAAGTAGTATAATAAGAAGTGTTTTAATTACAAACTAATCAAGTTTAACCACTAAATAGAAACAAAATATTCTTTTAGCAAAAATTGTATTGTTGACACCTAGAATGTGATCATGATCTGTAAAGTTATATAAAATATTATGACCATTCATTAAAAACAATTCTTTCCTCTTGCAAAAATAAATATAAATATAAAATATATTGCAAATTTAAGAAACAAATATGAATTTTCAGATATTTTCAGATCTTCGAATTGCTATTAAAAAAATCGAAATTGTTACAATTTGGACCTATAAACTATGATGCAATGAAAATTGATCTTATACTATGATTTTTTTACAAAAATTTGGTCAGTCACTAAAATCATTATTGTGAATTAAAATTGTGTTATGTAGAATGTAGAAAAATTTATGATGTGAATTTGTTATTTTTATGTTTGTTTTGTCAGTTGGCATATGATTTTTATTTGACTAATATATATTGTTATTATTATTAATTTTTTATTTAAATCATTTTACTACATAGGTTCGTAAACAACATATGGACCGTAATGTAAGTTTCCTTGTTGATGAACTTAAAGTAGTGAGCCGTTCACAAGCAGAGAATCGTGTATTCTTTGTTTCTGCTAAAGAAGCTTTACAGGCTAGGTTGTGTCAACAAACGGGTAAACCACCTCATGGTAAGTTTTTTATGTTACTGATGTCAGTGGCTTTAAAATTATCAAATTTTAAATTAAGACACATACTTATTTCTATTTTTAAACATAATATACCTTTGGTATATTGCATAAAACCTAAAACTATCATAAATATTAAGAATGCTATACTGGGTTGGATATAGGTAAAATTTAGGACCAATTTAAAGCCCATAATTTCCTCTTAGTAAAATAGGCTCCTTTACAAATTTCCTTTCAATAATACAGGCCTTTTCACAATATTTATTTTTAATAAAACAAACTGTAGTTAAAATATGCATTATATATGTGTAAAAAGTTATTCTTACACTAACATATTTAAGAAATTTTGCATAAATATATATAATTTATTTTATGTCTGTGTATTTCAAAAAATTACATGGAAAAATTATTCTTTTATAACTTTTTGAAGAAACACTTTACAAGAGTTAGGCTTAGCTTCGAAAAATCCTTCAGCTCTGAAGATGAAATGGCCGAGAGGTTCTGTTCTCAAAATTGGAAGAGTGGCTTTGAATCCAGTAGCGCTTGTTTAATCATTTGGCTTGATTCTCTTCAAACTTTATATATCCTTGCATAAATACAAATTAGGCTCCCTCAGAAACACCCCCTCCCCCCACAAAGGGCACTCTTCCTTAGCCAGATGTCTCAAGTGTAGATAATCAACCGTCATAACACAAAGAAACTTTAAAAATTATTCTGCGTTGACATATACAGTCAAATTGACCTCAGTAAAAGCAGCAAGGAAGTTATAAAAGTCCTCTTATTAACCCCTTTAGGATATGTGAGGCTTCATTTATACTTTCATCCTGCACGACGGGTATATGTGCCAGCATTTTTGGCACTTACATCCTGAGCAATCATATCCATGTCACACAGTTGAACTGTCTGATTTCAAAAAGTTTTGCTCAGAAAAAAAAAAAAAAAAATCATAATCATACTTGAATTTACATTAGAGAAGACCACATTTTCTTCTATCTAGGAAAGCAAATGGAGTGAAGTAATATATTTTTAATACATATCAATTTAGTTTCTCCAAAGGTGAGTGCAATGGGGGGGGGGGGGGGGGTATTTCACATGTATCTGTATATGCTTCAGAAACATGTTTTTTATAAATATTTAATGTCTCAAATGAATCTTTATTTTTTGCTTATCAGAAAATTTTGTATAGCACATGGAAAAAGTAATGGTTGTGTCACTTGATCAATTGTAATCAATAAGACATTTGCTTCATGTGCATATGTAACTAAATTTCCTATTCATTTGTTTTCAATTATTTTTTGTAACTTTTTATCTTGATTGAAAGTAGTTTATTTCTACACTGTGGTAATTATTAATTTGATTTTTACTCATTGTGAAGGAAAGCAGAAGGCCTTATTTTATAATTTTATGGCAATATTTTAGCCATTGCCACTACACCTGGAATTGGCAGAAACAACAAACTTTCTAAAAAAGCAGGGTTGTTATGATTTTGCCCAGCCCAAAAAACCCACTTGAAAAAACCCAAGTGGGTTTTTTCAAAATTTCAACTTTAAATTACATATATAATGTATTTATATTACATATATAATATATTGTAATATATTTCTTAATATCAGTACACCACTCATAAAGTTTATAACCATCACCCCCCACCCCAAAGAAAAGAAATATCCTAATTATACCATTACAATTTTTAAAAGAAATAATTGTTAGTTAATCTCTGTAGCATGTGTAAGTAACACAAATTTTTTCCCATTAAAAAAATACTTTGGTTTAAATCTGTTCTATGTTATACAATAGAAACTCATAACAAAATACCATATATGCTTAGAATCCTAATTTAATTATGTAGACATGTAGAATTATTTGGCTTATTCTATTATTTAGTACTAATAAAAAATACTTTATAAATTATTACTAATAATCAATTTATCTAAAAGCAAAACATAACTTTGATTACTGTCATTGATTTATATATATTTGTAATCAATTAGCTACTTTAAATTTAGTAATAAATACATTTTTTTTTTCCCAAGCATTCTGAACCAACCACCTCCCATAACCCCCCAAAACCTGAAAAAACCCTGATAAAACCCAAAAAACTCTGAAAAAACCCAGTGGGTTGGGTTTTTTCTGAAAAAACCCAGGTATTTAACAACCCTGTAAAAAAGTCTTTGAAATTTTTCTAAATTACATTTCTATGGAATAATAGGAAATACTTAATTGATTTCAAAATTAATGGTGTCAGTCCTTGTTTCAACATAGGCATTTTATGCTGGTGCCACTAGCCCTAGAGAGATGGTAGATGCTAGAAAAGATCATATGGAGTTCCATTACCTGCGGTTAGGGATGCACCGAATAGTGATTTTGGCCGAATACCAAATATTCGGCCTACAGACGAACCGAATAGTAACTACTAGGCCGAATACCGAATATTCGGCTTGTCGAATAATTTTACATTTCAAAGTTTAAAGGCATTAAAATGTTAAATTTTAAAACAGTTTTACATGATATTTAAAACAGAAATTTTCATTTTGATAATTAAGAGCTTTTTTTAAGTAAACTTTATGCTGAAGAAAATCTGCTTTGAGTTATTTAAGAAGAGGATAGTTATAAAACATTTTTAATTAATAAAATTTTAAATTCCATGGATTCTTCTGTGAATTAAAACAAATGAATAAAATTTTCTTAAATTCTAAAACAAACATTTTAAAATCAAAGAGAAATTGTAAAAAAATTGGAAGAAAAATTGTACAGGATCATATATTATTTGTGTGTCAGGAAAAGACTAAAGTAAAAGTAAATAAATAATACAATCTATTCAAATTTTATATGGTGCCAACTCAGCAAGAATAACTGTTCTACTCCCTTTTATTAAGCAAGGACGTTTTTAAATACATCCTAATTCAGTGTCTGGAGTGGGCAATCCTTTTCAGCGATTGTAAATGTTGTTCTTAAAATCTTAGAGAGAAACAGATTATTTACTGGACAATGTTCAGGAACTTGCATTTGTACATAATTAATTCATGTAAAAATCCTTGTGATTGGTTAATTTTCTTAAATAATACTTAAGAAACAGCAAATAAATAATGCAAAAACATTCTCTTTTGTTAAAATATATGATTCTGTTTCTAATTATTCTGAACATCTTTATAAGTTGACAGTTAAATGTATAAGTTTTAAGAGATTTTAAAAAATATATTTAAAAAAATTTTTTTTAAGTATTCGGTTGGCCGAATATTTCGATATTCGGCCAAACTGAATATTTGGCAGACCGAATAGTTTGCTATTCGGCCAAGCCGAATATTCGGTATACCGAATAGTTTGATATTCGGTCAAACCGAATATTTGGCAACATGGCCGAATACCGAATAGATACCGAATATTTGGTGCATCCCTACCTGCGGTCTATTCTGTTGAGCTGTCTATATGACAGACCAGATGTTATGACCAATAAGGTTATCTGAGTGAAAAATCCCAGCTGGCTTATCGCCCAGGTAGCTTAACAGGTAAAGCTTTGGCCTTGTAAGCCAAGTATCTGGGTTCGATTCCCAGCCTGGTCAATTTTTTGCTCAGTTGGAAATATTCAATTCGTATGAATACTTTACCAATCAGTTAGATTGTGTTGAAAATAATAGTATAACAATTAATTTACCTCAAGGTGCAGCAATAAACATTTGGAACGGTAAGATTACCAATAAAGCCACAGTATTTTAAATGGATATTTTAATGCTGATTTAAATTATGCAGTAAATTTCTTGTCAAAAAATTGCATCCATTCTTTCCCTATTAGATAATTTATAACGCGATCCAAAGTTGATTCAAAGTATCTGACCAGATTGTTTGATTGTTAAGGTTAGTTGGGTGAATTAGTCCTCCAGTATTTGTCCAAGATGGCTCAGTTGGAAAAGCATTGGTGGCTTCAGATATCCCTGATTCAAATATTGGCCCTCACTTTTTCCCCCGGTTTCGAAAATTTACATATGCTATAATTATGCATTTCTGTAGCATACCTATGCATAAGAAAAAAGTTGAAAAAAATTTCTGTGGCTGCATCTGCAATGATTTTCTGTATAATTTTAGTAAGAGGGACAGTAAGGCATCTAATATCCAGAGATAGATTAATAACAACCGTAAAAATGTGTGCAAATTAATTTTTTGCTATATATTTTTTAAAGCAATAGTCCCAGTTTCAGAAAAAAAATTTCATTAAGTTACTTTTGTTGAAACAATTTCATGCAAACAGTTTCAAAGTTAACCAACATAATCCAAAACTTATTTATCTTGTGAATAATGTTACACAATCATGCAATGGTATACTTTTCAACATAAGAAATAATAATAATAATAAACATGAATATGTATTAAATAAATTTTTATTCATGGGCTTAAAATTCAAAATTATTTGGGAATGCCTCATACTTTTTGTTTCAATTTTTAAAAGATTTTTTAATTTCAATACTCATTTTGAGAATTTATTCTTTTATGTTTTAACATATTTCCAGTTTTTGAAAGAAGCCATTTATTTTATTATTATTGCTTAATTGTTAATTTCAGAATATTTTATTGCTTACAAATAATGCTAAAATTCTTATCAAAATTTATTGTTTTTTCACATTCTTTAGTAACTTTTTTGAAATCTTTGTAGCTGGAGCTATTGCTGAAGGTTTCCAAGCCCGATTTTTTGAATTTCAAGATTTTGAGAGAAAATTTGAAGTAATTTATCTTTGACCATTTGTGTATTTTACCGATCCTTATATTCTTACTATTCTCCTAATTTTATAAAATCGTTTATTATCTCTTAGGAATGCTTGTCCAAGTCTGCTGTTAAAACGAAATTTGAACAACATACACA
Source organism: Maratus speculifer (assembly GCA_964019185.1). Classification (NCBI taxonomy): domain Eukaryota; kingdom Metazoa; phylum Arthropoda; class Arachnida; order Araneae; family Salticidae; genus Maratus; species Maratus speculifer. The sequence goes on along the minus strand of OZ025295.1, from coordinate 277,158,005 downwards.
AAGAGGAAAATCTGTTGTTTTAGATCAGAGAAAACTTTTAGAAAATGTTTATGAAAAATCTACTGAACTGAAGTACGTTTTATTTCATTTATCTTAGAAATTTTCTACTAGGTGTAAGAAATAATTCAAAGAAACTTTTATACATGTATATAATAAATGTATATATTGTAACTTTGCATATTATTTTAATTGGATGACATTTTAATTAATAGATTGCAGTGCATGTTTTTGTATGGCAAAAAATGTGGCCCTGTCCGTTTTCATTAAAATCTTCATACCTCTTCTCACAGAGTTATACATCGTAAGGATTAAAATTTCATTCCTGCTACATGTCACTTGTTTTCTAAATTACAATTGGTTAAAATAACTTGACTTGATTTGTGTTTATGCAAAATGTTTTTATATGATGCAGGACTAAAATGTAAGAATATGGTTTAATGCATTGTATGTAAATTATGTAACATCATAACTAACTGCTATTTAATTTTCTTTGGATTTATTCTTTTAAATAAAATGAATGTTAGATATGAATATTTAAATTAAATAACCATCCTTTTCTTTATAGGTCTCAGAAATTATCACTTAGAAAAGAACAATATGATAAGCTTGATTTTACTCAGCAGCAGCTTAATATTTTGACTCAAGAAGTTAAGCACCAAATATGTCATATTGTGGAATCAGTTGAACAGAAAGTTGCTGGAGCTTTAAGTGAAGAAATTCGTCGATTGAATGTCCTTGTTGATGAATTTGAAAGACCCTTCCATTCAGACAGTTTAGTCTTAAGTGTATATAAAAAGGTAATGATTTATTTTGTTTTTATAAATTTTTTTGTACTACTCTGAAATTTTGATATTTATAATGTAAGCAACACTGAACAAATACTTTATATTTGTGATAGCTTACTTCCTTGAAAAGTTGGCAACTGCACAGTTTTATACTATTGCTTCTACTGTGTGCCGTATTTAAAAAAAAAAAAAAAAAAAAAAAAAAAAAAAAAATCTGTAAGATTTAATGTACATGTTTTCAAATTTTTAGATTATAAAAATCTTCTGAACACTTTCTCTTCCTTAGGGGCTGTCCATAAATGATGTAATGTATTTTCCCATATTTTTTACTCCCCCCCCCCCTTGTCACAAAGTGTCACACTTCACATTACCTCCTCCCTCCCCTCTTGTCACATGCCATGCTATAATATATAAATATATACTTAAGGTTTAGAAACAAAGCACAGTATTTTAGATCATATTTCAAATTTTATTTTTAAACTTTAATTGTGTGTCTTAATGAACTACAAAAATGATTTGTGAGCTTATTTTGTATGAAATAAGGTTAAGGTTTACAACAAAAAACATAATTAACATAGAATACTAATAAAATATTAATATGAAAGAATAATTTAAAACAAGAATATTTTGGAATTTGAGATAGAATTTAACATATTTGGCTTTCATTTTTATCTTTATGAACACAAAATATTTTAATTTTATAATAACTTCATAATTTAATCTGCTGAATTTTAATGCATTTTTTTTAACCAAAATGTGTGGTCACATTCCTACTTACCCCCTCATCACAATTTCATGAATCCCCCTACCTCTCCCCCCCCCCCTTCAAGCATGACATCATTTATGGATGACTCCTTAGCAGTTGAGTCAGGCTGTGCTGAGCCTGGGCTCATTTCACTGATTTTTGCACAAACTAAGTCAGGCCTGTTTTCTCTGATTTTTAAATGGGCTGGGTGAATATAGCTTTAATTTGATCATGAAAATTTCAGTATGTGCAAACAACTAAATCACTGTGCTCTCAAATAAGCATAAACAGTTTTAGATATCTTTAACCTAATTTTCTCTGAATTTATATTTATAAATGAAAAAGTATATACAGTCGAGCCTCTATATAACAAAATCCATCGTTCCAGTAAAAAATTCGTTATATAGAGAAATTCGATGTATAGAGTATGATGTTAAAAATAGTATTTAATGTGTAAATTTTGAACAAATATTATTTTTGATCTTTTTAATTAAGAATTTGAAATGTTTAAAAGTATATATTAACCTAACATTTTATTTCTTACTTATTTAAGCAGTTTCAAAAAAGAGAAAAGACATTTATTTGAAAGCTTAATGAAAATCAAATGAAGAAGACTTACATAAATTTCAGAGGAAGAAATCTGTAATTTTTTGTTGTTTTGATTTTAAAATTACAATTGTTACGCTCTCAAAAAAAATTCTCAAATTTTAGCAAGGAATGAAAAATTGTAGTTGATATTTTCCTCCATTTGAAGGTCTCTCTTATGTGCTCTCATTGATTCCTCTCTTATATGTGTAACAATTCAATTGACTGTGTTTTGAGAAGGATGTTGAAAGGTGTGTGGGAGGTGAGATGAACTTGTTAGATTTAAAAAATAAGGAGAGAAGTAATATTTATATAAAAAAAACCTCTCCACTGAACGATAAATCAAAAATAAGTGATGGAAAATTGATTCCATATGATTTCGAAGCTTTTTTAAAACTGAATAAATTAAGATCAATTTATGAAAAAATTCGCTATATAGAGTCTGTTTTTAATGTAATCATGCGAAAAGGGGACCGTTCTTACTAAAAATTTGTTATATGCAGAAATTCGATGTATGGAGTTTCGTTATATAGAGGTTCGACTGTATTAGTAATAAAAGCACTCGCAAAAGACTTTTCTTGTTTTATCATAAATGGTCGTTCCATACTTAAAAGAAAAAAATAATTCTTGAACAAAGTCTTAGAAATTTTTATCATTTTATAAATATAATGGTTTTGCATCCTGTATAAAAATTTTTATTGAAAACTTTAGCAGACAGGCTTAAAGAAGTTATTAATAAATATTTGGTTCAAATTTATGTAACAAAATTTCATATTTCATTGCAAAATGTTTCTTTTTTTCTTTAAAATATAATAAATTTTACGAAAAGATAATAAATTTAACAAATTATAATTGTCCAAATGCTTAAAGATTTTTATGTGTAATATAAAAAGCATATCTTTGACTGGGTGAAAAATCTATACTTGAAATAACTGTAATGTAAAAGAGGGAGTTAAAAGTTCTTCAAACTTTCTTTTTAGCAGTTCTTTGCAGTAGTTGTTTGCATTTCTCATTATCTGAATTCTCTGAAATTTTAATAGCTTATAAATAAAACAATATCAGCATCCTTTTTAAAATTTTGTTAAAAAATATGCATATTTAATGGTGAAAACATGAGCTTAAAGGTATGCAAAATCGCATTGAAGCACCCCAATTTTTTATATTTTTGCTGAATTTTCAGATTTTATTTTGTAAGAAATACTCATACTCATTCAAATGTTTTGAAATACATCATTTAATCTTATAGTGTTGGCTCTAGAAAAATAGGGGCACTGGGTAGGAATTTTTTTAAAAGTGAACACTAATCTATAAAAAAAAGGTACTTTTTTCAAAAAAGTAACACTATTCAAGAAAGAGTACATTTTTTCCAAAAAGGAACACTATTCTAAAAAAAGGCACATTTTTTTCAAAAAGAGCACACTTGTACCTTGTTCACCAAAAATATTTTGAACTGGTTTGTTTAGAATCTCTTAGAATTTGTGATATTTCCCCGAGATTACTTGAATTGCCATGAAGCATATACAAGATTTAAAAAGGGCCACAGGATGCTGCATTTTTCTAAAACAACTTAGAGTCAACACATACCTCCTTAATTGTACTGCATTGAAGCTGGGGGGGAAAAAAGTAAACTGTAAAAATAAATCTGTTTTCAGCGAGAGTTAACAAGATTTTTTTTCAACTGATTACGACGTTTGAAATGTAACAGTATGATGATCTTTTGGAATATGTCTTTCGCTTTTAAGTAAACCAACTGATTTACATGCTGAAGGTTAAAGGAATAGGATGAAAAAAATAGGCATTCAGCTTTTCATTCACTTTTGCTGCGCATATCACATAAGGTTTGGGGCATGAACTTGCATATCTGCCATGAGTGCAAGACTTCAGTCTCTTGATTACTTTTAGTCTTGGAGAAATTTTTGATTACAATAAAACCTCCCTAAAGGAACCACATTCCATTCCAATAAAAATTGGTCGCTCCGAAAGGTAGTCTCTTAATGAAGATCATGTTTTAATCTAGATTTTAACTGTTAAAAACGAATAACAATTGTCACCTTTTTATTTTATTTTATTTTTTTATTTTTATTTTACATTAGATAAAAATTTAAATATCAAAACAAAAGTTAATTACATAATTTAATTACTGCAGAGTTTAAAAAATGAATACATTGACATTCACTTTAACGATTTTATCTGTTATAACTTTTCTTTCCAAATACTTTCGAAATTCATAAATAAATGCAATTTTTTTATGGGTAAAAATAATGATAATTTCGTTACTTTATCTACTTCTTTGAGTGTTTCCTGGCATAATTTGGCAAGAGATTTTATTGATCATCATTCATAATTTGTCATCAGAGTAAAATATATTGCTAAAAAGGCACAGAAAAGATTAAATACTTAAATTTTTTTCCAAAATACCTCTCCCTCCCCCCCCCCCCCAAAAAAAAAAAAAATAATAATAATAATAATAATAATAATCTACACTTAGTTTAGAAGTTTGATGCACTCTCCTGAATCAATTTTCGAATAAAACCTTAAAGTGAAAAAACAGAATTTGTTTCATTTTCTCAAAAAATCGGTTGCTCATAAAGGGAGTTCAACTAGGATTTTCTCTGAAGGGAGATAAAATCAGTATTAATCCTATGAGAATAAATTTTGTTCCATTTAGAAAATGGTTATTCAGGGAGTTGGTTGCTTAATGGAGGTGGTTGCACAGGCAGGTTTCACTGTAATTGTAAATTCTACCCTATATACTTAAATGATAGCAACTTTACTATAAAGAATTTTAAATTACTTTTTTAATTCTAAAATTTTACTGCTTTTAACTATAATGCAAGGCATAGCATATTTCTATTTTGTTATTTCTAATGCTCGGAAAAGTTTTTAGTCTTTATTTGGATGAATTTCTTGTACTCATGGAATGTGCCAATTTTTACTAAAAGATATCAGAGTTTCCCCCAGCCTTAAAAAAGGGCAGGGCGCTACTGTTCTGAAAAGGGCACTTTTTACACTTTTCAGGGCACTTTTTCATGTTTAAGGGCTGCTAGTTGAATCTAGAATCTAGCAGTTCAAAAAGTCATGAAAAAAACAGAAATTTCATCAAAAAATTGAAAAAAAGAAAGAAAAGGGTTAATTTTGTTAAAAGATCGCAAAAAAACGGAAAATATTGTTAAAAGATCGCGAAAAAATGGCCAATTTTGTTAAATGATCGCAATAAAACAGCGGATTCTGTTAAAAGATCGCAAATAACAGTATATTTTGCTAAAAAAAAAAATTGCGAAAAAACAGTAAATTTTATTAAAAGATCGCAAAACAGCAGTTTTTGTTAAAAGATCGCAAAAAACGACATGTTTTGCTAAAAAATTGCCAAAAAACGACAAATATTGCATAAAAACTGAACTTTTCACACAATTTTCCATTTTATTGAGATTTTTGGACAAAATTCGCCGTTTTTTCCACTAATCTTTTGACAAAATCTGCCGTTTTATTGCTATTTTTTAACGAAAGTTGCCGTTTTTTGCGACTCATTTGAAAAAAAAATTCCGTTTTATCGTGATTTTTGGAAGAAATTTGTCGTTATTCCACGATCTTTTGAGGAAATCTGCCGTTTGGTGAAATTTTGTGACGAAATTAGCCATTTTTTTTTGCGAATCTTGAAGGAAATTAGTCGTTATTTCGAGATTTTTAACGAAACTCGCCGGGTTTTTAGCGATTTTTTGAAGAAATTACCCATCCCATGGGACACTTATGAGGCTATTTTTTGTGTTCCGTCGCCGATTTTTTGCGTAATTTACACATTATAGCGCGTTTGGATCATCGCTGGAGGGCTGCGTTTTTTCAAATGTGGGGCAAGAAGGGCGCTTTTTTTTTTCTTGAATGAATGACAAGAGGGGCGATAGTTTTTGGATGAGGGGCAAGAGGGGCGCTATTTTTTAAACTAAAGGGCTGGAGGGGTGGAGCGCCCCCCTGAAACCCTCTGGGGGAAACTCTGAGATATCGCTTTCTTGTGAATTCTTAATTATTATTTTGTCTAATTATCAAAAAAAAAAGAGCTCAGAGAACATCAGGACCTGCTTTGGACTAGAATTAGAACAAAAACATTAAAATGAAAATAATTTATCCTTTATTATTATTTTTAGGAATTAAATAGTCATGTGGAACTAGGCCTGGGAAGTAATTTAAGAGGCAGATTATCTAGTCAAGTTCAGATGACTGTAGAGAGTGCACAAAAAGAAATGATAGGTGTGTATTAACATTAAAAAAGGTAAATAAATGAAATTAACTTCTTTAAAACTAGAGTTTAATCATATTTTATTCTTCACTTTTAGATCGGATGTCTTCTCTGATACCTCCAGAACATCGTCCAAAAATGATGAATGTTTTACCGCGACATAGCTTTGAAGTTTTGTATCGTCTCAACTGTGATAGTTTATGTTCAGATTTCCAAGAAGATTTAGAATTTAGATTCTCATTGGGGTTAGTAAACATTATAAAATGTTTCCTTGGCCCCACTAGATCAAAGAAAGTTCTTGGAAAATCTGGAGAATCAGTATGTTTTGTCTTTTTTTTTTTTTTTTTTTTTTTTTTTTTTTTTTTTTATAATAAACTTTATCATTTTAATTAAATTTTTTTTATTATTATTTGGAAAAACAGTGTGCATTTGTATAACAAATTAGTTAATATAGTGTTAAATGATGGTTGTGAACATTTGTTTCATCATAGTATTTTTAGCATGTTACCTCCTATAATTTAAATGTTTACCAGCTTCATGATCTTAAATATTAAGCTTTACATTAAAATCTGGAATAATTATATTATTGATATATGATATATTGCATCAATCATTACATGTCAATTCAAATACTTCAATTTTTAATCCTTTTGGTGTTAATAAAAGGAATATCAAGCTTACAATTCGTGGTTTTAATCACTTAATAAAAAAAAAAATTATTGATTAAAATTACACCATTACTTTTTTCATTAAGAATGTTTAACTAAACTCTAAATCAAAATAATCTTTAAAATGATGCATGTTATTTAGAGAAAACAAAAACAAAAAAATAAAGCTGCATGTTCTTAATATATTCTAAATGTTTTCTTTTTCAACAGCAATCTTCTATTTGCTTTATTTTGTCGACACTCACTAAATAGTCATGGAATTTTTTGAATGGTGTGATATGCCAGATAAAATACATAAGACTTTCGTTTTTTCAACCACTGACCAATACGTGTTAGTTACCTTTTTTTAGCACAGTTGAAGAAAATAACTTGAATCAACTATTGAAATCTCTTTGCTTGAATTCATTGTTCCATGCTGAACTTTATATAGCAAACTTGGTATAGCACAGTCGAACTTGGATAATTCGAAGTTCAAGGGACCAAAAGAAAAGTTCGAAATATCCAAAAATTTGAATTGAATATATACACTCAAAAAGAAGAGATAAATAAAAAATAAAAAAAAAGATTAACTCCACAATGAAATATTTAACACATAAACTTTATCTAAGAATACTGCTACTTTTTTTCATTAAATCAAACATTTTTTACTAGCTTAATTATTTATCACTTTTAAGAAAAAAAATCAGATATTTTTATTGCTTTTTCAAATACAATCTTTGAGTCATAACATATGATTCCAACTTATCAAATGACACAAAAATAGAATCTTTTACATTGGACTGACCTTCAAAAAAGTATCGAAGTTCATGTATATGCACCATAGCTTCGAAGGAACTAGGTAAGGGCTTCGCTATTATTTCCTTGTTCTGTTCGTCTTCAGATAATCCGTCCTCAGCTTGGTTGTTCTCCGCCAGTTGGAGCAACAATGTTTGCATCAGTTAGCTCGTCACATATAGCCATATTTTGGTCCACGTTGATGTAGTCTTCATACGAGATTGATTGATCAGGTTTATTTACATCTTCCCAATTATTGACAGTAAGCTCGGAATCAATTTTGTCAAAGTGTTCCTCTAGATTTACTTCTTCTGCTTCTTTCTTTACAAATCTCGGCTTCTGAAAGCATTTCATAATTGTTCTCTCACTGACCTTGTCCCATGCCTGCCTACACATTCTTGAAGCATGAAGAACGTTAAGATTCTTGATGTCAAAATCTCCGATGAGGATGCTTTCAACCAATAGATGCCTGTAGAAATGTTTAAGGTTTTTGATGATTCCTTTGTCCATTGGCTGAACCACAGAGGTCATATTGGCCAGGAAAAAAATGACTTCCACATTTTTCATTTTAGCAATGTTGTTATGAGCCGAACAATTGTCAATAAAAAGGACAATCTGGCGTTTTGGTTTTCCAAATTTCTTGTTTAAATTTAAAAGCCATTTTTGAAAAATTTTGGACATCATCTATGACTATGTATTTGAATCATAGGACACAGGTTTAGACTTAACATTTTTAAAGCAGTGTGGATTAGCCGATTTGCCAATCATTAATAATGGCAACTTTTCGGACCCGTCCATATTATCTCCAACAAGCAATGTTACTCGCTCTTTACTTAGTTTTCCACCACTGCATGTTTCGCCTTTGAAAGCAAGAGTTTTATTTGGAGTACACTTATAAAAAAGTCCAGTCTCATCGACATTAAAAATATTTTTTGGTTTCTTATTCTGAATAATTTCTTTTAAATGTTTTTTCCACTCATCAGCTGCTTGAATATCCACTGCATTACTTTCAGCACACACTGTTTTGAAAGAAATTTCGTTTCGATCTTTGAAACCATTCAGCCAACCTGCACTGGCTTTGAAATCTTGAATGCCTAATGCAGCGACAAACTCTTCAGCTTTGGCTCTCATAATAGGGCCACTAATTGGAGTGTTTTTATCTCATGCTTGTTTAAACCATTTAAGAACACAACTGTCAACATGTGAGTTATCAGGTCCTCTCGTTCTTTTCTTATTTTTTCCAGTGCCTTTTTCGCTATTCAAAATTTTATCTTTGTTCTTCAAATATGTCGATAATGTGTTGGGTGGAATTCCAAATTCCTTAGCAATTTCTAATTTCTTTTTATGGCCTTTTTCCACTTCATTAATCACTGCTACCTTATGAGCTAATGTTAATGACTAAAAAGGAGTTTTAGCTTTTGACAACACCATAGTAAGAGAACATAGAAACAATGCTTAAAGCACAAGTACAAAAACTTACAACCACATTAAGTCATTCACTCCATGGAAGTGCACATGAATCTAAGATAGAAAGAAATGTAGCTGCACTTCTGGGGGAAAAAAAGGGGGAGGAATGATTGCCGAAAATCTGCGATTGCAACATCTAAACTACGATCCTTTCAATGCACAGTGAAACAGATTCCCCAGACGAAAGGGTGCAGCTAAGTCTTGGAATTTTGCCAAGTAGAAAGAGAATTAAAATAAACTGTTTTACTATTTTGAACCTTAGCTGAAAAATGTCTCAGGATTAATATTTACCGTAAAATTTGAAAGGCAGTCTTACAAAAAATTTGAATTATCCAAACTAAAATTCGAAATATCTACATTTTTTTTTTTACTTTATTTTAATACAGAATTCTAGGGACCAAGGAAAAAGTTTGAATTATCCAAGTTTCACTGTACAGGGCAAAATGAAAAATCAAAGACAAAGATGACAGCTAAGAAAAAAAAAAAACCTACTATGGCTCCATGGTTTTTCCTCTAAGCATTAAAACCACCTGATCTAAAAAAAATTTTATTACTCTTCCTGATTTAAATTAAATAATTGGTTGCCTTGATACTTTGTCCATTTTTTTTCTCTAAAAATGCCAGTATAAGGAATTTTTCTTATAAAAGTAAGAGTTTAAACATAAGTTTAAGTCTAAGCTTCCGAAAACATTTAATGAGATGCAAAAAATAACGGCAAAAAATAGCTGTTCATTACTCCAAAGTCTCTATCGACATTTTTTAAAATTTATCTTTATAATTTATTTTTAAGAAAATACCGACATAAAGAATAGTTTTAGTGAAAACTGCAAATCAATGAACCAATTTTTCTGTTTTTTATAATCATTTGAAATTTGAACCCTCTGAACACAGTTCAGTTTGTGCTACTTAACCACTCCCACTTTCAGATTTTGAGCTCAAAATTTAAGTTTGAGTCTAAGCTTATGAAAACATTTAATGAGATGCAAAAAATACTGTCAAAAAATAGTTGTTCGTTACTCCAAAGTCTAAAACGCCCTCTATCGGCATTTTTTGAAATTTATCTTTGTAATTTAATTTCAAGAAAATGCCGACATAAGGAATAATTTTAGTGAAAACCGCAAATAAATCAACCGATTTTTCTGTTTTTTATGTTTATTTGAAATTTTGGTCCCTAAACTTTAATGGCGGCTATCTCCTTTGGAAAACGTTTGGGACCCTTGGTCTCCTATTTAATATTGTTTATCTTGATGTGTACTATCACCCCTCTTTTATTGTAAAAAAATTTTGGAAACACCCTGTATACATACTATATGTTATGAATGATATACATGTTTTAGATTTCAGTGTATCCATGCTCTAAAATACTTGAATTCAATGTATTTCAAAATTCATGATTTGACATATGTTTTCATGCATAGTGAGTAACTTATAAAAATTAATTCTTAGTTACCTAAATGGATAATAAAAATTTGTTGACTTGCATGCATTTTTTCTGTTCATAATTTTTTTTTTCATTTCTCAACTCCTCCCCACTTCCTTATATCTTGCTTACATAAAACATCATCATCATACTCTGTATATATGTAAAATGATTTAATAATATTTATTTTTTAACATAAATCATTAATTCATAGACATTCAGTTTAAAAGTCTTTTATTTATTTGTTTTCTAATGTTACAAAATTTTAAATGATGTTTTTTTTTTAGGTACCCTGGCCTGTACCCAGCACTCCTCAAACTCCAAGCAATGAAATTAAAATAGCGTCACCTGCTCCGGAATACATAGCACTTCTTCAAAGATTAGCACTCTCATCACCAACATCACAAACAGCTGTGGGAATTCTTGCTGTTGGTGGTTTTGTAAGTTTTTTTAATTTTTTTTTTAATAAATTGTTATTCACAATAGAGTCCTGCACAGGCCTGATTATACTTGACCTGATTATTATTTGATTTGTATTTTAGGGCATCCCAACCAAAACCCAAGGGAGAGGGGAAAAAATAACTAAAATAAAAACAATTTAATGCTGCTGGCAAGATCTGCACAAATTTAGCATAGGTGTTGGGTGCACCTATACCCCGGGTTCATTCAATAATAAAAACCCAAATAATGATACCTTGTAAGGGCCTATAATTTTAACAGGTCTTGGTGATCGCATTGGCCTAGTCGGGTAATAGACAACTCCGAAAATATAAAGTTAATGGGGTTGTCATTAAAAGAAAAAAAAACATCTGGGTATTGCGTTGTGTCACTTTTAGACGATTACCCCACCTATGGCCCAATTGATTAGCTAAATGAGAAAAAAAAGAAAAAAAAAGTAAAACTTAAAATATATTAAAGTTAGAGTTCTCCATACTTAGCTAGCCAACCCCACAAGATATCCCTAGTCACTAATTATCCTCATACTGCAAAATAAGTAGAATTTTACGAAATAAACAAACATGTTTAGCTACTGAAAAGGAAAGAAAAAAAAATAATTTAAGAATTAAAAGAAAGTTTCCACAAATGACAACTAGAAGTTCTACTAAATATAATTCATTTATTGAATATAATTATAGGAATAAAACATTTACAAAAAGTGAATCAGAAAATAGTACCATTAATTGCAAGTGAATAAAAGGAATATTTAAAAAAAAATTGACAAAGTTCCCTGGGCAGCGTACTAACTAAATTACACATCAATCATAGGTATGTATATACATATTAAAGAACATTATATATATCGAGATAAGTGTACCTGGTACTCCACTGACCATCTGAACATCCCAGTTTCTGGGCCTGGAGAGTATCCATACAAAGACACGTAAAAAAATATCGTCACACAAATAGGAGCTCGCTTCTCTGCATCTGACTTAATTTCTGAGTTTTTTTTACAAGGAAAATTCTCTGGGAGCTCCAAAATTTGCATACGCGACCTGACTGGTGGAAGGAAATTATCATACACCTCATAATTCTATGCACCAGCCAATCGCCTCTCCTCGTAACACTCCTACGTGCAGCCAGGAGACCAAAGGCCCCCCCCCTTATATTTCGGGGCCCATCAACCCTCGTACCTCCCACGAGACAGGCTGGGCCCCACACATCGTGATTACACAGCCATAAAACATTGGTGTCATAAAAGAGCTACTTTTCTTTGTACACCCTGTCCGAGTAACTTGAAGTTTGAGGGAAAATTGGATTTGGGAAAATATAGAGTAATTTGTGAATCGATCACTGGAAAATATTGTGAAATTTGTTAGTCTATCACATGCAAATATCATGAAATTCACAGCCAGTCTTATCAATCATGTTTATGATGAATTATATTCTCTGTGAAATGTATTAAAAGAAAATACAACAAATCAAAGAAATTTGATAGAATCTCTGATTATGGTCTGACATGCGTAATTAAATGGAAAGCATTAAAAAATGTATACATAGCAGATCAATCAAAGTAGAATCCATAAAGGGTAATTCAGTGAAATATTGACTAATTTCACCAGGAACACTCATGATAATTTTTTTCACAATAAATGTCTACTTTATGAGTGAAAATTTGTTTTTTTTTTATAAATCTGTAAGTATTCAATCCTTGTATACCAAAAACAGTTTAACAATCCACCAGTATACAACAAAAAAACAAAGCTTCATATTCTTCGCAGCATAAAGTTTAGGTGTGTAATTAATAATTTGGCCACCCACTGTATATCAGATGTTTGCAAATAGCCATCTTTGCTGGAAGCTAAGTTTCTATCAATGAACAAGCTGAAAGTACACTGTATAAAAGAATTATGAGAAGAAAATTTTACAAAAATCTCTATTACAGTACTATTTTTTGCCAAAATATTTTCTAATTGAAAGAAACTCTGATAGTTATAACCAAAACCATAAAAAAAAAAAAAAAAAAAAAAAAAAAAAAAAAAAAAAAAAAAAAATTGGTTTAATTTTATGCATAACTTCATATACTTTTCAATGATACGATGACAAGACATGGACAGTCGTATGTTTTGTATGAACATGTTTTTTGGGATCTCTTATCCCTAAAACCTGAAAATATGTCAATAAACAGAAGTCGAAAAAAAATTTCGATTACAATTCTTCTATTAAAGAAAATAGGTCTGTTTACTTGTTAAACTTGAAAGAAAGAAAGAAAATTACTAGTCATACTCTAACCAAAAAAAAAAAAAAAAACATTAATCTGAAAATAAAGATGCAATTTTAGATATCAAAATAAATTCTTAAATTTATTTCAAATCGTTCAAATATCTGTATTAGGAAAGCTGGCAATCTTTTCACCTTTTGATAATTACCTTTTATTCATTGATAAGGAATTTATGTTTCATCTGTTGCATTATAAACAAAACTTTTTTGATATCATTTGAGATAAAATGATTTCAGTTATCAATATATATTTACTTTTATGCATTCTATCAGATATCTGACAGAAAAGTTGGATATTCAGTGATTGTGATTTGGATATCCAATGATATTTTGAATATTGAAAAATCAGCCAGATATTGAATATTTGCCTGATATCCATTGCATCCCTAGATAGGATGTAATTGAACTTTTCCTTTTTTCTTCTATAAAAATGTACATGTTTTGATGAAAATTAGAAAACATTCTATTTTTCATCATTAAGTGGTAATTTTTGCAAATTTCCTTCATTTATTCATAAAACATACTTCATTAATGTGTTCATCAGATCTAATTATTGCTGAAAAAAAGTATGAGAACCTTTTAGAGAGGAGTATTTTTATTTGATATCAAAGTTCTCTATTGACAAGATTGAATGTTAATTTCATAAAGTTAGTTATGTGTTAGGGATTAAGTAATTTTCATGAAAGAAATTTTTAAGAAATAAGACACTGCAGTTAGAACAACTTTTAAATACTATGTGATTTTTTTTTTTTTTTTTTTTTTTTTTTTAAATCTTAATATTTTGCTCAGACTTTGACAATACAAATTGTTTTGGGCTCAGGTGAACCTGGGGTCCAAAAAATGAATCCTTCTCATCTGTTATGTATATGCTCACTTATATCCAAAAATCTAATTTTTTCTTATGTTAAATATTCTGAACTTTATTTTAGGTAGCTTTCATTACAAAAAAGTAAAAAGCTACCTATTGCAGCCGTCCGGAGGAAAGCACTTCCGGTAAATTTTGCTATATTTCTCACCGATCATGACCCTCAGACCCCAAAACCACCCTTCATTCAAATGTTGAGACACACACATATATATATATATGCATCTGATTTTTGTCATGCTGTAACAATTGTATTTATGAACCGATTTGAGTGAAACTTGGTATGTACATAGTATTTCGTTGACCAGCTTAATCTGCCATTTTGTTTCAAAATGGCAGCCATTTAAATTTTTTTTAATTAAAAAATTTAAAATTAAATGAAAAAAAATTAAAAGTTGAAAAATATTATTCAGGGTTGGAAAAAAACCAGGTTTTTTCGAAAAAACCCCAAAAAGACTGGTTTTTTGGTTTAAACCAGGTTTTTTTTTTTGTTTAAACCGGGTTTTTTTAAAACATCTTTTTTTATTACCTATACATAAAAGTTATTGATCAAAATAGATATTTTTTGATACATAAGTATTATAACTTCATTTGAAAATAATTTAAATTAAATAATTAGTTAATTTATGTAGAAAAATGAAAAAAAAATCAGATTTTAATTTAAACAGTATTAGTAAAGTCTTATGTTCAAAGAATAAATTGGTATGCAAGTGAAACAATGATAACCTGAAAATCTTAACAAAGAATTTTTTATTTACTAATAATACACATTTGATGTAGTTTGAATAATATAATATTCTTTTCCACAATTATTAAAAAAATAAATTTCAAATACTTCTTGAGGTTTTGTTTTTTGAATGATAATTCAAAGTAAACTTTTTTTTAGTCATTGGATTCAGCAAATAATTGGGAAAAAAACACACAAGTACAATTAAAATGCTACAACTAGCACTCAATTTTTTAATCCTCTCTTATTCAACTTCACATTTTGATTTTAATTAGTCAAGAAAAATTTCTTTTACAGTTTAAATAAAATCATAAAGATCATGTTGTATGCAGTTCTGTTACTCCATATTTAAAATCACCATGTATGTATTGTCCGATTGTTTTAAATAACCTGCAGTTTTCTAAAATTAAAATATTTTATATTAAATAATTGATTGTTTTAAACATATTTTATCTTTGAAAACTTAACATATTTTAAAAGTTGTCTTTAGACCAGTAGATATGCTCATCAACATTACTAATTTCCATCCTAATGAATATAAACATGGCCAGGGCCTATTATATCTAATGCTTATTGCTGAAATGAAATATTGATTTTAATCCTTACATAAAAATGACCTAAACCCAATATATCTAATGTTTATTGATTAAATAAAGTGTTTAAGATAGAAATTATTTATATCCAATAATTTCAAACTCTTAAGTTATGCAGAAAAAAGAGAAAATGTCATGAGATCTCTCTAAAAAAACCAATTGGTTTTTTTTTGAGGAAAAAAAACCATTTGGTTTAAACCGTGCCAACCCTGATATTATTAGAACTTAAAACAATGATTCCAGAACACGTTTTATTTCGTCTATATCTTAAAATATGGCTAAGTTATAGCACTTTGAATTTTTAGTATGGCTGACATTTTGAAATGATCTAGTTTTTGTCACGTGATAACATGTGTATTTATGAATTGACTTGGGTGTAATTTGGTGGATATGTAGTACATAATGAGGCCTGGACCGAGTTCGTTAGCCAGTTCCATCCGCTGTCTTGTTTCAAAATGGCGACTATTTATTTATTTATTTATTTATTTTATTTAAAATTAGGTGCAAAAAAATGAGAAATTGAAAAGGACTTTTCTTTTATTAATTTGACCTGATACAAAGATTCCAGAGCATTTTTTTTGTCAGTATCTTAAAAAATGGGCTGAGTTATAGCACTTATAATTTCTAGTGTTGCTCACATTTTGAAATAATCTGATTTTCGTCACGTCATAACATGCATATTTATAAACCGATTTGGATGTAATTTGGTGCGTACATAGTACATACTGATGTCTGAACAGAGTTCGTTGACCAGCTCCATCCACCATCTTGTTTCAAAATAGTGGAATAATAAATTTTTAAAAAAATTTTAAATTTTAAAATTAGGTTAAAAAAAATGAGAAATTGAAAAAGATTTTTCTTTTGTGTGTTTGACCTTGATACAAGATTCCAGAGCATTTTTTGTTTCATCTATATCTTGAAAAATGGCTGAGTCACTTTCAATTTTCAGTGTGGTTGACATTTTGAAACGGTGTGAAATTTGTCATGTGATAATACACATATTTATAAACTGATTTGGATGTAACTCCATGCATACATAGTACATGCCAATGACTTGAACGAGTTCACTGCTCAACTTCATCCGCCATCTTGTTTCAAAATGGTGGCCATTTATGTTTGTCAAAAATCTTTTTAATGTATATAATGATGAACAATCAAAAAATAAGAAATTAAAAAAAAGGTTCTTTCTGAAATGTTTGATCTTAATACATGAATTCCGGAGTTTTTTTTTTTTTTTTTTTTCTTTCTCTTTACTTTAAAAAACGTTGGAGATGTAGCATTTTGAATTTCTAATGTGGGTGACATGTTTTAAAAAATCAATTTGCCTGTGATAGCACTCGTATATATTAATCAATTTAGATGTGAGCATGCATGTGACATGAATTAAGATTTCAACTAAGCTGATTGGTTTGTTTTATCCATCATGTTGTTTTAAAATGGCATACACTTCATGATATCGGGGAATTTGGTGATCTTATAAATTGCTTAAAATAAAACCAGCTTGAATAAAAGATAACTGATTTCTAAAAATTCCCATTATTATTCAGTATTGATAAAAACTAGTATTCAATCTTATATAATCAGGTTTTACTAATTTGAGCTTCATATATTTGAATAATATAACTTAATTTAAAATAAATAAGATATATGAAAGCTACATCTTCCTCCTGGTGCTGCCAGGACTTTTAAACAATTAGGTCAATTCAAATCAGACTTTTAATGTCAACCTCAATTAGAATGGAAATATCAGCATCAACTATTAATTACAGGTCTGGTAAAATTTGGTTATCTGACCCAATGCTAAATTAAGATTCATTTTTGATTTCTTCATCTCTTAATTATATAAATATTTATTAAATTAGATTATAATGAGAATCTAGAAGTAGCAAAAAAAGTTTTTATAATGAATAATTTATATTTACATTTAGCAGAAATCATCTGTTTTTTATTGGAATAAGATAAAAGGTCCTTAAAAGAAGAAAAAGAACAACAAGATGTTTATAATATATTGTAAATTGTATATGTACAAGAATTTTAAAATAGCACATATATGTTCAATTAGAAATATAAATTCAATGAATCAATGGAATTCAAGGATCTCTATTCCTCCTGAATATAAATATACATTTTTTTTTATTCGCAAAAAATTCTAACAATAAGTATTAAAGAATATAATTGTATAAAATCATATTTAATAAAACAAGTCTGAAATGTCCTCAGATTTTCTTAATCTTTCAGAAATCTTATATGTTTAAAAATATACATATAATCTAAAATTATAAAATTGTGGATTTCAATGTTTTGCAAAATTGACACTGAGGCCTCTGATCTGATTAATTTACTAGTCTATACTAATATTATAAAGAGGAAAGATTTGTTTGTTTGTTTGAATTGAATAGGCTCCGAAACTACTTGACGGATTTGAAAAATTCTTTCACCGTTGGAAAGCTACACTATTTCTGGTGAACATAGGCTATATTATATTTTCAAAAAGAGAAAAAAAAGAATCCTTACTAAAATACCAATAATGTAACCCAAGGTGTAGAAAAATGACCTTAAAATTACCTTACATCGCATCCGCTGCGAATATTGTTGATTATAATCTATATACATAAAACAAAGTCGGGTTCTTTACACCATTTATAACTCAAGACCGGATGAATCGATTTTTATGAAATTTTGTATGAAGGTATCTGAGACCTTAGTTTAACATATAGGCTACTTTTTACCCAACTATCTAAAAGGAGGGTGCTGTTTTTAGTAGTTAAATTTAATGGGATTAAGTAGTAGTAACAATTTGCAGTGTCAGTAGTGGCACAGGACTGGGCGACTTGCTGTTCCCGTAGCAAAGCGAGGGCGGGCTTCTAGTATTTCATATTTTGAGTCAGTACTTATGTCTTTTCTTAATTTGAGAGAGGGTGATTTTTAAACCATAATAATTACAATTTTCTTATAATCATGGTTTATGTTATTTATCATTTCTTGCTGTTCTTAAAGAAATCTAATTATTTTCCCCAAGCTTGGCTTATTTATATGCTTTCTTTGTTCACTGGATGTTTTATGATATTGATTTTGTAACAAATATACATTATTGAAATGAAAAAAACTTCTTTAAACACCATAAAATAAGTTAACTGCGCAAGGCCTTTCGAAAGAACTTAGTCTTTCTTCGTCAGGCGCAAAAAAAACGTGCGTCCACTATGAATGTAGCGGCACGACTGAAGGGGAATGCGGGAGGGAGAGGGAGCAAGCAGAAGGAACAGCCAATAGGAAAGAAGAAGGCAACAGCCAATCACGGAAGAGCATAAACAAAACAAGATAGACAATGAAGGAGAGGAAAGGAAGAAGGGGGGGGGGGGGAAGGGAAATGGGAAAAAAGCGGGGTAAATTAAAAAAATTAACTAAAAGGAGAGATTAAAAAGAAATAAAATGTACGCAAAATATATAAATTAGTAATAAAAAATTAAAATAAAAATACATAAAAATAAAAAATAGTTTACAATTGTAAACACACACGAATAAACCTGAAAAATTGTATACATAATATATATAAAAAAATAAAAATAATAATTAAAAAATAAATTTAATTATGAAGCAGTGCTGAAAAGATTCTTCCAGGCAACGGAGAGGGTTTTAGAATCAGATTTATCATTAACAATAATATCACGATTAATATAAATAGCTAAATTTTCAAGAAAGTCTAATTCAGAGGAACTATTGGCATTAAAAATAATTTTAGCAGTTTGAAAATTGAAACTATGGCCGGAATCCCAAGAGTGTTTAGCAACAGAAGATTTAGAAATATCTTGATTAATGACATACCGAGAGTGTTCTTTTAGGCGTTTTTCGAGATTTCTTTTAGTTTGACCAATATACGATAAATCACAGCCATTACAAGGAACATTATAAATACCCCATTTTTGGAGGTCAGGGACAGGACATTTCATGGAAGGAAATTTTAATTTATTGACTGGTTTAAAGATAACATTAAAATTGAAACGTCTTAAAACTTTAGCTAATTTAAAACATAAAGGAGGATAAAAAGGGAGGACGACCAAATTATCAGGTTTACTTTTATCAATATTAGAAAGAGTGGAATTGTTAGGGGGTCTATTGAATTTGCTCACAGCAGTATTAATGATAGAAGGATTGAATCCACGTTTTACAGCAACAGATTTTAAGTAATTGAGTTTATTCTTAAGAGATGCAAAATCGGAACAAATTTTGAGAGCACAATAAACATAAGTATAAAAAACACTGATCTTTTGATTGACAGGATGATTTGAGAGAGCATGGGGTGGATTAGAGACAGAAAAAGGTTTTCTATAAACACAAGTTTTGAAAGAAGAATCACATTTGGTAACTAAAACATCAAGGAAAGGGAGTTTATTACAATTCTCTAACTCAAAAGTAAACTGAATATGAGGATCCAGTTTGAAGAATTGTAGAAATATCAAATGGATTATCCAAAAGGACGAAAGTATCATCAACATAACGAATCCAACATTTAAAATTGATCAGATTTAATAATTTATCTTCAAAGTAATGCATATAAATATCACAAAGAATGGGAGATAAAGGATTACCCATACTTAAGCCTTCTAACTGTTTGAAAAATTTATTATCGAATTGAAAAGTAGTAAGAGTTAAGCAAATTTTAGTTAAATTAACATAATCTTTGACCTCAATATCCGAGAAATAAAATTCACGTAATCTTTTTTCCAAGCAAGAAAGAGCGCCTTCAATCGGGACATTAGTAAATAAAGATTTGACATCAAGAGAAAGCATAGAACAATTCGATGGATTAATACTTTTTAATTTACCAACGAAAATTAATTCTTATGTTTTCGTTAGTAAATTAAAAAGTATTAATCCATCAAATTGTTCTATGCTTTCTCTTGATGTCAAATCTTTATTTACTAATGTCCCGATTGAAGGCACTCTTTCTTGCTTGGAAAAAAGATTATGTGAATTTCATTTCTCGGATATTGATGTTTTAGTTACCAAATGTGATTCTTCTTTCAAAACTTGTGTTTATAGAAAACCTTTTTCTGTCTCTAATCCACCCCATGCTCTCTCAAATCATCCTGTCAATCAAAAGATCGGTGTTTTTTATACTTATGTTTATCGTGCTCTCAAAATTTGTTCCGATTTTGCATCTCTTAAGAATGAACTCAATTACTTAAAATCTGTTGCTGTAAAACGTGGATTCAATCCTTCTATCATTAATACTGCTGTGAGCAAATTCAATAGACCCCCTAACAATTCCACTCTTTCTAATCTCTATAAATAAAAGGAATTCTGAGGATAATTAATTGGATAATTAATTAATTAATTGAGGCACAGATAGGCTCTCATCCTCTATTCCTTTTATTTATAGAGATTTTACACAGCTTAGGTAAACGCAGAAGAAATATAAAACAGATAATGTATTTATCACAAAAAATCGTCTGCTAAGAAAATCTTTTTTCATTTTGAACTCTATAAATAAAAGGAATAAAGCAGAAGAAATATAAAACAGATAATGTATTTATCACAAAAAATCGTCTGCTAAGAAAATATCAACACTTTAACACGAAACTAACGCAATCGTTGGATACATGTTCCCTCCCGTGTTTCTCATTGCTCATTTTAAGTATTTTTAGAGTTTAATATTAGTTGTTGTTTTTAAAACTGATTTTTCACAAAGTCAGCTGCGACGTATTTCAGACAATGCATTTCTGCATGCTTCCAGTTATTGATAAAATCATACAAATTTCAAGTTCGTTTAATATTGCTAATACGGACCCGGGCAACGCCGGGCGGGTCAGCTAGTAAATATAAAAAAATTTCTTTTTTACCCTTTAGAAATTGAGTACTTGTGCTTCTGTTGCCACAATTACAAAATTGTTATTAAAAACTACAAAAAATTAATATCTCAAAAAATAAATTGAGATACAGTTTTTAAACAAACTGCATTTAAAGGCAATTTTTTTCCCTATACGATGGTGTAAAAATTAAAAATGTGTGGTATTTAGAAGTTTAAAAACTTGCAGTAGCGTAAATGTCAAAATTGAAATTTCATTTCCAGGCCTAGGACCGCTGAGTCACTCTTAAAAAAGAGAGAAAAGAGACTAAATTGCAAGAAAAAGAGACTAAAAGGAGACCAAATAAAAAATATTTTTTTCTCTTCACTTAAATATTTTTGGTATACAGACAAGCACTATAAGATTTAACACAATCTGCGGAATACATTTTCAATGCATTTCAGTTGGTTTTGAAATAATTGCAAATATTGTTGATTGGTTGCAGAAAAATATCTCAAATCGCAACAATTCATCATGAAAGAAAATCAGAAATTCACCAAATGACCACGGGGTCAAAATCATGAAATTCCAGGAAACAGTGAAATTCACCAAACTGTCTCAAAAAACAAATCACAAAATTTGTCGCATGATCTCGGGAAAAAAATTCTCGAAATTAGTCAAATGTTCTTAGGATAAAAAAATCACGAAAACTATCAGATGCCTTGAAAAAAAAATCACGATATTAGTCAAATGGATCTTGTGTTAAACATTGTAAAATTCATCAAATGGGTCTTGAAGAGAGGGATGAATCACAAAATTCATTAAATGATTGCGAAATTCCAAGAGCAATCATAGAAATAATTGCAGAGGTGACAAGTTTCAATAAAAGTTATCAGTAAGCAGAGGGGGGGGGGGAGGCAAATTTTTAAAAGTAAATTCTTTTTTTCTCCAATCTCTTGGCGAAATTGGCCGTTTTTCACGATCTCTTGGGGAATTTTGCAACTTTTCGCGATGTTTGGACGAAATTTGGGGGCTTCTAGTGATCTTTTGAAGAAATTTGAGCGTTTTTCAATGAAATGAGCACGTTTAAAGCGATTTTTTGACGAAATGTGAGCGTTTTCGCGATCTTTTGACGAAATGTGCGCGTTTTCAGCGATTTTTTTTGACGAAATATGTGCGTTTTTCGCGATTTTTGACGAAATTGGCCTGTTTTTCACGATCGCTTGGAGAGATGTGAGACTTTTCGCGATGTTTGGACGAAATCTGTAGGCTTTTCGCGATCTTTTGATGAAATTTGCGTATTTTTTTTACGAAATATGCGCGTTTTAAGTGATTTTTTGACGAAATGTGCGCATTTTTCGCGATATTTTAACTAAATTCTCGCTTTTACGTGAATCTTTGACAAAATTAGGCTTTTTTATGCAAGCCATGGTTAACATTCGCGTTTTTAAGTTATATTTGGAGTAATTTCGCGCGTTTCGGCTATCTTTTGGCTAAATTTGTGCTTTTTACACGATCTTTTGACGAAATTTTGCGTTTTCCGGGATCCTACATCGAAATTTGTGTTTTTTCAAGCGATCTTCGATGAAGTTCGCGATTTTTTTTATCCGCAATTATTATCCGATATCCGTAACGCCGTAACTTTTGTTGCATATCCGTAATAATTACGGACAAATCGTAATATTTGGCACCTCTGTAATTGCTAATTTTGTCGAAGGTCACGGAAATAAATAGTGAAATTTATCAACTAGTCGCCAGAAAAATAACGAATTTCGCAGAATAAAGCCATAAAAAAATCAAGGATGCCTGTCAATGGGTTACATTAAAATGTGCGAAAATCAGTTACAGTATAAAACAGTGAAATTTGTCAGATTATCTCAGGAAAAGAATGGCGAAATTTATCAAATGGTGTTGGTGAAAAAAGTAAAATCAGTGGTTGTACTGGTGCCAAGTAATATTTCACACAAACTTTTGGATATTTTAGGACACATTTAACTGGCATACTACATTTTATTCCACGACCATTTGACGAAATTAACGACGCCCCCCCCCCCCCCCCCCCGCCGCTACCAATTGTCGCAAATTAATATGAAAATTGTGATTTTTCCACACTATTGCTTACGGAAGTACACGATTTTTCTTCCACGATTGTTCGCTGACATTTGCAATTTTTTTTCAGTAAAATCTGTGATTTTTTTTTTTTTTTTTTTGCCATTGTTTGCAGAAATTTACTATTTTTCTGTGTTTATTTAACAAAATTCGTGATTTTTTTTTCCTGCTATCATTTGCAAAATCGCGATTGCAAAGAAAAAAAATCACGAATTTTGAAAAATGATCGATTGTCAAAATTCGCGATTTTTTTGTCCGATCATGGAAAAGCTGAATTTCGGCAAATAAACGCAAAAGAATTTTGAATTTCGCCAATCGATCTCCAAAAAATCGCGTATTTTGACAAATGATCGCGGAAAATATGACGAATTTTATCATATAAACGCAGAAAAAAGCAAATTTCTAAAACAATGGCCCAAAAAATTATTTACTGTAGTTTGGTGAAAGATCGCAGAAAAAAAATCTCAAATTTTGACTACCGATCGCGTAAACAAATCGCAAATTTTTTCGGCAATCCCTTCACGAAATTTACATTTCTCTACGATTATTTTTTCTGCGTGCAAAATCGTACAATCGTATTGTTCATTAGTATAACCGTACACTTCGAACAAAATCCGTACATTGTACTCTTCTGTACATTGTACTACTGGCCATACCATATAAGTTGGCATCTATGAGTATCCTTTTCGATTTTGCGATCATTTGATGAAAGCTCGGTCTTATTTCGGGATCGTTTGACGTAAATCTCGGGAGTTTTTTTTTTTTTTTTCCCGCAATCGTATGGCGGCAATTGCAAGTTTATTTCGGGATTGTTTGGAAATAACAACGATTTTATTTCGGGATCGTCTGGTGAAAATCGTGGCTTAATTTCATGATTGTTTAATGAAAATCGTCTTTTTTTCCGATGATCAATTAATTCGAATCGCAGTTTTGCCAGTGATCATTTTATAAAAATTGCAGATTCTTAAAAATTAAAAAACGTGAAATTCTGCCGTTTGTCGAAAAAGTGATCCCTGTATATGTAATGACCGAAATAAGAATTTTGAGATTCCTACCAGCAATCCTCTGACGAATTTCTCAATTGTTTTTCACACGATCGACTGACAAATTTTGCAATGATTTTGCCACTGATTGACGGATTATACGCTTTTTTTCTCGCGAAAATGACAAAATCGTGATATTTTTCCCGCGACCGAATGACGAAGTTTATATGATTTTTACCCCTCGAATGATTATTGAATTTCGCGTTTTTATCTTGCCACAGATTGACCAAATTCACTTTCTTTTCAATGTCCGACAGAAAAGCTTTGCGATTCTTGCCTGCGAACGATATACTAATTACGAAACCATTTTTCCACGATAGAGTGACGAAATTTAGAATTTTTTCCCCTGCAAAAGAGAGATTTTTGGCCATGCAGCAGAATATTTTTCTGCAGTCTGCAACACATATAAAAACTTAAACAATCTGCCGACCAATCCCTCGCATTACATTATTTGCACTCAAACCTTCAAGTATTTGTGATAGACATAAAAGAAATATATACTTTAAAAAAGAAGTTGCCTTTGTTCTCAGAATTTTTAACGCCTCATACATTGTCTTAAAGAGGGGGGAGGGGGCTCCTCTTTGACAAAATTTGCGGTTTTTTTCACAATCTTTTGACGAAATTTGCATTTTTTTCGCGATCTATTGACGAAAACTGCCGTTTTCTTGCGATCTTCTTGAAGAAATTTGCGGTTTTTTCGCAATCTCTTGAAGAAATTTGCCATTTTTTCGCGATCTCTTGAAGAAATTTGCAGTTTTTTCGTGATTTTTTAACGAAAATTGCCATTTTTTCGCAATTTTTTGAAGACGTTTGCCTTTTTTTGCTAACATTAGGAAGAAATGTTACATTTTCCCGTGATTTTTTGATGAAATTTGCCATTTTTTTCGCAATTTTTCGGAGAAATTCGCTATTATTTCGTGATCATTTTACGAAACGGCCGTTTTTTCGCATTCTTTTGAAGAAATTTACTTTTTTTTCACGATCTTTTGAAGAAATTTGCTATTTTTTTCGTGATTCTTTGACGAAAACTCGGGTTTTTTTCGTGATCTTTTGAAGAAATTTGCCATTTTTTCGGGTTTTTTTTTTTTAACGAAATTTGCCGTTTTTCGCAATTTATTGAGAAAATTTTGTCATTTTTTCGTGATTTTTTGATGAAAACTGCCGTTTTTTCGTGATCTTTTGAAGAAATTTGCCGTTTTTTGCGATGTTTTGAAGAAACTTCGCGGTTTTTTTACGTTTTGAACGATTTTTTTGAGGAAATTTGTCGTTTTTTCGTGATTTTTTGACGTAATTCGCGTGTTTTTCGCGATCTATGACGAAATAGATTTTTTTTCGAAGACTGTCGAAATTCGCGATACATCTTATGTCCGAATTTTTGGATTTAGGAAATTTTTAACAGTTGAAAAATAGCCTGTGGACCTTCCCAAGAGTCTGCGACGTGCGTCGCAGCGTTGCGCCGATTCTGCTCCCGGGAAATTTGGTATACTCACTTTGGTAGTTTCACTATAGTTCCACGCAAATTCATGGTTTCATCCTAAGACAGATTAACATAATCCATGATTTTCCGCCGGTTTCTGACTGAAAAATTTTGCGATTTTTACCCGCGAACAGTTAACAAATTTCATGATTTTCCTGCGACAAACTGACAAGTTTTCCGATATTTCCTCACGACAAATTGTTGAATTTCGCGATGTTTTTCCCGCTATCAAATGAGGAAAGTTACGATCTTTTTCCTGCGATCGATCGGAACATTTAAAAAAAGTGAAAAAGGAGACTAAATCTGAAAAATATAGACTAAAAGAGACAAATGCAAAAAAATAGCGAGAAAAGCGAGTTTAGCGACTCGCTCCGAGGCCTGCATTTCTTATAATTGTTGCAAGTAAGTTTAAATAAAATTATTATGTATGCAACATAAATTAATGAATTAAATAAATCACGTGAAAAACGTGCTTATTTGTTTTTATTTCATCCTATTTATCATCTATTTTGACAGTTTTGTTTTGACACGCGAAGTGAAATATTTTATTTATTTTTAAAATTATTATTCATTTAAATTACTAGCCACCTCTGGTGACTAGTATTGATAAAAGTAAACCTGATAATTTGGTCGTCCTCCCTTTTTATCCTCCTTTATGTTTTAAATTAGCTAAAGTTTTAAGATGTTTCAATTTTAATGTTATCTTTAAACCAATCAATAAATTAAAATTTCCTTCCATGAAATGTCCTGCCCCTGACCTCCAAAAATGGGGTATTTATAATGTTCCTTGTAATGGCTGTGATTTATCGTATATTGGTCAAACTAAAAGAAATCTCGAAAAACGCCTAAAAGAACACTCTCGGTATGTCATTAATCAAGATATTTCTAAATCTTCTGTTGCTAAACACTCTTGGGATTCCGGCCATAGTTTCAATTTTCAAACTGCTAAAATTATTTTTAATGCCAATAGTTCCTCTGAATTAGACTTTCTTGAAAATTTAGCTATTTATATTAATCGTGATATTATTGTTAATGATAAATCTGATTCTAAAACCCTCTCCGTTGCCTGGAAGAATCTTTTCAGCACTGCTTCATAATTAAATTTATTTTTTAATTATTATTTTTATTTTTTTATATATATTATGTATACAATTTTTCAGGTTTATTCGTGTGTGTTTACAATTGTAAACTATTTTTTATTTTTATGTATTTTTATTTTAATTTTTTATTACTAATTTATATATTTTGCATACATTTTATTTCTTTTTAATCTCTCCTTTTAGTTAATTTTTTTAATTTACCCCGCTTTTTTCCCATTTCCCTCCCCCCCCCCCTTCTTCCTTTCCTCTCCTTCATTGTCTATCTTGTTTTGTTTATGCTCTTCCGTGATTGGCTGTTGCCTTCTTCTTTCCTATTGGCTGTTCCTTCTGCTTGCTCCCTCTCCCTCCCGCATTCCCCTTCAGTCGTGCCGCTACATTCATAGTGGACGCACGTTTTTTTTGCACCTGACGAAGAAAGACTAAGTTCTTTCGAAAGGCCTTGCGCAGTTAACTTATTTTATGGTGTTTAAAGAAGTTTTTTTCATTTCAATTGTGTATAACACCAGCTTCAATTTGATACAAATATACATTGTCACCTGAGAATAATAAGGTTCTATCTGTGTGTTTTTAAAAATTGATTTACAGATATAAAAATGTTCTATTTGTATCTATGAAGGCATTTCTGGATTAGAATAATGCCATATTATGATTTTAAGGTGATATATAAATTACATATAGCATCATTTTGATACAAAAATGCCTTCATAGATACAAATAGAACCTATCTGTATCGATAAGTCTTTTTTTCAAAAATGCTGATAGGACCTTATTATTCTCAGGTAACGATATATAGCTCCACTTTTGTGGATTACCGATAGAAAATTTGAATAAAATTGGTGAGTTAATAATACCTGATACTCAGTTGAGTTCTGTTAAAATAATAATAATAATAAATAGTGCTGATGGCATACTAAATGTAATAAAATTCGTATTGGACATTACAGTGAAGTGGAATGTAAGATGATTTTCAACATTGTTATCAAAATAAATATTACAATTAGGCCTAATGGCATTTTATAATAAAAAATTAACTAAATTAACAAAAATTCAATAACAAAAATTGTATTTTTAGAACATTTTTTGCTCTAGCACTTCCATTTGGGTTACTGACATTTTCATAAGATATAGCCTATGTTTGAATTGGGACAAACACCATCATTTTGATACCATTACTTTTGAAATTAGTTCAGTAGTTCCAGAGTTCAGTAGTTCTCCTACTAATAAACAAACTTTACTGTTTTGTGGTATAGATGCTGTCAAACTTTTTGGCAACGAATGTTCTTATGTGCATCTTCACCTTCAAAAGTTATATTTATGTAGGGTAACATCCCCAGTAATTGGCATGTACCAATGATTGGCACATCCTACAAACATGTCCTAAAATAAGATTTATATCCTTTTAAAAATGCAAGACCATATGCTTGTTATATGCTCATTTACGTTAAATATTATAACTTTGATTTATGCTACTAGATGACAATAGAGCCTAGGAAAGAGAAACAATATGGCTTGTATCAAAATAGCCATTTTTGTTGCAAATGCTTCTTCTTTGGCTTAAGAAAGGCATGCTTTTCAATTCATTATTATCTGATTTATAATATATTTTAAATTTTAATTGACAACATTTTTGTTTAGTTAAAAAGAGTTACTTTAATTGTGTAAAAGTATTTTGACACAAATATTTGGATTTCTGAATTAACGCTAGATGCCAATTAATGGTGCTTCAATTTTGCTAGTTCCAAGTAATTGGCACCTATTCCAATTACAAGGAATTCGCAAGGAATTTGAGATTAAACCACTAATTTTGGAAGTACTTTTAAAATTATAGACAAATTTTGTTTATCATTTGTTTTTATATGAAAATATGAAATATTATCAGTAATTGGAATCCATTAAAGCTTCATATGACAGTTACTGGGGACAGCATGACAATTACTGGGTATTAATATAAGTATATTGTATTGTTTTAAAGTGTTCACATTTCAGACTAATATGCTGATTTCTTACACTCGAAAACCTGAAATATGGCACCTTCATATACCGTAAATTAATTTAAAGCAATTAAACCCAATACAAAATGTAAAGTTTTTTTTTCTTTTTTTATAAACGTGCCAATTACTGGATCACAAGGTGTCATACATTGGTGCTCTAAGTGCCAATTACTGGTGATTTCAGCAACTTTTTATAAATATATTTTTATTAAAATACTTTTTAAATTTTTTTTTACTTTTAGTGGGCAAAATAGATGCACAGATATGCATTCTTTGATTTAAAAATATTTCCAAGTAAATATCTTATTTCTTTGTAATGAAAATTTAAATAAGTTTAAAGACAAATTCTTAATGTGCCAATTACTGGGGATGTTACCCTATTATTGTTAAGTACTGTTTCTGCTGTGATTTTTAATTTAGTAATTATCCTTTTTTAGCTGATAAGAGCTGTTGGTTGGAGAATTATTGCCGCTTCCCTTGGTATTTATGGCTTATTATATGCCTATGAAAGACTTACATGGACAAACAAAGCTAAAGAAAGAGCTTTTAAGAAACAGTATGTAAACCATACCACAAGAAAATTAAGGCTTATTGTAGATCTGACGAGTGCCAACTGCAGTCATCAAGTACAGCAGTAAGTAAATGTAGTTATTAATGTGATATTGTAATAGATCTTTGTAGAGTTATATAAAACTTATATAAAAATTTCAGATAGTTTATAACACATAATATAGTTTTTGACAAGTAGAAAGCATCAAATTATGGGGTAAGGGGGAAAATAATTGTTGTAGGGAGGAAGCGATCAAATATTTAAAACTGTACCATTTGCTTCCATTTTAGATATGAGTTTTTCAAAGCCCTAGGATAAATAATTTAATATAAAATTTCAAAAGTGTACTTACCCTTATTTTTGAATAGTAATTTCACAAAATATCTTGCTTATTTCTGCTACCCTCTTGACTATTACATCTACGGGTAAGTTGTTTGATGAAATTGCATTCAGAAACAGTCTTGTCGAGAATAAAGTTCACCCCCTGGCGGTAGAATATAAAACTAAAAGATTTGAGATTGTCATCCTCCAACTTATTGCAGTGCATGCATAGCACAGTCTGCAGTGGTACTATAGGGAGCAAGAACCTGGTTCGAGATTGAGTCTTTATGAGGTTTTGCAGTATAAATTTTAGTTTCATTTAAGAATATTGTTACGGACCCAAACAATGCTGGGAGGCTCAGTTATTTCCTAATATTATACTTAAAATTTGTCAGATTTTTAATTAGTGATAAGTTCATGGTATAGCCCAGGCAGCTATTTTTATTTTTCAATTAATACTTTAGTAGCAATTTAAAAATAGTGTGTGCTTCTAATTTTCACACTTAAATGCTTTTGCTATTAATGTTTCTATTAATTTTAAGGCAGCAATCTGTCATTCATAGCTAGAAGCAATACATAAAGGAAAAACACTTTTAAGGCTTTTTCTGCATTCTAATGTATTTTTTAATTTAATTTTGTTAAAAAATGCATGAAATTGGAAGATGTTCTTATTCAAAAGTCATATAAACAAAAACCATTTTTAGTAAATGCAAAAGATTCCTCAAAAAGTACTGTCATATTTGAAGTTTTAAACCAAATTTCTGGCCAAAATATTGAGAGAAAGGAGAATGTAAAAAAAAAATCATGCTTTAAGCATAGATTATTAAACACTTTCCAATACTTCTTGAAATCTTTAACAAAACTTCGTTATTTAAGGGAATAAAGTTACTGTCTGTAGCCAAATATGTATTTCAATACTTTTGGACGCCTTATATTTGATCTTTGATTTGTGTATATGATATATATACTATATAATAGCAATATTTGGTTTAGCAAAAAAACGCATAACATATTGAAATTTCTTTTTCAACAATTTATACTAATGCATGGAAACATACTTGAATACCTTTGTTCAGCCCTGTAGTTTACCTAATTCGTTTATTACATACCAGTTATTTAGATAAAATTTATTTTAAACTAAAACACTCTTAAAACTACTCAAATTGCATTCTCAGAAATTATCATTCATAGGCATCCATGTATTTAATATTTTGCAGGGTTTTGTATATCATTTTATTTGTATTCTACAAACATTTCTTACTAAACTGAATGCAGTTGAACGTTGCGTAACTTATTTAAAAAACCACCTTTAAGTAATTTACATTCATATTCTATAATGTTAGCAAGCTTTTTTGTGTAGCCCACTATACCAACTATAGTATTTATACACACCATATGATATGCATAGATTTAGTGAAATTAAATGTGCATATAATATTAAAATGCATTTCATCCGTCCATCAACCATTAACGAATACATATACAGTACTTCAGAAAGAATATACTAGTTGAAATCTTTTGTGTGTCCCTGTAAATGCTATGCACTTAGTATTATGCATGACTATATTGTAAAACTTACATTAAGCTTCATTGACGTATGTCAATTTCATAAATCATTCATAAAATAGTTTAACATAATTAAAATGTTTTGGAGACAATCCCCCCCCCCCCTTTTTACCATTCTGTAATGGAATTATTTTGTGTGGCTTTGTAAATGAATAATTTTTTTTTTAAACAACTTTTTTTACAAAATGCATATTTTAGTGCACTTCGTAAATGCATATAAATTTCAATATATTTGATAGGATATAACATCTTTAAAATTCATTTGAAACGATTTTTTCCCATATGTCATAATGTAACTGTCAACTTTTGTCTGTCCCTGTAAATAAACTAATAATGCTAGAAACTTCATTTGAAATAGTTTGTTTGGGTAAACTGCAGTAACATCCAATTATTTCAGTGTAATCATATAAACTTGCATATAAACTATAAAAAGCTATTAATAAGAAAATATTCTTTGAATTAAATCAATGTTGATTTTTATATTGTGTTTGCCAACAAAGTAAATTCATTCTTGACACTGATTCACAGACTGGTAACACCTGTGTCTTTAGTAGTTTTTAAATTTCAGATTAATTTATTTATTCTTTGCTTATTTTTCCCTTTATTTTAGGGAGTTATCCAGCACATTTGCACGTTTATGTCATGTTGTAGATGAAGTTATTTCTGATATGCAAAATGAAATTGGTCTTTTGGATCAGGATAGTCAAAAGTTGGAAGAATCTAGTGTAGCTTCACGGAGGTTAAGGTACGGTTTATGTAAATTTTGTAAATATTTCAAACATGTATATGTAAAAAAATAATAATATCCATAGAATAATTTTAATAGCAGAGTTGGGAAAAATTTATTGAAAAACCATTTCCAGTACAAAATATAAAATTGGTTTTAAATTCTAAATATTTTCTAAAATTAAATAAATAAATAAAAAATAAAAATAAATTCTGCATTTTCAAAATACATTAAAAGTACAAAATACATTTCAAAGGGAAAAATATTGTGCATTAAATTGCACTATGCAAATGCAAAGGGCTTCCTCCAAGAGGAATTTTGTTGCTTCATTAGTTTGTTAATTCCACTGCCCAACATTACATACACCTTAGAGCAGTTACAAATAATTTTCTTGAACCAATTTCAACAACCTTTTATGTTGCATCTCCATAAACAACTTCGTCATTCGTAACATACATTTTCATATCATGACTATTTTCCTTCAGTTGTTTGTAAAATAAATCTTCACTTTTGAAGAAAAAAAAAAAAAAAAAAAAAAAAAAACATTTATTTCAGTGCTCAATAAATCAATATATATGTATATATATATTCTTTTTTTATATTTAAAAAAATAAATAAATAGTAAAAAAAAAAATAGTTGGATGTACCAATCCCAATACTTTCTTCTATCTCATACGTACATTTTAATATTTTAAAATTTAGTAATCCTATTAATTCAGTACTATACCAACTATGATTTGCATCTTAAATTTCTGTTTCGATTAATTAATCAGAGTAAAAACAAGTTTCTGTATCTGCACAAGCCAACAGTAGAACGATAGTCAGATATTTTTCAAATTCAGGAATGATCTGCTCGCCATACTCCAAAAAAGTAGTACACAAAAAATGTAATTTGGTTCTATGCATATCTTCAAACACTTTTTAATAGTAAAATAATAAAAATGGCACAGACATCGTCATTATAGCACCTCATTAGAACAGATTTTTTTCAAATTCAGGGAGGGTCGTCTGACTATAGTCAAACACTTATACAAATATTTTCATTCAATTCTATATGTAGCTTCATACACTTTTCTGTGGTAAAATATTGAAATGACTCAAAAATCACTATTGCAGCACCCCCTTATGGCAGATTTTTTTCAAATTCAGGGAGGACAAACTAGCCATAGTCAAACACTTGCACAAAAAAATTTGTTCAATTTGATACATAAATTCATAAACTTTTAGTCGGTACAATATTGAAAATGGCACAAAAATTGTTATTGCAGTGCCCCCTTCTGGTGGAATATTTCAAAATTTAAGGAGAACCTGCTTGGCACAGCCAAAAACATTTACAAAAAATTTGGTTCAATTCTATGCATATCTTTATATATAAATACTTTTATAAATACATCCAAAGTTATTCAGACAATACCAATAAAAGAACCAATGAAACCAGTATTTTTACAATCATATTATTAAAAACAGTTGAAGTTTGAAGAGAAATAGAAGGCAGATTACCAAATTACTAAGAAATATATGGATAAATGGACATTATATAACCAGAGTGATTCATATATTACCATACAATAAACCAATGAAACCAGTATTTTTACTATCATCTTATTGAAAACAGTTGAAGTTTGAAGTGAAATAGAAGGCAGATTACCAAAATAATGAAAGATAAATGGATAAAAAGGCATTAGAAGGCTTTTTCATTAAACTACTTCATCAGGGGTGTATAGTTTAACAAAAAAGCAAAAACATCCAACCAGTTTCTGTTATGAGTCGTGCTGAAAGCTACTTTTTCATAGTAGAATGCAGGGTTCTCGCTGTCGCTTGCCATTGCGCCAAATTGCGACTAAATTCTCCATTTGGTGAGTAAACAAGCGATTAGATTCGCCAAATTGATAGTATTCAATTTTTGTGTTTTTCATTCTTTCCTTTTTCGTTTTTCATACATATGCATATATGCATATTTTTAATATATTTGTAGAGGATAATTGAAATGAGATTAATCCCAATCGTTGTCGCAGTTATAAAAACTTAGGTTGTTTTGAAAAAAGGGGGGGTACATTAAAGGATTAAAGATAATTTTTTTAGTGTTACACTGCGAATGTATTTTGCTAATACTTTTTCCATTTGGCGAATGTTTTTTATTTTAAATTAGCCAAATTACTAACGGTGATAAAATGTCAGCGAGAACACTGGTAGAATGGTGACAAACACACAAACACACGGACATTTCATAAAAACATGTTTTTTGGAATCTCTGAGCCCTAAAACCTGTAAATTCATCGAAACAAATTTTGATTACCGTATTTTCGGGCGTATGCGCCGCACCCACCGTAAGCGCCGCACCTCCGAAAATGCATTAAAATTAAACAAATATTCTTCAGAAGCGCCGCACCGCCGTATGCGCCGCACTTACGAAAATACATCAAAATGTTAAAAATTGCGTTATATTTAGTGTTTTTTTTCGCGTTTTTTCTAACATTTGTAATATAAATCCAATTTTAAATTTAGTATATTTTGTATATTTTTTATGATAAAATTAAATTTGAATTCGTGCAGCCTTTTTTTCGCGATTTTTTAATACGGTTTTTATAGTTTGTAACGAGGTTTGCAGGGTTTTATCGCGATTTTTGACAAAATTTGCAAGGTTTTATCGCGATATTTGACGAAATTTGCAGGGTTTCATCGCGATATTTGACGAATTTGCAGAGTTTTTTCGCAATACTTGAAAAAATTTGCATTTTTTATGGGGATGAGCAAGGGATGAATCGTGATGAATTGAATGAATTATGAATATTTGAATGGAACAATGTAAGTTTGTTCTGGATGGCCTAGTTGCATATCAACCGTACGTCCAGTCTAGAGGTGGTTCGTCAATGTGAGACATTAGGGATATTTGAATGACAAATGAATCATGAATTTTGATACTTGAAGCAATACTTGAAAAAAAAATGCGTTTTTAAAAAAAAACGTCAATTCTGTCGAAAAAGTGCAGAAAAAAGGAGAAACTTGTAAAAAAGCATAAAAGGAATGAAATCTAATAATTTCATTCATTCCGTAAATCTAATAATTTCCCGCGAACCTTTGATAAAAGTCGTGTTTTTTTCTCCCGATCCTTTGATAAAATTCTTGCTTTTTCTGCGAATGATTGACAGAAATTAGGCTATCATTTGTCGAAATTCGCGATATTTTGTATGCTTCGCATTTTCTTGCATTCAAGTTGCATATCAACCGTACGTCCAGTCTAGAGGTGGTTCGTCAATGTGAGACATTAGGGATATTTGAATGACAAATGAATCATGAATTTTGATACTTGAAGCAATACTTGAAAAAAAATGGGTTTTTTAAAAAAAACGTCAATTCTGTCGAAAAAGTGCAGAAAAAAGGAGAAACTTGTAAAAAAGCATAAAAGGAATGAAATCTAATAAAAAAATCTCGAAAAAACACACATTTCATCAAAGATTCATGAACCATTCATTTCATCATGATTCACACCATTCTCATTCGCCTTTGAGAACGGTATGAATCATGATGAAATGAATGAATCGTGAATCTTTGATGAAATGTTCGTTTTTTTGAGATTTTTTTAATAGATTTCATGCTTTTTTCAAATTTCTCCTTTTTTCTGCGTTTTTTCGCCTGAATTTACGTGTCTTTACGTTTTTTGCCGTTTATTTATAGATACGACATATTTGCATTTTTTCTAACAATTTTTTTTACAATTCTTTTGGGCGTTCTTTTTGGCGAACCTTTGAGAAATTCACGATTTTTCCTCGATCTTTTGACATAATTTGTGTTTTTAGAAATTTTTTGACATATTTCGCGTTTTTACTGCAATCTTTCGTCGAAATGTATGTTTTTTAGCAATACTTCGGCGAAATTCATTCATTTCCCGCGAACCTTTGATAAAAGTCGTGTTTTTTTCTCCCGATCCTTTGATAAAATTCTTGCTTTTTCTGCGAATGATTGACAGAAATTAGGCTATCATTTGTCGAAATTCGCGATATTTTTTATGCTTCGCATTTTCTTCCTGATGATTGACTTTCCCAATTTTCAGAAAAATTTCAATCAGTCACCTCTGTCATGAATATCGCTGCAAGGAAAAAAAATATATCGTATCTGCCGCCCCGGCAGAAGCGCCGCAGTAAGCATAATTTTAACTTTTAAACTCGTATGCGCCGCGGCGCTTACGCCCGAAAATACGGTACAATACTTTCCTCTATTGAAGATAGAAGAAAGTAAAAAGGGGAAACTAAAGAGGGTTCCCAGCATCATGGAAAGTCAGGGAATTTCAAAGTAGTCAGGGGAATTTCAAAGTATATAGGACAAGTCAGGGAATATATAAATATTTTCTAAAAAGTCATGGAAAAGTCTTAGTAAAAAAATGACATGAAATTCGTCAAATAGCCTGGGAGAATAATAACAAAATTCACCAAACAATCAGAAAAAAAAACCCTGAGACATTTGAAGAATGATTGCAGAAAAAAACATTGATTTTGACAAAGAATGGCAAAAATAAGTAGCAAATTTCATTGTATGCCCATTTAATTAGCGAATGTTTTGAGGGAAAAGTCAGGCAATTTGACAATCATGTTTTGCTGGGAACCCTGTTAAAGAAAAAAGCAGTGTAATATACAATTTTTTTAAAGAAACAAATGTTAAATATTATCTGGAATATCAAAGAAAAATTAATGTGATGATATCATAAACACAAGCTGTTTTTTACTACTGCAAACATTTGAGAAGATTTTATACCTAATTTAGTGATTTATGTCTGTTATCTGGTGATCAATTTTCTGGAACACTGTAACTGATTACTAGTTAACTGATAAAAGTGCTGATTTTTTTACTTTATAACCTTTTATAATTATTGAATTTGGTATTTGTGCCCTTTCTTCACGTTCAATTGAGTGATGATTTTTAAAGCATTGTGGTGTTATCTGCATCATTTTTTCCCCTCTATTTATTTTTGTGTAATTTTATAATAAAATATATTTTTTGCATATATTTTATTTATTTATTTTATAGGAACAAGGCAGATTATTTGTATAGTGAATTAGAAACGTTTACAGAGCAATATCTGCACTATGATGAGTAGAATGTACAGAACATAAGAATGTAAAGAAGAATTTTGTAGAAATTATTGTAAAGAATTTTGGAAAGTGTTGTACTAAAAGGACTTTATTGTAGATAAAATATAGACACAATACAGTGTTTTTCTGTTTTTAGGTTTTATTAATTCTAAATTCAATTCCAAATTTCTTTTATTCACAATTGTACTACAACTGCTAATACTCAAAATAACTTTTTGTGAATTTTCTACATTACCTGTAATTATATGAATATGACAAGCATTTATTTCATTGTTCCTATAAAGATTGTTTTTTAGTGTCTAGAACACAATTCACATTTATAAAAATTGACAGTGGTTATACATCATATACCAGTCATGTCATTTGCTTATCATAAATCTTGTTAAAAGTTGTAAAAATCTGCCAATTAGTCTCAGTTAAAAAGGGGAAAATGGGTGAAAAAATATTCTAAAATTAATTTTTTCATATTTTTGTAGAAAAATGTTAGTTAACTAGAAGGACAGTAATTGGATATATTAGGCAAATTTATCATTTAAATCTGGGCATTGGATTACTTGTTTTTATTGCCAAGTGAAAATTTAGTTTTTTTCTCAGGTCAAAAATTAATGGTGGTGGTGGTTCTTTTCTTCCCCTTTTTTCACCATAAAAGCTACTTGGTATGCTATACTTTGTCAAATTTCTTTGGAAAGTTTAATTCTATTAATGTAAAAAATTTAAGCATTTAAAAACATTGTTTTTTAAGAGAAGATTTTCAAACTATTGGCAACTTTCAATGAGAATATGCATAGAATAAACGATGCAGTAAATCTTTTTTATCCAAAAGCATCAATCTGTTGAAAAAAATTAATATATTACATGAACAAAGGTCTTTTCCCTCTCCTTTTTCAAAAAATTATATCTATTTCATTCCTGTATTTTATATTATCTTACTGAAAATTGAAAATGTTTTTAATTTGACATTCTGCCAATAGTTTAAAATTGATGCTAATAATGCTAAATTTTTTAGATTTATCATTACTGATATCTATTATTTTAAATCTGTATCTATCCTATATTTAATTTTGAGAAAGAATGGTACATTACTTTATAGACTTCTTAATGAAAATTTTGTTATTATTAAGCATTTTTACAAATCAGTGTTGTACTCTATGAGTTATGTTAGGTTCTAGTAGGATCATGGCATCTTTCTCCAAATAGTCTTTCTATGACAGCTTTTTAAAAATGGCTTAAAATAGTGATTTATTGAATATTTTAAGTGCTCAATGTAATATAATTTTGTTTCTCAGGTAGACAGAAATTTCATAAAATAAAATTTCATCAGCTTAATCCTAAGATTTATTCATTTTTATGATTAGGCAGTTTTCTCATTCTTAACTTTTAATCTTTTTCCAAAATCTCAAATTATATTTCAGAATTAAAAACAAATTATTATTAAACACATTTATATATGTATCCTTCGTATAATAATATTAAAATATGAAAATATTATTTGAAGTATTTCTTTAATTACCTCCTGTGATTCCATTATTTTCTACTTATGTAATTGTTTCTTAGCAATCGTAGTAAAAGCTTCAAAAAGTTATTTTAAAAGTTAATTTATGTAAATTTTAGTAGTTTTTTTGCATTTTTGAAATGTTTTTTCAATGAGTCATTAAATTCACATCAAAATTGAATGTTTTTACTTTGTAACCTTGAGAATTACATGTTGTACTCTAATAATTGTCTTATTTTAACATCTTATCTGAATCTTCACACTCTTATGTTTTCTAAAATCTGTAAATTCATTTCTTTGCTGTTTGTTTGCTTATTTAATTTATGCTTCCTTGTTTGATAAATACTGCATGACCTTTCATTCTTTTATATATAATCATAATTTGTTTTGTAAATTAATAGTAATTAATCCTTATGGGGAGAATAACAATTGCATGACTTCTGTTTAATTTTTTTTATATACAATCATAATTTGTTTAGTAGGCCAAAAAAAAAAAATATATATATATATCTAAAATCAATATGTCTTTTCTATAAGAATAATAGAATTTGTTCAGCATAGAATGTTTCATTCTTTGTACTTTAGATTTTAGTCATTGAGTTTATTTCTGATTTATAGTTTTAATTTTGTTAATATTTATGTATTTCAATCTTAGAGTGCATGTTTTAATTTAGAACAATACCACTAGTCATGATTTTTTTTTTTTTTTTATTGAACTTTTCATAATTAGTATTACATTATTTTCTAAATACTTTCCTCTCCTGATTATTGATGTGTTTATAACTATGCTTAGGTCTTTTCTGAGATTAATTTGGTGCTTTTAAAATAATACTATTATTGCATACTGAGTTTTTTAGTAGGGAAAATTTATTCAGGTAAGCTAGAGCTCTTATATTTATTATATTTATTTGTTTTAACTTGGATTTAATGAGTAATTTGTTTGTTTGAATGACTATTGAAACTGAAAAGTTTTGGTACATATTTTTGGGGGTTTAAAGATAAAAATGTCATTGAAATATTTATATAAAGAAATGTTTGATAAACATATTCAGAAGAAGCTCAAACTATAATCTTTTTATATCAGTTGTATCATATCAATAAACAGTAGTGCTAACTAATGAAGTATTTCAATAATATCTCAATGTATTTTAAACTCTGGACCTATAAGATGTTTAAATTATTTGGCATTTGTTACATTTCTAAGTAGATTTTCTTTGTTTAGTGCATTTCATGCATATCTTCCATCTTTATTTACCTGTGCAATTAATTAGTTTATTTTTAAGAAAATATCTCTCTTTCTTTCCTAAATTAAAATATGGTAAAATTTTAGAGAAAATCAATAAATTTAACAACACAGTTTTACAATTTTGCACTTTCAGTTACAACATTATTCTATATTTATTTTATATATTTATTCTTCAGATTAGTAATTTCAGTCAACATTTTTTGCACATTATTGTGGCACAAGACTTTTAATTGCTTTCATCTGAGGATTTTCTTCTCCCGATTCTGATGTTAAAAAGTTTAATACTTTTAATTTGTGAAATATCATTTACCTAACCAAAATAATAAAATAACAGAAGTTTTAATTTATGTATTTTTATGTTCATTTTACTGTAATTTTTTAATATTAGAACCATTAAATAATGTGTTGCTGATTCTAAAGTAAATGTGGCACTAAAAAATGTACAAATCCAAAAATTTTATTGGTGGATCCCTCCCTCCCCTCCAAATAGAAATAAGTTTCATCCTCGCATCATAATCTTTTAAATTTAACTTATGGCTTTCATTAGCTAATTGTTTAAAAGAAAATTATTAAATCTAAATAGGTTATATTAAAAATTTCTATTTAATATAATGAAGGTATGCAGGGATTTATAATAGTATTTTGAAGTTACATTGATAAATAAATCTTAATCACCTAGCAAGATATTTTTTTTTTTTAAATTGAAACTAGTTTTGAGTAAATTTCTAATATGATGAATCTTTTGAATGACAGACAGCTTGAGAGCATAGAATTTGCCCTCTATTCAGAAACACAAACAATATCTGTATTGTGGATGGAAAAATTATGCACTAAGTACAGATGTTTATGCATGTTTTATTCTATAGATACTTTTATATATTTTTTATATATACAATATTAGATAAATCAAACTTATAATTTCTGTATGTGATTTCAACCTATTTAACCTTCTAAATGGATGTGACATAATTTTCCATATCCAGAAAACTAGTTAAAATGGCTCAAGGCAAAAAATAATTAAAATATAATTAAATTTTATGAAAAATATATGATGAAGTAATGTGAAAAGATAAATTAGCACTAAACCGAAGTAAAATTTAATATATATTTGGTTTTATAAGCATTTATATGAAGAAAAAAAAAGGGAAAGGTTTCAGATAGTTAGAGTATTAAGAAAGTTATTTGTTTTGTTGTTTGATGGAAAATGTTTTCTTTTACAGGAATCCTGATAAATGTTTGGATATTAAATTGCTGAAATCAACAATGAAATTACTGCCATTTAGTTATTTATGTAAACTAATATATAGGATTGCGAATTTTTTAAGTTTTACTATAAACTTTAAATCAGGCTACTTCACTCAAGCAAAACCTGTTCACTGATGTTAATTCTACTAAAGAATTTTAAGGCTATCTCATGTGCATTTCAATATTTTGAAACTGTTTTTGCATTGGCTAGCTGAGATCAATCTGTACAAAAACTGCTGTTTTATTATTATTATTTTTTTTTTTTAAATTTTGTTTGCAGGATTTTATTATTATTATTATTAGGGTCTCTAGCTACATAGATAAACTGAAAAAGTCAGAAAAAATTTTGTTGGCTAGAAAAGTCAGATAAAATTATCATTTCTGAGAAATTTTAAACTTTGGAAAAAATATTGATTATTTAAAAAACTGATAAAAAAAAATTCTAATGTAAAACTTTTAAATTACAGTAGCAGAGAAATATAACTTTGCACTTCATAAGTACTGTAAAAAATATTTAAAATCTCTCTTGCAATTCATTTTATATACACATTTTTCTTTCTTTGTAACTTGGAAATTTTCAGTATCTGCTTCACTCTCATGGAATTTTTGTATAGTTTTTAGGTTACTTAGATGATTCAGTTTGCTTAATTATCTTTGTTTGAAAACATTTGTTAGTTTAATTAGTTAAATATTTTTAATCTTTAAATTTGGTTAGTTACAAAGTGGCTATATTACTTGCAACAAAAAAGTTTCTTTTTCTTATTTAGATATGTCAAAGTATTTTCTGATTGATATGATAAAGAATTTCATTCTAATTGGACAAAATAGGTGGATCCTGGTGCTAAAAATGTATCTGAGAAATGTTTAGTATCTAAGAAAGATGTCAAGCAATTATAATAAATTTTGAGGTTTCAGAACAGGTTTAAAAAATGAAAATGTTCTCTTAAAAAAAAAAAAAAAAAACTTGCCTAAAAATTGAAAAAGTAAAAAAACAGCCTTTTGAGCAGATTAAACTCAGTTATATATATTAAAATACAAATGAGGTATCTTAAAAGATTTCTTATAATTAATTAACATTAACAAATGGATGTTTTGGTGTGAATGAAGTGTAACCCCCTTAAGACGATATTAATACAAATAATCTTGTGTAAAAATTGAGACTTCGTAGTTTACTACCCAATATTGTTTTACCTTTCTGTGGACTTTTTTCTAATGTAAAAAGTGAAGTATGGTTGTGATTTGAAAATATTTATAATGTAATTTCTAATAACTTTATAATTTTTGCAATATTAAACTTTATTTTAACATCTACTTTTTATGGGACATGTTCAACTATAAATTTGTTATATTCCAGTCTTCTTTTTTATTATTATTTGTTACAATATGTATATGTATTGGTTTTTTACAAAGAAAATTTGAGCTTATTTATTGCCACTAATAACATGGTTGCATTCTAGATACTTTAGAATTAATTGTTTTTTAAATGCTTAAAAAATTAAACTGTATTTCTGCATGTAAAAGAAATTTGCAGTTAATAAAATTTATCTTGCTAACAATGTTTTGTTTGTTTATTTCTGATTCTGTTATATATTTTTTAAATATATACGGAATATGTCAAAATTTTCTATTCAATAGCTGATGTGTTTAATTTTATTCTTTTTGAACCATCTGTGATTATACATAACATTAGAAATAACATATTGTGATGTACATAATATACTTTAGTTCATTAATTTATTTTAGTTAATTTAAATTATACTTAAAAAAAAAAACTACTCAGTTTGCAATATATTTTGCAACATTTAAAAATGAGTTTAATATTTAGAATTTTTAAACTTTAACCACATAAACTATTTAACTGAGTAGCTCCGATTTGGTATCTGATGGTAAAATTTATTGAAGAATGCAAGTTAGATGTTAAAATTAGTTATTAGCACTGAAAAGTGTTTTAATTTCTCACATTTTTTTATGTAGATAGACAAATGCTTTAGCAAAATCTGTATGTAAGATTCATTTGAAGACATTGTTACTAATCATCTTGTAGACATATGAATGCTTTGAGCATTTCACTTTCTGAAGAATTGAATAAATAATGCATTTTTTCTTTTCTTTCATTCATTTATTTATTTTGCGGGGGGGGGGGGGGGAAGATCAGATCTTGCATAGAACAAATACACTGCTGTCCATAAATTAAGGATAATTCAGAATCACACGGAAATCAAATTCTAAAGTAAAAATTTTACTTCCAGAATTATTACACTCATCTTCAAGACTAATATGCAAATTTTAGAAAGCCACCAGATGGTGCCGATAGTGCATCACAATGACGAAAGTGTGAGAGAGGCGTATATTAAAGAATGGTTGCAAAGAAGTAAAACTGTTAACAAGCATTTCCTAAACCTCTCTGTGCCAAAACTGAACAGTTATGACGCAGAGGACACACGTGGGAGAAATTTTATGTGGTAGAATTATTGGCTGTCTGGAATGTGGGCATACTCAGATGGAAGTAATGGAGGAGCTTGGAATTGCTGAAAGTGTAATCTCTAGACTTTGGCTCTGATACCAAGATGATGGAAATGTCAGTAGACATTACAGTACAGGTCTTCCTCAAGTTACAACCAC
The DNA here is from genome assembly GCA_964019185.1 of Maratus speculifer. Lineage (NCBI taxonomy): Eukaryota > Metazoa > Arthropoda > Arachnida > Araneae > Salticidae > Maratus > Maratus speculifer. The sequence continues at coordinate 277,114,065 of OZ025295.1, read as the reverse complement.
TAAAGAAAACTGCTATTTTGCAGTAACTACCAAAAGAAATAGACATATCACAGCATCAAACCTATCTAGTTAACTATCTTCAGCCACAGGTGCAGGCACCCGATATATCAAGGCAACATCATTGAAGGACATCATTATGGTGGTGCAGGATTAATCGTTTGGGGTGGAATTATACTGGGCTCTAGAACAGATCTACATGTTCAAACCAGGACCATGACAGGCCAGATTTATCCTGACATCATTCTGGAACAATGTCTAAGTTTGTTTAGAGGTGCCATAGGCTCAGAATTTGTGTTTATGGATGATAACGTTCGTCCTCACCGAGCAAACATCGTAAATGAATGACTTCAAGCTGATGATATCACCCGTATGGATTGGCCAGTGTTTTCATCTGAGTTGAATCCGATAGAGCATATATGGGATATGCTTGATCGACAGATTGCAGCCCGTCAACCACCTTCTACATGTGGGAGAAATTTTATGTGGTAGAATTATTGGCTGTCTGGAATGTGGGCATACTCAGATGGAAGTAATGGAGGAGCTTGGAATTGCTGAAAGTGTAATCTCTAGACTTTGGCTCTGATACCAAGATGATGGAAATGTCAGTAGACATTACAGTACAGGTCTTCCTCAAGTTACAACCACTAAAGAAAACTGCTATTTTGCAGTAACTACCAAAAGAAATAGACATATCACAGCATCAAACCTATCTAGTTAACTATCTTCAGCCACAGGTGCAGGCACCCGATATATCAAGGCAACATCATTGAAGGACATCATTATGGTGGTGCAGGATTAATCGTTTGGGGTGGAATTATACTGGGCTCTAGAACAGATCTACATGTTCAAACCAGGACCATGACAGGCCAGATTTATCCTGACATCATTCTGGAACAATGTCTAAGTTTGTTTAGAGGTGCCATAGGCTCAGAATTTGTGTTTATGGATGATAACGTTCGTCCTCACCGAGCAAACATCGTAAATGAATGACTTCAAGCTGATGATATCACCCGTATGGATTGGCCAGTGTTTTCATCTGAGTTGAATCCGATAGAGCATATATGGGATATGCTTGATCGACAGATTGCAGCCCGTCAACCACCTTCTACATGTGTGCCAGAATTTTGGAGAACATTGCTTGCTGAATGGAGTAATCTTCACTAAGATCAGCTTGATAATTTGATACTTAGCATGCCATTGTTCGGGCTGTATTTCATTATCTGGGATACATACAATTTATTAACCATCATACCAACTATATAATGTTAAGTTTTTTAAGAGGGGTATTTTTTCTAAGTGCTCTAGAGCAAAACAATTGCAGATTATATGAATGTTATCATACATATACTATTGTTTTTGTACTTTTTCTTTTTTAATAATGGGCTTGACTAATAAGTCACGTTTGTTTTGTTTCTGTATCTTTATTTGCTGAAACTGGCATTATCCTTAATTTGTGTAAATGAGTGTATATGACAATTTACTATGATCTATGTTTATTTTTAGATTTATAATTCTTTATTTTCTTTAAGAAAGTTTTGATTTTTTTAAGAAACTCAAATACTTTATTTGGGTACTTGAGTTATTGCTTAATGAGTCAGCATCCTGTAGGAAATTTGCCTCCATACAGGACAAATGCTTTTCATTTCATCTCAAATGTTTGCTGATTTGAGTTAACCACAGCTATAATTTTGCTCTACATGCTAAAATACCTTCTAGTGCCAATAATGGTAAATATTGTTGTTAGTTTGTCAACAAAATTCGACAGTGGTCTCGAATAAAAGACAAAATCTGGGATAGTATGGTCTTTTTCGATATTTCAGGATGCATTTACTCGGCATACAACTTTTTCTTCCACAATCATTTACCAAAATTTGCAATTGTTTGTTGAAATTAAAGTGTTTTTCTGAGACCGTTTACCAGAATTTGTAATTTTATCCGAGATCGTTTGACGGAATTTCAGATATTTTCACCCCATAACTGATGATAAAATGTCATTTTTTCTGCGACAAATTGACAAAATTCATGATTTTTTTTTTCTGCGAATGATTAATAAAATTTGAAGTACTTTTAATCACCGATTGCAAAGTGTACATTTTTTTTAATGCTTGATTAATGAATTCCATTGGTTTAAGGTGCAAACAGTCAGCTTTTTTATTGTAGCAACACTGTATTTTTTTTTTTCCATTTCTGATGAAATAAAAGAAAAGGAAACAAAATCCTGCAAAAAAGATTCCAACAAAACAGGAATCTTTCCTCCAAGTAGAGTTCCTTATCTCCTGATCCATTGCTCTCTCCTTGCTTTCTATTGCGACTAAGCCGCAGAAGGGAAAAATTCAAAAGAACTCGTCGAATTTGGACCAAACAATCATGGGAAATGAGCTTTATTCTACGAGATAGTAGCGAAATGTCGCAGATGTTTTTAGCGAATCATTGGACAAAAATTACAATTTTATTTCAGAATCGTTTCACGAAAGTTTCGGTTTTATTTCGAGATATTTTGAGGACTTTTTTTTGCGATCGTTTGACGAAAAGTGCAATTTTTTTTCGCAATCTTTTGGCGAAAATAGCGGTTTTATTTCGCAATCGTTAGACGAAAATCGTGGGTTGATATCGTGACAGTTTGATGAAAATAGTTTTATTTCGTGATCGTTTCACGAAAATTGATGTTTTAATTTGCGATCATTTATCGAAGATAGCTGTTTTATTTCCCGATCATTGACAAAGATCGCTGTTTGATTTCACGATCATTTGACAAAGACCGTGGCTTTTTATTTCGGGATCGTTTGCCGAAGATCGCGGTTTTATTTCTCGATCGTTTGGCGAAAATATCGGTTTTATTTCGCGACCGTTAAGGGAAAATCGTGGCTAGAAATCGCGATCATTTATCGAAAGTCGACGATTGATTTCATGATCTTTGACAAAATAATTGATTTCACGACTGTTTAACAATAATCGCTGTTTTCTTTCGAGATCCTTTGACGAAAATCGTGGTTTGATTTCGCGGTTGTTTGTCGAAGATAGCTGTTTAATTTTCCAATCATTGACGAAGATCGCTATTTGATTTCATGATCATTTGACATGGTTTTTTTTTATTTCGGAATCGTTTCACGAGGATCACGATTTTTTATTTTGGGATCATTTATCGAAGATCGCAGTTTTATTTCTCAATCGCTTGGCGAAAATAGCGGTTTTATTTCGCGACCGTTAAGGGAAAATTGTGGCCTGAAATCGCAATCGTTTGTCGAAAGTGTGATTGCACGATCGTTCCACAAAATTATTGATTCCACGACTGTTTAACGATAATCGCTGTTTTCTTCCGCAATCCTTTCAAAATCGGATTTTTTTTCCTTGTGATCATTTGACAACCATCGCGGATTGTTAAAATTTTTAAAAAGCGGGAATTTGTCATTTGCAGCAAAATAACATCCCTGGATATAATGATCGGCAAAAGAATTCTGGCATTTTTTCCTGCAAGTCACTGACGAATTTGCCTATTGTTTTCCACAATAGACTGACAAATTTCGCTATGTGTTTCTGTCGCCGATTGACGGATTGCGCTCTAATTTCCTCGCGAAAATGACGAAATCGTGATCTTTTCTCACGACCGAATGAAGAAATTTAGGATTTTTTCCCCGTGAATGATTATCAAATGTTGCGATATTTCCTGATCAATTGGTGAATTTCGCATTTTTATCTTGCCACCCAAATCATGTTTAATTCAAGATCTGACAGAAAGTTTTTGCGATTCTTACTCGCGAAAAACTGACGAATTTCGTAATATTTTGCCCACGACAAAATGACGGAATTTACGATTTTTTCTCATAAATGAGGGACAAATTTTTCGGAATTTTTTGCGATAGTTTCCGTGGAATTTTGTGGTTTCATCCTGCGATAGATTGACGTAATCCACGATTCTTCCACCGGTTTTCAGACTGAAAAATTCTGCAATTTTTACAGCTGGAAATTTTCGAAAGTTTTTTTCCTGTGACAGATAGACAAATTTTCTGATATCTTCCCGTAATTCGAATTTCAACGAATTTCACTATATTTTTTCCGCGATCAAATGACGAAAGTTCTTATCTTTTTCCCGCGACCGAAGGATAATTAGGTACGATCGATGAGTAGCAGTGGCGTAGGAACTTTCTACAAATAAGGGGAGCCGGGGCACATTGTGGAAAGTTAGTGGTGGGGATTATTTCATTCAGTTAGGAGACTTCCTTCATAGTGCTGCACTTTTCACAAACAAGAGTATACAATAGAAACATATCAAAAGATCACCAACTCTTTAATCCAGATAAAATATTTTTTATTAGATATACTTGATGCATAGAAACTTAGTTTATGGACGATCCCGAATGTAATATTCAAATTTAAGGATTCTTTCACTCTCATTTGCCAAAAGGTAAAAGTTCTTTCTGTTGGTTTGCATACAAATCTCTGCCAAATCAATTTTCAAGGCACCCTCTTTATAAATACGTAGTAGCTAGCATCAATCGAGAGGGTTTGAAACGATGAGAAAAAGGATGAACGCACAATCAAGTGCGCTCACCCCTCCTGTGTCTGTTCTCTTTGTTGTTTAATGTGTGGATTTCCTAAAAAAAAGTAGACTTTATTTTTTAATTCATCAATTGTTAAATTGTGATACATTAATGTATCATAAACAAATGTGATGCCAGAATTTCTCCCGGGGGCAGCTGAGCTCGTCTGAAATATTCCAGCGGGAGCCATAGCTCCCCTAGCTCCCCCACTTCCTACGCCTATGACTGCCAATTTTTTTTTTTTTTTATGGTGAGCCTCTACAAACACGCTCTACTCTTTTCGCGGTCAGTATATTTAAATAACTTTCACCTTGTTGCTCAGATCTACCCGAATATCATCAATTTTCGTCTAACAGTCGTCTGCCTTATTTTGAACTATTACGTCTGTCTAAATGCAGAGTATTTTATCTCACTACTTTCGTATCGAGGTGAACGAGAAAGACAGGCTACTGCGGTGCACATCAAGTATTTTTTTTTTTTTTTTTTTTTTTTTTTTTTTTTAACAGACCGCTAGAATGACTAGCTCTATTCATGCACCCACATTGGTGTATTCGAGCATCACGTAACTCCAGCGGTCTGTTAAAAAAGATACGTGGACGTCCAGAAATCCTAATTAGACCTGTTGTCCCATCCAAAGTGACCAACCAACGAGTTCTATCAAGGCAACACTAGATACCGGGCTTTCTCATTCCTTTCATGACGTCACAAAAGGTGGCTGAATGACATCCAGCGATTGGTACAAAACGATGGGTGTGTCACTTTGAGCCCTGTTTGTACCAATAGCAGATAAGGAAAGGGCAGCTGACGTCACTGTGGACGAATTACTGTGGATAAGGGAGAAAAACTAGTCCTTTCTTTAACGACTGACACTGTACGGATGAACTCCGGGAATTTGATTGGTCTAAGTTTGCCATTGCATAAGTAAGAATGATATGATTGGGCTACGTCGTCAAGAAGATTTCTACAATGATCGCTATGACAAAAAATGTAGCGGTAGATTGGTTGACAGAAGTGTTTGTTTGTAAACATACCCTTTCCTTATAGCGGCCAGCCACCTTTTGTGACGTCGTGATAAGGAATGAGCAAGCCCGGTATCTAGTGTAGCCCTGGTTCTGCATAAGTTGCGTAGCAACAAAATGCAGCATATCAGCAGTTTTTCTGAATTTCATGAAACTCTCCATGAAACTTTAGCGTAATTTTTTTTATCAAGCACCTTCGTCGTTCCAAGCCCAAGCTCGCACTCTGATTGGTTGTTGCTGTCGGGACTGTTTTCATGTAACTTGGCGATAATCATACTTGGCGTATCGATAGATGCTTCCGTCGAGGAGTTTGATTTTCTTCCGAACCGAGTACAAAGTACCCATACGGCACAAACTCGTCCTGCGGACTTACGATAAGCGTCTTATTCAGGATATAGCCCGTCCGGCAGACATCCTATAATATCCGATAGTTATCCGGCGGACGTCCGGAGGAGAGCAAAAAGCGACACCTACTCCCGTCCTCCGGACGTCATTTTTCGACGTTTTTAGGATGGCAGTTGGACGCGCACAGGACTAGGTAAAATGAATAGAATTGTGCATCCTCTGCTTCTCCGGCATAAAATGATGCAAAGCATTGAAAGAAATTAGTTATTTTCTAGCATTAATTTTGAATGCTTACTTTTAAATGAATATTTTTATTGTGATTTATTCATTAGGAGTTATGTTTGGTAAAAACAACAGCAAATATAATCATTAAGAAAAGAATATAATAATCAATTAATAATAAATAAGATAAAGATTTAAAAAAAAAAAAAAGATGAGGAAGATGCAAATTGATCCACGTTTCATTTCTACATGATTTTCTGATTTTTATTTATTTTATCTCATACAGGAAAGAGGGTATAATGCAACATTTTATTTAAAAAATACTGGTAGCCTGGACAATTACCCAGATAATGGCTATTTTTTAATAGAAATGTTTAGATAACCAATGTGTAAATATAACACCACTGTGCAAGATAAAATTAATAAAAATCAGAACACCTTTTGGAACGAACACATGGGGCAACAGCACTTCCCCTCTATTTAATTATAAATCATTCTTCTTCTTCTTTTTTTTTTTTTTTATTAAAACATTTTTCATTAGATTTCTTTTTATATAATTGTTTGCTGTTGTTTTTCACAAACATATAATAATTCTTTATGAATAAATTACAATAAAAATATTAATTTTAAAATAAGCATTAAAAATGAACTCTAGAAAAATACTAATTTATTTCAAGTGAAATATATTATTTCTGTTCTCAAACATCCTTTAATAAAAACTAATAAGTAGTATATAATGAATGAGATATAACTGGGTATTATTCTTTGTTAACTATCTGATATAACATATTGAATTTACTTTATATTTTTCAGTTAACATCATACACATTTCAGATTTCATCATTGTTTTTTTCTATGTAAATACACAATGTACAATGTGAAAATTTTTGAATTCATTTCAAAAATGAAATTGTGAATATGCAAGAAGTTTTTACTTAAAAAGAAAAAATTGAGTATGCACTAAATCAAATATTAACAAAATTCTAAAATTAATTATTGGATTTTTTTTCTTTTTACTTATTTTCCATAATTCTATTAATTCTCTCTTTTCTTGATTAGACATGTTATAAAAATGAAAGAGATAAAAAAAAAAAAAGGTAAAAGTAATTTTTTACTATATGCCTAAAAAAATGAAAACTCAGAAAAAAAATACTTCATTCACAAAAACAAATATTCTCTCTCTCTCTCTCTCTTTTTTTTTTTTTTTTTTTTTTTTTTTTTTTTTTTAACTTATTTACATTTCTATAAATTGAAATTCTGAGAAATACATTAAAAAAAATATATGTAGGTAACCATTTTGCTGAATATTTATTTGCTACTAAAAATTTCTGTCAATCAATTATTTATATCATTTACCTTAAACCAAAATCTTTAACTTAACACTTTAAGAAACTTATGATGATCAATTGCCACTAAGATAGCATAAATTTTGGAATTTTTAATATAAATGATAGGAAAATAAAAAAAAAATCATGATATCATTTCTTACATACAAAAGCAATTACACAATCAATTATTAAAGTTCGTTAAACATACTTGTATTTTTAGATAGATTTAAGAACATTTTCCCTTCTCTTTATATTTTAATAGCTTCAATTATAAAAACACAGGATCATAAGAATTTGATAATACTTACTCTATCAGATTTCATGATATTTAACACTTCTTACCTGACAACTTGTTTTGTTCTTCATAGTTGTATTTTAGATTGCAATAAGTTTTTGTTTCAATTAAGTTATATATTTATTCAATTTAGTTTTTCTATGTATGCAATTCCATTGAATTCTTTAATTTTTATAGTAAATGTATGAAAAGTTTGATATTAAGCACATGAAACATATAGTAAAATCCTTTTTTAATATGCCAATAATGTTCTTTTCTTTTTTTTTTCAAAATTCATAACAAAACTGCAACTGAATCTATTTACATCTTTTATTCCAATATGGATGTAATATTTCTAAATAATAACACAAATATATTACTCATTGCTATAAAATGCATCAATTTAAAGTTTAAAAAAATTCAATTTCTAAAAAATGTGCATTTGGAACCAATGTTAAGGGGGTAAACATCAAAATAAAATAACAACAATAAATACATTTATTATTGGTAAACTTTAATTTACATTTTTGGATTTTTTTTTACATAACATTTGCATTCTTTTACATGGCATAATTATGTCTTTAATACTTCTTCAATATGCTCCCCTGATATGTACTTTTTTTCCTTGACAGCACCTGAAAATAATAATAATAATAATAAATAAAATAAAAAATAAATAAACCTAATTAAAATTCAGAGTAAAATATCATTATGACTGCAAAAGTTTAAAAAAAAAAATTATAAAAGGAAATAAGGAAAGTTTCAATTTTTGAGTAAAAGAAAATGCAAAATTTAATAATTTTTTAACAATCTTTAGTAGTTTTATGGTAGTCAGACACAGATGATAAATTGCCAAATATTCTGATAACCAGCCCATTCTGATTTCATTTATTTTAAATATAGCCATTCACAGTGTTCTCGCTGACATTTGATCAACAATTAGCCGAATTATTAACATTGGTCAAACCAACGTTAATAATTCGGCTAATTAGAAATAAAAAACATTCGCCAAATGAAAAAAGTATTAGCAAAATAGATTCACCGTATAGCGGTAAAAAAAAATTATCTTTAATGTATTCCCTTTTTTCAATAAGTTTTAAAATATCCTAATTTTGTTATAACTGCGACAATGATTGTTATTAATCTAATTTCAAGTATTCGATACAAATATATTAAAAATATTTGTATATGCATGTGTATGAAAAATGAAAAAGAAAAGAAAGAAAAAGCAAAAATTGAGTACTACGAATTTGGCATATCTAAGTGCTTGTTTACTCGCCAAATGAAGAATTTAGTCGCAATTTGGCACAATGGCGAGTGATAGCGAGAACCATGGCCATTCACTTATTTCGTATAAAATACATAACACTTACATTCTTTTACATAAATACCAATATGTGAAAAATAAAAGGCAAGGAAGAATGCTGTGAGCAAAATTTGTACATGGCTAGAATAAAAGTAAATAATCTTACTACATAAATCAAAATAAATATATGCAAAAATATTTAAAAGTGAATATATATAGCAAAATTCAAATAGCATTGATATATATCACACAATCAAATTTCTTGTGCTTCACTTAGTCTACCAGAGGACGTATATTTTGTTTTCTTTCCTTTTTTTTTTTTTTTGATTGAAAATAGTTGATTTGTATGCCTGTCATTGCACAGGCTTCGAATTTTTATTCATTATGTATGAAAAGGGGCTCTATTTTATACTCTTACAACAAATTTCAAAAATATTAAAACACTTAATTTTAAGATATAGCTATAATATACAAACAAAACTGAAAATACAACATAACAATTGTTTGTCTGGAATCAGTTTCCAAACTGACACTATGACTGAAAGCATAATATATACAGTATGGAACCACTTATCCAGAAATCAGTTATCCGTAAAACCAGTTACCAAGAATTTTATTTCTAATAGGCTGATAATGGAATCTTTGCAGAAAAAAGTGTCATATGTGGCCAATTTGACAAATGCATTGCTTGAAACAATTGTATAATTTGATGACAACTAGTTTTTGAAATGGAAACATATTTAGTTGTACTTTAAATATTTTCAATTTTTATGCAGAGGAAACAGAAAATTTTTTGTACCCAAAGGATTCCTATAAATTATATTCTTTCGAATTCTATTTTTTAATTTTACTTGCATCTGATTCTTAATTCAAGTAATCTAATAATTAATTGAAAATTAGAAGTAATACCATAACCACATATATTCCATAAAACTTATCAAATGGATGCTGGTTTAATGCCTAACCAGTTAACCAGAAAAAACAGTTATTTGGAATATATCTGCCCCAACCATTCTGGATAAATAGTTCCGTACCGTAATTTTCTTTTTCCATATTTAGTTTTGGGTGTAACTTTCAATTCTAAACCCGAATTATATTTTACTTTAAGTTTCAGATTCTCAATATATTACATGTAAATAAATAATTAAATTTCTCAATATATATTTATTAATGAAAACTATAGAACAGATGGCTATTTACTTACTTATAAAAATTGTTTTCAACTTAATTTACAACAAAAAATTGTCTATATTTTCTCTGCAAAGTTTAATTTGCTTTTTTATTTAATAAATAAATATACAGTTGAATTAAAAACAATTAAATATTTCTGATGATTATCATTTGATTACATTAAAATTGTAGAAAAATCAATAATAGTAAAAAAGATTCAATTACAGTAGACTCTCTCAAATCTGCACATAATTTACAGATGTAAACAATGAAACAGTTAGTTCAAATATAGAGACAAATTTTGACCTTTTTATTTTTATATACATTCCATATATATTTTAATTTATAATTTTTGCTAATATTACTGAATTCATGTTTTATCCTGAAGGAAGAATAAATTTGTGAAAAAATTGAAGATATTGCTGATATCACTGGTAATAACAATCTTCTTACCAATTATAATTTATACATTAATCAAGCTTTTTTGGTTATTAAGTCTGGCTAAACCTGAAATAATATTTCTTTGTTTTATGATTTTGATGTGAATTAGTAATGTACTTTTATGAGGCAAGTTTCATTGAATAATTTAGGAAAAATACATTTCATCTTTATAATGAATATTTAATCATTCATAATCGGTTATTAATTTGGCCTTTGCTTTTAATATTTAAATCATTTGAAAATTATGTGAATTTTTATTATTTTTTTTATTACTTATCATAATATTTCATTATATTGTAATCATTCATTATAGTTTCCAGAATAGTTGACCAGAAATCTGCAATTGCTAAAATCCACACAATCTCTGGTCCCAAGCTGTGCAGATTTGAGGAAGTCTACTGTATTAAATAAAATTTTCAACGTTATCATTTTTAGTAGTTGCCATTATTGTAATAATTTTGCACATGTATTTTCATTTTTAAAACAAGAAGTTCCATTTATTTCTATGACAGAAAACTCATGGACTTGCCTTTAATTATCTTTACTTGGATACTTTAAAGAATGTATGAATTAATATAAATTAAATATGATTAAAGAATATATAACAGGAAGATACACATATGCATAGCTTTGGTAAGAATTTATTATTTTATTATGATGTCTTATTTAGAAATATTTAAAGAAAACTTACCAATTTCAAAATTGTATTTAGAACTGAGCTTTGACTGCTGGATAGTTGCAGGATTTATCCATATATACTTTCATTTATCCATGCTGGGACTTTACGGATTCTACAATTTGTGCCTAAAAAAAAATAAATAAAATAATTGAAGCTACATAAATCAATTAAATAAAATTTAATATAAATGATCACATGTGGCATCAAGAAGAGCTTCCATTATTTTTGCATTTGACCTAAGTAAATTCAAAGAAATTAAGGTACCTTCTCCATTATTCCACAGAGTTTGTTGCTTTAAATCAACATAATTGGTTTTAATCATGATTTAAATTCATGATTTTAATCAATGGATTTTTTTTAAGTCATTGATTTAAATCAGATTTTTAAAAATCATTTTTAAATAAACTGAAAATATAAACAAACACATTAAAGCTTTTTAATATATTTAGTTTTTTATAACACAGATAAGCAATTAGTTTTTAGAAAAACAATATTTAATCTTTATTAAGTAATAATGTACAAAGTTTAGAAAAAAAAAACTGGCTCTAAATTTCATTTAAGGGTGTATTCGAAAAAACGCTTTTCCACCTTCAGCAGCTTGAAATTTTACGATACAATTTCAGACACATTTTTTTAAAGTAGAAACATGAAAATTGCTGAGGGGATTTTCGAAGAAACGTATAAGGTGCCTTGTGATGTCTTTTTACGCTCAATAGATTAGAATTTGATTTATGAGCAATTAACTTTTCAGGAAGACCCTTTTTTTCACTCCCAGCTCCCAGATCTCCCACTACGGAAAAATTGGTTCAAATTGCCGTTTTTGATTGCTTTTTTTAAAAAATATTTTGTGCACTTATCAAAGAATCGACAATCACAGCACCTCGAGTAGTGTCTAAATAAGAGAATCTGTGAGTTTGGTGCATTTGAGAGCAAAAGTGAATTCAAAACAAATCGGAAAATAAGCAGTTTGAATCAAAATACACCCTTAAGTCAAATTTGCAAAAGTAAGGAATTTCTGTTTAAGCACGAATATACTAAATATAGGAATATTTACTTGCCTATTACTTAGTATAATATTTAAAGAAACTCCTGCAAGTCTCTAAACAAAATAATCACAATAAAAATGCCATGTCTTTGAAACGTTTTTTTTAAGATCATGCAGTGCCGAAACTAGGGAAGTAAAGAGAGGACATATGTCTCGGAAGTCAGAGCGAAAGGCAAAGAGAGAACCGAATGAAGATTTTGTCTTTTCATACAAAAATATATGTAGATATATATACATGTACGTATATATCGAGTACAAAAGAAACCCACATGATAATGTTAAAACTTTGGGATTGTTCTTTTTAAATTTGTGAAAATAGAAGTGACTTTATTAAAAAATAAATCTGCAACCAAAATTTGAAAAAGAAAACACTAACCTGGTTAGAATTCCATTTCAACTATTCTAAAGCAATAAAAAACATTTAAAACTACTGATATGCAAAACAGAAATTCTAAAAAGAATGTTCTCATAGGCCTAACATTTGTTATCCAGTTTCTTCGCATGACTAATGAAGACTCTTAACACTCAAGCTAATCTTAATACTTTGTGAGCATTGTTTACATATTTCTTGCTAGCATTTTAATTTTTATTAATTGTTTTTTAAAGATTTTTTTTTTTTTTTTTTGAAATAGTGTACCTATGATTGATAACTTTAATTGGGTGTGAGGGGCAGGGTTTCAAAATTAAAGTTTGCTCCAGGCCGAAACGAGCAAAAAAGGCTAGTTTTGACCCTGAGATCACGTACATTTGCAAAACTAACAAAATACATGGAATGGAAGGCTGAAAGAATACTTTAAATAGATTAAGCAAACAAATAAAGCAACATTAATGCATGATTCAAATACATTTATTTGTACTTTTTCAGGGTTCATACTCATCTTCCAAGAAAAAATCCCCTGAGAATCCAATGATGTATTTTTCGGGATGTACAATTTTTCCGTATCAACAATTAACAATATTTCAATATTACATATGATATGATAATAAAGCATGCGAACAGTAACAATTGCCCCCAATTTCCCAGAAAAGACTGTCATTTTGTCAAAAGGGGGTAGCGGGTTAAGGGGGGTCTGGCGGCCCCCACCGAATCTGGTAAAATCGTTCCAAAAATCTTGAAGAGGGTCGAAAAACAAGCAGTATAAGCTTTTTACCGACATTACAACCCCAAACAAAAACACAGTAATGGCGAAAAATATGATTTTTTGTGATTTTTATTTTTTTCAACCAGTTTAATTTATTTTTAAATGGTTTAAACGCAATTAAAAATTTGTTTTGGATGTGTGGAAGTCCCCTGAATTTTTTCAGATTTTTTGGTCAAGTAAAAACATGTGAATTTTAGGTTTAAATGCGAAAAAATCGTGAAAAACGCGTCATTTTCAAGATTCAACCCTCTAATTTTTAGGGTTGTTTTCATTTTCCCGAGGGGTGCTGTATAGTATAGATAGCGGCAATTGCCCTCTTTCAAATGCAGGCAACTGGACTCAATTTGGTCAATTTTGGTGAGCGGGGCGATTTTTTGAAAAAAACTCGAATTTTCAACTTTCGGTAAATTACGGCGCGTACTTGGTATAATGCGTCTTTGCTATAAAAAATACATCTCTATAAGGGTTTTTGAGGTCGCTGATCACGAATTTGATGTCAAAAAAATTTTTAACAACAAATTCATCCATAAATATTTATTAACATAGGTTTGATAATGTAAAAATATTAATGAAAGATTTTTTTAATTTCTCTCAATTAACTGTTTTTTAGTTTTTATTCCAGAAAAAGTTAATTAATAATATTAATAGTAATATTAATAGCATTAACGACTCAATTGTGATAGCGAATTACAAGATGAGATCACTAACGAAATGTTGCTCAGAAAAAACGTTAATAATGATTTAGCGAAAGTGGTAAAAGAGAAAAACTGGAACAGAAAAAAAAGGATCTTCAGACCTCTGACGTCAAATGATGTTGTAGACTTTCCGGAGTTGACAGAAAGAGATCTGAAGATACTTTTTACAGGGTCTTACCAGTTATCACAGACCGTTTCTTATTTAGCAGAATTATGTACTGAGGATGGAGTTCTTATTATGCATTACTTGTTGGAAGATAAATCAATTTTGAAATGCGAAGTTCAATTGAGGCACATAAGTTGGAAAAAGTACAGGTGTTACGTAAAATACGTTCCTAACGCTATTGGAAGAAGTGGTATAGAAGAATACGTATGCGATTGTGCGAATGGCCTCAGAACTGTCGGTTGTTGTGCACATGTGGCCACTATCATTTACTTCTTAGGGCATGCGAGATATTTGTCGCGAATTATTCGTCCAGCACAGACTCTCACAAATCTTTTCTCTGTTCAAAGCGTTGAACCTGTTATTGAACAAGATAGTGACGAGGATTAAAACTGTAAAATTGTTAACTTAGCTCTGTAAAAAAGTATTATGCTATTTTATATTACTGTGTGACTATTACGTAAGCTTGAATAAAATATGATTTATACCAGAAAATTTAGTTTCATTGATTATATTAGTTGAACACGATATTAAAATTGTTTAAATGCTGTGATTCAATGATATTTTTTACATTATCAAACCTGTGTAAATAAATACTTATGGGTAAATTTGTTGTCAAAAAAATTTTTTGAGATCAATTTCGTGATCAGCGACCTCAAAAACCCCTATAGAGATGTATTTTTTATAGCAAAAACGCATTATACCAAGTACGCACCGTAATTTACCGAAAGTTGAAAATTCGGGTTTTTTTTCAAAAAATCGCCCCGCTCACCAAAATTGACCAAATTGAGTCCAGTTGCCTGCATTCGAAAGAGGACGATTGCTGCTATCTATACTATACAGCACCCCTCGGGAAAATGAAATCAACCCTAAAAATTTGAGGGTTGAATCTTGAAAATGACGCGTTTTTCACGATTTTTTCGTATTTAAACCTAAAATTCACATGTTTTTACTTGACCAAAAAATCTGAAAAAATTCAGGGGACTTCCACACATCCAAAACAAATTTTTAATTGCGTTTAAACTATTTAAAAATAAATTAAACTGGTTGAAAAAAATAAAAATCACAAAAAATCATATTTTTCGCCATTACTGTGTTTTCGTTTGGGGTTGTAATGTCGGTAAAAAGCTTATACTGCTTGTTTTTCGACCCTCTTCAAGATTTTTGGAACGATTTTACCAGATTCGGTGGGGGCCGCCAGACCCCCCTTAACCCGCTACCCCCTTTCCCAGGTTTGGGAATTTTTTTGTATTATCCCCTGAGATTCCACTGATTTTTACAACCTAAAATTCATCTCCTGATTTTCCCAGGAATCCTATATTCCCCTGATGAGTATGAATCCTGTTTTTAGGCCAAGCATCAGAGTTATATTTACACACACATTGTATATACATATGTGTAACACTGGTACCCGGCTTAAGTGAAAAGTATGCATTTATTCAGTGGCACAGCCAGAATTCGGCTCTAGGGAGGGGTTTTGACTTTTGAGTTTCTGATAAAGATGATTGCCAATTATTTGAATAGCCGGTTAATAGAATCAGTATCTACTAATTAGAATATTCACTGTATAATACTTAAACTGAAAGAGCATCTGTGTGGCAGGAAATCATAATTATTTTTAGCATAATGCGTCTAAGAAAAGCGACTTAGTTCAAATAACCAATTTTTACTTAACTGATTCATGTAATATGCACTTTCACAGTTTTAAGTATAATTTTCGCCAATTAATTGAATCATTTTATTAAATAAAATCTTAATCAATAAAGCGGCGGATTCCGAAATGTGCCGAAACATTTAAATATTAAGTTTGGTTTTGATTCATATAAGCAGCAATTATAGCGATCTTTCTTAGCTCTGGGAGGAGTTTTAACCCCAAAACCACCCCTTGGCTGCACCAACTGCATTTATTATTAAACAGATGCAAATATTTGCAGCAATATTATGCTTCAACTTTAGATATTGTTTCCTATATTTTATTGAAGAATTATTTCTTTCAAGAGAAGCTTCACTAACACACTTAGCAGCGATTGTAAAAAATGTGATTTTTACGCATGGTAAATATAGAAAGATAAACATTAAATGATTTTATGGATTAAAAATTTACAAAATGCAATTGGATTACAATGACTGAATAACCTGTTTTTCTAAAGAAATAAGTTCTATAATTTTTTGCAAGCTCTAAGGTAAATGATTTAGAAAGAACATAGTCAAGGTTACTGTCATCTAAAACGGAAAATATGCAGATGAAATAGACTAGTCTAAAAATCTTTTCTTAGAAAATGCAAGCCAGTTTTTAAATACATAAAAAAAAAAAAAAAAAAAAAAAAAAAAAAGCAACTGCGACATGCTTTTTAAATGAACAGTTATAACAGTGTATTTTATCTTTTTTTCAGGGGTATGTATTTCACTGAATATCTCCTGCCCCCCCCCCCCCCTCCAAAAAAAAACGCAAGTTAAAAACGATTATGTATAAATAAAGACAAATTGAAACTGCTAGTGTTACACAGAGCCAGCAATTGGAGCTTTTGCCATTGGGCCACATGTAGAATTTGTTATTGAATTTGTAAACCCTTATTTTACAAAATTAATTTTATAAGCAAGTTATTCCTGGAATATTTTATGAATATTTTTATTAGATTTTTAAAAGATAAATAAATTTAATGGTTAAATTGATTTAAAAATTGAATTTAAGACTTTTTAATATTTTTATTTGCTTCTCCTTAACAAAACGAATGCTTAATGTATTTTTAAACTAATACATTAGTGTCCAAACAATCGATCGTAAATAATGTTTTGGTCAGACACATATTGATCTACCTTTAAAAATAATACTATTTTTTATAATTTCTTTAAAAATATAATAAACAAAGGTTTGTTTTATGATTACACCGCATTATTATTACGAATATTTACATGAAAAATTGCTATAACTGTTTATATGTTTTCTATGAAAGTTGTCTGTTTCATGGTATTAGATTATAAAAAAAATTGTTATATTTTGGTACAAATCTCAAGAATTCATTCTAAAAGGTTATTATTTGAAAGTTTACTTACCTTTAGTATAGACATATTCAGATCCTTTAGAGTAAAATTTTAATTGAAATTCCATCCAAGAATCCATTATACAACATCGCGAATGTTGACATTTCTGGCGCATGCGCACTGGTAATTTCGCTGTTCCGAAGATACTGTACTGCTCATCGTGGATTGCTCATCCGGATTCTGGTGTCCTCCGGACGTCTTAATCTGATGTTTACAGGATTCGATGGTTATAGGATTACTTCTGCCGAATTCTGGTGTCCTCCGGACGTCTTAATCTGCCGTTTACAGGATTTGATGGTTATAGGATCTCCCGGATCTGTGTAGGACCGCATAGGACGTCCGGAGGATGGTTTTGGCCGTATGGGTAACTTTTCTCTTGCTGCATTGGATTGGATGGAACGTGTCTGAAAGCTGTACTCTTTAAAAGTTTTTACACACAAGAACACAAGACCACGAGAATAAGAATGAGTTGGTTAGGTTTTAGGTTTACTCGTTCACTTACGAGCGAAGTATTTTTTGCCAAGTATGGTTATCGCCAAGTTAGGTGAAAACAGTGCCGAGAGCAACAACCAATCAGAGTACGAGCTTGGGCTTGGAACGACAAAGTTGCTTGGAAAAAAAATTTCGCGAAACTTTAGTAGAAATCGCGTCATTCCGGTTTTTGCTATTGTTTTTCATAGAGTAAAAAAAAAGAATAGAGATGAAAAGGATGAAAAATCGTGGCTAGAGGTGACGCCGAAAATGTAATCCTGAACACAACCGCGTAATTTCGCAAAAAATGGAAAACTTTAACTTAGCAATAATTCATTTCATAGTATAATGAAATGTAACTTTGTCTGAATTCTTAAAAATAGGCAGATCATTTTCATTTAGAGAAAAAATGTACAGCTGGTTTCTTATTACACCTCCATCTATCTCTTTCCTCCATTACTGTTTCCACGTCATGATTTGTGTTGATTTGATAAACAATTTTTAAAGTGCGGTCTTCAATCTAGAAGCCGGCTTACTTTCATGGATTAAATTACTAAATTATTAAAATTTAATATCAAGCAGTGCTTGCTAAATATCAATATTATTTCTTTTTTGGCTTCAAACATTTATATAATAATTGAAAATGGACAAAAGGACTGTTTGTTTTTTAGTTGTTTGTGGCTTGGTTGTGTCATTTAGTTTTGTATCATGTGGAGGAGAAACTCTTGTTCTTCTAGATAATTTAGCTCTTAGAGAAACACATTCTATGTTTTTTAAAGGACTTCAAGGTAGTGTTTTTCAAACTTTTAAACTGTTTATTATTTTATCACGTATTGTTATTATATTTAGTTTGTGCCGACAGATTCATTTTGCATAATGTTTTATAAGATTTCATTCAGCAATTCAGCTGATTTTAGAGTAGTTCCTTCTGAAAAAAAGAATCGGATTTATGGAGATCTTAATAATTAAATAAAATATTTGGTTGGATTTGAAAAACTGTGATTGTTGCAATGTAATTGATTTCTGTCTATCGATTGAAACACTTATTATAGTTACAATTTAGTATTTCTGCAAAACTGTGAAAGGGTCTCAAAACTATATTAGTTTTTTGAACAGAATTTGATTTGGATTTTCAGAACATAAATTCATTTAGTGACCTTGGAATCTTTTTCCAGGGTTGGCTCAAAATGTTTTAGGAAAGGCTGAGCACCCCATAGTAGAGATCTGCACGGGCCGGAATTTCCAGGCCCAGCCCGGCCCGTTGTAAAACTCAAAAGTTCGGCCCGGCCCGTACAAAAATCAGCGAAAACAGGCCCGGCCCGTTTTGGCCTGTTACAATTTCTACGATTTCTGAAAAATTCAGATTTTTATTTTTATCATGTAACTAAGATTCTTTAAAGAATACTGCGTAAATATCTATGTAATGATTTTACAGTATATTTTACAGCAAATACACATTAACAACATTAATGATTACTTAGATTCTTAGGCTTTCAACATTCGAATAAAGATTCATTAAAAAATTAATATGGCTTAGAATAAAAGAAAAAAGAAAGAAAGCTTAAAACATCGTTAATTTTGAAGCTGTTTAATAAAAGAAGATTTATAAATATATTTCTATATCATTTTATTATAGATTTCAATTCCAAATTCATTCTTAAATTCAAAGAAGCTCCCTTCTGATACATTCCGAAATTTTTTTTATCGGCCCGGCCCGTTTATGTTGTTTGTCGGCCCGGCCCGTTAGAAAATTCGAAACGATTCCGCCGGGCCGGGTACGGGCCACAGGCCAAGCCCGGGCCCGTGCAGACCTCTACCCCATAGCTACAGCTCTTTGACTAGCCCTTTTTGCTTATGCACAGTTCGCTCCTGGTTTCTACCAAACATGATACATCAGTATATAGCTTTATTGTATATTACTAACAAGTGTAAATGAGTGCAGTTTTTATGATTATAGAAATTGTAATTAAAGTTGAAAACATAGGTTATGATAATGATTAGAGGTTTGTTTTGAAACCTAAAACTTCTGGTAGGTATTCTATATTTTAACACAAGGAAAAAAATCATAAAAATACAATTTAAATAAAATTAAAAAAAAAAAAAAAAAAAAAAATCAGATTTTTTTACTCTAATTTGCAGACACAAGCATGCTCTCTAACTTTGGGGAGTACAAAAGGTGAACAGAGACATCTAGTAGAATAAAGAAATTCTATCAATTTATGTGAAAATTCATATGGAATCCCAGTTAACTAAAAATGCCCTGGTTTCATGTTTATCTGATAATTAGGGTTTTATTTTTTTTAAATTATCATATAAATAAAATAATCAAATAATAAAATTATCAAATTCGGAATCATCAATAAATTGTCAAATTTCTATCATAAGGTGTTTTTCTCATTCATCATTAAGATTATGGCATTATTTAATAAATAAGTATACTTAGTTATATTAACTAAAAAAGATAAATACGTATTACTAAAATGTTATTTATAATTATATAAAATAAACATTAAATAATTTTCAACAGAATACTCATTATGTTTAAAACAACACTTTTTTGCTTTATTTTGTTTCTAATGTATTTCCAGCAAACTAGTGTAATGATGCCTAAATTGGTAGGGCAGTTTTCTGAAAACTGAGTGAGCACCAACCAATCAAATTGCGAAATAAGGTTGGAGAAAATGTTAACTATTTTAAATTTAACAATGTTATATAAAATTATATAACAATAAACTCTTTTTCTATTTCAGATAGAGGTTTTCATTTAACTTTTAAGACAGCTGATGATCCAGGTTTAACTTTAATGAAATATGGTGAATATTTGTTCCAGCATCTTATAATATTTTCACCATCAGTTGAAGGTATGTATGTTTTACATTTTATTTTGAGCATCTTAGGTAATGTGCTAATTTCAATGTATAAAATTTGCTACTGCTACGTAAAATATTAAAATTCTATCCTATTCAATTTTTTTTTGTTTCATTGTTTTGCATATATTTTTTAATTATATGTACCTTGTGTTAAGATTTGTTTTAGAATATAATTATATTCCGGCATTAAACTGCAATAAAAAAAAAAAAAAAATTGTAGCCTGCCAATTATTTGCAGTGTATTAAAGTAGTCCATTGTTTGTCTCACAAAAAATAGTATTAACTTGCTTGGTGAGAAAGTTAAATAATTAGGTACTTACGTATTAACACCACCGCAGCAGAAATTGCGCTTATGCAAAAATGGCGTCAAAAAATGAGCAAAAACAAACAAACAAAAAAAAAGCATAAACAACAAGATTGCTCTTTATTGGCACATTAGTTCAACTTCTGCTGTGGTGGCGTTAATACATAAGTACCAATAATTAGTATACATAAAAAGTTTGGATGTTAATTTATTTTTAAATGTATTTGTAGTGCATCTTTAAAACTTAATGAAGCTAAAAAAATCATTTTTATGCCAGCTAGCATATTTGCAAATGCTTAAATTGTAACCACTTTTTTTTTTTTTTAAATCTCTATAAATAAAAGGAATTCTGAGGATAATTAATTAATTAATTGAGGCACAGGGGAAAGCAAATCTTGGCAATGCGCCAACTCGGTCCAGAGGAAGCAAATCTTGGCAATGCGCCAACTCGGTCCAGAGGAAGCAAATCTTGGCAATGCGCCAACTCGGTCCAGAGGTATAAAAGCAAGATAGAAAAAAACGCGCAGGTCTGTGCATTCAAGTACAACCACCCATATGTATATGCTGAAAGTTTGTTCTGACGCTCACCCGACGCACGTGGAGTGCCGATGGTCCGGGGAGAGTCACCGGGGGATCCGTCGCCAGCTGAGAGAGAAGCGTAGAGTCACCGGGGGATCCGTCGCCAGCTGAGAGAGAAGCGTACCATACACATAAATTATTAAATAAACTTTCAAATTAAGCCCGGCGAAGCGGGCTGCGTATGCTAGTTATTATAAAAGGAATTTTCTAGTAAGTCATGTTAGAAATTTTGCTGAAGTTAGAGTAATACTGCGATAAAATATGTATTAGCAATGATTTTAATATCTATAAAACAATAACTTTTTTTTTTTTTTTTGCTTTGAAAAAAAAAAAAAAAAAAAAAAAAAAAAATTAAATATTATAATTATTTTTTAAAGTTTAATATTTTTTCCTTTGGAGTTGTTTTTAAAATAGATTTTATTTCATTTTAGAATTTCAAGAGACTAGAATGTTAGTTATTACTTTTTTCATTGCAATAAATACATTAATAAAATAATATTTTTAATATTGCACCTGATTATTTAACCTTACATGTAAATCAATGCCTATTATCATTTTTTTTTTTTTTATCTTATCTGTTTTCTATCAATCAGGGTTTGTTGATTTAAATTGGCTTGATTTTAATCATGATTTAAATCAACTGATTTTTTAAAAAAAATCATTGATTTAAATCAGTTTTTCTTTTAAGTTACTTTTTTAGAAATTTCAGATGAAACAAACATAATAATGTGCTTTAATATAATTTAGTTTTATATACCATATATAATCAAACAACTTTCAGAAAGATAAAGCTTAAGCTTAGTAAAAAAGTAAAATAAATGTACAGTTTAGAAAAAAAAAAAAAAAAAGCTTTCAAATTTCGTTTGAATCAAATCTTGCAACGGTAAAGAAATCTAAGCAGAAATATATTAAATATTTGAATATTTACTCATTAGTATTTAGAAAAACTTTTGCAAGTTGAGGTAAAATAAAATTGTATGACTTTATGTGCTGTATTTTGGTGAAGCCTGCTATATAAGGATTTGAGCAAAATCTGAATCAGCAATTGATTTATTTATTTAATTTAATATAAATGATCTCAGCCCTTTAGAATGGTGAAAGATATTTTTGTTACAGTTATCAAAAAAGCTCATACTAAAAACAGAATTAATGATCAACTAGCTTTTTACTGCAATAGATTTATCTGCTTCAATTGAACAAGTGTTTTTTGCCTTCGGTTTGATACTTTCAGAAATTAGAAATCAACAGATAAAACTGTTAAACCGCTGCCATCGAAATGCTCAAGGCCAGAGGACACAAATTGTGAGGTATTCACTAATTGATTTACTTCTCACTTATGTTGGAATTCACACTAGAAAATTTTGAATAACAATTTACTTTTATTTTATTTGTGGAATATCAATCATCGTATAAAACACTGAACATACTGATTAACTTATGATTATTTCTTAAACATACAGATGAGAATTTGGAATCCCCCAATAAAAAAATATCCAGATGCGGCAACACTGTAGCATTCGTTCTTTGGCTGAATTTTTATTCCAAGTTCTTATTAGTGAGTTTAAATATTTATTGTTTTATAAGATGATAAATATTCCACAAGTAAAATAAAATTGCTATTCAAAATTTTCCTGTGTAAATTCCAACACTACTGAGAAGTCAGTCGATTAGTGATGACATCTCAATTTGTGTCCTCTGGCTTTAAGTATTTTGATGGCAGCAATTGAACTCATTTTTCTCAGTCAACACTTAAAGTTAAAAACTTAGTTAAAAACTTCCATTTTTGTTTAAATTTTTTATGTGTTGCCAATGTTTTTTATTTTAATTAAAATATTGAAGGTTGAATTAATTTTTGACATCTGATTTGTAGTTTTTCATGCATTTTGTATAATCAAGATTTTTTTCATAGCCTGAAATTTTACCTTGAAGTAGTATGAATCATTTATGTAAATTGTGTAATATTAGTAATAGATAATACTTATATTATGCATGTCTATGTATGTAAACTTTATATTATTTAAATTAATCAAAAAATCATAAAATAATAATGTGTGGCAATTTTTAAAAAAATAAAAAAAATCCGATTTAAATCAAAAAAATCCAATTGTTTTGATTTTTATTTAAAAAAAATCATGAACCCTGCTATCAATACAGTAGAACCCCGATAATCCGGATCGGGTTTTTCGCTTTTTTTTCAAGTTTGAGAAGCGATTGGCTAATTTCTTTAACATTAACTTGTTGCATCGTCGTATTCTGAATAGTAAAACAAAAGCTTTTTCGCCAATCGCTTCTCAAAGTTGAAAAAAAAAATGAAAAAACCGATCCGGATTATCGGGGTTCTACTGTAATTTTTAAATCTTACTTAAAATTGTTTTGATCATTTTTTTTTTTGCTCATGTACACTAATGGGTGGGTTATATGTTTAGAAGTATGACTATGTTCTTAAATGATGCATCTATATTTATTTCTTTTTAGAGTTTGGAGGTAATTTAAATGTACAAGCTATCACTGATTTTATTGATGCTGGAGGCAATGTTTTAGTTGGTGCCAGTTCAAATGTTGGTAAGTCAGTTAATGTTTTATATTCTACATTCTAACAGCAGAATGACTATGAAAAAGTTACTCTTGATATTTTATTTAAACTTAAGTGTGAAGGTTAAAAAAAAAAAAAAATGTTTATATTAACAATTTGATTGAACATGTATTATTATTTAGATTTTCTTAAAGCAATTTTGATAACTTTAATCTTTATCTAATGAATTTTTTAAAAGCTGTTGGTTTTAGCATTCTTTACTTGAGAATCAAGCATTCAGGGCTGTCATAGGTGATTGTTTTGCATTTCTATTCCCAACATTATTAAAAATAAATAAATTTCTCTTGCAAATTTAGTAAAACTGAACATCAAAGATTTAATTTTTGAGGAAGTGGTGCAAGAGAGAATTAAAAAATAGTTGCCTGTGGCATTAAAACAAAAAACTCTTCCTACATAGATAGACCTTTAAAGAAATTGGGTGCACTTGTCTCTTTTCATGATGACTACGTTATACAAAAAAAAAAAAAAAAATAAAATAAAAAAAAATAAAAAATAAATAAATAAATAAATAAAAAATAAATAAAATAAATAATTGCCAAACAGTGGGATTTAATAGCAAAAATGCATAAGCGTGATGTTATATTCGCTATATACTTGTTCATGGTTTTTGGCAAAAAGCTATGGCTGAATGTCTCACCAGTGTAATCTCAATTATGGAAGATTGTCTTAAAGGTACTCATTAAAAAAAAAAAGAAATAAATAAAAAAATACAAAGCATGATTTCTCTCCTAAAATTCACATAACAACACTGTTCTTTTTTAAATTCATAATCAAAGTTGGTAAAAAAACCCCTGGTTTATTTGGTTTAAACTGTGTTTTTAAAAATGTTTTCTTACTAGATATATGCTTATTTATCAATAAAAATAAACGGTACTTCTAGGTTATCCCGTCGACCAATTTCGCCAAATTATACAAATCGCCAAACTAATAGCCAAATTAATTATACATGTTGACATAATTTTTATTTTAAATAACGAAAAAACAAATAATTAGTAGAATATTAATAAACATATTAATAAAAAGTCGAAATAAAAATCACTTAATGATGACATTTTAAACATGTGAATCGCATTTAATGTCATTGAATGTGACATTCATGATCATCCATTATTGGCATTTAATCTTATAGTTTGGTGATAATTATTTGGTTGACGGGATAATCTAGAAGTACCAAATAAACATTTCTGGATGTATAAATAATATAATTTCATTTAAAAGTAATTTTAATCAGTGAAATTATTCGATATATAATCAGTTTTATAGAAAATTTAAATCATTTAAAATTGAAACTTTTTTAGTAAAAAACTGTGTTATGTTTCATAAATAAAATGCTCAACAGTGAAACAATGATACCTTTAAAATCTTAATGAATAATATTTTTATTACTAGTAATATGAATAAATTTTGATGTAGTTTCATAAATATAATATGCTTTTACAAGTCTATTCAAAATAATTTCTTTGAAATATTTGTTATGAGGTGTCTGATCTTTCTGTTAGAAGACTATGTGAACAATTATCTTTTATCAAAAATAAAGCTTTTTATAAAGAATTCTTGGAATGACTTGAATTAAGCAGTAGTCTTTACATGTTTGAAGAAGTGTTGTGCATTATTTGATATTTCTTTTCTAAAAAGACCAAGTAAAAAAAAAAAAAAAAAAAAAAAAAAAAGTGACAGTAAAGTAAACACAAGTACCTATTTAACAGCTTTTTAAACTATGGAAAACACAGATCTTAAAATGGATAGTAGTTTTATAAATGATGTCATACACTAAAGACTTTAAATAGCTATTTCTAAGCTATGTTATAATGTACTTTTAAATGCCCAAAATAAAAACATCTTTTTAGACATTTTTATGAGACTTTTTCCTATTATGTCTTAAGTGAACTTTATCTCAATTCTTTTGTCCTCCATTTTCTTGCATGATCTAAGTAGTGGATTTGGTTATGCAATAGAGAATTTAAATACTGTACATCCCGGTGTATAACACACACCACTAACTTGAGAGTACATAATTTTATTTCAAACATATACTGGCGTATAACACACATCCCACGAAAAGAAACTAAAAATAAAAACTCCCCCCCCCCCACTTCAGATAAAGGCGTCTTTTCTTTGGGACATGTAAAACCAGTCATCTCCAGTCTGCTCAATTCCTACCTTTTGGGATCTAAATAACTTCCCCGCCCCAACTGATCACTACCCCTCCCCCTCCTATCTGCACTGATCCTACCAATAGAAATTTAACGTTTCATGTAACATTCGTCATTTGTTTATTCATTGTCAATAACATTTAGATGCATTGATATTAAAGTTTATGAAAGCTGTTCTTCATCATAAACTATGCCTCCAGTAAAGCGAAATAAATACAATTCCTGAATTAAATGTAAAGTAATAGCATTTTCAACAGAAAATGATAATCGCGCTGCAGCTAGAATGTTCGGTGTTAATGAATGTTCTGTTTGTGAATGGAAGAAGAATGTAGCTGAGATTCTAAATATGCCAAAACAAAAATGTGCACTGCGTGCAGGCATTACAAAGTGGCCTATTTTAGAGGACAATGTTGCTCAGTAGATATTAGAAAATCGTGAAAATGGACTAATAATAGTCAGGAGTAGTGTTTGTTTATTTGCCTTACAATAGACCAAAAAAAAAAAAAAAAAAAAATCCCATAGAAAGCGAAAATTTTAAGGCAACAACGAGTTTGTGCGATAGATTTGTGAATTGCAGAAAATTTGTTCTTCGCCAAAAGACGAAAGTTGTCCAAAAACTTCCAAAAGACATGGAACAAAAACTGTTAAGTTTCCAGAAGTTTGTCTGATAAACGAAAGGAGAAAACTATGATTTGTCTCAAATTGGGAATATGGACAAAATGCCCATAATGTTCGATATGATAGAAAACAAAAGTGTTGAAACAAAAGGAGTAAAAACTGTTCCATTTAAAACTACGGGACACGAAAAATCCCAATTCACAGTGGTTCTTTCTTGCTTAGCAGACGGTACTAACTTAAAACCAATGGTAATTTTCAAACGAAAAACAAAGCCAATTGGTAATTTTACAAATGGAATTTTTCTGCATGTCCATGAGAAAGACCATGATGGACGAAAATGGGTTAAAGTTATGGATACGTAATGTTTGGGAAAAGCGCCCAAGAGCTTTAAAAAAACCTGCAAGCCTTTTCGTTTGGAATATGTTTAGATCCTATAAAACACTTGGAATTAAAAACAGACCAAAAAATCTACAGATTTGGCAGTAATTCCAAGTGGCTTGATTTCATTAGTCCAAACACTAGATGTTTCAATAAACAAATCTTTCAAAGAAAGTTTAAGTTGACAATGGAACACATAGGTGCTAAAAGAAAAATCCTATAGAAAAGGAGGAAATATGTGGCATGCGATTTTATCGCAAATATGTGAATGGATTATAATGTCATGGGATGAAATCTAACTGAAAATAATTGTCAAATCATTTTTAAAATGTGGAATTTCCATTGCAATTGACGGTACCGAGGATGACTATTTATGGCTAGATGAAAACGATACTGGTGATAAAATCAACATCCCCTATAGTCCCATGTACTATAGGGGGTGTTTGATAAAATACATGAAAGTGAGAGTGGGGAAGAAGATGATATTCCCAAACGTATAAATAAGGACGAGTACAATGAATTTTTCATATGATCTAAAGAGTAAGATTAAGTTTTTTAGAAAATATATACTGTAAGTTTCTTTGTTTATGTAAATGTATAAATGCATTTATGTAATTCTAAAAATTTAAAATGTTTTATTCTTATGATTTTATTTGAACCCTTTTATATTTGGCGTATAACACGCACATGGAAAAAAGAAGTGATTTTTAGGAGTTAAAAGTGCGTGTTATATGCCGGGATATACGGTATATCTTATTGTATATTCTAGTTAAATTCTAGTCCAATAGTTGAATTGGTACTTCTAGGTTATCCCGTCGACCAATTTCGCCAAATTATACAAATCGCCAAACTAATAGCCAAATTATACATGTTGACATAATTTTTATTTTAAATAATGAAAAAACAAATAATTAGTAGAATATTAATAAAAATATTCATATACTTACAGTAACTTACTCAAACTTACATAAAACTTACTCAAACTCGTAAGTCAAACTTACAGTAAATTTAAAAAGTCAAAATAAAAATCACTTAATGACATTTTAAACATGAATTGCATTTAATGTCATTGAATGTGACATTCACGATCATCAATTATTGGCATTTAATCTTATAGTTTGGAGATAATTTTTTGGTCGACGGGATAACCTAGAAGTACCGTTAAATTCTAGTCCATCTTGGTGCTTCACTAGCATAAAATTTTTCAATGTTTTTATGCAATTTCATATCTTGAATTTTTTTTTTTTTTTTTTATTCTTAAAGGATTATCTCCCCAATCAAGAAAATTTTATTTTACAGCTTGACTGAAATCTTAAAGATCATTTTATGTTACTAATTGCAAATCTGCATTTTCTAAAAAGAAAAACATTTTTTTTTTTTCAAATATCGCATATTTATAAATATTTTATCTTTGCTAAATTCACATGTTTTAAGTTTACTCTTTACCTTTACGGCTTCAGATATGTTCATCAACACATGCAATTTGCATTCTACATGCATGCTAACATGACCTCTAGACCAGTGATAGCAAACCTTTTCGCATCCACATACCAAAATTTTTCAAAAATATATTTTATGTATTGTATGACTTCACTTGCCAGCAATAAAAAATTTTAATGAATCAAAATTATTTACAATTTTGTCTTTAGCATTAAAACAATGTAGGTAAAATTTGATGTTACAAATATTTTTTTAAAATATTATTTCCGTTGTCTTATCTAAGATGCCAAATAATTTATATCAACTTCGTATTTGTTATTTTTAAGATAATGCAAGTTGACTTTAGACTCATTTGACAATAAGTTTTTACTTGAATTTTTCATTTTTTTTTTTTTTTTTTTTTTTTTTTTTTTTTTTTTTTCTGAAAAGAATAATTAAGGAATAACTTTTAATAATGTGTAAAATAAATAAAAATGTTATAGGGGGAGAGGGGCTAAAACAAATAAAAAATAACTTTTATTTTTTTAACCATTTTGTTAAAACTATGGTTTAAACCAAATAACCCTGTAAATAATGTTTGTTTTTGTATACTATTGTCTGTGTACTATTTTCCCTTCTGGAGGGATTTAATAAACAATAACAAAATTTTGAAACAAACAAGTTGCTCTTCATTTGTTCAGAAAAAATGTAAAAAGATGTAACCTATAAAATAATCATAATTGATATATAAAATTTACATAAATGTTAAATACTAGCTGACCTGCCCGGCAATGCCCTGGCCCGTGATGTTATTCAGTTTTCAAATGTGTTATTTGTTTTCTAAATGACCCTTAAATTAAACTCAAATTTCTATGATGTTATATCTTTAAGTCCATTTTGTCAAAATTTATATTTTTAAATAGAAAAATCACAAAAAGTTATTGAATTTAAAGTACATGCTGTTTGGTATTTTATTCTCTAAGTAATTTGATTTTTTGAAAACTATGCTTATCGAAAGAGAATGAAACACTCAGGTTTTTACTGAATTCATAAAAAATTTCATACATTTTATTTTGTAAAAAAATAATTTTATCCATACGAAAGTTCCAAAATTTTTGTATGTAATGGAAATCTGGTTTATTGAAAGCCTTTGAAAAGATTGTGCTAAAATACAGACATTTAGTTACTTTTAGCATAGGAAAAATGTATTCTCCGTGAGCCGGGATGTGATTCGTGTTTGCAGTGTCTTTGAACGGGTTAAATCTCGTATTTTGTTTAAATAAATTGCACCATAGATTATAAAAGTGTTTTAGCTTTAAGAAAATATTTTCGGTTTTTCAGGTCGTATATAATTGCGCCATGCAAAGGCAAAACTGCAATGAAACGATTTGGTTTTTATTGATTTCGTCAAATTTTTTGCACTTTTTATTTTGTAAAAAATATTTCTACTCGTCTGTATGTTTTAAATTTTTTTAAGAGGGTGTAAACTATTGAGATGCTTTTAAAAGATTGTGCTGAAATATGTACGCTTAGATACTTTTAGCGTAGAAAAAATATTCTATTTGTGAGTTAAAAAGTGACCTCCTTTTACCGGTGTATTTGAAAGGGTTAAATCTTACATATTAAAAAACGATTGTATCATAGATTATAAGAATGTTTTTAAGCTATAAGAATGTTTTTTGTTTGCCAGTACCTATATGATTGCACTTTGCTAAGGCAAAACCGCAATGAAAACGATCTGTTTTTATTGATTTCATTAAATTTTTCACACATTTTATTTTGAAAAAATCATTTCTATTGGTCCGAACGTTTCGAATTTTCTGTAGGGAGTATAAATTTGTTCTGTTGAAGATTTTAAAAGATTGAGTTGAAATATGTATGTTAAAAAAATTTTAGCATAGAAAAAATATCCAATATCCTCTCTGCGAGTCGCAAAATGACCTTTTTTTGCCAGTGTATTGAAAGGGTTAAAATCCAAATATTTTAAAAACAATTGCACCATCGGTTAGAAGAAAGTTTCAACTTTAATGTCTTGTATTTTGTTTGCTTACATTTTAAAAATTACACCCTGGAAGAGCATTGACAAAAGGGAGAAAAATGGTTTTGGAAAAAACAACTCTTTTTGAATATTTCTTTTTAAATCGTTAACTGCAACATTATTTCAAATTGATTATAGTATTTGAGAGCTAAAAGTATGATCTTTCGAAATATGCCTGTTAAATTTAACTGCGCTGAGCAGTTCGGTCGATTTGGATTTAAACAAAATGATCCAAAAAAGAAATAAACGCTGATAAATGCTTCTTCTTTCTTTTAGGTGCGTAAAAAAGTTTGTGCGCATGTGCAAACGATTTCTTTCCCCGTACATTAAAAAAATGACTTTTTGAAGAAAGTGAGTTCCACTTCGTAATTAATATATCTGAAATTAATCTAAATATTAAAATTCTGAGCTTCAGGTGCATCAGGAGAGATATTGGGCTACTCATAAAAATTTTGATCTTCGTACATCCCATAGATTTTGCTAGCTATCGCAGACATGCAGATAGAGCGATTTGTTATTTTATTAGTATAGATAGACATGAAATTCTGAGCCAAAAAAATGCACCAGAATTTACAATAATCATTCTGGTGGATAAAAAGCATTAATGTCATTCGAAAAAAAGCAATAAAAATCCATCATTTTTATGAATTAAATGCCTCATAAGCTCAATTAAGTCTGAAGCTAAAAGCTTTAGTATGAGTCTCAAATCTTTATATTTTCTAAATCTTTAGGCAAATTTGAAATCAGCATAAAAATCTAGTCTAGAAAAACAGTATGTCAATTCTATTGCAACTACTTTAAAGTTGAAAGTAACACTGAATAACTCATAATAAACTTTGCACCATTGAAAAATATGCAAGTTATGCTTAATAACTGGCAGATATTTCTTAAGAATATGCAAACTGCAACATTTAACTGAAGCAAGTGGCCTAGTAGTCATAATTTGATAAAGGTATTTTAATAGGACTCTTATTATAATTATAAAATGATACAAAAAAGCTCAAATTGGCTTAAATCAAGATATGCAAATAGCTCAAAAACTAGACATACTGAAAAAGACAAGAAAAATCTAAATCTAGATTTGTAAACAGTGTAAGAAACTGATCCAAAGTCAACTAATTTTAGTTCTGTGGTATAAACATTGTTCTACATTGTAATTAAAGGAAAAAATTCACATTAGCATTCTACAAAAAGAAAATCAAATAGGATATTTAGGTTTTTGGTGCAATACTAAAATTTTTGAGAATATTCATATATATATATATTAATCTTTTTGTCTTGCTCTTAAGAAAATATTTTGTGTAATTATTTCATTTTTATTTAGGTGATTTGATAAGAGAATTAGCTAATGAATGTGGGTTTGAAATTGATGAAGAGGGTTCAGCTGTTATTGATCACTTAAATTTTGATATAGAAGATGATGGAAAAGTAAGTTTTTTTTAATGAAAATTAAAAGTAAATTTTTTATATCTCAATGAGTATTCAAATATCACAGTTTTTAGTTAATGTTTAAAAATTTTCATGTTTTCCTTCACTTTAGAATTATACATTCTTATAAAGCAATTATGCAGTGGTATAAAATAAAAATATAAGAAAAAAATCTAAATTATTGAATAATACTAAAATATAATGGATAAAATACTTCTGTACTTATATTTTTATCAAAGTATGTGAAAAATTAATAAAATTTGACTTCTTAAATCCAATATGTTTTCTCTTAATCCTTATCAGACGAGCAACATGTAAACATGCTGCACAAAGGCTTAAGAATCCTTGTTTATCCCCACCAGTAAAATTTGCCTTATTTAATCGGAGTATTTTCTAGATTTAATAAAGCATAAATTTCTGTTTTTAAAAACTATTGACAAAACATTAACAATTTCATAAAAGACTCCTGTCGCGATGGGGTTAAGCTAAAAAAATCTTTGATATTATTATCATGTTAATTTGTATTGAAGACACTCTGTTTTGTGTACTTTGTCTTTCTTTTTTAGGGGGGAAAAAATCTGTTACCATTATATTGTTTAAGTAACTGCATTTCATTTTACTTAAAATAAGACTATTTGCTTTATAAAAATAAAACTTACCAAATAAATAAAATGTAAAAAAATATATTTTCTTCGTATCCCACATTTTCTGTGTTTTTTAAGTTTTTTGTTTTATTGTTGTATTTTTTGTCCATTTTTTATGCATTTAATTTTATATAGTTCTTTTATATATTCTGATTTTTAGCATTTTATTGCTCGTAATTCATTCCCCCCAATGAAAAGTTTTCATTAAGATAGTTTTTAAAAATATATGTTGGAATCATGTTTGTTATGTACCCATGACATTGTTTTGACTATTTATCAAAAAAAAAAAAAAAAAAAAATTCCTTTCTGTCAACATTGACTGCTTAGGATTTTAGCTTCATGGGCAAAATTCGTGCTTTTTCCATGTATGATGAGCGAAACTTGCAACGTTTCTGAGCCTCATTGACAAAAAATTCACTTTTTTTCCACACTTGATCATTCAATTTTTGTGATTTTTTCCGTGCCGATCAATGAAATTAGCGATTCTTAAGTGACGAAATTAATTTTCATGTGTTAAATTGTCGAAATTTGCAATTTTTTCATGTGACATATGCAAAAAAATTTTAATTTTTTCCAGTTGTAAATTGACGAAACTCTTGGACCACACGTTAACCCATCACGGGCACAGAATTGTATAACATAGACTCACGTGTACATACCGTGCACAGAAAAATTTATGAACTATGCAGAAAATTTTTAGGAAAGAAACAATTTTAATTTTTTAAACTTATTTTAGTACCAAAAAACGCGAGTTTTGTCCAAAAACCGCAAAAAAAAAAAAAAAAAAAAAAAAAAAAAAAAAAATTCTATTTATGAATTGTGTAAAAAATGCAAATTTCTTCCATGTCAAAATAATATAACAGGTAATTTTATTAAACATTAAATTAATTTGCTGAAAGTTTTTGACTCAAGATTTATGTGCACAGAAAATTTTTGGTTTTATACAAGTCTGGCGCGCCACAGGTTGTGCATCCCTATACTAGGCATTATATTGGGAAACTTTAACTTGGGTGGCCAGGTATGATCCAAAAGTAACAATAATTCCTTTTATTGATTTAAAATTATATATAATTGGTTTAATTTCACTTCACACTGTCTTACAAAAAAGCGTGAGTTGGAGTGGGCTTGTTTTTTTAGCAACCATGAACTCTTGTTCAAGAATGGGCTCTACTGTAGGACTCAGTTTCTAATATGCCATAAAATATAAAAGATTAAAAATCTCTTATAACGAAACAAAACAAGAGATATTAAATTTGACATATAAAATTTAATAAAAATATATATTTGTTAGAATATATTTATTTTTCACTTTAAAATTTAGGTTATATAAATCCTACTTAATATTGAAATTTATTTCATTATTATAGCATACCCTCATTGTTGCTAATCCGAAGAATTTAATTGATGCTCCTACTGTCATAGGATCAAAAAATATTCCACCATTACTTTTCAAAGGTGTTGGGTGAGTAAACTTTAAAAATCAAAATGTCCAATTTAGTAGTAAATAGATTAAGTTGTTAAAATTTCTTAAAATTTATAAAATTTTCAGCATAATTTCTGATCAAGAAAATCCATTGATTCTTGAAGTTTTATCAGCTTCTTCGTCAGCTTATTGTTATAATCCTGACAATAAAATCACAGAAGTATGTTTCTTTTTTTCTTTCCTTATTCCTTTTTTGAATTCTTTATTGTATAAATGATTTTTGCTTTAATATTAACAAGCAGTTTTAATAGAATTTCATGTAAGCTTTTGAAAATGTTTTTCAGAAAGAGATAATGTATTTAAAATAACTTTTAAAAGTATTATTATAATAATTTAATGTTAATATTTTATCTCATTATTATGATTATTTTTGTATTTGCTTTATTTTTGTAAGCAAATTAATGTTTATTCTTCTGAGTGTAACAAGTTCAAATTTACACATGTATTCATCATCTATTTTCTTTAATTTATTTTGATTGTATATTCTTTATGTAATTATGTCCTTAAAGTATCTATGGATTTGATTACAGTAGAGAACCATTTATCCAGAATAATTGGGATCAGATATATTCCGGATAACTGGTTTTTCTGGTTAATTGGTTGCAGATTAAAGCAGCATCCATTTCATAAATTTAATGAAATATGTGTGGTTGTGGTATTGCTTCTGATTTTAAATTAATTATTAGATTACTTGAACTAAGGATCCAATGTAAGTAAGATCAAATTTTAGTTTGAAAGCAGGTAATTTAAGAGAATTCCCCGAGAACAAAAATTCTTCTGTTTTCTCAGCATGAAACTGAAAACATCTATAACTATATTAAGAATACTAGATACTGTTATCAAACTATACAATTGTTTCAAGCAATGTATATGTCAAACTGGCAGTGTATGACATTTTTTTCAACAAAGATTCTAACATCAGTCTATTCCGAAACCAGTTATTCTGAATAAATAGTTTCCAGATAAATGGTTTCATACTGTAATAGCTAGTAGTTTTCAAGATCAGTTTTCTTACGTAACATATAGAATATGTTTGAAAAATTACACTTACAGCTTTAGCTTTCTAGCACATCCAAGTGTAATTTTTGACCTTATTTACTTATAGCATTTTCAGACATTCACACCAAAGATAATAGGTTTGTTAAAAATGTTCCTATAATTGTAATATAATTGATTAAATTTCTATATGGTAGGTTCAGGAATACTATGTCCTTAACAGCATATACTTGAGCTTTCATATCAAATATTTAATAAGAATAATTTTATTCTTGCCTACATTTAAAAATTGAGTACTACTAGGTTATCCCGTCGACCAAAAAATTATCGCCAAATTTTAAGATTAAATGCCAATAATGGATGATCGTGAATGTTACATTCAATGACATAAAATGCGATTCACATGCTTAAAATGTCATTAAGTGATTTTTATTTCGACTTTTTATTTGTATTCTTATTAATATTCTACTAATTATTTGTTTTTTCGTTATTTAAAATAAAAGTTATGTCAATATGTATAATTTGGCTATTAATTTGGCAATTTATATAATTTGGCGAAATTGGTCGACGGGATAACAGGCTAGTACCAAAAATTGTCTTATAAAATGCTACCTTAAACAATTTTGTATTAATAAATTCCTGGTTAATTCATTTTTTAAATTTCAACTATTTTTTAATTATTTTATTAGTACAATTATCATTTAAACACAGCAATTGAATAAAACAGGGTAATTTATTAGAACAACTTCCGAATGTTGAAAACATTGAGTAATCCTCGTATAGTCCAGTGTATAATCTGTAGATTATCTGCTAAAATTTTTTTATAAAGACTAAAAATTGCAATTACGGATTATAGGCCAAAAATTACGGTATGTTGTAAAACTCATCTTAAGCATGAAATTGAATGTTTTAAACTATGTATATCATCACATTTCTTTTTTATTTATGTGTTGTTTTTGTCTGTTGTGCATTTGACAAGATTTTAGCTCAACTTATTAAATTATACTTCTGTTTAATTCATACTTTCTCCTGGTGCAGCATGTCCCAAAAGGGACTTTGTGCCATGAAACCCTATTCAACCAACCAACCTTAATGAATCTTAAAAAATTTCTAGTATCCACATGCTGTTGGCAAAAACACCCTACTCATTTCTGCACTTCAAGCTCGTAATAATGCAAGAGTACTGTTTTCAGGATCTCTAGACTTCTTCAGTGATCATTTCTTCCAATCTGGTGTACAGAATGTACATGGAACACAAAAGTATGTTACGCAAAAAAATGTGTATTATATTCCTTTAATGTTTATTTTATTATTATTGAATATTCATTATATTGGTATTTACTTTATGAATTGCACATAGTGAGTATTCATTTCATTTGTCCATTTGAATCATTTCCTTTTTTTTTCTTTTTAAAGTGACTAAATAATAAAAAACATAGTTTATTTAAAAATTTGATTGAATTTATTTTAGATTATATGATGTTTCAATTATAACGTGTTTTTATTTTGATTTTTGTTTATAATAAATTTAGATTTTTAACAAAAGTTGCATTAGGATATTTTTAAAGAATGTATAATGGTTATCTTTTAAACATCCCTGATAATATTGTTTATGTAAGAGAAAGGTAAGAATTTTTTTTTTTTTTTTTTGCCATTTGTGTATGATTTTTTTACATAAAATAACGGTGAAAAAGGGTATAAAATTTTGGTTTTATTTTTATTTGATGACTTACCTATGTTGAAATGATGAGTTTCTTATGATTAGTGCCTGAGCTAATAAACTAATTACAATAGAAAACTTCTAATTATGACAGAAAAAAATAAATGACTTCTATCTTAATGTGTCAATTAGACAATATATTACACAAAAGGGTTTGTAAGTCTATTGCAATGTCATAATATATCATCTAAATACTATTGAAATTTACATATTTATTGTCTCTGATAGGATTAGAATGTTACTTCATGCTGTTTTTAACATTTTATGAAATTTTTGATTTTTCTTAATATTGTTTTAAATATTCTATTTTCTCCTCAGAAAGTATTCAAATATAATCTTTACTAACAGAAGAAAGATGTATGTGTGTATGATGGCTGTAATAGGAATGTGAAAATTTGAGTTAGCAGAGTTTCCCCCAGGTTTAAAAAAGGGCAGGGCGCTACTGTTCTGAAAAGGGCACTTTTTACATTTTTCAGGGCACTTTTTCATTGTTAAAGGCACTTTTATAGAGTTTAATCTAGAATCTAGCGGTTCAAAAAATCATGAAAAAACAAAAATTTCATCAAAAAAAAAAAGGTAAATTTTGTAAAAAAAAAATCACAAAAAAGTCAAATTTCATAAAAAAAAAAAAAAAAAAAACCCGCAAAAAAACGGCAAATTTTATTAAAAGATCGCATAAACAGCAGTTTTTGCTAAAAGATTGCAAAAAAAGGCATATTTTGTTAAAAAATCGCGAAAAAACGACTAATCTTGTGAAAATATCGCGAAAGAACAACAAATCTCATGAAAACATCGCAAAAAAACGGAACTTTCACAGAATTTTCCATTTTATTGTGATTTTTGGACGAAATTTGCAGTTTTTTTTCGCAAATCTTTTGACGAAATCTGCTGCTTTATCGTTATTTTTTGACGAAAGTTGCCGTTTTTTGCTACTCATTCGACAAAATTTTCCGTTTTATTGCGATTTTTGGAAGAAATTTGTCGTTTTTCCACGATCTTTTAAGAAAATCTGACGTTTTGTGAAATTTTGTGACAAAATTAGCCATTTTTAACGAAACGCCGTTTTTTTTAGCGTTTTTTTGCGTTCCGTCGCCGATTTTTTGCGTAATTTACGCGCTCGTTCGGATCATCACTGGAGGGCTGCGTTTTTTTCAAATGTGGGCAAGAAGGGCGCTATTTTTTTTAAATGAATGACAAGAGGAGTGCTAGTTTTTGTATGAGGGGCAAGAAGGGCGCTATTTTTTAAACTAAAGGGCAGGAGGGGCGGAGCGCCCCCTGAAACCCTCTGGGGGAAACTGGAGTTAGGTTAATCTAAAAAAAAAATTCTGATATACTTGAGGCTCATTTCTTCATCCCATTTGTTGTTTTATAGGAGTGATAATGGATTGTGATTTGTTCAGAAAACATGTTAAACCCTTTATCTACTGGATTATGAATTCATGAATATTTTTATCTTCTAAAGCCTTTTTTTTTTGTGAATTGTTTAAACTGCGTAAGATTTACAGAAACATTTAATAAACTTAAGAAGGATTGAAGAATTAAACATTGAATTTATAGGGATTTTGACAATATTTATAACCCCACTTAAATCTTTAAAATTTTTTCTTAGTATTTTGAAAATTAGGAAATGTACAAATATGATCTTACAATATTAATTAAAAATTTCCACTCCCCCTTTTTTCAATGCCAAGAAAGCTGGAAAGATGCAAAGGCAAAAGAAATCATCCTTTTGAAAATATTTTGGTTTTGTGTAGCCATAATGCTTTTGGAACGAGGTGAAATCGTGTATCTATAATTCATTCTAAACTATATTACAGCTAATCGATGTATTAAATGAATTTTAAAATAAGTTATTTAATGGTAGATATAAGTGTCATCAGTAGATAACGAGTTAAACATTGAAAAGTGAATTTTGAGTCTGAAAGTCGTTTCAGGCTGTCTTTCTGGGACAACCCATGGATTGATTGCCATCATTCTGTTTTTAATAAAGCTAAAGTAAGTTTTAGACACTTTAAAAATAAGTCAAGGCATATTTTCATATCCTAAAAAAATTAGAAATATCTCTTACTTCCAAATTTTTTAGAAATCATTAAAGGATAGGTTAAAATTACTGGCATTTTTCTCTGCAGAAAATTTTGAAATTTGCTGAAAATGTATAATTAGAAATTTATTGTGTTTGTTTTTTTGAAAATTGCTTTTATATAGTGTTTTTGAACCATAGGGGATTTATGTATATTCCTATTATGTGCACATTTCATCATATAAAATGTGTGTATAGCTACTAATACTGCTAAATAATATCTCATGATTTGATTTGTTTGGATCTTCATTGATTGCAAAGATTTTATAACTCATAAAAAATTTCAAAGAGTTTGGGCAAAACCTATTTTTATCACTTTCCAACATAATTGAAAAGTGTTTATGAATTTTGTTTATGTGTATGTATCATTAGTATTTTACTCTTAAATCAGCAAATTTGACCCTATTTATAATAAATATATATATATATATTTAATCCTTCCAATATCATTGTACAGATATTTTACAGTGCCTGAAAACTTTCTCTAAAGCTTTAAGGTTTTTCACTAATATAATTTATTCTTGATGGATGTATCTTTGAAACAGGTGCTCTGTTAGGAAATGTTGCTCCCATTTTTTTTTTTTTTTTTTTTTTTTCATTTATTTAAGTAACAAGTGAATCACTGTTAATTTTCATTTGCTATTGCTTATATATATATATATATATATATAAATTTAGCTTAAAATTATCTCTTAAATAACCTTCAGTTTTGATGATATATTTCACTTTATTATTTTTTAAGGTATGAAAAATCTGGTAATGAAGCTTTATCTAAAGCTTTGACACAGTGGGTTTTCAAAGAGACTGGAGTACTAAGAGCTGGCAATGTCACTCACCATAAAAAGGGAGAGTCTACAGCTCCAGAAGCATATACCATAATGGATGAAGTGGTACTGTAATATTATTCTTTCCTGTACTAATTATTTTCTTTTTTTTTTGGGGGGGGGGAGATAAAAATCTTTCATAAATCTGCAATATTCTATTTTTTATGATTCTATAAGAATAATAAAATCATAATTTCTTTTCTTTTCTGCCTAAGCCTTTTTTTTTTTTTTTTTCAATTCTCTGTCTCAAATTCTTACAGTGGTGAAGTAGAATGATAGAAATATATACCAAATCTATCAATTTTAAGAGGACTCTGAATTTTTAGAATAATTTTGACAAGATGATTTACAACATATTTTTCCTTATTATGTATTCTAAAATAAATTTGTTTCGGAAAGCTATATCCTTCTGTCTTCAGTCTTTCTTCATCCATTTTATTCTTTATTGATTAAGTTAGTAAAACACTGAAAGAGAGTTAAAAAAACCCCCAGGAATACAACATTTCTGCCAAATGGTGGGTTTTCACTTTTTTTATTTTTAAGAATCTGTAATTTTTGTCAAAAGATCACTAAATTAAGCAGCGATTTTCGTCATATGATCATGAAATAAAGCAGCTATTTTCACCAAACAATAGCAAAATAAGGCAGCTATTTCCATCAAGCAATCGCGAAATAAAGCAGCTATTTTCATCAAATGATCACAAAACAATGCAGCTGGTTTCATCATATGACCGCAAAATAATGCAGCTAATTTCGTCAACAATGCAGCTGGTTTCATCATATGACCGCAAAATAATGCAGCTAATTTCGTCAAATGATCTCAAAATAATGCAGCTAATTTCGTCAAATGATAGCAAAATAATGCACTTAATTTCGTCAAACGATCGTGAAATAATGTAGTGATTTTTGTTAAGCAATCGTAAAACGATGCTGTTGTTTTTGTCCATATAATCGCCAAATAATACAGTGATTTACGTAAAACAATCACAAATTAAAACAGTGATTTTTATCAAACGATTGCTGAAGAAAACAGCTATTTTTGTCAAATGGTCAGGGAATAATGAAGCTGTTTTCATCAAATGATTGCAAAATAATACAGTTATTGTCATCAGTTAATCGTGAAATAAAACAGCAATTTTCATCAAATGATCTCAAGATAAAATAACGATTTTTGCGAAAACCCTGCAAATGTTCGGTATTTATTCATGTAATAATAATGAAATCTATTGGGTTTACCTCAAATGATTTAAAATGATGTGAAATTAAAATTCCTCACTTCCAAATAAACCCCCCACTCACTGATTCTGTTGCTGAGTTACCTTAACTGATATAAAATACTGTAAACTACAAAAAGTTCATTTTTATTTACTCATGTAAATTTTCATGCACAATGAATTAACATTATATTTCAAACTGTTTGACGTATGTACACTTCTTAGAAAAATGTAATTGTTAAAAACTTACCTTCCCCCCTCAAAATAAATAAATAAATAAATAGTTTGTTATAAATTATTTTTTTAATTTATTACATGCATAAATGCTGTGAAAAATGTAAATTTTACTTTATGTGCCCAGTGGCAGAACTGTCTTCAAATGTCTGCAACGCTTATAATATTTTCAACAAGAAAAATCATGCATTAAGCATAGATTATGAAGCACTTTCCAACACTTTTGAGATCTTTAACAAAACTTCGTTATCCAAGGAATTATTTCGTTATCCAAGGAATCCAACGTATTATTGTCCATATCTTCCAATGCTTATGAAAAGCCCCGTAATTGACTTGTCGGTTAATATAGTATAATATAGTCGGTTAATGGAAAAATTTAGTTTAACAAGAAAACTCCTAATTGGTTGAAATTTTCCTTTCAGCAATTTATACTAATAGATGCAAACATTTGAATACTTTTGTTTAGCCCTGTAAAATACATGCTACCTTTAATACACAAAAGTATTTTGCTAAAGTTTAGTTTAAAAATAAATTCTCTTTAAACTATTTAAATCAAATTTCCAAAAATTATCTTCCAAAGGCGATAATGTATCCAGTTCTTTGCATGACTCTGTATATAATTTTATCTATATTCTACAAATATTTCTTAGTAAACTAAATGCAGTTCATCATAAAAAGGCGTAACATATTTAAAAATCATCTTTAAATAAATTACGCTCATATTCAGTACCCTTTCAGAGATCTTTTGTGTAATCCTGTATATCTAAATTGTGTAACAATTAGCATTTATATAAACCATATAATATACATACATCTAATGAAACATGAAAGCGTATATCATAATGCATTTCATTCATCTAAAAGTCATCTACCATAATATACAGCACTTTGGATAGAATATACTATTTGAAATCTTTTGTGTGTCCCTGTAAATACTATGCACTATGTATTATGCATGAAATAACTCATATTAATCCTCAGCAACATATATCAATTTGATTATACATGAAATCGTTTACCATAGTTAAAATATGTCACAATTAATTCCCCCTTTTTATTATTATCTATTGGAATTCTTTTGTGTGGCCCTGTAAATGAATAATTATTCTTTTTGCTGCATACTTTAGAAAATGCATTTAGTGCACTTTGTAGATGCATATGGGTGATTCTCAAAATAGGGGACAATTTGTCTTTCAGCATATAAAAGAAATTGAGAGGTTTTCTGTCATGATTTTATATTTAGATATGTTTGTCTTAATATTATTCATTATTTGCAATCAAGAATTACTCACTTTTTAGTTAAAAACACCTTAAAATAACAGAATAAATGTTAAAAATGTCATTAGCATGGATGTCCACAGCAGCTGTGCCTTATATATACTAGCTTTTTCAAGAGTTAATATCATGTTTATAAAATAAAACAAATGTTATTCTTTCTTTAAATTAATCAAGGAAAGGATTTATCCAATAAATTTCTTTTTAAAAATAAAATTATAGTACATAAAAAAAGAATTAAAGTTTGTCCTCCATATTCGATTTTCAAAACAAGGTCATACTAAAACAGCTGGTTATTAATCAAAATTTCATTTTCACATATGACAATAGTTTGAAAATATAAAGTTTCTCCATGGCAACAAGTAGTCATTTTAAACCAGCCAGAAAATAGAAGCATGTATTGTATTTTAAGAATAGAAGTTGAATATTAGGGGGTTACATCAATTGTATGTCATTAGAATGGATAATAATTTTCATGTTTATTTTATAGTTAAAATTTTTATTTTATTTATTTGCATAGAACTTTTGTGTTTTAAAAAGCCACAGAAAGGAATGTTGCATTGTGATTATATTATGGCTCATAATCTTATTTAAATTAAAATTTGTCATTAGCATGGGCAAATATCAGTGTCATTAGCATGGTTTTTCTGTCCATGTCCTATGTACATAAATGTAACCAGTGCTTATATTGTATCCTTTATAAAGTTTAATTTTACGTATGAATTTAGGTATTACATTTATTATCCCTAAAATATGCATTAAATCTGTAGGAAAATCACTAAGACAGCTTCTTACATTGTTAGTGTCAGAATGTTGCTCATGTAACAAAGT
Organism: Maratus speculifer; assembly: GCA_964019185.1. Taxonomy (NCBI): domain Eukaryota; kingdom Metazoa; phylum Arthropoda; class Arachnida; order Araneae; family Salticidae; genus Maratus; species Maratus speculifer. Next base: position 277,070,504 of record OZ025295.1, on the reverse strand, counting down.
TTGCTCTTTGGTAATGTTTTTATTCTCCTTATATGTATATATGTAAAAATGGAAATTATTTGCTGAAAAAGAAGGCTAACAAATATAGGAAAAAAATATTTAAACAGGAAGAAAATAAAAATTTCATAATATATTTATTCCATACAATTCGTTTTGTCATTAGCATGGCTCAAAAAATACTAATTATTTTTTTTAAGTTAATTTTTAAATATTTAGCTCTGCTGACTACATGGAAAGTATACCTAATACTATATTAACAACACCTATTTTTTTCAGAAATTTTGCTAACAGTAATTTTTTTAAGATTTCATTTTTGAAATCGTCCCCTATTTTGAGAATCACCCATATAAATTTGAAGATGTTTTACAGGGTGTAACATCTCTAAAATTCATCTGAAACAATTTTTCCCCTTAGGCTGTAATGTAATGGAAAACTTTTGACTGTCCCTGTAAATAAACTAATCATGGCAGAAACTTCATTTTCTATAGGGTTTGTGCTTGGGTAAACGTCATTAACTTCTAAAAATTTCATGTCAATCCGAGTATATTTACGAGAGTTAGAGCTCAGCCAGACGGACTGACAAACCCAATGTATAAGCACTTTTCTACTTTGTTCGAAAGTGCTAAAAATAGTCTGCAAGATGCAACATATTATATAAATACATTCTTTGGGCTATTGTAGTGCTAATTAATTATGGGAACATATGTGTGTTGCATGTGTAAATTACTTCCATCATTTCCAAAAAAAAGAAAAACAGGAACAGAAAAATTCACTTTTGACAATCTTTTTTTTTTATTTATGCCTCTGGCGAAATTTGCAGTTTTTTCACGATCTTTTGATGAAATTGGCTGTTTTCTCATGATCTGTTTACAATATTGGCTGCTTTTTTCCACGAAGTTTTCCATTTTTCACTATCTTTTGACAAAATCTGCCGTTTCTTCTCGATTTTCTGACGAAATCTATTGTTTCTTCTTGATTTTTTGACAATCTATTGTTTCTTCTCGATTTTCTGACAAAATCTATTGTTTCTTCTCGATTTTCTCAAAATCTGTAGTTTTTTTGCGATTTCCTGATGAAAACAGTCATTTTTCAGGATTTTTTCACGAAATTTGTCATTTTTTTGCAATTTTTTGACAAAATTTGTTGTTTCTTGCAAGGTTTTTTGAGGAAATTTGCCGTTTTTTTTGCAATTTTTTGATGGAATCTGTCAGTTTTTTGCAGGATTTTTTAATGAAATTTGCGATGAAATTTCAATGTGTTTTTCGACAAAATCTGTCTTTTTTTTTTTTTTTTTTTTTTTTTTTTTCAGGATTTTTTTGACAAAAATTTCAGATTTTCACATTTTTTTGACAAAATCTCTCATTTTGTGCAGCATTTTTTGAAGAAATTTGTCATTTTAAGTGGTTTTTTAACGAAATTTGCCGTGTTCAGCGATGTTATGATGAAGCTGTTGCTTCTTCCCACGAACCTTTGAAGAAATTCGGACTTTTTTCAGGCTTTTTTGACAAAATTTGCCGTTTTTCGCAATCTTTTGATAAAATCTCTCATTTTGTGCAGCATTTTTTGAAGAAATTTGTCATTTTAAGTGGTCCTTCAACGAAATTATCTGTATTTAGTGATGTTTTGATGAAACTGTTGTTTCTTCCCGCGAACCTTTGGAAAAATTCAGACTTTTTTCCTGATTTTTATTTGCCCCTTTGTGATTTTAAAAAGAAATTTGCTGTTTTCACGATGCTTTGATGATATTTGCGCTTCTTTACATGATTTTTGGATGAAATTTGGACTTATTCTGTGATATTTTGACGAAGTTACGCATCCCATGGGACGCTTAAGAGGTATTTTTTGAGTCCCCGCACTGATTTTTGTGTAATTTATGCGCTATAGCACGTCTGTGGCATCGCTGAGTCTGCAGAGGTCCTTAAAAGTCTGCGACGCCCGTCGCAGTGTCGCTCTCATTCTGCCACGGAGTTTACATGTAATTTTCTTTGTTTCTGTTATTTGCCAAGTGGTATCTCTGAAAAAAAAAAACTGAAGTATTTATTATGTCATTTTAATAAAATGATTGTAGAAGAAACACAGAATACACATTTATTGTAGAATTTTCTTTTCTTTTCAAAAACATTTTTATAATTATAGGAACTGTTAATTCATATTTTTTTCAGTATGAATTTATATACATTAATTTTGCATGGAAAAAACCACAATCTTTAAAAATATGGATGTGTAAGTTTACAGTTACTTTTTGAGATACCGAGCCAGTAGTACTAGTTTTAGAAGTGGCCACTTTGTTTGTATTAATGGTGATCTTTTAACTTAAAACTACTAAAAAGTAAACTTAAATATAGATATATATTAATCTAAAATTGAATAGCCCAAATAAATAGTTAATATAAATAGTTTTCATACAGGGGAAAGGGGGGGGGGATTCTTAAAGGGAAGCAAGAAAATTTTATTCTCTCCTTGTAGGAAAGATGTCATAAAATGGCCGCTGACAATTTTTCCAATAGCTATTTTTTTTTTTTCTCATTTAGTGGCCTTATGGTTAGTCGCTAATGATAATTTTGCTTATCTGTGGGGAGTGATTTATTTTTCTTTCCATGACTCTTATAAGGAATCTGTTGACAAAAGAATAAAATAAGAAAGCTGTACTCTTGATATCAGTCATCTACTAAAGGTAATCTGTTTTCAATTTGTTAGAGCTTTTAGATAGTACATGATTTGTTTTAAAAAATTGTGTAACATTATGTAGATCTGATTTAACTATAAACATGCACTGTGATTGTGAATATAGCAAAGTCTTGTATTTATACTCAGAGATATAATATTAAATCATTTTTATACTTGGTACTATGCATATGTGCTAAACCTTGTCAACCCAGATACACAACAAAAATAAGTAAAATTGACTTCAGCTCGTTAAAATTTTTGCATGGATCCTTTTTTCTAGCCCAGTTTGAACTGAGGATAGTTTGGGATTCCAGAGGGGAGGAGATCATGATCGATGAAAATATATATTTAAAAATGTTCTGGGATTGCTTTCCTCCGGTAGACTGTAGTTTTATACTTTTTGAAATGAAAGCTAACTAAAAGTTATTTTCAAGAAATTTATTATATTTTTGTGAAAAATTAAAATTTGAAATGAGAGAAATAATTCTAAATACTGTCTTTTTTACATCTTACTAAAGTGAAGGGGTTTCAAAAATTACCTAATTTTTGCCTAGTCTAACTCTGGTTGTAGAAATAGTGTCTTTTGTCAAAAAAAAAAAAAAAAAAAAAAAAAAAAAACAGCTTAAAAATATTGTAATTTAATTTTAGTATTTTATTATATCGTTATTTAAACAAGATTAAAGATATTTATTACTTCATACGTTTTATTACTACATTAGATGTATTTATTACTCTACTTGAACTTCACTTTTATTGTTTGCCCATTAATGATGCTTTTCCTAGGTTTATTCAATTGAAGTAGAAATCTTGAAAGATGGCACATGGGTGCCATTTGATACTACTGATTTGCAACTGGAATTTGTGAGAATTGATCCATTTGTTAGAACAACTTTGAAAAAGAAAGGTTTGTATGTGTTAACTTTTCTTTGCATATGTGATGGCATACACTAATTAAATAAAGAATCTGAATATGTGCTATAATTTTAATTCTAATTGATGAAGATGAAAGACAGAAAAAGCATCATTTTAATAACAATAAAAAAATTCTTTATCAAAATACGATTTATTTATAATAAGATATTTGCATATTAAATTTTAATACTTTAAAAAGTTTAATAGCTCATTATAGTATCATTATAGTTTATTTTATAAAAATGTAGATTTACTAGGTTTTATTGATTTTGAGAAAGCAGTTAATGAAATAAAAATTACTAAAAAATGATTTGTGTGTTAATGGGAAACATTTATTATGGCATAAGTTCTAGAATAATGTGTGTATTTCATTACTTTATTTGTTTCATGTCACTTTATCAGGGGGTGCAAAAATCTAGACGTCAACAGGCAGTCTCTCAACACTAAATTTATTTCATTATTTTTCATGTAATATTTAAAGTAATTTTTTTTTTAAGAATGCTATTAAATTTTAAACAAAGAGAACTTTTAAATTTTAGTGGTAAGACTAGGTTGCTAGTGCCTAGATTTTTGCACCCCTGCACTTTATCAAGACATCTCAAACATAACTTGAGCATATTTTGGATTGAAGTGTCTTAATATATAAATAGTATAAAATGTTATTAATAAATAACTAGCTGCACCCGTCGAAATTCGACGAAAAAGAATATATATTAGATATGATGTATATCAGTCTTATGTACACAATAAGATACTGAGCGAAATGAACAATTGTTACCTCTTTAAATTGGGATAACATGAAGATACACAAACTTCAGAAAATAACAAAAAATAAGGAAAACAACTCATAAATTATCATGTTGCACTTAACTTCAGCTACAATTTTTTTAATGCGTTTCTAAACCTCAAACATTATTAAAATGCTAAATTATTTAGGAAGTTAATAATTTATTTCCTGGATTTATACTTTACTTAATATTTTACTTAATATTTACTATACTTTTATACTATTTTATATATATTTTATACTCTATATTTTTACTTAATATTTTGGAAGTTAATATAATACTTCAGAAGACGAATTCAAAAATATCTGCATAGTTTATTTTTTCTCCGTTCAAATATTGCTTGGTAACTGTACAATAATTATAATATCAATAAAACATTTTAATTATAATAGAAACAGGGAGTTACTAAACTACGCATTTACAGCTCTTGCAATAAATTTAATTTATTTATTGGTTTGTAGCCTCCATGAACTTGTCAAAATTAATTTTATTGTTATGGCCACGAAAAGAAAAACGTTATCTTTGTCATTATTAAAAAAAAAAAAAAAAAAAAAAATGTATGGTTCTGGCCTTTTGAGACCGCTTTACCCTATGACTCATTCGACCATCCCAATGCTTCGGAATTTCTTGAAATTCCATTTTTTGCTCAACGTCTATGCAATCGGATATTCGATTCATCGACTTCGATGGAAGGTAAACTGAAGCAAGACGACTCCAGTAGGCACTTCTAATACACTGCATTAGTTCATTGGTTCAAACGGAATAAAATTTTTGTGTTTGTTGCTGATATGCAGAAAACATTTTATTTATTTTTATTTTAAATAATAACTTAATACAACGAAATGATTTTAATTAAATTTTTATATTATGTAAAATAGAAATATCGTAATAATGGTATATCACAGATTTTTTTTTTTTTAATATGACATCATTTACACCTTCAGAAGCACTCATCTTTTCCAAAATAAAAACGTGATTTGTGCAGTTATTTAAAAATTCTTTAGTTTCATAAAATATTTATTATAATTAAATAGAAATGGCGCAATTTACAGAAATATTTTCATTTGTGCACACCACGGACCTTTAAATAAATTGAAGTTCAGTTTATTTTGTAAGGAATAAAAGTCTGTGAATATGACATCATCACTGACACAGCTATAACAATGTATATTATATTCATGGAAGAAATTTATCTGGTTTCCGAATGACGACATTTTCTCCATCGACAAAATTTCGCTTTAGATATTATATTTTACTAAAGTTAATTTTCTTTTATTTTATTTACATAATACTTAATAATATTACTCAGTAAATAATCCGTGTTTTGTACCGCGATTAGTAAATAATTATGTGCAATCATTTTATTTGGATTAAAATTTACGGAAATCATTATTTTTTTCACATTGAAATGCGATTACACATTCACCGATGAGATCAAGCTCCTGATTGGTGGAAAGTAATAAAGCGAAATAAATTTTTATTATAGTGAGAAAAGCTTAACCTGTTGCCACTGTTTTAAAGAAATGTCACGAAAAAGCTTTTAAAATTAAAAATAAAATATAAAAATGGAAATAAGTTAAAAATTAGCCAGAATGGGCACATCTACACATAAACAGCTTTCATTAAAAAAAATAATTATTGAAATCGGGCCAGAAGAAAGCTCAGGGCTGATGACTAAAAAAACAGCCAGGTGTTTTAAATATATAGATGTTGAAAATTCATTAACTTATTTTTGAGTTTGTACTAAAATCAGCATACTCAATTCAATCATACATTCATCATTTCACCCAAATGTACTTAATTTTTTATTTAAAAAAAATTAATCAAAGTTGCTTGATAGATAGATAGAAAGAAAGAAAGAAAATTTGGAGAGAAAAAAGTTAAATTTAAAAGCATAAATTAAAAATTTTCAAACTTAAAAATTTAGACTACAGAATGAATATTAAACTTTTTCGTCCAAATGAGAAAACCTCATTTTTTATTTAGATCATTTTTTATTTGTACATATGTGATTGGCATTAGTTTATTTTTTCTTCCTTATGGTATAGATTTCAATATTTATTAGTAAAATATGGTATTTCCTTAACAAATCTTATTATTTTTCATAGAATTGTGCATGTTAACATAAATTACTTCTTTTATGATTAATTTGCTCTTGTATTGATTTTTCTTTCATCTTAGCTAGTAAAATGTAAGCATAAAGGATTGAATTTGGAGAAATGAGTCTTTGAAAATCTCTAATAATTTTCTTTGAATAGATCAATTTTAAAATGTGAATTTCGTTTTGGATTGCTCAGATTATATTAAATTTAGTTGTATTTTGTTAATCTTTCATAATAATTTACCTTATGTAATAAGTCAAATTTATTCATTTCTCATCTTGCATTAACTAACTATAAATAAAAATCCAAAGCTCTGAATAAAAAGTCATTTACTATTTCAATGAGGTTTCATTTAAAACACAGATATTATAGGTATTGAATTGATGTTGTATTTTAATTATTTTATTTGTGTATCTGAACTGTTTTTCTTTATGCAAAGTTGGATCGATATTAACATTGAATTAATAAAATACAAAAACTTCTAAAGGCACAAGATAAATATAAATTAGTACAATGATTTTTAATGAAAGATAAGCTTGTTCATTCATCATCGAGGACAACCCAATGTTGCTTGAAGACAAATACACAAATGGTAAAAGTAAATAGCAAGAAATAGATAAGTAGACATAAAAGAAATGATGAATCAGCCAAATAGAGGATTTGGAAAGAGGGTTTAGAGATAATAGGATAAGAGAAAGGATATCAGATCAAAAACAAAATGCATAACAAGGAGAGAAGTTGAAAACAAAAGAAAAAAGAATTACACTGATGTAAGAAATTAAGATAATTTTCATATTTGATCTACAATCTCCAGAACTACTGGACAGATTTTAATAAAATTGGGTTTGAACATAGATTGATATAACACAAACAAAATAAGCATTCAGCAATTATAATATACACACATGTTCGCGCATAACACTCATGGGAGTCTGAAGGTCTGAAACAAAGGTTGCAGAATACACAAAAGAAATGAGTTAATAGGGAGTATGATGCCCCCTTACAGCTATACAGGCCTCACAGTCTGATGTTATATTGGAAATAAGGTAGTTTATCACTGCTTGTGGCAATTGATCCAACTCATTCAGGAACACTGTTTTCAGTTGCTGGATGGTTCTCAGAGGGGGGGGGGGAGGGGTTGCGAGTTGCAATTGCCCTTCCCATAGTGCTCCAAATATGTTCTATAGCATTGAGGTCTGGAGACCAGGCTGGCCAATCCATCCGGCGAATATCCTCACTCTCGAGAAATTCGTCAACTAGAAGAACTCTATGTGGCCTCATGTTATAGTCATGTAAGATAAACTCAGGGTCCACTGCATCCTGGAAAGGGTGAACACAGGGCTCCAAGACCTCATACCTATACCTCAAACCAATCACAGAGCCTTTGTCTAAGACGTGGCGAAATGTGCGGCCATCCAACTTTATGCCCGCCCAGACCATTACTCCGCCACTGCCATAATTGTTGATTTTGCAGACATTGGAGGGTAGGTTAGCGGATCCCTGGCTCTCTCTGTATGACAGTATGGCAAGAATCTGTGTTTAGGTTAAAACAGAACGATCGCCCATTGCTCCATACTCCAGTTCCTATGCTGCCTGCACCATGTTAATCAGACTCTTCTGTTCGTAGACATGAGCAGGACACAAACAGCCAGCTTTCTGGCAAACAACCTTCTTTGATTCAGCCTTTTGGGAACAGTCACACTTGTTTGATGGATTCTTGTGGCTGCATACAGGTCCTGAGCGAGCGGAGAAGATGTAGCCCCTGTGTTACACCTCACTAAAAATGACAATTGGTGATCTTCTCTGGCCATCATGACTCTTGGACGACCTTGCCCAGGCTTTCTTTCGATGAATCCAGTATCCTGAAACTGTTTCTGTAGGTTACACACGACGCTGGATGTTAAATTAAACTCTCTGCATATCTGGACTTGCAATATGCCTTGCTCTAGCCTCCCCATAATTTGCCACCTCATTCCATCATCTAAACGTTGGTGGTTATACATTTTTACTGTTCTGATGTAAACTGAACTGATTGCTGCAAGATAACACCAAGAAATTCGCCGAGGTGTCCTGGCGAATGAATTTCTCCTTACTCTCTATGCGCTTATAAAGCCTGTTTTTCTGCTTGCTTCACCTACACATATGTGTATGCTTACGTATTTGCCATACAAAATTTGCATTTTTAAAATATAGCATTGGTTTTTCCTTCAGTTAAATTCTTTTCAGGTGATTCGAAAAAATATGTAAATTCTCTTAATTTATTTCACCAGTGTAATTTCAGAAAAAAAAAAGTTGTTTTATAAACAAAAACATAATAGTGCAAACAACAACAGCAACAAAAATAAATAAAAAGTTTGGGATTACAGTAGACTCCCTCAAATCCGCACAGCTTGGGACCAGAGGTTGTGCGGATTTTAGAATTTTGCGGATTTCTGGTCATTGCTTTGTTTATGTTTTTTAAACAGTAATTTGAGTGCAATTAATAGTGCATTCAGGACTATAATGAATACTTAC